>OY755039.1:42700280-43944027 GCA_963576565.1 Aspidapion aeneum | reverse complement strand
GTATGTCTTTCCGTAACACGATAGCTCCTTAACCGCTGAACCGATTTTCATAAACTTTTAAAGTAAAATAGTGTTCGACACGAGCTTGAAATTAAAAAAATGCTAACTTTTTAACAGAGCATCGCCTTAATATTCGGTTTTCGGATTATAGTATACCACATTTTTCTTAATAATTTGTGTTATAACCAAAAACTGCGTAGGACCTTTCGTTTCCGAGATATTTACAAAAAAACAAGGCTGATATCATGTAGTTTACTTGAAATAGGCTAGCAAGGAATAGTGTTTTCGATACTGCCCCCGTTTGTTAAAAGGCGGCAAAATTACATTGATTCCCTATGTTATTATGGCGTCTTAACTAACGAGGGCAGCATAATTTGTTTCCTCTCATTATATGTTGTTTATTTCATTCTTCTAAATAACTGCCAGGACGGATTATTTTTGGGAAAAATTCGATTTTTAATGTTCAATATTCGGTGACTTGGTGGGTAGGATGGGCTAGGTTTAGATATATTATCTAATTCTTTTAGAATTCTAAGATGAAGCCAGAGCTGTCATATCTACATTATGAAAGTACTTGAAGTACAAGTACCAAGTACATTAAGATTTGTAAAAGTACTTGAAGTACTAAGTACATATTCTTTTCAAATATCAATATGTCAAAAAAGGAGAAAAATTGCAAAAACTTAAAAAAAAAATTTCAAAAAGTCAAAAAATATTTAAGATGAAAAATATTTAAGATGAAGCCAGAGCTGTCATATCTACATTATGAAAGTACTTGAAGTACAAGTACCAAGTACATTAAGATTTGTAAAAGTACTTGAAGTACTAAGTACATATTCTTTTCAAATATCAATATGTCAAAAAACGAGAAAAATTGCAAAAACTTAAAAAAAAAATTTCAAAAATGTCAAAAAATATTTAAGATGTCAAAAAATTTCAATAACCGTCAAAAATGTAAAAATAATGTCAAAAATGTTTACAAAATTATCATCCTAAAGCGAGGGGTAAATATCTGAGGATTTATGGTGTACAGTCTGGAGGATTTACGGGGATTTATTGGGATTTACGGGATTTGCTCGGATTTACGGGGATTTGCTGGGATTTACGGTGATTTACTAGGGATTTATGAGGATTTATAGTAAAATACCAAGGATTTACCAAGGATTTAAATCAGTGGCGTATATAGAAAAAAAGTTGCGGGGTGGGCCCGAGACAATTTTTGTGGGGTGGGGGGGGGGGCGAGACCCAATTAGGCCGTATTTTATGCTATTTTATGTTTGTATTTATGAAATATGTGGAAAATATCTACAAAAGTATTAGCTTGGGGGGGGGCGGACCCCCCAGCCCCCCCTCCTTTATATACGCCACTGATATAATTATCATGTTCTACGCAAAAGCAATCGTCTACCACGTGCCAACAAATCGTTGGGGGATCTTGATAAACACGCTTTTCGCTCGGTGTTGCGAGTTTAACTAAAACTCACTAACTCTGAAGAGCGGGCTACTATACCATTGGTCGAGACAAGTCGTTTCGCACAACACGCGACCGCTGAGAGTTTGCTATTGGTCAAAGCGTGTGATGTGGATGGTCACATCTTTCAAGACCCAGAATAACTACCCTGTAGGAACGTACGGTCGCCCACTTTTTTAAACTCAACTTGAAACTCACTAAACTCCTCTCAAAAGCACAGAATTTCAGCGGACTTTTAAAATTTTTAAAGAGAATAGCTTATTGAATCATGATGCTTATTTTAAACCATGCGGTGTTGCCAAATAACGCACTGCTTCTTTCTATTCTCCAAATGTAAGAAACATAAGATGACATTAAAAAAATGGGCGAGTTTACACCAGTATTTACTAAAAGGTCTAAGATGCTAAAGTACTTTAAAACTCGGGACAGGGACCAAGTAATTAAAAAAAAACCTTTTCGTGCACATTAAATCCAAGATGGCGGGGGGGGAGCCGGATACCCCCAATGTCGAAAACTCAAATTCCTGTTTAGGACTCCTATGATAAACGATATATGTCAAAATTGCGACTACTCTACCTTTTGCTAAGGATCTCATAAAATAAAAAGCAGAACTGTTGACATGTTATTTGCTTGCCTTGTTAACCGCATAAGGGTACTATATGCTTAAAATTTTTTTTATTAAAATCTTTGAATGCATCTTATTATTTGCCCCTTCGCTGGCATCTAAGCCGTCAGGTCATTTTCTAAGTTCAAATTAAAAACAAGCTACATAAGTAAAACTCTGTAGGATTTACGGGGATTTATTCGGATTTATGGGGATTTATCGGGATTTCTTCGGAATTATTGGGATTTATAGGGATTAATGGGTTCTTATTAGGATTTATAGGAAATTATTGGTGATTTAACAGGATTTCTAGGGATTTATTAGAATTTCTAGGGATTTAATTGCCAAAAAGGATTTATGGTGTACTAAAGGATTTATTTTTTGGAATATTATTGTATGTAAATATGTATTGCTTATCCATATACCTAAATTGTATTTTTTATTTTTTTTTGAACTCATAATTTTACATACAAATGCTATATAATGGTAATGGAAAGAGAAAAATTTTTTCAACAAAAAGCAACTAAAAGCTGCAAAATTGACCCAGTCGCATCAAATTGTTTTTAACGTTTTATGGTTTTTCAAGGGTGTCCCAGTTGCCTCGAATTTCGGGGTATATGGGACCTCCCCCAAAAAAACAAAAATTTTTAAATATATGAGTTTTTCTTTCTTAAATTGCATACGGTTGTTTCAAATAGATCACATTTATTTTGTGTAAATTCAAATATATTTGACCTTGTAATGAGAGCACCAAAAAAGTTTTGTATAACCTAGATCCACGTACCCTACCTTGCCTCTTTGTCTTTTTTGGTGGTGCATTTGGGGCACTGTTCTTACCTCAATAATTTCTAAATCACTCATAGAAAGTTCTATTTTTATTAGAGCCCACAAAACTGTTTAAAAACTTAATAAATAAATAAGCATAGCAAACGTAAATATTCAAGGAATTTTTTGTGCATCTAATCAAATGTTCGGGTTTTTTAAACCAACCTCCATCAAACGTAGAAATTACGTCTGCTGCAAGGTGATTAGGTGGATTACCAAAAATCGAGCCGCAAGTGCAACAAACCTGAATTACTGTTCTACCGACACCCCTCAATAGATGGCATGACTGTGTGCGAAATAATGAAGGCGTGCGTGCAAATAATTAAGCCTATATTCATTATCCTTTGGATGAGTGTGTACCTAATAATATGATTTTTTGGGCGAATAATTAAGACGTACTTATCAATGTTGCTAAAATACCGGACTTCCGTGCCAAAAAAGCCGGACAGGTTGCAACTCTGAGGTTATCACTTGTTTTCGGCGCATTAAAGTTATATCTCACCTATATCTACATTGTACTTCATGAATATTTTATTGAACTTGAAGTACTTTTAATGTACTTGAAGTACTACGAATGTACTTGAAGTACTTCGAATGTACTTGAACTACTTTGAATGTACTTGAAGTACTTATAATGCACTTGAAGTACTTAACTTGACAAAATCAACTACATTTCCAAGTACATTATTAAAAGTACTTCAAGTAACAAGTAGAATTACCGGATTGTAGATGTACTTTAAGTAAGTATTTGAAGTACAATTTCAAGTACTTGAAGTACCTGAGAACTCTGGACGAAGCTTAACCCCTAAGCGCCTTCCCTCCTGTGTATAGCACTGATGGAACAATAAAATTTCTAGTGTAGCTTTACAGCCATACATCAATCTAAACTTTGCAGATAAACTGTTTATTATACATTAAAAAACTTTAGTTTGCGTTTACGCCGTTTATACGTTAATTAGGTGGAACGTGGTAAGTCGACTAATATGCAAGGCATGCAGTCAGATCATATGTCATAAAATTATTACGATAGGTGCATTTCGTGCTAAGGAATTCGCGTGTCAGCCAGGGTTCACTCAACCAATGGTTTTGTAGCATTGCTTAAATGCGGCAGGTATTAAATTTTTGTTTTGTTTATAAACAGCATATGTATTAAAGGTAAAAAAAAATTCAAGTTAAGAACGCTAAATTGCTTTTTTGGATTCAAAAAAGGTAAACTAAGTGGTATTAAACAAGTATCCACTCTCTTCTCCCACACAAAAATAACAAAGTTTTTTTTTACTTGAAAACAACCTCATACCATGTAATATTTATTTTGTTAAATCTACATGCTTAAAGATAACTTAAAAACAAGGAGAAATCAAGCTATAAAAATCCACTTTTTGCTGAAGTTTCTGGTGCTGTGTATATAACGTGTTTTTTACCCTCGTTATTTTCATGTACCAAATTCACACTTGAAAAGTCCTCCACAACATGCTCTAAAACGCCACTAGATTAAGACTTCTAAAACTTACTATCTTTCAGCGTCTTTTTTGGTCACGTTTTTTTAATAAAAAATTTTTAACTTAAAAGAGACGTGAAATGAAGTTATAAAAGTTCACTAGTTTAAGATTACAAAACTTCAAGACAATTTTAAAGATGGCGCAAGGCAAGACAAAAAATCTATATATCTATCTATTTACATTATGTTTTTTAGCTCACACATATACTATACTATAGTAGTGTGAGCTATGGTGATTTTTTCGAGAAAAAAAAAGTTGCTCCGATTTCAAAAATTTTTATATATCTTTGCGTTTCAGATGATTTTGAAACTTTTTTGTTGCGCCGTCTGTCTGTCTGTATGTCTGTCTGTCTGTCTGTATGTCTGTAACGACCAACGCGCATAACTCAAAAACCGCTTGGCCGATTTTAATGAAATTTGGTACCTAGTCTGGGTCTTGGGTCGAGATGGTCCCATTTAAAAATGAACAAAATCCACCGAACAGAAACCAAATAAAAGGGTGGGGGTAGATTTCAAAAATTAGAGTTTATGTGAAAATATGGCGTGTGTGATATCAAACGAAAGGTAATTGAGTCTGCAGTTAAACAAAATACATTTTAATTTATTTAAAAAAATGGGTGGGGGTATATTTTAAAAATTAGAGTTTAAGTGAAAATATGGCGTGTGTGATATCAAACGAAAGTAATTGAGTCCGGAGTTTAACAAAATACATTTTAGTTTTTTGTTTTTTTTAAGGGTGGGGGTAGATTTCAAAAATTTGAGTTTAAGTCAAAACATGGCTTGTGTGGTATCAAACAAAAGGTAATTTAGTCTGGAGTTAAATAAAATATATTTCAGTTTTTAGTTATATTAGCTCACACGTACACTATAACTATAGTACCTAGTGTGAGCTTAGGGGCCCATATATTGGCAGAGTATTTTTTAAGCTAAACAAGATTTTTTAACAGTTAACACTTTCACAGAGCATTAATGTGTCTTTATCAGGTTAAATCAGTTTTTTAACAGGTTTTTGGAGTTTAGAGGCCAAAGCACTACCTGATAGATTTCGTCAAAATGAAAAATGCCGACAATAGGTGGCGCTGCTGCTAGTAAAATCTCAAAATTATTCGGTAGAAAAGCCATGCAAGTGGCGTTTTAAAATTAATGTAGAAAAGGCGTGAATCTAATGTGATTTTAACGTTGATAAAAATCACTTAAAATTAACGTTAAAACAGTGCTGTTTTAATTTGATATTGGTGTTATTACAACGCAGTTTTTAGCAACGTTATTTTTTATAACGGTAATGAATGACCTATTAAGCTTGTTTTCATATATGAATTAAACTTTTTTTTCTAGCAGCTTTTAAAATCAACGTTTTTTTTTCTCACGCCTCTTTTACGTGTTAAACACGTGATTGTGCTATGTGGGCTCTTATCCATACATACACGGTGTTTCACGAACATTGAAACAGAGGCCTTTTTGAGTATTTAGAGTGCCAATTTGTTTAGCTATCTTGAAATTTTTGTGGCACAAACCCCCTTCGAGGGGTATACTTGACCCCTATATTTTGAATATGGATAGTGGGTCTAGTGATGTCTTGTTTTAAAGGCCTTTTGAATGTTCTTACAACCGTGTAAAAATTTCAAAAATCTATTTATTAGTTTTTGAGATAATGGCCTTCAAAGTTTCAAATTTAAAATGGACTGATAAAATAAAAATTGAATTAGAATTTTATATTTTTCAGATTTAATTTTTATTTTTTCTCTCTAAATACCCAAAAAGAGCTTTGTTTCGATGTTCGTGAAACACCTGAAATAGTCCAGTCATTATAGAATTTTAGCTTGCAAAAGGTGGTGTAGTCGCGATTTTGAATAAATTTGAGTTTTTTCGACCCTGGGGGGGGGGGTGACTTCCCCCGTCATCTTGGATTTAGCGTTTACGAACAGGGTTTTTTTTTAATTACTTGATTACTTAAACATTTTTTAGAAAGCTTAGTTTTTCAGAAAATTAAATAAAACAAAAAAAATAACCTCAATATGCGGACGCCCCTGGAGTGTCAATAATAGCTTTAACACAACTTTGTGATACCCCGTTTGAAAGAACATTTTATTTTCTCTAAAAAAGCTATTCTAACATTTTTCCCTAAAAGGCCTAGTTTTTTTGAAAACTGAATGCAACGTGATCTTAAAAAATACCCAAATTTATGAATGCCAATTAAGTGCTAACAGGGGTCCACTTAATTTAATTTTCGATAATAAATTTAATAACACACTTTCTGTAAAATGCTTACCTTTTGAGAAAATGATACAAAACTAAATAATTTCGGTTTATTTTACATATATACTATGAAAATAAATAGGAAACGGGTGTACTGCTGACACTCTTCAGGGTTCGTATATCAGCAAGGGTACTACCCAGAGAACTCATTTTATAGGCTAATAATTTTCTTAAAAATAAGCAATTTTGAAGTTAAAGGCCACTAAACAAAAAAAATGGTCAAAATCCAAAATGGTGGCGAAATGTTTAGCGTCATAACTCAAAAACCGTTCGTCTGACAAAAAAACGTACAACAGCGTTTTTGTATGAAACTTTATTGTCTTCAACTTTTGTATAAAACTTTTTTCTCTAAAATGTACAGGGACCAAGTAATTTAAAAAAAATCCTTTTCGTGCACACTATATCCAATATGGCGGGGGAAGCCGGTCCCCACCAAGGTCGAAAACTTAAATTTTTTTTAGGACTCCAATGTGAACAACATATGTCAAAATCGCGTATTTTTTTAGCTTTAATGACTGATGAAAAATGAAACAAAAATATTTCAGGCGTTTACGTATTTTTTGTGAAAAATAATTCTGATACAACCAAGTCTATGCTAAAAACATTTACCTCTAATACATATGAATACATAATTTTTGTTCTTATACATATGCATGAATGTACATATTTATTTTACCAAAAAATAGTAGTTTTTTCGGACATAGTAACGTGCACACAACCCCTAAACGTATAGCAAATCGAATACAAGTTACACTAAATTGCGTCTTTAAAACATTTCAATGCAAACAGACAAGTTAAAACGATTCGAAATTAGGGGATTTCCCCAGAAAATTCGACTTATCGAAGTTGGCGCCACATACAAAGTTCGAGTTATCAAGATATTCGACTAATCGAAGTTTGAGTTATCAAGACCAAATGGACTTGACGCCATTGCCAACAGTTTGGTTCGACTTATCAAAGATGTTGAGTTATCAAAGTTCGTGTTCTCGAAGTTCGACTGTATACCTAAAGAAAATACTGTGGTTTTGATATGTATCTACTACTGTCAGCAACAAAATATCAATATGGGAAAAATACCATATAAACCAAATACGCTGTTTCAGTGGCGTATATGGAAAAAACGTTTCGGGGGGGGGGGGGGGGCGAGACAGTTTCGAGAGGGGCCCGAGAACTCATGAGACCGCATTTTATGCCATTTTATGTTTTTATTCATGAAATATGTGGAAAATATCTAAAACAATCTTAGGTTCGGTGGGGGCCTGGCCTCCCAGGCCCTCCTTATATACGCCACTGCGCTGTTTTAAAATAAAGCTACTTAAAATTTCAACAAAAAGGTAACTATCAAAAAACTAATTTAATCCATTGTTTTTAATATTTATTGTCGATTTGGTTACTAATTACTTTAGATTTCATTATTCATAATAAATACAATAACTATTATTATTAAGCTCATTTCCAATTAGTGACAGAGTTTAAATTTATTCAAATTATTATTATAGAAAAACAATTCATTATTGTTATTGTTATTTTAAAAACTAATTACGAAAATATATAACACGGTGCAATAAAATGGGGTTAAAAAGTAGGTAATAAAAATCATATACAAGTATGTCAACTTAATATTACTTGGCACTCTATCAGTGGCGGGTGCTACAGGGAGGGCCCTCCCAAAACTAGACAACAAACAGTATTTTTAATTGATTTATTCAAAAAAAGTAAAATCTCTTCTTACGACATGATTGTCCAGTTCTTTTTATTATCTGTGGTTAACAGCAAGCGATTAATTAACGTTTTTTTAGCGTAAATAATTACAAGCCGGCAGCGCCGCGCGGGGCAAGGTTTCAATTTCACCCGTTTTTTAGCAAGGTATGGGTGGATATTCTCGAGCGGGGGCGGGAAAAACGTTTATTTTAGTAGAAGTCAGCCATCAACATCGTGCGAAAGACGTCTGTTGCCCTTGCTACGAAGCCGGTTTTATCCTTCGTGAAGACGTATCAGTTTGTTTTGATCGCGTGTCATTGTTTTTGTTATAGTTTGTTTATAAAATGGAAATAAATACCGTCGATTACATAATTAACTGTGCAAATTTAAACACGTTTGCATATGAACTCTGATTACAAATAAAATCTTTAGGGCCACATAGACCGGACCTAAAAATTAACCAAAATTTTAGTGCAACTAATGCCGAGGTGTTCCAAAAAACTTACATTAGAAAATTTAATAAAAAATTATACGAAGCTGAAAACTGGTTGTGCGGGTGTGAAAAAAGAAATGCTTTTTTTTGCTTTATTTGTCTTGTTATGAACAATCCACGAAGTGATCCTGCGTGGGTGACAAAGGGAATGGTGTGATATCAAGCACTTTAGTGAAAAGTTAAAAAGACACAAAGTAAGTGGTATTCATTTAAATAACCACATAGAGTTTTCTATGTTAGGCAAGACTGATATTAGGTCCCAATTGAATAGTGCCTAAAGGCAAAAGATTACCGAACATAATGAAAATGTGACAAAAATTAGACATACTTAGTAGGTTAATAGACTGTTTTAAATCCTATGGGAGTTTTAAGGTTGCTCAACGAGCCCATAAAAAAGAAACACGAATGGACTATATCTATAAACAAATAAACTAAAAACTACACCAAGTAGCTGCTTGTTTGGAAAATACTAAAATAAAATTGTTTCGGTAAGGTTTTTTATCTCATTTTTCATGCAATTTAAATTTCTGCCCTCCCAACTTATAACGTCACCAGCAAGCGCGGATTTGAGGTGGGTAACGTGGTAATTACCACCTCCCCTAGAAAAAAAATTATGCACTTTTTGTTAATAATTGAAGAGAAAATAGGCGAAGTACCCCCCCCCCCCCTAGAAAAAAAATTATATTACAAATAATTTTTTCGTCGACTATTACCTCCTCTAGATTTTCACCCAGATCCGCGCTTGGTCACCAGCCGCCACTGCACTCTATATACCTATTTTCTAAAATATGAATTATAACAAGAACATTTCTTGTAAAATGAGCCAAGAACGGGAAAATGGTAGTCGGTAAAAATAATTGAGATAAAAGTATAGCCAACTCCAATATAAAACTCCAAATGAAAGGTTTTTGCTAGTTTAGAGCGGTTTTGTTAAACTTTGCTAATTTCTGTTAGTTTGCCAAATCCCAGCTTTGTATAATTTCGACAATCGGGCAATAATAGTTTTACATAATTTAACATGTACAGTGAAACCTCCCATAAGCGGACACTTACGGTTCCGTCGATTTTGTCCGCTTATGAGAGGGAACTGCGAAATTTTAATACATATTATATATTTATTAACAATTTCCGTTGCTTGAGTTTTTCCGATATTAAATTTTTCAGCGATCTTTCGTGCTGATACATGTTCCTTTTTTGAAACGTTAACAACTTCCATTTTTTCACGTAAAGTAAGAAGTTTTTTATTAGGCAATATTTCAAAGAGATCTAATACTACCCAGTTGAACATTAAAAATAAAACACAGCAGTCACACCCCCGCCGAATAAAATATATTGTAAATACGACAGAAGTATTTGGTCTTCGCATTAAAACGGAAACAGGTAATTCCCCGGCTGCAGAGTGCGTTATTGCCAACATACTACATAATATGTGTGCCCATGTTGTGCAGCGCTCCGCCCCGTTGTCAAATGTTCGCGTCCGGTTAAGGGAGGTTTCAAAATTTTTTAACCTAAAAAAATTGTCCGCGTCCGGTTATTAGTGTCCGGTTATAGAAGTGAATTTTACATGTAAAGAAATAGGAAAAGGCGTGGTTCCAAAAAATTTGTCCGCCTAAAGGTAGTGTCCGCTTAATAGAGGTGTCCGCAAGGAGAGGTTTCACTGTATAGGGAAGGCAAATAAATAAAAGTTTTGGTGTTTTTTAATTTTTTCTCATAGTTTTATCATAGTTTCTAGCAGTCTGCCAAAACCAAATTTTATATAACTTATTTATTTCATAACTTTAAATGTATAGGGGAGGGTTGTAAATGAAAATTTTGGAGTATTTTGATTTTTTCCAAGGATTTGGTCATAATTTCAGCTTTTAGCATGTCTGGAAGAACAGTATTAACTACTTTACTGCTTTATGGAAGTCCATGAAACTTGGATGGATTGTTGACTCTATCAAGGTCTACAACTGAGCAAAGTTTGAGATCGTAGCTCATTCCGAAGTAGAATTAAAGATAGGTCAAATATGGGCTGAAATATTTCAAGAAAAGGTGGTACAGCAGTTTACGCGAACTTGGCGGGGAACTGATAGAATATTTTCTTAATCCAGCATTTTTTTTTGAAGTCTATGAAACTGAGCAATACCACTTTATATATATAATTTTTTATGCAAGTTTGTCAATGTTGAGAGACGAGATAGGGATAAAAGTAAAAAAATAATGCTGATAGCAAATGCAATATAACGTTGTGTAAACAGTGATAATCGAGGTAAACGTGTGACAAGAGGTCTTGAAAGGATCGGAAAATCAATACGGGTTGTGTTGCAGAGTATACATAACCGTGGCCTATTTAAATTGAAGTCCCTGAACCTCCAAAAATAAGCTGATGGACAAAATAGGGCAATCATCATCGTAGCCTAGGAGTGCGTTCGAGTAGAAAACCCGTCGAGCGAGCGGGGCGTAGTGACGTCAGGGACTGAGTCGCCGCTTTGCCATTACCCACCAGAATTTGGTTACAGAACCGCTGGCCGATGGTTAAAGCGTCACTGGGCAATCGCGGATAATTTTTAGAGGTCCGCATCGCCGAAAATTGTAGTCTTTCTTCTTCATCCTCCTCAGAATCTTGGAAATTTAATTCTACAGCAAACTGAACTGCGTCCTAAAATAGCGACATCGTAAAAAATGTAAACAAAAGTTTAAAATTATAAAAAAGTAGGGTTATGTAATACGCCCGCTTTTCTTCATCCTCAAGCTCGGTTCATATCGAGCGGTTCGGTTCGGTTCGGTAGCATCTCGAACGCAAAAGGGCGTGCTCCGAGCGTGAACTCGAACGGAAAAATGGACCTCGGGGCGCCCGGGTTGCCTACTCGAACGCACTCTTGGTGGCTCGGTGCGTTCGCGCATTGAACCGATGATGATGATAATGACATATAAACGTACTTGATCCTGTACTTAAAGGTACATTTTAGTGTAATTGAAACACTTTACTTGACAAAATCAACTACATTGGAAAAATACTTCACATACCAAATACAATATAAACTTATTTGATCCTGTATTTAAAGTACATTTTAGTGTAATTGAAGAAGCTTTACTTGACAAAATCAAATTGTAAAAATACTTCACGTAACAAATACAATAAACTTATTTGATCCTGTACTTAAAGTACATTTTATTTTACTTGAAGTACTTTACTTGACAAAATCAACAACATTGTAAAAATACTTTACGTATTTAGTACAGTGAATATCGGTTATAACGACATTGAACGGACCGCTTAGTTTCGGTCGTTATAACCGAGCGTCGTTATAGAGAAAAAAGTTAACAAACTGGGTTATATATTTTTATTACGAAAAATTGATTATATATCTTCGAATTTTCATTAAAAACTATCTTTTTTATAAAAAAGTTAAAAACATGAAATATTCTCAGATGTATGTACATACATATATATAACTGCTTACACGCCTATAATGTTATGTGAGTATGTACATTTGTATACAAAATAATGAGCTTTCTCCTCAGCTGTAAAAGCTTTTCGTTAAGACATTGCGTTTAATAGCAAGCCTTAGATTTTTTTACATATTTTCGACATATTTCATGATAAAACACAAAAAATAGCTTAAAATTTGACATCAAGAGGCTTCGCCCCCCCCCCCCCCCAAGAGGCCTCGGCCCCCCCCAAGACAAGGCAATACGTCTTCAATGCATTTAGCAGAGAACTTGGTCGGGATCTTAATATTTCGTCGCTATAACAGATATGTCGTAATATCCGATATCGTTATAAGCATTATATTCACTGTACAAGTACTGAATTGTAGTTGTTCTTTTAAGTACTTGAAATACAATTTCAAGCATTTTACTTGAATTACAATTTCAAGCATTATGCTTGAAGTACCTGACAACTCTGTTTTGAAAACCTTTGCTCGGAATAAAGGCCGCCGCACATTTACTACTTTTTGATTCGATTGTCGGAAACGCTTGTCGTATCCGACTATCTGACGCTCAAATAACTATAGTTTTATACGACCATATCGCAAACCTACGATCCGATATCGGATCGGACGTCCGAGTCGGATGTAGGCCTAGTGCATCCTACTAGTCGGTCCGACAAAAAAACGGAGCAGACTGTAGGAAGGCGCGCTGTGCATTAAAAGTGTAGGATCTTGGTGCTCGTTCTGGTGCTGTCAACATTATCGAAATATATTTTTAAATTGCATATAAAAGTTTGACGTTTTGATTAAAACAATACCTTCTGGAATATTACTTATATTATGTTCTCTAGCCATTGCTGCGCGGGCGAGGAAGGTAAAAACGACCCAAATGATTGGCAATTTTTTAAAGGCTTTAGCGAGGGCTATAGGGCCTGTAAAACTTGTGGGATGCTATAATATAACTTCACTCTCTATCTGGGAAACTTCCCCACCCCTGATGTATTAAATTACTATGTAACAAAAAATAAAAGAGGGGAGCCTTTTCCTAACTATCTTTTCTCAAATCACAGTAAATTATAGCCGGATCTGGACAACATTTTAGTGCACTGGACAGGGCATGCCAGATCATAACTTTTCCTGCGCTATCCAAACTTTTGTCGATAGTTTTTACAGTCATTTTAGATCTATGATAGCCGCCATAGTTACACGGTAAAAATTTTTGTCTACAATGAAAACACGTTCTTTTCTAGAATAAATTGTTTTACCTTAAAACAATTTGTTTTGAATTAAAATATTTCTTTTTAGTTCAACGCAGCGTTTAATCTTGACTTTATTTTTCTTCTTTAATTGTTTTGTTTCAGTATATACTCCATTTTGTAACAAAGCAAATTGTCTTTATATAAGTAATATTTTGCTTTCAGAGAAAACGGTGCCTTAGATTAATTCAGTTCCAATTTATAATATAACAATTTCTGTTTCACATTAAAATAAAAGGAAAGACATTTTTTGTGCTATATCAAGAAAATATTCTCGGTGAATAGGAAAGCACAAATTATTTTACTTCAAAGCAATTTGCTTTGATTTAAGACAATTTTTTTGACCGTGTATGGCCTACTTTTATCTACGCTTGGAAAACAGTTGCCTGTTGTCTAAGGGAAAAATCTCTTTTAAAGTTTTGAAGATTCAGGTCCTCCACAAAAACTTCCCAAGTAACACCAGGTGTTGCTCAAACGACTCGCTCGCACTGTTTATGTAAAGTACTTCATGTACAAGTCTCAAGTACATTAAGATTTGTAACAGTACTTGAAGTACTAAGTACATTTTCTTTTCTAATGTACTTCAAGTACCAAGTACATTATAAAAGGACTTGTAAATATGTAAGTTAATATGTCAAAAAATTAGAAAAATGCCAAAAATGTTAAAAAATTTCAAAAAAGTAAAAAATGTCAAAAAACATCATAAACTTCAAAAAATATTTAAGATGACAAAAAATTTCAAAAAATTAAAAAAAAACTTCAAACACCGACAAAATCGGGGTAAATGGGACCTACCACAAAAGACAAAAATTTTATAATATATTAAGTTTTTCTGTCTGAAATTGCATACGGTTGTTCCAAATAGATCACATTTGTGTAAATTCAAATATATTTGACTTTGTTATGAGACCTACAAAAAACAATTGAAGACCACAGGCAAAGAAGGCGCTATGTCAAAAAACGGGATTTCGAGAAAAGCTGTTTTAAAGCATTGGAACTGGAGCCTGTTTAGCCTGTTCGTCAATATTACAAATTGAAATTACTCCTGACTGAGCGCATTTATAGCCTGAACGAGAGGATATGGTGAAACTTTTGAAATTTTTTTAATAGATGGCTCTAATAACTCAATTTCCTTAAAAATTGACATAGCGCCTTCTTTGCCTGTGGTCTTCAATTGTAAAACCAGGATGCACGTACCCTACCTTGCCTTATTTCTATTTTGGTGGAGCAGTTGGGGCACTGTTCTTACCGTCAATAATTTCTAAATTTTTATAATATCCCACAAAACTGCTTAAAAACTAAATAAATAAGCATAACAAACGTAAATATCCAAGGAATTTTTTGGGGTGTATCTAGTCAGACTAAATAAATTTTCGGGTTCTTTAAACCAACCTCCATCAAACGTAGAAATTACGTCTGCTGCAAGGTGAGTAGGTGGATCCCCCAAAATCGAGCTGCAAGTGCAATATACCTGCAACACCGTACTACCCTCAATAGATTGCATGACTGCTGTTAGTTTCTCACACTGAATTTGAATTTCACATTCCACGAAATAATGAAGGTGCGTGCAAATAATCAAGCCTTAATCTTTGGATAAGTGTGTACCTAATATTACGATTTTTTGGGCGATTAAATAAGACGTCCTACGTGGCAACCCTGAGGTTACCACTTGTCTTCGGCGCATTAAAGTTATATCTCACCTATATCTACATTGTACTTCAAGAATGTTTTATTGTACTTGAAGTACTTTTAATGTACTTTGAATGTACTTGAAGTACTTACAAGTACAATTACCGGATTGTAGATGTACTTCCAGTACAGTACTTGAAGTACTTGTAAGTACTTGAAGTACAATTTCAAGAACTGAACTTGAAGTACTTTTATATTTATATATTTTACTCCTTAAGATTTTGAAACTAATACCATAGAAAATAGTTACATTTTCTCTGCTAATACTGATAAAATAGGATGACCAAAAATTTATTGGGCACAAAACTTTTTCAACATGTAAGCGGCTGCTTCGCTCCACCGATTACGACCGACGGCCCTGGTCACATGTTACAAATATTACCTATAGATTTAATTAATTTTGGAAGCTCCAATTATATTTATTTTTTCTTATTTCAGTGGCGTAGCAGTCCTTAGCTGCACCGATTGTAGCAGTGGAAGTTCATCGACGACGGGCAGCGACCTCACGGATCCTGGATCGCCCTTCAGCTCCGCGTCCTCCAGCCACTCATCAGCCAGCCTAGAGGACCACCACTCGACCAGGATGCCTCCCGCTCAGACGGGCCACCATTCGCCCTGGCCCTGGACGGCAAAAGACGGAGATGGTAAGACCATGTTCCTTGGATAGTTAAAATAATTTTCTTACTGGATACCATACCAATTTTCTGTAATCATAAACCCATTTTTAATAAAAATGGAAGAAAAAACCAAACAAATAAAAGATTTATAGTTTAACACTGCCTCAATACCAATTTTCTGTAATCATAAACTCATTTTTAATAAAAATTGAAGATAAAACCAAACAAATAAAAGATCTATAAAACCTGCCTCAAGTCACTGACTCTAGCTGATTTTTGTAATCAAAAGTTAGGTAATGTAATTAATGACTATTTTATACATTTTTAATATATTTTATCAATTTTTAACTGTTTTTTATTTAATACATGCTTTTAAAACATATTTTTTTAATTTGGCGTAATTTTTTTTTACTTTGCATTATTTTCCTTTTTCTTTCCTTCTAGGGACCGTGACATATTTTTCGCCAATTCTCACCATGATTTTTTTTATTTCACTAAAATCGGTTTAGTAATAATGAATTTATAAGGAAATGAATGCAGACAGGATTGGCAATGCAATCGTATAATTTGTAAAACAATGGTTGAAACAAAAATAGATTTTTTGAGAGCCACCACACCGATTATATTAATTTGTACCTCGTTGTGTAGGGGAAAAGTAGTGCTTTTCTATAAATTAAAAAAAAAACTTAAATATTTTCGGAAAATAGGAATGAACACGCCATTTTAAGAATCAAGTATGTCTGCCATCTTAAATTTTAAGATGGCGATAAACTTTGATCATGATCTTTAAAAAGCAATCAATTCTCACCAGGATGTCTTTTATTTCATTAATATCGGTTCAGTAGTAATGAATTTATACGGAATTAAACGCAGACAATCAGACATAATTGACAAGGCAATCATATAATATGCAAAACAATGGTTGAAACAAAAATATATTTTTTAAAACCACTAAACCGATTTTGCTGATTCGTACCTTGTTGTGCGTGACGAGAATGCAGCTTTTTTGCTAATTTAAAAAAATAATTAAAACATGTTCGCAACACAAGAATAAACGAGCATCTTTAAAAGATACATTTTGATTTCTTCCGCCATCTTGGATTTTGAGATGGCGGCTAAGAAAATATATTTAATCAAAACCCTGATTTATTTTCTACCAAGTGCAGTTAGTCCCATTAAAATCGATTCTATAGTTCAAAAGTTATAATGAAAAAAAAATTGTCCGGTTTTTTTTGTCCCACCCGGTATGCCATCAACATTTCTAGGTTCTTCTTTTGGAGGTGTGGTGGTATTAGTAGTACGAGTAGAACCAACGAATTTGAGACCTTTCTGTATTTTCAGACACGCAGCCCACCAACCCAGAATCTCCGCAAAGAGGAACGAACGTTGGAACGGTCGTTGCCAATTTGACGGCCACCAGATTAAGTGAAATACCAACCGCAGAGAGGCATTTTAATATGGATCAACATTCTGGTTTGTTGCACAGGTCACCCGAAAAGGGTCTTGTTACGGAACAAGTCATGCCAGCAAAGAATGGTTTAGTCACAAGGTAAAAACAGAACTTTATCTCCTTTATGCGAATCAAACCAAACCAAAAAAACATTCTTTTAAAAAGTGGGGTAACAATATTAGGGTATTTGCAGCAGCATTTGGACTTTATCTTACACCCCGTTCCCACCTACGACTTTCTCGTGGGTGTTCGCTCACGCGTTAAGCCTGGTGCCCACCTAGGACTTTCTCGTGTGTGCCCGCGCACGCGTCACATGACTATCGTAACATTTTATATTGAGATCATGTAACGCGTGAGCGGGCACCCACGAGAAAGTCGTAGGTGGGAATCAGGTATTACATGATCTCAATATGAAATATTATGATAGTCATGTGAGGCGTGCGCGGGCACGCACGAGAAAGTCGTGGTTGAAACAGGGTTTTAAGTTGCTCACAATAAACGCGACGTCGGATACCAACGTTGTTTCGACCGCCTGACAACCCTTGCCAATGTTGATTTACGTTTGATTCTTGTAATAGCAGTGGCAGCTGCTAGACAACAAACAGTATTTTTAATTGATTTCTTTAAAAAAAGTTAAATGTTCCCATAGGACATGTCTAGTTGTTTTTTTTAGTCTGTGGTTAACAAAAAGCGATTAATAACTAACTTTTTTAGCGTAAATAATTACAAGCCGGCAGCACCGCGCGGGACAAGATTTTAGTTTCACCCGTTTTTCAGCTGTGTATGGGTGGCTGTTCTCGCGCGGGGGCGCGAGAAATGTTTGTTTTAGTTGACGTCGGCCATATTCATCGTGCGAAAACATTCGTTGCCCTTCCTACGTGTTGCCGGTTCTATCCTTAGTGAAGACGTATGAGTTTGTTTTGATTTGGGGTAGGTCAGTAGTTAAAAGCCTTGCCGGTCGCGTGTTCATTGTTTGTTTTTGTTTGTTTTCAAAATGGCAATAAATACCGTCGATTGTTTAATTAACTGTGCAGATTTAAATACGTTGACATATGAACTTCAATTACAAATAAAATCCTTAGGGCCACATAGACCGGACCTAAAAATACTAAAAATTAACCAAAATTTTAGTGCAAGTAATACAAAATTATACGATACTGAAAACTGTTTGTGCGGTTGTGAAAAACGAAATGGTTTTTTTTGTTTTATTTTTCTTATTATGAACAATCCAAGTGATCCTGCGTGGGTGGCAAAGGGAATGTGTGATATCAAGCACTTTAGTGAAAAGCTAAAGACACAAAATAAGTGCTACTTATTTAAAGAACCACATAGAATTTTCTATGCTAGGTAAGACTGATATTAGGTTCCAATTGAATAGTGCCTATAAGCAAAACATTACCGAACAATGAAAATGTGGCAAAAAATAGACTCATACTTAGTAGGTTAATAGACTGTTTAAAATTCGGCGGGATTTTTGAGGTTGCTCTACGGGGCCATGATGAGTCTGACACTGCTGCTAATCCGAGCACTTTGCGCATGTAAAAGAAGGGCGAATAGACTTTATCTATAAACAAATAAACTAAAAACTACACCAAGTAGCTACTTGGTTGTTGCTAAAATAAAATTGTAAGTTTTTTTATCTCCTTTTCCATGCAATATAAATTTCTGCCCCCCCCCCCCCCCAATTTATAACGTCCCCAGCCGCCACTGCTTAATAGGTCAAGCAAAAGTGACGTAAAATACACCAATCGAAATAAATGCTGGTTTAGGCTGGAGTTGGGGAACTATCACTAGAGGCATTCAAAGCCGACGCAACGTTGGCTGGTCGTTGGGCTGATCAGAGGTTTTATACGTTAAACAAACAAACGTACGAACGACGTTGGGAAACTAATAAACTACTACGTTGCGTTATCCGACGTCGATAGATCGTTAAATCAACTGACTTATGTCTAACAACGTTGGTTTTGATATAGATACGACGTCGCCCAATGCAATGTTTCTTCAATTTTTACTAAATCTGACGTCAATTTAGGTTACATTTAGATGGAAGTCATAAATGTTTCTTGAGTAGGTATTCATAAGATTATATTTATTTAACTTTCCAGATCTCCAACTATCACAGCCAACCTATCAACTGCCTATCAGCAAAACAAACGATCTCTCCAAGAAAAACAATCCTACGCCAAGAGACTAAAACAAGCAACAGCTGAAAAACAATTAACGTTAAAAAACAGCAACAAACAGCCGAATAGAACAATGATGACTAATAATCATAACGATAAGAAAAAAATTAATAGCGGTAGTGCTAGCAATCAAAATTCCTCGACAGTTGATAATTATAAGGACTTCGTCGTGGTAGAATCTAGTATCAATAATAACAATAATTATAAGTTAAATAAAAACAAAGTCGCGGAATTGTCTAAAAGTGAACAAATAGCAAAGTTGCAACATCAGGGAAAAATTACAGAGTATTTCAAGACACAGGCTAAAGTTAATGGACTCAAGAAAGAACTTTTAAAAGGTTAGCAAATTATTTTAGGTTTTAAATTTAAACAAATTATTTTACAGTAACAATCCAAACCTTCTAAGCCTCCCTTGCGTGTGTGGAAGTTGATCTATCATCAATCTATTTAGCCTCCCCCAATATCTTCCACTCTTCTCTGTCTGTCGCCGTGTTCATCCATCTAGTTCGCGATGTTTCTTCAAATCATCTTCTTTGGGGTCTTCCTTACTTCTTTTATTTTCCCAAGGTCTCCAGTTTACAACACATTTGTTCCATCGATCGTCTTTCTGTCTGAGATTATGACCGGCAAATTTCCATTTTAATTTAGCTACTTCTCCTTTGACATCCGTTACTTTTGTTTTATTTATTATTCATTCGTTAATTTTAATATATATTTTTTAAAATTATGTGGCCTTATCTTACTCATCTCTTAATTTCAGCTGTTTGGTTTTCTTTTTTTAGTTTAATAATTTGTCCCAGATATATATACTCCTCAACTTGTTCTTTTTTGTCTTGGTTTATTCTGATCGTGATATCTTCATCTGTGTTTGTTATGATTTTAGTTTTAGTCAAGCCTATATTTTTAGCTGTATCCAGTTCTTCCATCATTTTTATTAGTTCTTGTTTCTTATCTGCTATTAAGAAGATATCGTCAGCATACCGTACAGATATATATATACTCCTCAACTTGTCCTTTTTTGTCTTGGTTTATTCTGATCGCGATATCTTGATCTGTGTTTGTTATGATTTTAGTTTTAGTCAAGCCTATATTTTTAGCTGCTTTATCCAGTTCTTCCATTATTTTTATTAGTTCTTCTTTCTTATCTGCTATTAAGAAGATATCGTCAGCATACCGTAGGTGGTTCAAGTATTGTCCGCTTACTTTGATGCCTATTTCAGCCCTAAGTTTTTAAATACATCTTCTAGGGCCTGGTGAAATAGTTTAAGGGATATTGTGGTCACCCTGTCTGACACCTCGTCTAATGCGGATTGCCTTTTAGTTCCTTCATGCATTTTCATTGATGTTGCTTGGCTATATGTATTGGCTATTAGGTTTGTCTATCTGTGATCTATTTGGCTATTAATTAAATATGCTTTTGCTGCCCAGTGCTCAATGCTATCGAAAGCTTTTTCAAAGTCTATAAACGTAATTTATGCTGTTTGTTCTTTTGATTGATATCCGCCAAATTTTGTTGTTAGTCTATCTGTTAATATTTTCGTAAAAAGCTTATAAATTACATTGAGGAGTGTTATAGGTCGATAGTTTTTTAGGTCTGCTCTATCGCCTGTCTTATGTAGAATAATTGTTATGAATTCATTCCAGTTGTTTAGGATTATTTTTTTTTTAGTATTTTATTCAGGAAAATATGGAGGGTATTAACTACAGCTTTACCACCGTGCTTGAGTATTTCTGCCGTTAATTTGTCTTTTCCAGATGACTTGTTATTTTTTATTTTCTTTTGTGCTCTCTTTATTTCAGCTTTGCTTATTAGCTCACACATATACTATACTATAGTAGTGTGAGCTATGGTGATCCTAATTTTTTCGAGAAAAAAAAAGTTGCTCCGATTTCAAAAATTTTTATATATCTTTGCGTTTCAGATGATTTTGAAACTTTTTTGTTGCGCCGTCTGTCTGTCTGTCTGTATGTCTGTCTGTCTGTCTGTCTGTCTGTCTGTCTGTCTGTCTGTCTGTCTGTCTGTCTGTCTGTATGTCTGTAACGACCAACGCGCATAACTCAAAAACCGCTTGGCCGATTTTAATGAAATTTGGTACCTAGGCTTGGTCTTGGGTCGAGATGGTCCCATTTAAAAATGAACAAAATCCACCGAACAGAAACCAAATAAAAGGGTGGGAGTAGATTTCAAAAATTAGAGTTTAAGTGAAAATATGGCGTGTGTGATATCAAACGAAAGGTAATTGAGTCTGCAGTTAAACAAAATACATTTTAATTTATTTTAAAAAAAGGGTGGGGGTATATTTTAAAAATTAGAGTTTAAGTGAAAATATGGCGTGTGTGATATCAAACGAAAGGTAATTGAGTCCGGAGTTTAACAAAATACATTTTAGTTTTTTGTTTTTTTTAAGGGTGGGGGTAGATTTCAAAAATTTGAGTTTAAGTCAAAACATGGCTTGTGTGGTATCAAACAAAAGGTAATTTAGTCTGGAGTTAAATAAAATATATTTCAGTTTTTAGTTATATTAGCTCACACGTACACTATAACTATAGTACCTAGTGTGAGCTTAGGGGCCCATATATTGGCAGAGTATTTCAGGTTGTAGCTCTAAGTTTATGTTCTTTATTTCTGTTTTGAATTTCTTTGTGGTTTCTCGCGATGGTTCCCTTTTTGCTTGATATAATTCTGTATAGAATAGTTGTGTGATATTCATAATATCCTCTTTAACGTTAGTCTCTATGCCGTTTATATCCTTTATTTTAATTATTTCATGTCTACCTAGAGTCGGCCTTAGACATTTCATATTTCTGTTATTTTCTATAACTCTCTCAACTTTTATTTCTTGGCTGATTCTTTTATAATTTCCTTATAGTTTTATTTACTTCCGTGTATTCTATCGATGTTCTTTTTCCTTCTTCCTCTAGGTCCCGCCTTTTTTCCATCAGTTTCTTTGTTTCTTCTGATATACAATTTTCTCTCTTTCTATCTTTTTGTGCGATATCTTTTCCTACTTTGGTCATAGCTCTTGTCAGCGTATCATTTATTTCATCTATATTTTCATTTTCGCAGTTTTGGGTTAGCTGTTCCTTTAGGATTTCTTTGTATGTAGCTTTATTTTGTGTAAGTTTGTTCATGTCAAGTTGTTCATTGTTATTATCAATTTTTCTTTTCATGTCGAAATTGCTGTCAATGCAGATTTTTGTTCTGACCATCCTATGATCACTGCCTGTTGTAAAGCTGTTTAGGACTGTTACATCTCTAACGATGTATATAATAGTTGTCTGATATTTATAATATAAAACAATTAAAATAAAGGATTTGAACGGCATAGTAAACAATATCTTAGAGTAATATCCAAATTTTTTTATTTCAGGAAAACCAGCCAAAAAAGCCACACTTATAAAAAACAACATCCAAAGCAAACTGGAACCACTTCCGATCGTGAAGGAGCCGCGAACACCGACTGCCAAAAAGCCAATCGAACAAAAAACCAGAAAGTATTCACCCACCGTTCCTAGGAAGATCCTTCCAGCGCCTAGTAAAATTCCTGAAACGAATACGACCATTCAGAATATTGCTATGACACCAATGAATGGGATAAACAAAAGTATAGCCATGAGTAATGTTAATGGAATGAACAAGAGTATTAGTCTGAATAGTCAAATAAACGGGTTAAACAAAGGTATAACCTTAAATACGCAGTACAATCCTAACTCTCTAGGAGCAATGCATCCATTTACGCCTACCATGACATTAACTGCTGTGAGCTTTCCACCAAATGTAGCTTATCTACATGCCAAAACGCCTAGCAAGCCTCCGGATAATGTCTTCGTGCCTCAGATAAATTTAATAAATAGTCCGTGCCTGAACATTGTTCAACCGGTGAACAATTTCAACTGTACTCTTAATGCAACTGTAGTGCCTATCGTCAAGCTGAACACGTTGCCTTCAAGATTAAATGGGTCTACTAATCTAACCAATATAAGTTCGAGCATACAACCTTTAAGTGTCGAAACGGCCGTGCCAACGACGCTGTCGACACCCAAACAACCGAAAATATTCGAGAGTACAAACGCCGTGGTGCCATCTATTGCACAAATACCAAAGCAATATTCAACGCCCTCTGTAGCCAATCAACTAGAGGAAGATCTAGTTTATAAGAAAATAAATTCCTCTGTTGAAGAACCGTCTTATCGGACTGAAGCCATGCAAGATGACTCTTTAGAAAAAACGAATCGATTGCAGAAATCGCCTTCAGTGACAGATTCTGATAGCGGCATCTCAAGTATATCGTCGAATTTATCAACGGCTTCCAACAAGTCTTTGATAATATCAATAACAGAGGATGTTACAGTTGAATGTCAAAAGTCGCCGATTTTATCACAGCCCAAAGTAATAAGGTAAGTGTAATAACTAGTGGCATTTTCAATCTCAAAAATCAGACCAAGCATGCATGGTAGAACTTATGATGTAATTGTTGATTCTTTCTCTTAATTCGCTTACTTAAAAAATAATTTTACGCATTGATATGGAATAGGTTTTATTAAATATTTAAAAAATATTACTTTTTACACCTAATTAGGTTTCCACCAGTCAAAGATCCTCATAGGGTGAAAAAGGATGAGAAAGAGAGTGGAAGATCGCCGCATTCAAGCGACGGTAGATGTCGTTGGAATGACTGTTCTGCGCAGTTTGACGCTAGCGGTGCCTTATTGGAACATTTGCAGGTAACTAAATCCGATAAGATTCTTATTTTGAGAGTAATACACAAATAAATAAATTAGGAGGTCTAAAAAATGTTTCAATAAATCTATTTGTAAATAAAGTTTTAAGCATTTAAAAAATTATAAACGTTAGACAGCGAAAGGATCAAATTTTTAACAAAAATTAAAAAAATGTCTTGTATTATTGTTTATAAAATAGCGAACAACCTTAAAATAACAAGTTTATTAGCTTCATTTGTTTTATGAGACACAAGAAAAAAATCGGTTGCTTGGCTAATTCAACAATGGGTTAACCATAAAAATCGGTTAAGCAGTTCTGAAGATTAGACGTTTAAACAAAAACTAATTGCTCCACGCGTGCCGGCTTGTTGGATGTCAACTGAAACCAAACATATGGCTTGGATAAATTCAGGCTACTGATAATGCTTGCCGCGCTCTCAGTGCCATCTCTTTTCTAAGCTGATAAACACCCATTATCAGTTACTTTATGATAAATACCTTTTAATTTGTTTAAAAAATGCCATGTAAGCAGCTACATCAACTCATGATAATGGCCTTGTCTTTCATAAGTTCCAAAATCCAAAGAACTTTCTTAAAATTAGATAAAAAATAAAAATTAATCTCAATTTTGACAAGGTCAAATCATCGCATTGACAATTTGTCAACGTCATTTGAAAGCAGTCCCTTTCAAATTTTATTGAAAGCGTTTGCTTTTCTAATCCAAGCCATACGTTTGGGCAAGGCCAACAAAAAAATACAGGCCACGACCCTGAAAATATCAGCTGTTCTTGGGGGGCTGACTGTTACATTGGGTCTTATGGGAGGTCAGCCGTTTTTTTTATGATATTTTCAAAATGGCACTACAGATTTCTGCGAAAACTTAGTAAAATATTCTCAGACACCTTCCTGATATTCCACCAAACCTTTGTAAGGATGCGAGATGATTAAAAGGTTAAAATCTTCGAGATTTAGCATTCCTTATTATAAATTCAAATTACCCGCCATGTACCGCATGCCAACTGTTATATTTGACATGTATTTGAGTTTGTCATTTGTGTTTATCACATTCGGTTCTGTTTTAAATTTAATTTTTCTGTGAGCTAATGAAGCGGCTCTGAAAAATTAATACTTATTATTAATTATACATTAAAAAAAAATTGTTCTGCAAGAATATAGTAAAAACAATCTCAAAACCGGCTTTATTTTTAAAAAAATCACATATTCATGAACCGTCATCCCAACTGCAATATTTCAAAGACAATCAGCTGTGTCGTGACGTGCCCAAAAAAAAAAATCAGCCCGCGATGTGACGTCAATAAGGTGGAGGACCGTGGCCAGTCCGTTTTGATAGCCCTGGTTTGGGTTCAATTGAGTCCAATATGGCGATACGCTTGTAGCAGCCATTGTCCATTAATAGTTTTAATATGCTTTCAAAAATATTGGTTATTTTAATTCCAAAACTTTTTTATTTTATTTCAATATATTTTTCAGGTGAAACACGTCATATCACAATCACACCCGTCAAACAAAGACGAACAATACGTTTGCTTGTGGAGGGGATGCAAGGTGCATGGAAGAAAATCCTGTTCCGTATCTTGGTTGGAAAGGCATGTGCTGGCGCATGCGGGAACTAAGCCTTTCCGATGTATTGTAGATGGATGCGGATTAAGATTTACCACTCAGGTAGGAGAAAGCGACTTTTGATTTAAAAAGGATAATTATTTGGTGTAGTTTCTGAAATACTCTTTTTTTAATACTTTTTTTAGCTCTTCTATTGCAAGTTATTAATTCTTTTTTATTTATAACTGCTCTAAATCATTGACTAGTTATCACTCGAAACCAGTCATCACCTTGACTCCTTAGTTGAGTGTGTTATAGTCAAAAATCGTTTCCCGTGGGATAGTTGTAAAAGTTTTTTAAAACTACCCTGGATCGACCAGGTGTTTGCCTCCAATTTGAGTAGGAGGGTCTGTATGACGTCATAAATCCAAGATGGCGGCTTTTTTCATGCGTTTTCACAAACTTTGGCTTATAACTTTCGCTACATTAGTTCTACAGATTTTTTTTGTTTACAAGAGAACAGCAATGAATACGGCGAAGAAATTAGCTTTATATCTCAAAAACTAACAAAGATATTGTCACGAGGAGGTTTTAGCGTGACTTAACACAGTTTACCCACATAGCACAAAAATCACATTAACGTTAAATTAACGTGAAAAAAAATACTTGAAAGCAACTTCATAACATGTAATATTTATTTTGTTAAATCTACATGCTTAAGGATAACTTAAAAACAAGGAGGAATCAAGCTATAAAAATGTACTTTTTGCTGAAGTTTCTGGTGCTGTGTATATAACGTGTTTTTTACCCTCGTTATTTTCATGTACCAAATTCACACTTGAAAAGTCCTCCACAACATGTTCTAAAACGCCACTAGATTAAGAGTTCTCAAACCTACTAACTTTCTGCGTCTTTTTTGGTCACGTTTTTCAATAAAAATTGTTAAACTTAGAAGAGACGCGAAAGGAAGTTATAAAAGTTCACTAGTTTAAGACTACAACACTTCAAGACAATTTTAAAGATGGCGCTCAAGGCAAGACAAAATATCTATTTATCTATCTATATACATTATGTTTTTTTTAAAGCTAAACAAGATTTTTTAACAGTAAATACTTTCACAGAATATAGGGCTGTCTAACAAAACATATGATCAAATCCAAGATGTCTTCCATAGGACAAACAAACCGATTTCCCATAAGCCGTAATGTTAACAAAAACGTAAATTTCACAAAAACGACAAGAGCTTTAGTCTCAATAATTAATCAGTTTTAAGAACGGATCCTTTGTGCATATGGGAAAAATGCGTTTTTCTTAAAAATATTAAACTAAATCGAGAAAATCTGAAATAAAAGGGACCATGTTTTCTTCAAAAAAGTAGGTTATGTTTTTGTTTATTTTGTTTTTTTTTAACTTTTTTTCTAGTTTTTTTACTTATTTTGAATTATTACATGGGCGCACCAAGGGGGCGGGGGGCTAGGGGCCCGGACCCCCCCAAACCACATATTTTTTTAGATATTTTCCATATATTTCATGAATAAACAGAAAAAATAGCATAAAGTACAACATCATGGGACCTCTGGGGGCCCAAAAAAAGATATCAGGCCCCCAAAGGTTTCGGGTCCCCCCAAGACATATTTCTGGGTGCACCACTGATTATTATGTCAAGTTTTTTTGCTGTTGTGCATTGTGGCAGCGGAGGAAGTAATGATAATGTTAGTTTTCGTTGAATATGAAGTTTTTTGACCAATGAATCAATGAACTATCAGCCCAAGGTGGGAAAAGTGGATATGTAGTTCTATTCAAAGAGCTCACTTCAAGGCTCACTTAACAGAGACGAAATGGAAATAGACTAAACTTTGCTCATCAGATTCAGGTTTTCTATTAGGATCTTTTGTTGTACTTGACTAAACCTCTTGCTAAGTAATAGGCCTTCTATAGCGTTTAACTGTGAAAAATATTTCACTATGATTTTTCAGTCTAGACAAAGTTTAATTGTGTTAACCCTCCAGTAGTGACATGAAAAAGAGGCACAACTTATAAGTAGGTCAGTCCAACAGATCAATATGCACACATGAGTTCCAACCAAGGTTGTTCAAGCAAACTTCTAATAAGTACTTTACAAAATATGTTTATTTAAAAAGTAAACATTGTATAAAAAAAACTTGCAAAATTAAAATACAGTTTTTCCTTGTCATTGGCCTCACACACTGTACATCACCATATGATTTTCCATGAACTATAATACATAGGGCTTAAGTACAGTCAAACCTAAGGTTCATCGGCTCACAACAGTACTGTTCAAATTTTACAACAGTACAATATTCGCTGTTGTATTACTACTGTTACTATTACTTTTATTACTGTTTTTTTGTAACAATATTTGCTCAATTATGTATCTACAATTGGGCGTAACAGCATATGACCCATTAGGACCCAAGTTTTTTTGAGAGAATCTGAGATAACTTATTTGTTTTTCTTGTGGTCATCAAAGTCAACAAAAATGACTTTCATAAAAAAATTTTTTTGCTAATAAGCTCAGAACAGTACCATAGAAATTTCACAACAGGACTCATAGTAGGTCCAGTCAGATGCTATACAAATTTTACGGTGTACGAGTTTCAGGTGTTTAAGATAAAAAGAGGTTAGGGAGATTGTCAAATTCACCAGTTTATTCTTAACTGTTTTAAGGTCTGTAAAATAAATATTTATTAAAGAAAACGCTACACTACCAAGAGTTTATTTAAGAGTTCTGAGTGAGATGTACAAATTTGGTTCAGCTCATTACCCACACTTTAACCTCATATTGTTTTTCTTTTCTTTCTTCTCTAGACCCTTTTTTCAACCATAATTTTTTAAATTTTTCAACCATTTTGAAACAATAATCCATTCAGGAGAGACCCAGTCAGGATCATTGCTGTATTCTAGTTTTGAAAGTTGCTTGCCTAGAATAGTAAAAAAATCATAGTGAAGTATTTCTTACAGTTTACCACAATTCTATGTTACACTTCTGCAAAAGGTCCACTCGAGCACAAAAAAAGATCCCAATAGAAAATGTTGCCAAAATGGCAGTTACATATTTATCCAAAACAAACCTGACAAAAAACTTTCGAATATTTCAATTTATCCTTTGTTAAGTCAGGCAATAGAGCACTTATCCACTTTCTTTTCCCTTCTTTGAGCTGATACCTAGTTCATTTAAATCAAGATGATTTTTTAAGGTAAAAATACTTGGCATTCCATCAAAACTAACATTATCAAGATCTCCCCAGCTGCCACAATTCATAACAGCACAGAAACTAATAATAATGATTCAAACTGAGTAAAAAACTAGAAAAAAAGTTTAAAAAAACAAAAGTAAATAAAAACATAACCTGACTTTTTGAACAAAACATGGTCCCTTTTATTTGAGATTTACTGGCTTTAATTGATTTTTTTTAAAGAAAAACGCATTTTTCCCATGTGTACAAAGGGTCAATCCTTAAAACAGCATCTTTGTTGTAAATTAAATCGTTTCACTTTTTTTTAAAATTACGTTTTTGTTAACATTGCGGCTTATGGGAAAACGCTTTGTTTGTCCTATGGCAACCATCTTGGATCGAAAAACAGCTGATCGTGACAGTTCGTTAGACAAGCTAATTAATGTGTCTTTATCAGGTTAATAATAGATGCGTCGTGATCGTGAAGGATCAGGGATCAATTCCTTAACAGATTTTTGGAGTTTAGAGGCCAAAGCACTGCCTGATAGATTTCTTCAAAGTGAAAAATCTTGACAATAGGTGGCGCTGCTGCTAGTAAAATCTCAAAAATATTCGGTAGAAAAGTCATGCAAGTCGCGTTTTAAAATTCGTGTGGAAAAGGCGTGAATCTGATGTGATTTTAACGTTGACAAAAATCACTTGAAAATAACGTAAAAACATTGCTGTTTTAATTTGATAATGGCGTTATTACAACGCAGTTTGTAGGAACGTTATTTTTTATAACGTTAATGAATGACCTAATAAGCTTGTTTTCATATATGAAATAAACGTTTTTTCTAGCAGTTTTTAAAATTAACGTTTTTTTTTCTCGCCTTTTTTACGTGTTAAAAACTTGATTGTGGTATGTGGGTAACCTAACTTACGGTTTAAGTTTTTATTAACAATACTTATAATTACTGCTTACATTAAATACATCTTGCTAAAAAATGCGTATCCTCTAGATCGCTCGACTTTTGACTATTACTTGTCTTCACTGTTAACTTGTACGTGTGGGACGTTATGTTCTCAGCTTACAACTAACTGCTAAACTCTTTTGGATATGCTTTTATTAAAAACCGTTTGCCATTGATAGGATATCGAGATGTGTTTTGTTTTCTGTATAAACATCATCGATGACCGTTCAATCGCTTATGGTTTTTATTCCGTATACAGTTTATCACACTTTTTAAAACAAACTTAAGGCAAACACCCGGCAACTTAAAATTGAGTAATCTATAACCAATCGATTTAAGGTCGTCTAAAACTTCCCTCCTAATTTTCTTTTTAATAAAAAAAAGTTAGTATTTGAAAAAACATAAAAAAATCCGCTATGTTGGATTTATGACGTCACACCGGCACCAAATTGGAGGCAAACACCCGATGACTTAAAATTGTGTAATCTATTACCAATCAATCTAGCGTAGTTTAAATAAATATTCCACAACTATATAGGCCTCTAAACTACCTTCTCTTCCATTATCATTTCCAGCAGCTTCAATTATTACATGCCATAAAATTCCCTTTTTCTTCTTTATTTCTTGTTCAAAATTTCTTATTTAGTTTCTCTCAAAGCATTAAACTTGTTTACTTTCTGAGACATGAAGCAAAGCTGATAAAATATTTTATTTCAAGTCTAAGTTTGATATTTCTGTAATAAATCATCCCATGTGACCTTAATATTTTCTCTGTTTCGTTTTTAATATTGATTTTTAATTCATGCATCATATCATCATAATTTTTACCTGAAAACAAGCAAAATATTAGACCGAGAGAAACGCGTGACACTTACCAAGTTCTGCTGGGACGATAGCGGTGTTAGATAGATGCAAGTCTAACATGTAGCAGGACCACCTTTCGGAAGGGGTGTAAAAGCGTGGGTCCACTGTGTATACTTGCTACGCAGTATAAAGAGGTTTCAGGCAAAATTAAGTCCTCTTAGAGAAAGAAAACTTGCATCCTAAGGGGCACGTGCATCAGTTTGATATATGAATCAAATCGGGGTTTGCGAAAAAGGCGCGCCATGTGCCTAGTCGCTAGACCAAAAATGGTCCCCCCACCGCTACTACTACTACAACTACCAAAATTGTCACCTTTTGATTGGCCAACGATTTGTTTTAGGATGCAACCCTAAAATAAAAAAAACGAAACATTGTTTTATTCATTTTATATTTGATTAAATTTAAAAACTAGACATAACAAAAGCGTTAATTAAAAAAATAATTCGGAGGATTATGGACATTACACCAACCATTAAACAACAGTATTTTAACAATACGACGTACTGAAGAGGGAACAGAATCAAAATCATTAATCATCTACAAATTAAAATGACTGTTAAAGCGCATGTGCAACAATGCTGATTACCTTCCTTAATATTAAGATCATAAGACTAAGTGGAGTGCAGAAGAAACACCAAAAGTGACTCTTTCTAGAGGTAATTATAGTTAGTGAGGTTATGAGTATTCTTTCATGTTACTGAAATAAAATATGTTCTAAGATTTCAATGGATATTGCAGTAATTTCGGATCAGAAAAAGAGTTTGGTTTGGATTTTCTAACAAGGAGGAGATTATCTGATTATGGACTATAATTTTGATCGTGATCTACTTTAAGAGCAAGCTCTGCGTATGGCATACCATGAGCGCGTAAGGGTTTTGAAATAACTCTTTTATGGGAAAAATATTTAATATAAAGGGAAACTATAAAATAATTAAAATTTCCTGAAGCCGTTAAGTCTGTGGTGCAGACCCATTCTTGAATAAAAATATTAAATATTGTAGGTAAAAATCTAATTGTAAGGGTTTTGAAATAACATATTTTAGGGCACAGTTTTCGAAATTTTGAAAAAAACTTTTTTACACTTTTAAGAAGAACCTTAAATGCACCGCATTTAAAACGCCATTGCGATAAGTGAAACGGTTCTCGACAAAATATTGTCTTAAAAAATGACTAAAAATTAGGTTATCTAGGCACGTTTTTTGAGGGTTGAGGTTTATTTTTTCTGTTGAGGATTTAACTGGGCACTAAGAAATTCTTTTCTTTACTAATTGTCAAAAGTTTTATCAAAAATGTTAATAGGCCAAGCGTCAGAGGATTTCTATTTGCAAAAGGTCGAACAAAAATGAAATTTGGTGGGATGGTACACATAGGTCCCCTGATAGTACATCTAAGTTTGTGACCTCGGGGGGTGGGGGGGGGATAAAAACTTTGCATCGCGGCGCTTGGAGGAAAATAGCACCGTTGGAGAAGGTGCTATAAAAAAAAAGTTCAAACTTTGGTTTTATACATTTTTTCGTTCTGGCCAATAGGGTTTGCTTTACAGCGCGCCAAATTTGGGGGTAGTTTGTAAATTTTAACAAAATCAGAGTTTAATCGCGGGCTAAAACAAATAAGAGTAAGGTTTTCTAAGTAAACTGATGCTTGATTCGTTGCATTTGACCTTATATTATAAAAGATATGATTTTTTGAAGTGCGCCCTTACAGACTTGGATATGGGATGACGGATAAAAAAAAAATCAAAAGTTTTCAAAAACTTAAAATTAAGACTAGGCGCAAACGATAGCTATTAGGTTCCCATTAAACATAGTAAAATTCCCGATCCCTCTCCATAAAGAAACAGTGTCAAAATGGCGGCGCCATCTTGGATTTTTGACTATTTTTTCCTTAATTAGCCTTTTGCTCAAAAAGTACTGAATGTTTTAGAAAATATGTGGAAAGGAATATTAAACCCCATTAAAAGACCTATTAAACGAGATATCATCAGTTTACTTAGAAAACCTTACTCTTATAGAAAAAGGATATACCAGAACTGTTTGGTAGCCTTATTTGTTTTAATCCGCGATTAAACTCTGATTTTGTTAAAATTTGCAAACTACCCCCAACTTTGGCGCGCCATAAAGCTAAAACTATTGGTCGGAGCGAAAAATTGCGTAAAACCAAAGTTGTGCGCAATTTTGTTCTTTACATATTTTATTTGAACTTTTTTTCTATAGCATGTACTCCAACGGTGCTATTTTCCTCCAAGCGCCGCGATGCAAGGTTTTCATCCCTCCCACCTCGAGCGGCAACCCCCGAGCTCGCAAACTTAGATGTACTATCAGGAGACCTATGTCTACCATCCCTCCAAATTTTATTTCTTTTCGACCTTTTGTAAATAGAACCCCATATTTTGTACCCAACGCTTGGCCTATTAATACTTTTTCCATAAAAGTGTTATTTCACTCCTTCTTAATAAGCAAGAGAAAGAGTTGGTATCACCAACATATCCACCTGAGATTTCAGCTCATCGAAAAGCGAAACGTGACACAACTTGATTCTCAGGTTGATTTAGACTACTAAAGATTTATCTATCCTGGACCTACCAGGTAAGCTGCAAGATCTAGTAAGTAAGTACCTACTAGATAAGCGTCTAAGAGTATGCAGTCTTCTTTCAGCTATGGGTAAGCCTTTACTAGGTATGAGGGTTGTCTTTTAAGTTTTGCACACAGCGGCGTAGCGTGCATGAAGGGGCGAGGAGGGCCGACAGCAAAAAATCTTGCGACCACAAAAAAAAAAGGTCATCATGTCTTTAGTTTCCTTTGCCGCCCTCTCAATTTGCCGTTGCCGGCCCTGCTACTTAATAAAGCTTAGGGCGCTTCGCCAGTACCCTCGGGGAGGGGGGGGGCGACAAACCCCCCGCTGCCCCCCACGCTACGCCACTGTTTGCACATACAGCTAAAATAAATTTTTTAAGATTTTATTGTTTCTCGAAGTTTTCTCCAGGAAAATTAATCCACTTTTCCATGAGCTCAAACCAGTTGTCAAGGCTGTAATTCCACTCGTTTGTTGGTAGGTACTGTCAAAATTGCATTCTTGAAGGCGTCGACTGCTTCCTTTGGCGACTGAAACCTTTGACCACATAGTCCATTCTTGATTTTTGGAAAAAAATAGACGTTGGGACTTATGTCGGGACTGTATGGAAAATGGTCCAACAATTCGACGTTTTGTTGGGTTAAAAATTCAATGGTTTTTTGTGCTTTGTGCGAACTTGCAATGTCTTTGTGGAGGATGATTCGTCGTTCGGGGTTCGTTTTTTGAAGCTCGGCGATAACTTTCGATAAATAATATAAATAAACAAATAGTGATGATGTACCAATCGGCAGTAACAGTCCTTTGATCTTCCAGAGGAATCGTTCAAAGATTATAGATTATAATATATATTATTAAGATGGGCCATTCAAAATTATAATATTATTATATACAGTGTGTCGAACGCACAAACGTTCGGGTAAGCAGTCCAAAGATGGCGCTACAAACATTTTAGAAAATCGCGCACGGGTGATATATTTAATTTTATTTAAAAAATACTGTGTGATTTAAAAATATTTTTAATATAACTTAAAGATTATTTATATTCCATAATCTTTGGATTATATTAAAAATTATTTTAAATATTTTAGAAAATCATTTTGGTAAAATTAATACAACATGTCTCAATAATACGCATTTATCTATTATTTATCTATTATTTTGCTATATTTTAGATAATCATTTCAACGAAATACATAAAAAACAACCCAATAACTACACATTTATTTTTTATTTAGCTATGTTCAGTATTCCACCAGTTAGGCTTTTTTTTAACTGTAATATATTTATTTAAGGAATGTTTAACTAAATTATCTCACTGTCGGTATCTCAATCACAGTTTTTTTTTATTTAGTTCAATAATGTCACCTTAATTTAAATATTTTATTAACTAGATATTTTTTCTATAAGTCTATAAGGGGTGTTTTTTAATGTCCAACGGCATTTATCCATTTTTGGCAGAGCTGAAAGTAATTAAAGTGTTTTTCATAAAAAATCTTTCTATAAAACAAGCTTATATCACTGTATACATACTTAAAGCAAGGCTTATATAAATATATATTTTTACTTACCTCAAAATATCTGGGGAATCAATGAAAGGGTTTAATTTTGAAAGGGCAATTGAGTACGCAACACGTTGAAGCCATGTTCAAATAAAGATCTTATTTAAAATACGCAAGAAATTAAAAAGACAAACATTTATGAATGACAAATATAAAAAGTTGATAAGGTTGATAAAATAATATATATTATAATCTATAATCTTTGGTTGATAAATTTGAAAAGATTGACGGTATAAAAAATTTATACCGGGAGGTAGCAACAGCGCGGGTATTTTTTGTGAAAAAATCTGTAAAAATTATGGTATTAGTGCCATCTCGGGAATGCTTACCAAACAGACAACTGACGTTTATTTTCGGGTTCATATGAGAAAATCCGTCAAATTCATCACCATTGACAATGCTGTACACTTCTTCGAGTTTTCTGCCTCAAAGCGGTCTAGAGTTTTCTGACACCAATTGACTCTAGTTTCTTTTTGTTCTTCGGTTAACAGATGCGGTTTAGCGGGAAACTAATTTTCTTACCCCTTATTCTTCATGTAATTTTTTTTGAATTAAGGTACTTGAAAGCTCCAATGAAGCTTTTTGCGATATGTCACACGTCGATCTTCCGTGATGAGCATATGCATAGCATTGATGTTTTTCTGGGTGGCAGCCGTTTTTGCTGCATCTGGTATTAGATCGTCGCCAAGGCTAATCCGTCCACGCTTGAATTGTCCATACCAACGAGAAACTGTCTACTGATGTGGTGCTTTATTACCGAAAACAGAAATCAACTTGGCAAGGCATTCTTGTTGAGATAATTTTCAAAAGTTGTAAAAAATTATAGCCCGAAAGTTTTCTCGGTTCGATTCAATTTTTCGACTGACTGTCTGTAGCTATAAAACTATATGTCTCACACTGACGTTTTGAATTTAGGTTAGGCAAAAATTGAGGCAAAGTTTTAGTAATGACATTTGATTAGTGTCGCTCTCTATGTTCCTATATGCAAAATATAAAAGACAGCCCTTGTATATGTCAAAATGGAAATGGCTACAACTATACTGAATTTCAACTTCTGATAGGTAAAAAGCATGTCGTCTTGGGGTGCGAATCCATTTAAAAATACTATCTCATATTATATCACGGATTTTTTTTTATTTTTGGTATTTTTGTGGTACCTAATTTCCTAAACTCAAAATAAATTTTATATATTTTTAAGTTGATTCTGAATTTTTATACAGGAAATAAAAAATTTAAATTTCAGCTTTTTTTTATCAAAAACATTGATTTGACTAATTTGTTTTTAAATAGTTGTCTCGTTACAATAAAAGTTGTATTATTTTCTTGGTGACTTGTAAAGGGTTAGAACTAAGGATTTGTAGAATATTTTTAAGTGTCCAAGTTTTCCTTAGAGGTGACATATATATTTTAATATTAACGAAATTTTGAGAAAAATCTGTATTTAACTTTTTTTTGTGTGAGGAAAGGAAATACTTTTTATTTACTGTTTCTACAATAAATTGGTTCATCAATTTATCCGCTGTCGAACGTTGTTCGAAAAATATCTTCTTTTGAATTTTGTACAGGGTCGCTTAAATACAGGAAATTGTGCATAAAAGGCCTATTTCAAACAGCGCATGCGCCAAAGGGCCCAATTTTTTTTTCAAGAAAATATCAGATAGATGTTTCTTTTGTTGATACTTCCTTTCTTTGTCATATAAAAATTATTTTTAAGACTGCTCATAACACAGTTATGTGGGTTTTTAACCATACAGGATTTTACAGATTATATTAGAAGAATCATTTAGATAGTAATATTTTAAGTAAAAATTTTTTATGTGGAAGCGCACCCCTAGATGTCGCAAATAAGCAAGTTACTACAAGTTTTAAGGTTTAATTAAATGCATGAAATTTTATGTTGCTTAGTATCATGTAGAGAAGGCTGTCTTATAAATTTCTACGTATATGAGTCCTTTTTAGTAACTTTTTACAAGATATTGAGACATTTATGTATACCATTGGGGTAATAGCTATACTGGCCATGAAGATTTTGCTTGGAAGGAAAAAAACTAATTTAGCTTGTGTTTTGATAAAAATAGAAACATAAGGGTGTACTCCGATCTCAGCAAAACGTGAACTAAAAGTTAAACAAGAGGGGGAATACCAGAGGATAAATTATAGGCAGGTAGACAAGAGCTGACTAGGGATATCAGGGGGGATCCAAGGTCTCGTTACAGGATCGAGATTGTCTTTTCTTTTTAATCTGCGAAGCGAGAGGGAGATAATAGTTGGGTTTTTATAAACCTTGGTTATTTCTTTCACGGGCATTATGCCAGTGCGGCGTTAAAATTTACTATCGAAGTATGGCACATTTCTGTTTTTGTCATAGTCGGCCAGGTTTAGTGATGTAAATTAATGAAAATGGAAATATTGGAAATTTCCGAACATGTCTCGGGAATATTGGAAATATTAAAAAAACATTATCTTTCATATCTTTCAACATTTGAAGCATTAAACTTACTATAGAACAATTTTTATTTCCGATACTATTTAAGATTTTGAGGAAGTAGACTGGCAAGACGTTGTTATTGAGTGTGACGCTGATAACAGCGATGAAGATATGCCTCCTGCTCTACTAGTGAATAGTGTAGTGTGTCAAGAATGAGATTTTTGTTGTACTAATTTGACCTTATTTCTGTTTATTTGTTTGAATAATAACTCCTGATTTGTGTTCATATATAAGCCTTCTGCGTTTTCCGGTGTCTTGTTATGATTTTTATAAATAAATAATCCCTTTTTTCTTATTTTTTTAATATTTATATATTTCCAGTATTTCCATATATTTCCAATGTTTCAGGAAATATTTCCGAAAATATATTTTGGAAATTTTACAACACTAGCCAGGTTCCAAACTATATACCTGTCTATTCAAAAATTTTGTTAAAATCTTGACAGATAGCTGTGATCGATGAGTATCTACGCCCAAATTGAAAAGGACCCATATATTAATTTTTTATAAGCGAAGAATGTAGCTGTGGTCACAATAGCTAAGTGGCTGTAAGCTTAATGTTCGCTTATATCTGTTGCATTTAGTTAGATTAGTTTAAGGCTTCTGCGCGTAGTTAGATTACTTCAACGCTGTTTTATATTAAGATATAATTGGGTAGCTTTCTAGTGATCAAAATTGCTGATTAGTCCTATCAAGTAACTGACTGGAGCTAAGTAAAACAGCATGGTAGTAACTAAAGCTTTGTTAATTAAAAATATATCAGGAAAAGGCAGATGCGTAGCTAAAAGCTGGTAGCTAACTTGCTTATATGGATATCTTGCATCTTACATTTCATTGTAATAAGACAGTTTTCACATAGTCCATGCTGTTGCACAAAGTCTTCCTTCAAGTGACCTCGACAAAAAATAAATGACATCTAAAGCGGGATTCACACTTTATCACTTTGGATGTTTATCCATATTGGATCAACCCAAGTGAATTATCCAAAGTGAATTGTTTAGACATTTTCATCCATTTTTTATTTTTCCGTCCATTTTTTATTCGTTTCACTATTACTAGTTTTTAAAAATCTGTACATAGGTCCGGGGTCGTTTTTTCTAGTGTTTTTAGGGATCATTTTATTCTTTTGTAAAAGAAAAGAGCGAGAATTGTAGATTAGAACAGTCATATGTGTAAATGCAAGTGCAAAACTGTAGATTTTAAAAAGAGAACGTTTTAACCTTATATCAAATACGTTATATAGCATAAATATTACCCACATTTAATTCTTAATGTTCTTTTTTCGGGTACACAGGCTTTCGGTTCCTGCGCATGTTTCAGTTTTGGTGGTTTTGGAACATACTCCGTTACGTCACTACATAATTTGACAATTGTCAAAAATTTAGGGGGTAATTGGGTAAAAATGTATCAAATTGTTGATTAAAATTGTAGTTTTTCTAAAATTAATTGTGCAGATTTATTGTAGACACCATAAAGAGTGTTTAATGGCATCTATAAACCACTCTTAACTTTATTAACAAATTATAAAGAAAAATACAAGTACTTACCCATGGAATGGCACTCCCTTACTTTTCCCGGACATTTTTCGATAAACCCCTTATGTTTTACGTAAATTATTTCCCATTTTTCACAGAAAAAAACATAATTTTACACGACAAACGCAAAACACCGCAAAATCTAAAGAAACAACAAATATAGCGTCGACCCACACAGCAGCTGTTTGTCAAAGTGACAAAACAAACGCATGCGCACTTAAAAGGTCGTGTCTGCGAATTTTAATTTGAAATTGTGTCCGAAGCAAGGTATGAGTGCTCCACTTTTCAATTTTTTTGACATGTATTTATGCTTTAACGTATTTGCCTTATATGTACCCAGTGCTGTAGTGAATTCAACCAAAACTTTTTATTACACATGCCCTGGGAGAATATTTTAAATTAAACGTGAATTCACACTTATCACTTTGAATGATTCACTATGGAAAATGAACATCCAAAGTGATAAATGTTAATCAACCTTGAACAACCCTTGTACCTCACTTTATAATCAAATATGTGTTATCACCTAAATTATAGAGGATTTTTTTTATGCAAAAGTTTTATTCTGTCACAGGCATACTGCCTAAAAAACTTGTGCATTGATACAAATTTTCATTTGAATATAAAAGGTATTCGTACTTCGAAATCAACCAAAAATTAAGTGAAAACTTTAAAACAAGAAAAGAGTTTCACCTTTAAATAAATTTTAATTAAAAACTGGTAGAACTGTATAGCTATATGTACAGGGTGGCGATTTTAAACAGAACGCTGCCAACAGCCAGTAGGTTATTGTTTGGATTTCTGGGAAAAAAGGGGTCTATCCACATGTAACTTTTTTACCTTCGCAGCAATGGTTAGAGAAGGTATTGTTTTCGACGAAAAAAAAATTAGATAACGTCGAAAATGTGTTATTTGATTGTATTTTGACCTATCTTAGCAATCATGACTTCTGTCCGTGTGTGTGTGTGGGTGTGTTTATATGTCTGTCCGTAACACGATAGCTCCTAAACCGCTTATCCGATTTTCTTAAAATTTTCAGCTAACATATTGTATAATACTGTAAAGATTTAGGTCAAAATCTATTAATGCCAATGAAAATATGCTTAATAGTGGAGTAAATTTGTAAAATATAGCTGTAAAAAGGGTATAATAGTACCTAACACCAAAAGCTAAACTTTCGTTCGAGGATCTCTGATTTTTCGGCTTCAGAATCCAAGATTGCCAAAGTTTAAAAAAAAAATAATTCCCTGTTTCAAGAGAAATTAAATATTAATTTTGATGGATTTACTTTAATGGGAACTACTCAATTTAAAAATATTAAAAAAATTATACCTGTTAACTCAAAACAAAATGGCGGCTATATTTTAAAAAAATCGTTTTTCTTCGATATTTTATTTATTTTTTGTGCGATATTAATTTTTAATTCCTCATAATAAAGCTACTGACCAGTATCAATAGTAAGACAAATTTTGTAAAAATGTATTCAAAGTTACAATTTGACGTTAAATATTTTAAGATGGCGGCCGAAGTTCTTGTTTGACACAACTAGTGTTGCCGTGTAATATATCAACTTATACTAAATTGCGTCGCGTCGCCAATTTAAATTATTTAATAAAAAATGACATATGTCTATTATTATCCAAGATGGCGTCGTTCAAAATATAAAAATAACAGTATCTTTTTGGTTTGGTTTTTTTTACCAAGATATATAGAGATATATTACCCATAATTAGTTTTAAATTATAATGTACAAAAAAGATATACTTAATTTATTTATTTTTTACAGATGGCGGCCGAAAAAGCAGTTTTATTAAAATGTAAATTTAAAATATTTTTGATAGCAGACAATTAAATAATCAAATAATCCGCAGATTTAACATTATTTATTGTTGTGTTATTAAACATTTTTTAAAGTTGGTAGGTATGTGTCGTTTTGCAACAGTGTTTACCAACTAACTAAAAGTCATCAATGTTCTGTGAAGTATTTTGAACCAAAACAAAAAAATTGTGACCCTTACCTCTTTATACATACATATTTAAAAATTGATTTTTTTTTATTTCTTTAAATGATTAAATTTGACAGAAAAAAAAATACAACGGCAATTTAAAAAGTCCCTGTGTATCAGAAGTAGGGTCATTCAATCCTAAAAAAGTTGTGTGTGAGTAGACCCCTTTCTAGGGCTCCGATAAAAAAATTATTTTAAACAACAGGGGACAGATATCTCGGCTATAGATGTCGATGTTGGACTATAACAAAAGTTATGTTCAAATATCTTTGTGCCAGCAAAATTTTACTATAAATAAAGCTTCCTCTGGTGCGTCGTTGGATTACTCACTGCACAAATATTTTAAATTGTGATCCTAATGTCTTGTAGCCATCTTGATTATTTAAATTGTTGGCAGGGCTGGAACTACCAAGGCAATAAACCCAAGGCCTTTGACGCTGTCTATAAAACCTCGAATAAAGGAGAACTTCAGAGATTCCTTCAAGATACAAATTATTTAAGACTAAAAAATCTTAATAATTCAGTATTTCCTCGGGGTTCTGCCATGTCAAGCTCCGGTCCTGTTAGTTAGTCAGATTTTGTTAAAAATATATATTTTTTTATTTCTAGCTGATGTTGGAAAGACACGTCAACAACCATTTCAATTCCGATGGAAGTCCAAACAACAATGCCAAAAAGTCAGTGGAAAATGGTTCAGCGAAACTTTTCAAGAGAAACGGCAGGATCATTCGGTTTAGAAGACAGCCCTGGTCAGGTAATGCGTTGCTACATGTTTTTGGGAAATGGTTTATTTTGAACAAAGTCAGTCACAAATTTCGGAATATTAATTTAAACAAAAATGTAGCTGTGGCTAGAAAATATTCGGAGAATTTCTATTCGTCACCAATTAGACCCAAGTTGTTACCGCTAAACAAGCATTCATTGCATGCAAGACTAGGTTAAGAATAAGTAAAATTTATGGCAACACCAGCGACTTGTTTTTAGGTATCATTTTCAGGATAGCTGTATTTTAATAAAAGTTGTATTCGGCTGATCTGTCCCTTAAGCCACAAATATTACAATAATTTATATTTTGTAACTGGGAACAAATTTATCAAATTATTTTCAATTTTTAAAAAACACACTGTGTAATTTTGATTTGTAACGGTTTTTTTTGTCTCGGTGTAAACAACCCTGCTTCTACTCTCAACTTGCCGTTAATTGGTTTGAGCTCTAATGCTGAAGCGCTTTGCAGAGAAAGAGATAGACTCTGCTTTAAAGGCTCTAGTGTAAACAACCCTGCTTATACTCCCATATGTACAACCTTGCCGTTAATTGGTTTGAGCTCTAATGCTGAAGCGCTTTGCAGAGAATGAGATAGACTCTGCTTTAAACGCTCTAGACAAAGAGACAAAACACCAGCGTAAGCCAGAGATGCGTCGATTTAGAAAACCGTTATAAATAAAAATTACACAGTGTGTTTTTTTAAAAATTGAAATAATTTAATAAATTTTTTTTCAGTTATAAAATATAAATTATTGTGATTTTAGTGGCTCAAAGGACAGATTAGCCGAATACATTAAAATAGAGCTATCCTGAAAATCATGCCTAAAAACAAGTCGCTGGTGTCGCTATAAATTTTCCTTATTCTTAACCTATTCTTGCATGCTATTTTTAATGCTTGTTAATGTTTAATTAACATTATTTAAAAACATAAATGGCACAAGACCTTCAATATTCAATCAATCAATATTTAAATCTCGTTTTGTTACACTCTAGCGAGCTCAGTTATTTTCTAGACACACCTTGTATTATTTTAAGCATGAATTAAAAATATACACGGTGTTTCACACACATCGAAACAGAGGCCTTTTTGGGTATTTAGAGTGCGAATTTGGAGAAACGCTCGGGCACGTCGATTTTGTTTTAGATTTTATTATTTTTCGGTTTAATTTTTATTTTATCATTCCATGTTAAATTTAAAAATTTGAAAGCAAATACCTCAAAAACTAATCGATGGATTTTTGAAATTTGTAGACGGTTGTAAAGATACTCAAGAGAGCTTCAAAACAAGGTATCACTAGACCCACTTTCCCTATTTAAGATATAGGGGTAAAGTATACCCCTCGAAGGAGGTTCCTGCTACAAAAATTTCAAGATAGCAAAAAAGTGTCCCTCTCGCGAACAAAATCGTTTCTCCAAATTCGCACTCTAAATACTCAAAAAGGCCTCTGTTTCGATGTTCGTGAAACACCGTGTATATAAAAGTGCATCGAATTTTTCACATTCCGCTCATTCTTACTCGTTCTGATAAATACAGATATAATTTGTGCATTTTTATTCAAAATAAGCGTACGTAGTCGTAGAAAAAATATCTTAGTTAATGTATAGAGTTAAACTTAGCTAGCTTTGCTGTACTTTGCTACTAACCCTTTGCTTTTAAAAATTACTAACAAAAATAAAACCAAGGACAACCTGAGTCTGCAGGATACGTCCAAGGCAAGTATGATAGATACAATTCATAGCTATACCAAAGATAAAAGATAAGTCATATTTTCAAAATTATCCAACAGCTTTTTTGATTTTTTCGGACTTTATTTAACTTAATCCCAATGCAAGCTTCTCAAAAAAAAACTTCACAAAATTCACAATATACAGGGCCGCTAATAAAGATGGAAACAGTCGATTATTTCCTAAACTTTACAACATATAAAAAAAGTTTATTATAAAAATTGTACGGGTTTAACATTGTCTTAAAAACAGCAGTCATTTTATTGAAACAGAATTTTGTTATGTTACTACTTTATGTCCAACCCTGTATATATCATATTAATCCTGTTTATTATACATTTTTAAACCTTACAACATGTCAATTCAACTTTTTTGGATATCTTGTATAGTTTAAAAATTAATATACTGCTTCCATACTTACCAGCAACGGTCTAGGTGAATTTTAAAAAAATCAGGAAGCTTTAGAACTTTTTATCCAAGTAGCAATAAGTCGTTGGGTTAACGTCATGAATCGCGTGCCAACGTTGCGTCTAAACGTTGACTTTGACTCAAGTTTGACCCTGTTTTCAACCGTTTTGGTGGACAATTTTTAGGTCGGGTAAACGTCATATTGATTGTTTTTCCAGAAATTAAACAAGTTTTTGTAATGCTTTTAAGAATCTGTTCAACACTTTTTTTTACCAACAAATTTTATAAACGCACCAGTGTTTTCTGTCAAATATTATCTTTGTCTAATTCTCCATTCCGATGTATTTTTACAAAAAAAGATTTTACTTAAAAGTAAGGTTGCCGTCAAATGATTTAAATCATGTTTCTCAAAAACTATAAAGAAATTAGCTTTTTTATGTTTGATTAAATACGCTGTACAATGGCGCCCTCTGTGCAAAACGCACGACTGCGGCAAAATGGCCAGAAAACGTTGAGGTTTCAACTAGCAAATCTAGTACAAATTTTGGACCTGAAAAACGTTCTATAAACATCGTTATGAAACTAAAAGTATACCTTAAATATTTTATTTAAATAAAAATGTCGCGAATAGTTGCGTAAATTACCTTTTGTAGCGTAAACGTTAAGAAATCGTAGTTTTTCTGGTGTGGATCATAGTCGATTACACAAACCAAATAAAACCATTTACACAAAGTTTCCGTTTCGTGCAACTTTGGTTTCCAGAACTTCGATGACTAATGCTGGGTTTATACAGATAAAAATCAAACTAAATAAAAAATAAAAATAAAAATATTTTGCTGTTTATACAGCCAAAAAAAAATTAAAATTAATTTTTAACACTTTTTTGGCAAGAAAACAGTGTAAAAGTATTTTTGAATCAAACCACTGGCTTTCTAAAGTAGGATTGCCTGAAAAGGTACGTAAGAAACAAAAAAATACTGAAAAAGAAAACTAAAATTCTCCATTAAAACAACAACAAAGGTCACGTGACGCGATGTCGCACATGCGCACATATGCTACTTGGATAGAAGAACAACATAAAAAGATATATGGGACATATGCTTACCTGAGTCTTTGGTGCAGTTCACCACATCACAAGGCCTAATAATAACATTTTCTCCTTTTTAGCTCGAATGTTTGATTTTATCGACTCCGGCATAATGGAAGGTTTGCAACATAAGCTGCTTGAAATCACGCACACCAAGGCATTGGGCCAAGCAAGGACCGAAGGTGATGTAGTGCAGCTGACAAGTCAAGTGGTGGCCAGGAAGACTGACTCCGATGGAAATATCAATTTTCTGGTCAGCTGGAAACCGGCTGATATGTAAGTTACTTTTTTTTGTAATTAAGAACCCCCATGTAACCAAACTACTTATTCGTAGAAGGTTGGACTAGAACCCAAAAGCTGGGATACAAATATAAGGTCAGCCCTGTATGCACTTAACTTTTCATTAACTTCATATACTCATAAATAGTCAAAATTTGTTACCGTATCTGCAGTAGATACCTTTCAGTGTAATGTAATTTTAAATAATTGTTTTTTGAAAATAATCTGAGGGCACGGTAGTGCCTCGCCAAGTTCGCGCACCGTAACCATCTTTTCTTGAAACATTTCAGCCGATATTTGACCTACCTAAAACTCTACTTCGGAATGAGCTACGAATCTCAAACTTTGCACAGTCATAGATCTCCATGGAGTTGACAACCCCTCCAAGCTTCATGGAATTCCATAAAGTAGTAAAGTAGTTACGAAATTTCAAAAAACGTCGAAATTGCCACTCACTCCTTCACTCACTCATGTATAGATCATCAATATTCTACTGTACTTCCAGACATGCTACAAAGCTGAAATTTGGCTGATAGAAATTATGACCAAACCCCTGGAAAATATCAAAAAACCCCAAAATTTTAATTTCCTCCCCTCCCCTATACTTTTAAAGTTATGTAAAAGTAGCATCGCCCACTTCCAGAAATGCTAGAGAGTTGAGCTTTGGCAGACTGATAGGAACTATGATAAAACTATAGGAAAAAATCAAAAAACCCCAAAATTTTAATTTACTCCCCTCCCCTATACATTTAAAGTTATGTGAAATTAGCATTGCCCACTTCCAGAAATGCTAGAGAGTTGAGCTTTGGCAGACTGATAGGAACTATGATAAAACTATAGGAAAAAAATTAAAACATCCCAAAATTCTAATTTACTTCCCTCCCCTATAAATGTAAAGTTAAATAAAAGTAACATTGCCTACTTCCAGACATGCTACAGAGTTGAGCATTGGAAGACCGATAGTAACCATGACAAAGTTATAGAAAAAAATTAAAACACCCCAAAATTCTAATTTACTTCCCTCCCCTATAAATGTAAAGTTATATAAAAGTAACACTGCCCACTTCCAGAAACGCTGAACTTTTTAAGACTGCAAGACAATATGATAAAACTATATGAAAAAATTTTAAAACACCAACGTTTTAATTTACTTCCCTCTCCTATAAATGTAAATTTATATAAAACTAACATTGCCCACTTCCAGAAACGCTAGAGATCTGAGCATTGGAAGACTGATAGGAACTATGGTAAACCTATAGGACAAAATTTAAAAACACGACAATTTTAATTTATTTCCCTCCCCTATACATGTAAAGTTATGTAAAAGTAACATTGTTCACTTTCAGAAATGCTAGAGAGCTGAGCTTTGGAAGGCTGATAGGAACTACGATAAAACCATGGAAAAAAATTAAAAAACCTCAAAAATTTAAGTAAGGCATTGCAAAAGTTTTGAACAATGTTCCGCATATTTTACTACTTTAAAAATTAAGTATTATCCAATTCCTTTAAAAACGAAGTGAAATCATAACAAAAACATTTCATGTAAAAAAAAGCCAAGTACGCGAAAATGGCAGTCCGTAAAAAGAATTGAGATAAAAGTAAAGCCAAGTTCTCCAATACAAATTTCGAAATGAAAAGTTCTTACTAGTTTGGAAATATTTTTCTAAACTTCGCTATTACGGTTGTAAATGACTCTTAGGCACGGTGCTAAATTGAACATAAAGAAGTTTGGCTGTAATAGCAAAGTTTAAAAAATATTTCCAAACTAGTAAGAACCTTTCATTTTGAAATTTGTATTGGAGAACTTGGATTTACTTTTATCTCAATTCTTTTTACGGAATGCCATCTTCGCGTACTTGGCTTTTTTTTACATGAAATGTTTTTGTTATGATTTAATTTTTTTCGTATTTTTTTAAAAACTTTCCCTGTCCTCTTTTTGGGAGGCCGAAATCGGTGTTAACTTAAAGTGAGTATAACCTAATTATTTATTATAATTCACATCATGAAACCAGAACAATGGACAGGGCCAAGGGATTACTGCAGGAAACGAGACCCGAATATCTGTCAGCCTCTCCATGGAGAGACATAGAAGTACATGGAGAGGAAATAATCATCGAAAAAGATATGATACAGAATAGTATTAAAAAACTTAAATCCGGAAAAGCTGGCGGGCCGATGATTGGAAAATTGCATTGATATCCTTAATAAATAAAAAAGGAAACAAGCTGGATTGTAAGATTTACAGAGGATATTCAGTAACCAGTACTCTAAGTAGATTGTACGATAGGATTATTAGAGATCTAATAGAGGACGATTTTCATGAACAAGAAGAAGAAGAGCATCGTGGGTTTCGTGAAGGCAGATCTTGTAGTGATAATGTTTTTGTCTTAAACATGTAATTGGGAAAAGGAGGGCCGCAAATATAGAGACTCGTGTTACCTTTGTGGACCTACAAAAAGCATATGATACCGTCCCAGTAGAAAAATTATGAACAGTGCAAACTACACGGCATGGGAATACAACTTAACGACCGATTTACCGTATACACACTACAATTTGCTGACGACCAAGTAATTGTGGCTAATGATAAAGAAGACATGGAGTATATGATAAGAAAAGTGGAGGTTAACAGTGAACGTGGACAATCAGTACTTATGTATTGGAAACGAATCAAGTGAGTTAGAACTAGACAATGTACAAACAATATCTCAAAAAAGAAAGAATGGGAATAGAAGGAAGCATAACGGATGACATCACTAAAAGACAACTAATATGGTACCGCCATTGCTAACGGATGAACGACGAAACATTACCGAAGCAGGTCCGAGAATGGCAATTAATAGGGCCCAGAAAAAGAGGGAGTGAAAAGAACCTAGATGATTGTCAGGATCGAAGGAGATGGAAAATAGGCATCGGACAACGTAGCAAAACGTTCTAAACCGACATAGTAGTAGTATAACCTAACTGTGGTTAAATGATCGCAAACGGATCCGACCCTTTCCAGGCACGCCCGGTTAGGATATGTTTTCGATCAACTGACCACGGTTAGGCTATACTTTATGTTAACACCGATTTCAACCTTCCAAAAAGAGGACAGGGGCGGGATAATTTTAAAAATCCCGCCTAAATATATTTATTGTTTACATCCTACAATTTCATACTAACACGTAGAACTGGCAACACTCTCCTTAAGACTACCTCTTAAAAACCACCAGCTTTGCTCGTTGTGGGATAACTCTTTGTTTGTCGTCCAGCCGCCAATGAACATTAGCAAAAAATACCCTATTAGTGAGCATCCTAAATTACAAATATTTATTAATTTTTTAGCTGTCCAGACGAATGGATCGCAGAAAAAGACTACAAAACAACCAAATCGGTGCCAGTCATGGCACTATCGCACTCGTCCCGAGAAGCTCTCCGACAAACGCTATTTCCCAATCAATCAGCTGGCAGAAAACACAGGAGGAAACCAGTCAAAATGACATTTGACACTACGTGATACCACTTTGCGTCGAATTAGTGGTAGTCATATCGACGGTATTATTTAAAAAGTAGGAAGTCGTCAAAATGTTAAAAGGTTGATCCTTGGCAATAGCTGACTCGATAATGTGATAAAAGGTTGAAATAATCGAGACTACAGCGTTGTCAAGAGGTCGACAAAATAATGAAGTTGGCGAAAAATTGTGCAGTCAAATTTGTTTTGACGTTTTTTGCATTAAGATTGGGTCTTTGCATAAGTGACAAAATTACCTTGAAATTTTACAAAGTAACTTGCCAACTTGGTTCAATTATTATAGGTAATTTTAAATATACTTATTCAAGGCACAGGCCATCAACCTTTTAAGTAGGCGTTTTCATAACTTAGATACAAAAATTTTTTTGGCTTCTTGTAATGTCATTTTGAATAACTTTAGTTAATACGACAAATAGTTCCCAATCGCTAAATTAACCTCAAATTGAAACAAACCAAAAAAATTGATCGACTTGCTATTTTAAAATAAAACGAAAATGTAGTCAGAACGGCAACACATCAACTATGAACCGACGGCAAACCAAAGCGACCTCTATGAGCCACGCTTTCAAACCGCGCTTCGAATATGGCTCTTTGTGATCTCTCTACTGAAAAGTTTTGTATCTATGGTTAAGAACGTCTCCTTAACTTCTTTTTATGGAGAAATTCAAATAGGAAGGCTGTGAAATGCACACTTTTTAGCCAATTGTCGTCATAGGAAATATAATTAAGAAAAAAGGTCTTTATACTCTCCTAGCACTTTTGGCAGAACTTTAGTACTTTTGTCAAAAAAATAAACAATTACGATATAGAACTCTTAGCGTTACGTTTTCGTAGCATATGAGGAATTAAAAATTTTTGTAAATACGTATAGAATAAAATTTTTAAGCTATCGTGATCGATTTTTGATCACAGTGATCAAAGGTTTCAATTGGTCATTAACGGTTTTTATTAACAAAATGATTTTGTTTTTTTTTTGTAAAGTGTATGTATACGATGCTACATAAGATTTACAAAGATTTGTAAGATAAAAAAATTGTGTTTACGTTGTTTGGATGATATCTAGTTATTTGTAGCGCGCATGACATTTTTTGTATTCATTTATATTTAAGATACTAATAAAACGCCAAAATTGGTGCGAAAATAAATATTTATTTGATTTTACCTTACAAAATCTTGAAGAAATCTGTGATACATATTACTAAAAATAAAACTTGTAGGTTGGTGCATATGCTTACACAAAGAAAAAACAAAAACGTGTGCTAGTGCAAAGAAAATGCACCCTGTATGTATTAATTTAACAGATCTCTTTATTATACAGGGCGTTATTTTAAACACTCTGTATATACCATTGATTGAATACTATTGTAAAGATGTGTAAGGGATTTCATAATAATCAACTAATATAGCCCAGTCAAATTATGAATTCACCTGGAAAAAAATAAGTGCAAGCTGGATTTTTGAATAATTATTCCTTAGCATCCGGGACACATCCCCACATATTCTTCGTTAAAATCCTCCTTGAGCTTCGCTAGATATAAGGCTCCAAATGTTCTAACAATCAGTTTTTTGTGATTTTCTCGAAAAGTAATAACATGTTCAAAAAAAGTCGAGAGTCTAAAAATACGCAAAATCATTTGGTCTATGCTATAAAATTAAGAAGAAACTTAACCTAACATTTAAAAATATATATAAAAAAAAATATATATTTAATTATTTTCCACTCTGTAGGTAAGTTGTTTTAAAGTGTTAAAACTTTATAATATTAAGCTCGATCCCCACTTGTATCAGACACCATTTACTAAAATTTAGTTTTTGTTTTTTAAAGTTAAACAACTTTAAGTAAAGGTTAGGAAAGTAGTTAATACTAGCCGGACCACCATCGGGATTTTGAAAATTTAATTTGTATACAATTGGGAACTGTACGACACAAAAAAGCGTAATATTAAAAATATTTAACTTCTGGTTAGAAACAATGTTAAAAAACGCGCAAATGCGCACACTTATTTTATTTAAAATTCCAGCGTAACAGGTATTAAAGTAAATTTGATAAAGTTTTAGAAAAACTAGTGTTTGGCTAAACTTAAATGTGACAAAGGGGTTTAAACAAAATAAATGGAACATAAGGGCAATGATCTGTATCTATATATGTATGGTTTATTAAGGGTTGAAAATTATAAACAGAGGTACTTACATAACGTTTTAACAAATACTTGTATTTATATAAAATTTTCAGTTGTTTATGTCAAGAATTTTCACCAAGGCTGTCAAAAATTATTTTTTGTAGATAGAAACTAAAGCTTTTAGTATACATATATTTGAGGAAAAATCATGATATAACGATTATTCGGTAAAACTTTATGTACTCATGTTTATAATTTTAAGTCCTTAAAAACCATCCTTAGGTAACATTTATTGGGTTTAAACCCCTTTGTCCCATTAAAAATTAGTGAAACACTATTTTTGCTATCAATAGCAGTTTGGCTGGAATTTAAAATATAATAAAAGTGTGCACATTTGCGCATATTTTAAAGCTGTTTCTACCCAGAAGTTAAACTTTTTTTTATGTACGATTTTTTTTCTCATACAGTGTTTAATTGTATAATAATATTTTTTCCATATCCCGTTGGCGGTCCGCATATTATTGACCTTTGGCCTTAGCCTTACCTAAAGATGTTTAACTTTTAAGAAACAAAAACTAAATTTAAGTACATGATGTTTTGTACAAGCTTAATGTTATAAATTATAAAAATTTTAAAACAAGTCAACTAAAGTTGGGTAGAAAAAAAAATAAAATAAAAAAACAATATATTTTTTTAAATATATATTTTTAATAGTCTTAAATTCTTGACCAAATGATTTTGCGTATTTTTTCTCTCTTCACTTTTTTTTAAAGTAATTCGTTTTCGAGAAAATCATAAAATACTGATTTTTGAACTTTTGGGGCCTTATATCTAGCAAAGCTCACGGGTAATTTTGGCGGAGAATATGTGAGGATGTGTCCCAGATGTTAAGGAATAATTATACAAAAATCAAGCTTGCACCTATTATTTTTCAAGATTTTTTCACCTAATATGACTTGGGCTAATAGGCAACTTTTAGTTAGTTAAGTGTAAAATCTGGTTGGAAATGTCAGAGTTTGATACCAGAAGGTTTCGGCCGTTAAGGACCAGCATAATTCACTGCCATTTTTTTAACGTATCGAAATATTATCGCCGTTCTAGCTTAGGTTAAATCGATTTTTAGCTCGTCTATATATTTTAGTTAAAGGGTCATTCTTTTGAAAATCATACGTCATTCCTCGTATATCATGATTGTTTTTTATTTTTGGTGTTTTTGTAGTACTTGATCCACTTTCATCAAAAACATTGATTTTACTATTTTTTATAGTTATCTAATTACAAAAATGGCGTCCATCCACACATCAGTTTTATTCTTTTTTTGTTAATTTTTAAAAGGTTAGAACTAGTGATTTGTAAAATATTGCCTTTTGGGTATTTACCCTTTTTAGCTATCTTGAAATTTTCCCTTTCGAGGGGTATACTTTACCCCTATATTTTGAATAGAGAAAGTGGATCTAGTGATACATTCTTTTGAAGGTCTCTTGAATATCTTTACAACCGTGTAAAAATTTCAAAAATCCATTGATTAGTTTTTGAGATATTTGCTTTCAGATTTTCAAATTGAACATGGAATAATAAAATAAAAATTAAATCCGAAAAATAATAAATTTGAAGGAAGTTCACGAGGTAAAAAGTTTTTACAAAAACGTTTCACGGGCAAGACCTCAGAGGTAAAGGTAGAATGAAGCCTAATGAGGCAGAAACGCGTCCCCGAGCTACCTTGACCTCTGAGGTCTTGCCCGTGAAACTTTTTTGTAAAAATAATAAAATTCTGATTAAATTTTTATCTTATCAGTCCATGTTAAATTTGAAACTTTGAAGGCAATTATCTCAAAAACTAATGGATAGATGTTTGAAATTTTTACACAGCTGTAAGGACATTCAAAAGGCCTTCAAAACAAGGTATCACTAGACCCACTTTCCCTATTCAAAATATAGGGGGAAAGTATACCCCTCGAAGGGGGTTCGTGCTACAAAAATTTCAAGATTGCCAAAAAGTGTCCCCCTCGCAAACAAAATCGACGTGTCTTTCTCCAAATTCGCACTCTAAGCCCCTGTTTCGATGTTCGTGAAACACCGTGTATATCACATCTGAGGAAAAGTTAAACTCTTAAAAATATTTTACAAATCCTTAGTGAACCCTTTAAGGGTTACCAAGAAAATAATAAACTTGTATTGTATCGAGTTAACTAAAAAAAATATAGTAAAATCAATATTTTTGATAAAAAAACTGAAATTCAAATTTTTTGTATAAAAATACAGAAACAACTAAAAAAATACGGAATCAACTTAAAAAATTATTAAAATATATTTTTGAGTTTAACGGACTACAAAAATACCAAAAAAAAACCGTGATATACAAGCAACGAATCTGTATAGTTTTTCAAAGAATAAGCCTAAAGCAATTTGATCGTGTGAACTAATAACATACTTTTTGTTTTTATTTTACTCGTAATATTATACACACATTATTAAGTCCAGTGTCAATGACATTATAAGGAAAAAGTGCGGACAGGACATTTTAACCTGATCGATTTTGCTTCCCAAACATTTTTTTTTAATTCAATTTTTCAACATTCCTATTTAATTTCACTAACGCTTTTTATTTACCATTTTGACTTAAATTTTTGACATCTCACTGCCATAAAAAACTGCCGAAATATTTTCCGACTTTATTTTTACTGCTTTTGACTGACTTTAAACAATATATGAGGGAATTTGCGACGTTTTTATTTGTATTTATTTTTTATGATATTTTGACTTTTTTTTTTTCATTTTGGTGATTGGCGCAATATTTCCTTTTTACCAAAAGTTAGAATTCCACAGGTAAAACTACTGTTCGGCCAGAATAAAATGAGGTTTACAGCACTTTTGTCTTACTGGGTGTTCTTCATTTTTAGCAAATTTACCATGAACAAAATTTTAATAGTACAAGAAAAACGGTACTAGTCTGGTATGTTTAACCAAATCGACTCCAGCCCGTTCATAATTCACACCCTTTTATTGGATTTCTTTTGTTACCGCTGGCTTAACGAGACGTCGGACCGTTCATAATTCACACCCTTTTCTTCGGTTTCTATTGTTATCGCTGGGCTTAAACGGGATGACTAGGAACGTTTCATACATATCCTAAAATTCAAAAAGAAACAGTGGTGTATCATTTACACTTTTTTAATTTTTTAATAAAACTGTGTGGAGTTCCAATTTTGAAGATATAACGAATGGTTTTGGATATTTTCGATTTTTAGAAAAATAATTGGTATTTTTTTAAGTTTCTAGATTTGTACGCACCTACCCAATAAAATAGGTAGGTACCTATATATATAATATAATAAGTATAAAAGTTTTGAAAAAATATTTTTTTTAAAGAAAAATAAATACCTAATAATGAAAAATGATAGCACGCCACGGGACAGTGAAAGATAGCGCTAGTTGAGGCCATCTCTTTTACGCCTTATTTTATTCTGGCCGGACAATAGTAAATATCTTTAAAAATAGGTATTTTACGTTTTTCTTTAATAATTTTCTCTTTTTTCTTTCGTAAGTAATAAAAGAATCAACTTAAAAAAAAAACTAAACAATGTAAAACAAAAGTACAAATTTGCATAAATGTATGGTTAAATAAGGGTCAATCTCAATGAATGAACATATTATTTTGTTATTTGTAACTTGAAAATTATCTCGCAGACCATAAAGTTAATTTGATGCAAGCATAAAGTAAGATTAAAGAGTCAATTTTTTTTGGTCCTTTATCTATACTATGAGAAAACCAAAATACTATGTACTGAGAATGAGGTTGATCTATAAAATGTTAAAAACGTCATGACATTTTTGCAGCCATTAAGGAAAAATAAAAATTTTGCATGAAAAATCGCGAAATAAGTAATCAAAATTTCATATTAAATTAAAAAAAAAACATTAAGGTGCCATTGTTTCGGTGTTTAAATAAACGTACCAATTCTAATTTTGGATTGTAAATAAAAATTTTCGAAAGTCTACCAAAAAAATGTGTTCGGCTATTTTTTTTAATTTATCGTCAGTTTCGGATTGATCTCAAAAACAAAAAAGAAGCATTTTTTTTCATTTCGGAAACCTTGTCATCAGGGCTGTCTCCTGACATTTGGCCGCCTCTGATGATTTTTAAAGTATTTTTGGTTAGATTATTTTTTTTTTAATTCTTTTTAAAATATATAACTTGAAAAAAACAGAACAAATGACAACATTAATTAGGTTTAATGATTTTATAACTCCTCACAACAACGCTTGGCTACTCAACTGATCTAACACAAATTTGAAATTTAAAAAAAAATATTCAAGGTGAAAAAAATTATTATCAAAAATCGCGTAATAAGTAATCGCGTAATAACACTCAAAATTTCATACTAAATTTCAATGAAAAAACAAACATTTTTTTTATTTCGGAAACCTTGTGTCAGGGCCGTTTCCTAAGATTTGACCGCCTCTGATGATTTTTAATGTATTTTTTGTTTAATGTCAGTTTTGTTAAAATTTGGTCAGATCAATTTTTTAAAATTCATTTTAAAATATAAAACTACAAAAAAAACCAGAAGAAATAAAAACCCAAATTATTACCTTTAATGATTTTATAACTCCTCACAACGAAGCCTGGCTAGTCCGCTAATCTACCACAAATTAGAAATTTAAAAAAAATATATTCATGTTAAAGGCGTGAAAAAAATTTATCAAAAATCGCGAAATAAGCAATCAAAATTTCATATTAAATTTTCAAAAAAAAACATTAATGTGTCATTGTTTCAGTGTTTAAATAAACGTACAAGGTTTAATATTGGATTCTAAATAAAAACGTTCGAAAGTCCACCAAAAATGTTTTTTCGGTTACTTTTTTTAATTTAAAGTGAGGTTCGAATTGCTCTCAAAAACAAAAAAACAAACATTTTTTTCATTTCGGAAAGCTTGTATCAGTGCCGTTTCCTGAGATTTGACCGCCTCTGATGATTTTTAATGTATTTTTTGTTTAATGTCAATTTTGTTAAAATTTGGTCAGATCAATTTTTTTAAATTCTTTTTAAAATATATAACTACAAAAAAACTACTACTATTTCACAACGAAGCCTGGCTACTCCACTGATCTTACACAAATTTGAAATTTCAAAGAAAAATATACATGTCTCCTTCATGTAAAAACGGCCCCAAAAATGGCCGGCTAATTGTCCTGGTTCGGGAGACTGCCCTGACTTGTTCAATAACTTCAAAACTACTTAGATTATTTCCTAAACTTAACAAGCCTAGCGCAAGGTTCGCGAAATGTACATGTACTTAGAAAAATGCATTTATTTTATTTTGATATTTTTTTTTTTTTTGGTTATTTTGCTCATAATAATAAAGCAAAAACAAAATGCATAGACTGAAGTAATAATACAAATTTTTTAACATTTTTTTTAGGATTTTTAGAATAGACTGATTTTTTAAATTAAATGCAATGACTTTATTACAATTGTTTTTTAAATTATTTTGGCCATTTAGTTGTTTTTCTTTTGTAAAAAAATGTAAAAACTGCATTAAAACTGTAAAAGCATGTAAATTTACAAATATTCAAAAAAAAAATATTCTGGAAGAAAAATTAAAAATTAACTTTTGTATGATCACAAAAATATTCTTCTACCACATTGCATTTAGACGAAAAAGAAAACACTTTAAAAATTAAGACTGTTTCTTCAAAAAGTTTTTTAACTATTATTGTAATTAAATTTTAGTGTATTATTATTATTAATAAACATAACTTAGAAAATTTTTTATATAACGCTAGTTGCAGTTTATGTATATGACAAATTATATACTGTGTTTGAATTCTTTAAGTGTGACTTTTACCCGAAATATAAGACTAAAAACGGTAAAATAATGTTCTTTTTAAATACCTGGTGGGCCAAAAAAAACCGGACATTTTTTTTTCATTATAACTGTACTTGGCAGATAATTAATCAGAGTTTTGGCTAAATATATTGATTTGTCCGCCATCTTAAAATCCAAGATGGCGGATGAAATTAAATTTTACCCTTTAAAGGTGCTCGTTTATTATTGTGTTACGAACATGTTTTAATTATTTTTTTAAATCAGTAAGAAAGCTGCATTCTTGCCACGCACCACACGGTGGTTCTCAAAAACAAATATTTTTGTTTCAACCATTGTTTTGAATATTATACGATTGCCTTACCAATCATGTCTGCATTTATTTCCTTATAAATTCATTACTACCGAACCGATTTTAATGAAATAAAAACCATCCTGGTAAGAATTGATTGCTTGTTCAAGATCATGATCAAAATTTATCGCCATCTTAAAATTGAACATAGCGGACAGAATCATACTTGATTTTTCAAAATGGCGTGTTTTTTCTTATTTTCTCAAAATGTTTTGATTGGCAAGTCAATCGTGTAATACAATTTTTTTTTTAAACCACTGAACCGATTTTGCTGATTCTTACCTTATTTTGCATGGTAAGAATGTAGCTTTTTTACTAATTTAAAAAAATTATTAAAACATGTTTGCAACACAAGAATAAACGAGCATCTTTAAAGGGTACACTTTAATTTCGTCCGCCTTCTTGGATTTTGAGATTGCTGACAAAAAAATATATTTAGTTAAAACTCTGATTAATTGTCTGCAAACTGTAGTTTGTCCCATTAAAATTTTTTTTTGCAAAAAATTATTGCTCGAAGTGTAAAAAAAAAATTAAGTTGACGAAAAAGTCATACAAATATTTTTGTGTTTTATATTTTTCTAGTTTTTTTACCATTTTTAGTCTTCGTTTTTTTAAGTAAGACCTTAATAATCTATATTGGAGATTGTTTAAGAATAGAATGTGTATCTTCAAGTCATAAGAGGTTTAACTGAATGTTAAAATAGAGATATAGGAACCAAAAAACTTGTCTTAACTCAATTTTTTTTAAAACAAAAATTGCATTAAAACGACTTTTAAACACGGATCGTTTTTGCAACTAAATAATAAGTGTTAGTGGATGATTTAAGATTTTAACCTGGAATGAGTTAAGGATAAAATTGTAGAAATGATTTGCTCTTGCAGATACATTGGCTGTAAAATATTATTAATTTAAAATCTAATACATATTGTTAAAAATGTCAAGTACTGATTTCAATATAATTTTTTGACCAAAAAAAAATATTTTAGAGTTAAACAAATAATGGTTTGTAAAATCAGCTGTTTTGACAAAAAAAAAACAAGTCCTAATGTATGGAATACATTCGCAACTAAAAGGGAACCTTAATAAATAAAATTATTAAAACATATTTTGAACAAAAAAAAAATTTTTTTGCGTTTTTTTTTACTTTTTAAGAATTTTTCATCCTTTAAAACAGTGACCTTTTAATAAAATTTCTTTCACCTCCTGTCTGGAGTTAGGAGGCTTATGGTATTCCGTGGAATAGTTGTGGAAATTTTTTTAAACTACCCTTGATGGTTTAGTAATATATCACACAATTTTAAGTCACTTTGACCTATAACTTTTGCAAAATTAATTTTACAAAAAAAAAAAGAATTTTGGTTTAATTTTTACTTTAATCAAACGTACCTAACTTATTTTTTCTTGAATTATATCTTCCCTGTCCTCTTGTTGGGAAATCAAAATCTGTGTCAAACCATTTTGCAAAAAAAAATATGATTTTTCGAAAAAAAATGCTTTTTTAATAAGAATAGTTTTTCAAAAAACTAATTTATAAAAAAACAAAAAATTTTTTTTACAAATATTATTTTTGAGAATAAAACTTTTTTAAAGAGCAGTTTTTCCAAACACTAATACAGTGATTAGTTTTTCCAAAAACTAATACAGTGAAACCTCTCCTTGCGGACACCTCTATTAAGCGGACACTTCCTTTAGGCGGACAAACTTATTGGAACCAAGCTTTTCCCTATTTCTTTACATGTAAAATTCACTCCTATAACCGGACACTCTAATAACCGGACGTGGACAATTTTTTTTTGTTAAAAAATTCTGAAACCGCCTTTAACCGGACGCGAACCTCTGACAACGGGACGGAGCACTGCACGACATGGGCATAAATATTATGTAGTATGTTGGCAACAACGCACTCTGCAGCCGGGGAATTACCTCTTTCCGTTTAAATGCGGAGAGTAAATACTTTTGTCGTATTTACAACATATTTTATTCGGCGGGACTGCTGTGTTTTATTTTTATTGTTCAGTTGGGTTGTAATAGATCTCTTTGAAATGGTGCGTAGTAAAAAACTTCTTAGCACGAAATCGCTGAAAAAGTTAATATCGAAAAAACTCAAGCAGCGAAAATTTTTAATAAATTTCGCAGTTATTTCTCAAAAGCGGACACCTCCACTAAGCGGACAAAATCGACAAAACTGTGAGTGTCCGCTTATAGGAGGTTGACTGTATATAAAAAACAAAAAAAAATTTGAGGAAAAATTATTTGGTTTATATTTTTTCAAAAATATGTTTACTACTCACGAAACATTAAAATAAAAATTAAACAAAAATTCTGGCAGCGATTTGTTCCGCGGCTAATATTTTTGTAAATAATAATTTTTTAAAAACTAATATACCTATTATAAAAAAAACAAAATAAAAAGTAATAATACTTTTTCAAAAAAAAAAAACAATTTTTTTTTAAATTGCTGTTGCACCAAAGGCTACTTTCACCAAAATAAAGAATGCTACAATATGGTACGAGTATATGCTAGTATCTTAAAATAAAAAAATATATTATTTCAAAAACTAAGCGTCTGCGCGTTTAACGAACTTTTTGTCTGTATTGAATTTTGAAATACAATTTTTCAGTCAATCTAACAAAATTAAAAACCTTTTGCAGTTTTTTTGTGTCAAAAGAGCTGATTTTACCAGGAATTTTCAGACAACTCTGACTTGGTCACAGCTTTTTTGCAGTTCTTTTTATAGTATGAGCTTTTGTGGTCAGATTTTAAAGGATAATCCACTTGTAAGATATTATTTTACCCTCCATAACGTTCTATTTTTAAACTGGCGTAACGGAAGAGATATTTTATTGGTGGATTAATCCTTTATGGACGGTAGATATGTGAAATAAGTAGTGATATGTTACTGCTTGTCAAATAGTGGGTAAAAATTACGTAATCGATTTTAGTTAGTTAATTTCTCTATTTAAAAATCTTTGGAAAAAAATTAGGAACAACCCTGTATTTGTTTAGCAGTAAAAAAATAAAAGAGGAAAAAGTAAACAATTTCCAATTGTAAATATCCTTCTCTTCGCAATTTTTTGTTTAATTTTAGTTGAATTTTAGCTTTTTAGTGACGTTCTTTTTTTTTATGTTGTATTTTTTGTCAACATCCGGTACATCATTGTCAACGTTTTTAAAAAATTACCTACAAATGAAATTATAGACCAAAACGCACAATTTTTTCAAGGCTTTGTAGTTCTTTTGTATTTATAATTTGTGGGAAATTTTTTAAAAATTATGTTTTTTCTGTTTTTGGTTAACACAATTTTTAGAACAAATTCTACCTCACTGTATTCTGTAAGATTTTTTCTTTTAAAATTATAGGCCAAAAAGGGACAACATATCATAAGCGATATAATATTTAAAAAAAAATTCAATAGATAAAAACCTAATGACCTATAATTTTATGGGATCTATTTGTTTGTCGCTATAAAGTTAATTATTATTTTTATTATTTAATTTAATTTTTTTGTTCGAATATTAAAAAGACTGTTTTTGCGGTGAGGTCCATTTTGTTTATTATTTAAAAAAATTATAAGTTACTTTTTTAAATAGGTAATTACATACTATTTAAATTAAACCAACCTGCATTTTTATTATATCATCATATTTTGAATTCGACAGAAAATTTTTTTTTATGTTATTTTCGAATGTATCTTAAACGAAATATTAAATAAATTTGTGTAAATAAAGTGAATCAGTGTTTTTTTTTTCATCTCAGCCATCCTACTAAACAAAAACATTTTAATAACGTTAAAATAATGTTTAATGGTAAAACATAACGTTAGGTTGCATTTTACAAATTGTGAAAGGCTTTCGCGGCCATCGTCCATTGGTGGGTGTGCTTTCGATGGCGAAACGTCGAGAACGAATTTCCAACGACGACGGTCGAACAGCCCGAAAGCACACCCACCATAGGTTGCATTTTAGTTCTAACGTTATATTCATAGTAAAAAGAAGCTTAATAAATAATTGTTTTCTGACGTTAGAAAAATAATCTTATTTCCAACATCAAAAAACGAATGTTTTTTTAAAATGTTTTTCAAACGTTTAATAAAATACTGTTTTTTAACAGTCAAAAGAAATGTTTTTCTTACAATGAAAAATAAATGTTTTTTAACATTAAAAAATATATTTAAAAAAAGAATGAAAAAATAGGTGAAACCTATTTTTCATTCAACGAGTGAAACGACAGCGAACCAAGGAAACTAAGTCTATGACGGGACGAAAACGTCCACCGGTATATAAGGACATTTTGTCACAACTGACTACAAGATACAAGGTAAATCAAAAAGAATAAAACAATAGGTGATCAAAAAGAATAAAAAAATAGATGAAACCTATTTTTCATTCAACGAGTGAAACGACAGCGAAACAAGGAAACTTAAGTCCATGGCGGGACGAAAACGTCCACCGGTCTATGAGAAAGAAAGACATTTCGTCAAAGTTCAACCAGACCATGCTATCACCGTGTCCACGGTGTCCGTTCAAAACCGAAAACAATGAGTTAACAAATTATAAAAGACCAAAATAACAAAGTGTCTCTATTACCGACTTGTATCAACTTGCAGCAAAATCCAAATAAAAACTTACCGGTTCTGGTAGTGCAACTAAGGCAGCGCCCTCTATCTCTTTATTTTTTTTATGTCAAAAAACTATAATGTATTTTTTTGATCTTCATAATATAGTACCATATACCCTAGTAACACCGGACGTCCCAGGGACGTACTCTTTAGGTCCCAACGTCGCCATACCTAAAAAGTACGTTTTTATAACGTTCAAAATGAAACGTATAAAAAACGTCCACTTTGGGCGTTTTTAAAACATACGTTTTACGTCTCTTTAAATCCACAATATTCCCGTACCTAAAGAGTACTTTTTTAGAACGTCTCAAAAAGGACATTTTAAGAACATGCAAATCTGGACGTTTTTAAAATATACTTTTTAGCTCCCTCAGGGGCCTAATTTTTGCGTACCTGAAAAGTACGTTCTTAAAACATGCTGCATCAGGACGTTTTTAAAATGTACTTTTTAGGTACCTTAGGGACTTAACTTTTGAGTACCTGAATAGTACGTTTTTAAAACGTCCCGAAACACGCGCTAGTCAGGATGTTTTTAAAATATGCTTTTTAGATCTATTAGGGCGTACCTAAAAAGAACTTTTTAAAACGTCCCGAGAAGTACGCTTTTAAAACGTCCCAAAAAGTACGTTTTTAAAACCTCCCAAAAAGTACGGTTTTAAAACGACCCAAAAAGTACGTTTTTAAAACGACCAAAAAGTACGTCCCTGGAACGTTTTAAAACGTCCTTAAAACGTCCCCTGAACATTTTTTAAACTTTCCCTGTACGTTTTTTAAATCTCCCCTGAAACGTTTTTAAAACGTCCCCTTAAACTTATTCAACCTCCCCAGATTGTGCAGAAGGTATACAAAATTAAATTTGACAAACCTCCGAAAAACGTTTTAAAAACGTTCCGTGGGAACGTTTTGAAAACGTAAAACAAACTCATAAAAACGTTCCAAGGACCTTTCAGTGACCTAGGGACCTAGGCGTACGTTTTTAAAACGTCCCCTAGGTCCGAAATGGACGTTTTAAAAACGTTTTTAAAACGTACCTGTGTTACTAGGGCAAGTCAGATTTTTAGCAAAACTATAATTTTTGACGCCTTGTTTCGGCTTATATGTGCGGGCAATTTTATTTATTTTCAAGTGGAACCATCTAGAGCCAAAACCCAATAGGCACTAAATTTTATCTAAAACGTAAGTAGTATTTTTTTCAGAATTCTTTATTTATGTCCGGTGGATTTAATTAATTTTTAAAGGGGACCATCTAGAGCCCAAAACCCAACCTAGACCCCAAATTTCATTCATTCATTTTGAGTTATGGTTGTTCCAGACAGACGGAAAGATATACAGTGTGTCAAATTTTTTAAATACATATTATAAACAGTTTTAAACGTATTATTTTCAAAATTGGTACCCGTGGATTTTTTAGATGCGAAAGCCGAAAATGAAATCTGTATACTATGGCCCTTAAAGGGCGCTTCACACTGCACTTTGGATTGCTTAAAATTACCATAACTTTCTTCTTAGTGTAGTTTTTTGTGTTTTTTGTAAAGAAAGTAATTTTCTAAACAATTTTTAGGTAAAGAGGTACTCCTGTTAAAATTCGCTGAAGTTAGCCATTTTCGAGATATTTCGGTATTTAGTGTTCGATCCCGCACCGTAAAATTCATCATATAAGACAAATACTGAAACCAGTATGGACATATGGTATTCAACTATGGGGTTGTGCTAAAGAGAGTAACATTCTAGTTGTACAGAGATTTCAAAATAAAGTATTAAGAAACATTGTGAATGCACCTTGGTACGTTCGAAATAGTGACCTTCATCGAGATCTAAAAATCGAAACTGTAGCAGAGACTATAAAAAAGTACGCAAAAAGCCATGAAGATAGACTCCATCGGCATGTGAATGTGGAAGCAATTCAGGTTCTAGACAATACTATGCTAGTTCGAAGACTAAAAAGAGTGAGGCCGTTTGAGCTAGTAAACTAAGGGTCGGTTTATCAATAGAAGGTTAGCCCTGTCCCGTGGGTTATCTTCAATAGCTGTCTTTTTTTGGTACGTGGTAAGAACGTCAGTCATCTCTTTTTTAACCCAAGGGTCAGGGCTAACCCTCTATTGATAAACCGGCCCTAAGTGAACTACATAAAACAAAATAATGCTATAAACACAACACAATTGTGAGTTACAGACCAAACAAAGCGGGGAGAACTGTTGAGTGTACCCTAAGTTTAAATCTGACTTTTCTAGTAAATTAAGTTAAAAAAAATTACTAATTAGTCTTACTGACTAGATTGTAATACAATAAACACAGTGTGTTTTTTTTTTAACAAAGGTTTTTAATTTTTTTATTTAAAATGATTTGATTATTTCGATGAGGCATCGAACATTAAAATCCGAAAAATGTGGAAACTGGCTTACTTTAGCGGATTGTAACTAGAGTACCTTTTTTGCTTTGAAATGCCTAAGAAATTATCACAACAAAAAAAGTTAAAAACTACACTGAGAAAACATGTGTGGTTTCGCATCCCGAAAAAGCTCCGCGTACCAATTTTGAAAATAATCCGTTTAAAACTGTTCATATGATTTAAAAAATACGATTTTTATTTTTTAACATCCTCTATCTCGGAAACGGAGCAATTTTTAATATCTATTTTGAACCGTAGAATATGCAGTTAAAATATTGACGTATAATTTCGAGACACCCTGTACAATTTAAAAAAAAAATATGTGTTTCTATTAGAGTTGTTTTCGAGGGGTCATCGGCACCCTAAAATTTTGTACAGCGTCCAACAGGACTTGGGTCCTGTCGTGTACTGTTGGGTCCTGTTGAGTACTGTCGAGTCCTGTTGGGTCCTGTCGTGTACTGTCGAGTACTGTTGGGTCCTGTTGGGTACTGTTGGGTCCTGTCGGGTCCTGTCGAGTACTGTTGAGTACTGTTGGGTCCTGTCGGGTCCTGTCGCGTACTGTTGGGTCCTGTCGTGGTACTGTCGGGTCCTGTTGTGAAATTTGTACAGTACTGTTGAAAGCTGATGACCCCTCGGTTGTTTTAGTTTTAAATATGTGTAAAATATGGGTCGGTCGCCTATTTTTTCCCGGGCCGTTTTACAGATCCCTGTCCACCTCTTGTTTGGGATATGTATATCATAACAAAAACATTTCATGTAAAAAAAAAACCAAGTACGCGAAAATGGTATCACGTAAAAAGAATTGAGATAAATGTAAAGCCAAGTTCTCTAATACAAATTTCAAAATGAAAGGTTCTTACTAGTTTGGAAATGTTTGTTTAAACTTTGCTATTCCAGCCAAAGTCCTTTATGTTCAATGTAGCACTGTGCCTAAGAGTCATTTGCAGCCGTAATAGCCAAGCTTAGAAAAACATTTCCAAAATATTAAGAACCTTTCATTTTGAAATTTGTATTAGAGAACTTAAAATTTTTTTCCTATGGTTTTATCATAGCTCCTATCAGCCTTTCAAAGCTCAGCTCTCTAGCGTTCCTGAAAGTGGACAATGTTACATTTACATAACTTTACATTTATGGGAGGGGACAGTAAATTAAAATTTTAGTGTTTTTAAATTTTTTCCTATAGTTTTATCATAGTTCCTATCAGTATTTCAAAGCTCAGCTATCTAGCGTTTCTGGAAGTGGGCAATATTACATTTAAATAACTTTTACATTTATAGGGGACGGAAATTAATTAAAATTTTGGGGTTTCAAAAAATTTTCTATAGTTTTATTATAGTTTCTATCGGAGTTTCAAAGCTCAGCTCTTTAGCGTTTCTGGAAGTGAGCAATTTTACTTTCACATAATTTTACATTTATAGGGTAAGGAAGCAAATTAAAATTTTGAGGTAAGTATTAAAGTTTTTTCCTATAGTTTTGTAATATTTCCTATCAGTCTGCCAAAGCTCAGCTCTCTAGCGCTTCTGGAAATGGGCGATGCTACTTTTACATAACTTTACATGTATAGGGAGGGGAGTAAATTAGAATTTTGGGGTTTTTTAATTTATTGCAAGGGTTTGGTCACAATTTCAAGGGTCTGCCAAATTTCAGCTTTGTAACATGTCTGGAAGTACAGTAGAATTTTGACGATCTATACATGAGTGAGTGAGTTAGTGAGCGGCAATTTCGACGTTTTTTGAAAACGAAAAGTAGTTACGAAATTTAACTACTTTACTACTTCATGGAAGCTCATAAAACTTGGAGGGGTTGTTAAGTCTATGAAGATCTACGACTGTGCAAAGTTTGAGTTTCGTAGCTCATTCCGAAGTAGAGTTTTAGATAGGTCAAATATGGACTGAAATATTTCAAGAAAAGATGGTACAGCAGTTTACACCACGAACTTGGCCGGACACTGCCGTGCCCTCGGATCTTCTCTTCTAAAATATTAATATAATGGTTTAGGCACCTAGGTATGCATAAAATTTATTCAGTTTAGGGCGGACAATGAACTTTATGCCTCCAAGGCTTCAAAAAATTGGCGCACCGACCTTTCGGTGACCGGATGCACGGGCTGACATTACGACACCTCGGTGCAATTTTTTTTGCAAACTGTGCAAGGGATTGAAAACGTTTTGATCAGAAACCTCTGGGTGATAATATGACTGACTATATTATACTACTCACATAATATAATATTCAATGTAAGATTTCGGAAAATTGACTTTCTAGAAGCATTTTATATTACTTTTTGACAAGCGGCGGCGGCACTTAATTGAAGTAACTTAAAAAATTAATAAAAAAACATGTTTTTCACATAGTTTATTCGATTTCTTCATAGGAAAAAAATTCTTATACAGTAAAACCTCCTATAATAGTTCGGGGCCTAAGAGGGAAATTTAGGGGTTTGTCTGCAATTTCGCGTACCGTGACGGAATTTGGCAGGTACCAGACACCTAGAGATGCCATTTTAGAAGTGGTGCTCCGATGGAACCCAGTGCAGGGCCAAGATACAGGGGCGTACTTGAGGTGGGACAGGAAAAATTGATAAATTAAATATAAAACTAGTTTCGCGTACAATTTTTGTATCTTTAACTTTATAGCTATGTAGCCTATAAATTCAAAAAATCTATAAAAGTTTAAGTTCCAACCTTAAACTTTTATAGATTTTTTGGGTAAGGTTTCTTTTTTGAGGGGGAGAGGGAGCAAAAGATAGGATAAATTGTTAAAATCTTATTTCGTCTAAAGTGGTCATTTGGGGTATCGATTTCTAGGTAATTTAGTATTCTAAACCAAAATAAATATCAATTGAGTCAATACGTCAAACTGTTCACATGATATGGTTAAAAAACTCTACTAGGGATTATTAAAAATACCTGACCAAGCCTAACTGAATAAAATTTGATAACTTAGTGTATTTTAGTAAAAGTAAAAGTGGAATCAAATTTCTAGAATTTTTAATTTTTTACATAATTTAACAACAAAAACAACAACAAATCTGCCAATTCTTGAGTACCAAAGCATACACTTTTAATAAAATTACATAATTGCATCCTGTTTAAGATTGGTTATCAGGAGTGATAATTAAATAAATATTTGAGAAATAATGATAATGCAGATTATGTAAAAAATATTTTTTATACAATTAAAATTACTTTTTACTTAATAAGAAAAAGTCATAGGACAGCTTTTATTTATATTTAAATATTTTTATGGATTGCAGGTACGGTATACTATGCGTATCTTTTAAAAATTATTTTTTACTATAACTCACCTACGCGTCGTTTAATTTTGTTCTTGTTCCACCAATTTAGTTAGCGGAAAAATATTAAAATTTTGTTTAATTAACAGACCTTGTAGTTTTGATAATAACAAAGTTAACAATATTACCGACTTTAATTTGAATACCCTATATGTTTTAAACTCTGTAACTAACAGCTACATAGGTGATTAATATTTTAACTTTGTACTGTATATTTTCTAATTTTAGAAGTGCTGGGAATATCGTTTAACTTATTTAAAAAAAAATTATATTGACAAAATAAACACCCTGTATTTTCTTACAGTTACAAAGCTAAGTAAAACAATGTACATCATGTAAAAAAGGCGTTCTTCTAGTTATAACGGGTAGTAAAATTAAGAAGGTACCTTAAACTGCATAACCGCTATAACCAAAAGTTTGAGACTACTACTTTTTACATGATTTTTATAATATCACCTTGTATCTTTCAGCATATTACAAAATTACACTAACGTAAATTTTTATGTTATAGCCTGTAATAAGCCGACAAATTGTGCCAAGTTTCGTTGCAAAATTCTTATTAACTCAGGTAGCAAGGGGTCATCAAATGAAGTCTTTTTTTCGTCGAAAAGTGGTCATTTCGATGACCAGCAGGGCATCTACCAAAAAATGTTGTCTTTAAGGCGATTGACGTCTTTTCGTAGTGTAGTTTTTGACGTCTGAAACACGTCATATATTGGTCACTACCCACACTGCACACTTTGTCCAAGGGACATACACTCATACTTACATAGATGGTGCCCCAGTCAGTACTTGACCGAATTTATACGGAATGTGGGGGTACGTCTGTAAAATAAATTAAATATTAAATCAAGTCAAACTTCGAGGCTTCTTTTGCTTCAAGGTGGAGATGTGTAAGTTAGGTCTATTTTGATCTGTACCTCACAGAACACCGCTGTACCTGTTCAAGTACTTCCAGGTCTAAGTCACAGAAGAGTCAGCTTCTGTGTCTACGTTTCCTTCAGTGTTCTCAACTGTAGGGAATATTTCATATATTCAGACGAGTTTAAAAAATGTCATAAAAAGGTTTGTGTCTGTGTGTCTGATGTTCTGATTTGGTCCCAAATACGTCATATTGCTGACGTCTTTAAAACGTCTAAAAATGACGTCATTTTGGGTGTGTCTTTTGAACGTCATTTAAAGGTCATTTACACGTCAGGTTAGAGACGTCAATGGTCATTAAAAATGACCTGTTTTTGACGTTTAAAAAACGTGACCTTGCTACCTGGGAAGGCAGTAGCTAGAACAAATAATGTAAAAAAACAGTAAAAATGACAGCAAACTTGTTGTGGCCCGGTATAAACGTTCAGAAAATGGTAATGATGTAGCACTTATTACAAAAATAGAGTCGGATAAATCGTTAATAAACGAGATTATAGTGATTCCAATGAGATGTTTATTTGACATATCGAGAGTTATTTGAATTTTCAGCACTAAAATAAAAAATTACCAAAAAACTTTATTGTCTAGTTACTCTTTAACACTCTGTATAAAATTTTCTTATTTAAGAAAATAAAAGCTGTACTAGTATTGTTGTAAAGCGCTGACTTTGGGTTTTCGATAGTGATTTGTAACGTCGTCATAAAAAAAACTACTTAAAATGATCATAAAAATTTTACTTATTTTTAACAGTTCAAACTAGTTTTTATTTTCTTTTCGCAAAATATAAATAAAAGCTAAATATCTCTTATTTGGTATATATTTTTTGAAAATATCCTTACGTCTAAGAAATCCACATACTTGTCCAACTTTTTAGATTTTTTTAATTTAGAATTATTAAATAAAATCCCCCTGTACTCCGACCCTGTATACGTCACACCCGTCTAGCAATTTTTATTTTAAGGGGACAAATTCGATTTAGGCAATTTTTTACGTAAAAGGCAACAATGCAAAATAGTTAAATATCAGTGAAAAGGTGGCACTACTGAGTAAAGCATTGCCCCCGGTAGGTGGTTTTGTTTAGAGTAATAGGTGATGTCGACTTAGGACAGAGTGTTCCGAATTTGGTTAAAGTACAGTAAGGCCTCCTGTTAGAATTTTTAGGATGACAGTGTCACCTAAAGTCACTAATCAAATACTTTGGCATTTTGTTCGTTTCAAAGTAAATGTTTAAATTTTTTGTTCAAAAAGAAATGCCGCTTTCTTGCCAGAAAAAGCTCGCCCGGCCTCTTCAACATCATCATAATAAGTAAGTAGTTATTTTTTAATACTGTAGGCAGATAATAATAATCAGTTGCATCTGTGATTTTAAAAAAATAAGAAAACGCACGAACAAGTGCCTAATTTTTTTTATAATTTTTTTATAATTTTTTTTTATACCTTTATTTTTTAAATATATTCTAGCAAGCTTTAGTTTCTAAGATATTTTGAACATATTTTTTTAAAACTTACAGCAGCTATGCTTTCTACAGTAGGTTATTAGCTATTGAATTATTCTTTACAGATACAGAATTTCATATGAGCATTCCTATTCATACAAAAGAAAGCAGAATAAGTGGATCATTATGATAGGTAAAGTATATCGAAAAATATTGTAACAAATATTTATCTTAATATTTTCAGGGACGTGAGAGAAGGTTATTTCCGAGAAAAAAGTTTATATAAGATGGGGGTCAACGTACATCTGTTTTTAAGATATAGGATTTTTAAAGTTAGACGAGTGGGGAGAAAAAGGGTTTTAGAAAAAAAGTTAAATCTGTCACAGCCACACTCAGGTAATTGTGATTCAAAAATGTGGTATTATTTTTTTTGATAAAAGTACAAGTTTAGAAGATACAGGCTGTCAAAATAACCTCCAAAAATTTATAAAAAATAAAATAAGGCATTTACAAAAATTTATACCAAAAAATTTGTTTTTTCTGAAAAAAATTAATTAAAATTAATTTTTTCAAAAATTATTTTTAATTCAATTTATTGCTCTTGTTCTAATAAACGACTTTAGCCAATTTCATATTTTTACTGGGTGTTTTTAAAAAGTTATTATCAAAAAAGTTTAAAAAATCTCCAACTTTGATGAACCCATGCGGAAACTTTTTATCAGACATGACCTCCTCTATCACCTGTTGGCCTATGGCTCCTAACTTATGGGACACCCTGTATAAACAATGCAAAAACCAATAATTAAATATTTACACATAAATGTTATCCTACTATTTGGTTTTTCTCGAAACTGAACTAGATGACCATTACACGTATGATATATCATAAAAATTGCATGTTAAATTTTAGTGATACCTTGGTGACTCATGATGAGGAGTTTGCGGACCAAGGAAGAGAAGCAAAAGTTGCGAAAGCCAACTCGGAGACAGGGTGAGTAATTTAATAATTTTTTATTGTTTTTCTTATTTTTTTAAGTATAAATAACGTCAACAAATTATTTTCAAATATTTTGACCTAAATTAGGGATATTTTATCGTATATCTGCTATTTGTTTATTTGAATATATTCAATAAAGTAAAAAGTAGCTAGAAAATTTATTTAATATTTTAAGGTTTATGAAAATATATTTTAAATAAAATATAACAAGCTTTATTTCCTTAGATATTTGAATCCAAGGGCGGATCCAGAGGTGCTTCTCGGGGGTGCCACTTTAGGTGACATTCTCTGTTGGTAAAAAACGGTATATATTTTTTTAAGCAGCATTTTATTGAATTAGTCAGTGGTTGTAATTTCGATGATAATAACAATAGACACTTTCATGCGCCGCAGGCAAAAATTTTGAATTTTTATTAGCAAAAACATTACTTTTTACAAATTTTTTGTATATTCAAAAAATTCTCGGGGGGCGCCCCTGGATCCGCCCCCCCTGGATCCGCCACTGTTTGAACCATATTAATTTAAAAACTTAAAGCAGCTCTATTGACTTCTACAGTAGCCACTTAGCTAGGAGGGAAGTTTAGTCGATCTATTTCTTTTTGAAATTTAATATCAAAATTATTCTTTACAGATCCACAATTACATATGAACACTCATATTCACGTAAAAAGGAGACCATCAATAATGATAGGTAAAGTATATTGTAAACTATTATAACAATTAAGGGCCGGTCCTTAAAGTACATAACGTTCAAGGGGGGGGGGGGGTTTGGCCTTGCGTTACACTCAATGTTTTTTTCATGTGTTTTTTCTTGCATATGCGGTACGAGGGGGGAGGAGGGGTCAAAAATCCTCAATTTTTGCGTTACGTAATTTAAGAACGTTCTCTAATAAGCAGTACTTATTTATATTAATATTATGAGGGAAATTGACGTGGTTACTTCTTTGCACTGCTTTCTAGCTTTATTTAAAAAATAATTTTGTTTTAGGGACGCATTAAATTTTCCAATTATTGTACCGCTGGTCTTTAATGCAATGGAGCGAATATCGTTTGCAGGCCGTTTACACCATGCTAATATCTACAAGCAAAAGAACGAGTTCGTTTGGGTTTTCTCTATATCAACCAATACATATACAGTACCTTCCACGGTTCCAAGAACTTACTTTATTTTTTGTTAACTGGTCTGTGGCGTAGAGGCGATTTACTGACATTTATTATATTTCTTCACAAACGGGACCACCCTGTATATACTGCCTAAATTTTTTTAAAAGCTGTTTAATTTTTTTTTTTAATTAAAGAAAACTATCAGGTTTGCTCGTCAACCATAATATTTCTGTTGATAATTGTAAAGTATAAAAAATTAATAGAAATACTAAAAAACATGGCTTGCTAGAATAAATAATTGGATATAGAGCACCATCGCGTAGATAGACAAATGTGACTTTTTTATTTAGAAATATATAAGAAACGAAAAAAAATTTACCAGATAAAATCCCCAGTAGAAATGGCAAAAACGGACAAAATTGACACCAAATCGGCATTTTTAATACTTCTGATTATTTGTGTGGCTTATGTCCTTGTATCTAGAATTTTTTTTGCGAAAGCACCAAAATTCTGCTGCAAACTAGTGAATAATTAAAAATATTTTAAAGAAAATTCGATTAATCCGAGTCAATAAAATATCTTTAAAAAAATGCGATTTTGCTTGTTTTTGTCAGCATAAAACCTTATCGTGTTTCCCCTGTATAGTAGCAAATTTGACTTTTTTTAAATTATTTTTTAGTAGTTATCAGATTTCAAAAACTTTCTGTGGTAAACCGTATTATTTGTTGTATATTTTCTGCTTTTGAGGATTAAAAAACAAAAAAATTATTTTTTTTAAATCGCAAATTTTTTGGAAAATCTAAATACTTAATTTCAAAAAAATTCTAATACATCATTTAATTAGACATTTTAACAGCTTTTAAAAAATATAGGCAGATATACAGGGTGATCGTTTGTGAAAAAATATAATAAATAAGAGACAAGTTTGTAGGAATCTCGTATCTCAGTAGATCGCCTCTGCGCCTCAGACAAGTAAACAAAAAACTTGACGAAGGATAGGTTCTTGGAACCGTGGAATGGTACTATATATGTGTACAAAATATGGTAAAGAGGTACAATTAGTTGGACATCCTAAATTTTTTCTTGTCTAATAATGAAAACGCCCACGGTAAAAATTTTTGTCTAGAATGAAAACACGTTCTTTTCTTGAATAAATTGTTTTACCGTAAAACAATTTGTTTTGAATTAAAATATTTCTTTTTAGTTCAACGCAATGTTTAATCTTAAAATGAGACTTTATTTTTCTTCTTTAATTATTTTGTTTCAGTATATTCCATTTAGTAACAAAGCAAATTGTCTTCATTCAGTTCTAATTTATAAAAAAAAAATTTCTGTTTCACATTAAAATAAGAGGCAAGACATTTTTTGTGCTATATCAAGAAAATATTCTCTTGGTGAATAGGAAAGCACAAATTATTTTACTTCAAAGCAATTTGCTTTGATCTAAGACAATTTTTTTTATCGTGCGGTATAAAATATTAAAACAGAATAATGTTTCTGACAATTATCGATACAAATTATGCAATATTTAGTTTTCTTTTGTTACGGGGTTTTGTGAGTATATGAATAAAGCAAGATAATTTTCAAATTAGGTGTCAGGCTAGAACTGACGTAACCTGAGGTAATTAACCATATCCTTAAAAAACCAAATCATTTCGAATTAGAAGTCATTAAAATAACTATATAAGAAAAGAAACCTATATATCCTGCATAATTGTCAATAATTTACAGGTTATAGTTGTATGTTTTTAGAGAAACCAGCAGATGCCGTAAAAAACGATCCTTACTGAAAACTTTTTTAACACTTGAGGTAAGTTAGCAGCCACCTGAGAAACGAAGTGTCTATGCACACTAAGTTTGGAGATAATTCAATTTTTTAGTATTTACTTATTTTAGGAATTGTTAGTGTAAAATATGCTTCATAACAATAAACAATATTAAGAAAATTAAAAACATGAGCCATTTAATTATTAAATACAAAAATAGTTCTCAACAACTTCTGTTACATCTAGTCAACAATAAATCCAGATTTTAATAAAGAAAGTCGCATTTAAATCGGTTCACTAATTTGAGACCTAGACACCTGCGAACAAACAGACTTGTCCGATATGATAATTATAAAAACTTCGCGAACAAATTTAGCCTCATAATAGTTAACGGTTCGATTTCGTTTTCTTGGACTTTCGTGCGGGTGTCATAACGTAAGCCTGCCTGTTTTTTAAACTTTGGTGCTATTGAAACTTGGTAAAATATAGGCACCGGTACAAAACAGCGCGGAACAAAATAGCGGCATCAAAGTAGCGCTTTTTTAAGTTTGTTTATTTATCTGTGAGCAATTTTCCCTTGCTTTTTATCGTAGCGCTGTTTGTCGCAGTGCTATTTTGTCGCCCCTATTTTGTTCCGCGCCATTTTGCACAGCGCTGTTTTGTACCTACTGGAGCCGTAAAAACTAATACAATCTCCAAAGCCTTGAAAAAATAATAATTTCCGGTTTTTGTTTATATAGGGTGTCCCAAAACTTAGGGGCCATAGGCCACCAGGTGATAGAGGTCTTGTCTGATAAAAACGTTCCTATAATGCATGAGTCAAAACTCTTTGTCGAGATACAAAGCATCAAAGTTGTCAATTTTTTAAACTTTTTTGATAATAACTTTTTTAAAAAAACGCAGTAGAAAAATGAAAATGGATAAAGTCGTGTACTACAACAAGAGCAATAAATTGAAATAAAAATTATTGTGAAAAAAATTAATCGGTTAATTTTTTAAGTGTAAACCTCTTTAGGCGCGTTTAGCAGTTTTTGTTGGTGATGAATTAAACTGAGCCGTCAGGCTCGGCTATGTAACGCTCATTCGGGTGAAGCCGGCTCGAGTCGACTAACTGTGAGATTTGTTGGGTGATCCGTGCATTTAGCGAGCGATATAATGATGCAGATGAAGGCCAGTATTATTAATTTAGCCTTGTTGAAGTTTACACTTCTGCCGTGTGGTCTTAAACACACGCAATTTTTTTTTTAGGAAAAAACTATTTTTTTTTTGTATATACTTTTATAAATGTCATATTGAACTCAATGTTTTTTTTATAGTCTCCAGTGAGACATAACAATGAAATATTATTGATATTTTTTTACAGAATAAGTAAGCAAAAATTATTATTTTTTTAATTATTATTTTTTATACATTTTTGGTGGTTATTTTGACAGCCTGTATCTCCTCAACTTGTAGTTTAATAAAAAAAAGAATACCACATTTTTGAATCACAATTAGCTTTTAAAACCCTTTTTCCCTCCACTTCTACAACTTAAAAAAGCCTATATCTTAAAAACAGATGTGTTTACCCCCATGTTATATAAACTTTTTTCTCGGAAATAACCTCCTCTATCCCCTGGCACTATGGCCCCTAAGTTATGGAACACCTGTATATGGTAAGCTTGCAGCTGCTCAACGAATATCCAAGAAGTAGAAACCAAACTTTTTTAAATGTTGATGCAAAATAAACTGAATCGACAATAGTATATGTCCCATATAAGTAGCTGGGAGTTTATATTCAATGTGGGAATTACCTTTATTATCATTATTATTATTATATATCGTTCAGATTCATAAGAATATACCATTTTTGGATCAACATCTCAATTTTATATCTAAGAAATATTCAAATCTTACCAATACTATTACAAAATGGCTAGTTCAATATTCTAAGCCAATACTAAAACACGGGTCATGTGACCTTGATCAGCTAATTACCTTACACCGAAATTTTTTTTACCGAATTTACCTAGTGTTCTGCATTAATTAGAATCACGTGATTTTAATTCTGGTGAATAAGTGATGCCCCCTAGTAGCAACATTATGAAGTATACTTTTTCGCTCCGATATCGACTTTACTCCGCTTTTAAAAATCCTAAGAGATCTCGCTTAGAAAATGAAAAAATATATATTTATCTTGTTTATATAAAAGATTTTGTCAAAATTGTCAAACGTATCTTGTTAGATTTTTTGTTTTTGTTTGTATTTACCTAAAACATAGGAAAAACGAGAAATTATTGTTACAGTTCGCTGTAGTTTATACAAGGTGACGCAAGATCAGAGATTTTCCAAACTTTGTTTTGAAGTGTTGTTGGGATTTAGCCAGAAATATTTTTTTATCTTTTGTATAAGATAAATTAGCAAAAAACTGCCAAGATACAGTTGCGAAAAATGCTTTAAAAATGCACCCCTCAAAGTTTCGACGCGTGCCACTTTCTCGTTTTCTAGTTCTATTAGAAAAAAGATTTGGCCAAAAAATGGGATATCAGTGTTGTCAGATGGTAAGTTTTCAGGCGACGTTTGCCCCCTTAAAGAGAAACAATTTGTTTGTGTCCTCATTAGATTTTAACACCTTATCTTGCATAACTAAACTCCTGGAATTTTTTTTCTACTCAATAGCCACACCATAAATTTAAAAAAAATATATATTTATTTTTTATTTCTTAGAAGAAAATAAAGCAATATAATTTTTTTATTACTTAAAATAAAAGTGTATATGTCCTTATAATCGGTGCCAATGCTCTAGCTTTACAGTTTTTTTTTGTTTATACTGGGACTTTCCATCCAATCAGGATCAATCGCCCAGTTTCACAAAGTTTTAGCAAAGTTAAAGTATTTTTAAACAAACACAAACAACCAATTACCTCGCCAGGAATCGAACCCGGACAGCCGGTGTGGGAAACAAACATTGCTACCACTACACCACGACGGCGACAGCTTTACAGTTGAATTTTATACAGAATTTTAATGAGATAGATACAATTAAAAATAAAACACCCTGTATCTTTGCTCTGCACTGGGTTCGGAAAGAGCATCACTTCGTGAAATAATACTATAGTGTCGTACTATATTCGTGCCAAGTTTCATTACGGTACGCAAAAATGCAGACAAAAGTGGCTTAGGCTCCGGACTATAAGGGAACATTCACGGTTTCGTCGATTTTGTCCGATTATTGGAGGTGTCCGCTTATGAGAGGGAACTGCGAAATTTTAATATATTTATTAACAATTTCCGCTGCTTGAGTTTTTCCAATATTAAACTTTTTAGCAATCTTTCATGCTGATAGATGTTTCTTCTCCGAAAGGTTAACAACTTCCATTTTTTCCCGTAAACTAAGAAGTTTTTTACTAGGCGCCATTTCAAAGATATCTATTACTACCCAACTGAACAATAAAAATAAAACACAGCAGTCCCGCCGAATAAAATATGTTGTAAATACGACAGAAGTATTTAGTCTCCGCATTAAAATGGAAAGAGGTTATTCCGCGGCTGCAAAGTGCGTTGTTGCCAACATACTACATAATATTTATGGCCATGTCGTACAGCGCTCCGTCCCGTTGTCAGAGGTTCGCGTCCGATTAAGGGAGGTTTCACAATATTTTAACCAAAAAAAATTGTCCGCGTCCGGTTATTAGAGTGTCCGATTATAGGAGTGAATTTTACATGTAAAAAATAGGTAAAAGCTTGGTTCCAACAAATTTGTCCGCCTAAAGGGAGTTTCACTGTACCTTATTGTAGTCAATAAAATTTTATTTTAAATACTCTACAACAAAGTATTGTATTGTACCGTTGTATTAGTTTCATAATGAAAACTTCAGGGGTGTCCGTAAATTAATAAAATTTTTAAAACTTACAAAAAAACCAGTTTAATTTCATTTCCTTAGAAACTAAACTTAATATGACAAAATGTGTACCAGACGTTATTGTAGACAGAAAAATAACGTGTAACTCGGTGAGTTGACTTGAAAAATTTTAAAAAACATGCTTATTTTCACATGTTTTATTAAATTTTCTTGAACCTAACTGTAAAAATGTATTCTATACTTCGTTGTAGAGAAAAAACCTTTTAAACTCTGAGGTTAACAGGGTGAAAGTTCTTTTATATTTATAGAACTGTTCTTGATATAAATAACAGACAAATTAAGTTTGTTTAGTTTGTTTTCCAATTCTCTCAAAAATACTTATACGAAAAAATGTATTTCTTACTTTGCGGTGGATAACGAAATTTTCTTTTATACGGTGTATCATAAAATGTAAGAAATTAAAAAAAAAATGTGTTTCTTACTTTGCGGTCACTAACAAAATTTTCTTTTAAACGGTGTATCACAAAATGTGAGAAATTTGATGACTAACTCTCCAGGTCACTTTCAAAAATTACCAAAAAAAAAAAAAACATTTTTGTTAATATTTATTAAAACTAAATTCAGTGGGATAGAATAAGGTAAAAATTCAATTTTTTTTTCTCAAGAAGCTTAGTTTAACGGAAATTGTAACACAGCGTTAAAAAGAAAAAAGTATACTATATATTTTTTCCCAAAAATTATAGGTCTTAAGAAAATTTGCTAAAACCTATAATAATCTCAATTTACGGACGCCACTGAAGAGCTACTTCCTCCTCCTAACCTTATCGACCAATAGATACTTGCAAAGAGAATTTTGTTCTCCATTACCTGTAGGAGTTATTTATGACGTTTTTGCGCTACAATAATAAGGTTTTTTGAATCTGAATCTTTACAAGGGTGTCACATTGACCATGCAGTGTTCTGATGAGTGTCTTAAGGACAAAACAGTTAACTGTCAACACTTAATACAGTAGCGCACCCAGGAATTTATCTTGAAGGGGGGGGGGTGGAGACTCCATAATGTCGTATTTCATCATATTTTTCGATTTTATTCGTAAATATTTGGAAAATATTTAAAAAAGCTTAGGTTTGGGGGAAGGTGTTTTCCGAGGTGTTTTAACACAGCGCTTGAATGGATCTCATCTAAGCTAAGAAGCTAGGAATTTATTATTTTAAGGTATGAATCACGTAGGTACGTAAAGTGCACGGCATGGGAATACCTTTTAACGAACGATTTTCCATATACACAATACAGTTTGCTAATGAACAAGTAATTGTAGCTAATGATAAAGAAGGCATGAAGAATGGATGGAGAAAGTTAACGGAAGAATATCAGAAGTGGGGATTAACAGTGAACGTGGACAAGACACAGTACTTATGTATTGGAAACGAATCCAGTAAGTTAGAATTAGACAATGGACAAACTTGGGTGTCACATTTGATAAGACAGGAAAAGACTGTAAAGAACTGGAAAAAAGAATAGTAAAAGCAAAAATGGTTATTGGATGTCCTATCAAATGTGACACCAACAGTATTCCCAGGTAGCAAGGGGCATCAAATGACGTCTTTTTTTCCTCGAAAAGTGCTCATTTGGATGACCAGCAGGTCATCTACCAAAAAATGTTGTCTTTAAGGCGTCAGTTACTTGACGTCTTTTCGTAGTGTAGTTTTTGACGTCTGAAAAACGTCATATTTTGGTTACTACCCACACTGCACACTTTGTCCAAGGGACATACACTCATACGTACATAGATGGTGACCCAGTCAGTACTTGACCGGATTTATACAGAATGTGCGGGTACGTATGTAAAATAAATTAAATATTAAATCAAGACAAACTTCAAGGCTTCTTTCGCTTCAAGGTGGAGATGTGTAAGTCTAGGTATAGGTCTATTTTGATCTGTACCTTACAGGCGAACACCGCTGTACCTGTTCCAGTACTTCCAGTTCTAAGTCACAAGTCACCTTCTGTGTCTAAGTTTCCTTGAGTGTTCTCAACTGCAGGGAATATTTCATATATTCAGACGAGTTTAAAAAAAGTCATAAATAGGTTTGTGTCTGTGTGTGTCTAATGTACTGATTTGGTCCCAAATACGTCATATTGCTGACATCTTTAAAACGTCTAAAAATGACCTCATTTTGAGTATGTCTTTTGAACGTCGTTTAAAGGTCATTTACACGTCAGATTAGAGACGTCAATGGTCATGAAAAATTACCTGTTTTTGACGTTTAAAAAACGTGACCTTGTTACCTGGGTTTTATGGAGCAGAGAGATAAAAAAGAATGTAAAATTTAACATATATGAAACAATGGTGAAAAGCACGCTGTTGTATAGAATAGAGACTTGTCGCGTAACACAAAAATACGAAACAAAAATGGAAAGTGTCGAAATGGATGCAATAAGAAGATCAATGAGAATATCTAGAACAGATCACATAGAAAATGAGATCATAAAAGAAAGAATGAGAATCGAGGGAAGCATAACGGATGACATCACTAAAAGGCAACTGATATGGTACGGCCATGTACAACGGATGAACGCCGAAAAATTACTAAAGCAGGTCCTAGAATGGCAACCAATACGGCGCAGAAAAAGAGGGCGTCCTAAACTGGAATGGCAACAGTCAATCCAAAGATCAATGGGTCAAAAAAACCTGACAAGATGATTGTCAGGATCGAAGGAAGTAGAGAATAGGCGTCGGACAACGTAGAAAAACGATCTAAACCGACATAGTAGTATAGTATGAATCAAATAATTTCTGTTATTACATGGGCCTTTTTTGCTACAAAAATAACCATTGCTTGTTTTTGCTAAATTAACAAAAATATAGAACAATGCTACATAGTGTAGCAAACGATTTTTTGCTTACTCAGCTACTGTATGAGAATGCTTCAATGTGGTTTCGAGCAGTACCGAGAGGCCAGTTTCTAATCGGCGGTCTTTCGGGTACAATTAAAAAAATTATAACAAAAAAATCGGAGTGAATTAAGCTACAAACCCTATTTCTAGAAAGAACCGTTTGGGGACCACTCTAAATTCTAACTCTAAATGGATTCGGTAAGTTTACTAAATACATTTTTTTAAACTGTTTAAAATTTTCGAAGAATGACAGTTCTTTCCGTTATTACTTACCATATTAAAATGACTTTAAAGGTCGTAGTTAGTAAGCAAATTTTTCTAGTGATAATGCATCATTTCTATACACTGCACATTTTATAAAGAAAGCTAGCCAAAATTATGTCATCTTTAGCAAAAACTTTTTGTTTGAAACTCGTAGACAATGATTTAGTAGAAATAAAATTTTGGACTTCCATTGTCTTTATTTATTTTAAACACGACGTTTCGGTTAGTAAATATCTCTAACCGTTTTCAAGTGTAAACTTTACACTTGAAAACGGTTATTTACACTTGAAAACGGTTAGAAATATTTACTAACCGAAATGTCGTGTTTAAAATAAATAAAGACAATGAGTCCGAAATTTTATTTCTAACAAAAACTTATTTTTGCATAAATCGGCTGGTATAACCTAATTAACAAGAAAAACACAGAGTTTTCGTCAAAATAGCTCATTTCATATTTTCAATGCCCAGTTTTGAAATTATGCAAATAAGATAATGTTTTGTTAACAAGATATACGTCGCCAACGTTATATTTCCAATAAAAATAATTAAAGAATAAGCATATTGTTTATTCAAAACCATTATAATATGTTCTTAAGTAAGAAAAAAAAATCGCTCATAATTTTTCAGGGGTGAAAAAAAATCATAACAATCACAACCGGAACGTCTCGGAACCAATTTTATTAAATTCACATACAAAAATGTATGCTTTCTTAGAATAAATAAGAATTGGAGCTCGGACGAACCCTAATGTACAACAAAACTTTAGTTATATTTTATACTACTTATTATTGAAATGAAAAAATTTAATTTATGTTTAATTATTTAAACTCACAAGCGCGGATCTTGGTCAAAATCTAGGAGGGGTAATAGTCGACAAAAAAATTATTTGTAATATAATTTTTTTTCTGGGTGGGGGTTAATATTTTCCATTTTTTTTTCCAGGGGGGGGGGGTAATTACCACGTTACTCCCACTCAAATCCGCGCTTGGCGTCTGACGATATTTTCTAAAAAATGAATACACTTGCCTCCGACATATCCATGGGAAAAAGAAAAATTATCTCTTGAATCAAAAATTTTAGAAACTTTTAATTTTTAGAAAGGTATGCAATATACTAATTCGGTGGCATAGTCAGTGGTGTATATAAGAGGGGGCCTGGGGGGCCCGAGCCTCCCTAATCTAAGACTTTTTTAGATATTTTCCACATATTTCATGAATACAAACATAAAATAGCATAAAGTACGGCCTCATGAGATCTCAGGCCCCCCCGAAACTCTCCCCCCCCCCCGAAAGATTTTTCTATATACGCCACTGCATAGTGTACCCGATTCTTATCATAAATGAAAAAAACTGACACATCTGCTTACTCTCCATATTTTTATCTATAAACCAACAAAAAACTGTTTTGATGCCGTAAACCGGGGTGACTTTGGTACAGGTTTTCATGTTTTTCTTGATTTTGCTAAAATAACTGGGTTTTGACAACTGAGTGGCAATGTACCAACACTATCAAGTGTGAAATAGTACAAAAACATTATATATTTATTTTGTAAGTCGATATATTCTGCCTCAAATGTGTCCCAATGTTACCCCACGATTTGGGATAACTTTGGTACACTAGCATTTTATTTGAATATTTTAACGTTATGTACCTGTGGTAGAAAGACAGATGTTGCATTTTAAAATCTAAATGAAACAGCATGTAGAATAGTTATTTACCTAACTAGTGCGGAAAGTGATACTTTTACGCACGCGACGGCAGTTGCCCGAACGACGCTTTGTGGAGTTCGGGCACGCCGTCAAGGGCGGAAAAGGCACTTTCCGCAAGAGTTAGGTACAAAATTTTTCCTAGTTGCATAAAAAGCTTGGTTTTACATTTTAATATATTTGGTATTTTTTACATTAAAACAGCAAAAAACAAATTCTGTTTTCATTTTTAATATAATTGAGTTTATAAATGGGTCAATAAGTCTAATTAGGCCTCATTTTTAATTTAATTGAGTTTATAAATGGGTCAATAAGTCTAATTAGGCCTAAAATTCACGGCGTGCGGAAAGTTCAACTTTCCGCACGCAAATCTTTCCGCACGCAAATGCGTGCGTAAAAGTGCACTTTTACGCACGCAAGTAGGAAAATAGTAGTTTACCTAACTAGTGCGGAAAGTGCCTCTTTTCCGCACGCGATTGCAGATGGCCAAACGACGCGATAGCGGAGTTTGGCCAGCAATCAAGTGCGGAAAAGACACTTTACGCACGAGTTAGGTACACTATTTTTTCTATAAGCGTGAGGAAAAAACTAAAAATTAATCAGAAAATTATTTATATTTAAAACGTTTTAATCAAATCAATAATTATTATTCACATTCTAGCGGCTTCTAGAACTGACTGGGGTAGATCTTCGTCCGAAGAATCCATTGAAAATCTGATTTTTTTGTTTGAAAAATTCAAAAGACGCTTGTATCTGCAAAATTGGCTTTGTTTTGACAGTTTGTTTGTACTTTGTTGCTATGGTGATTTAAGATGCCAAATCTAAAACCACTAGTGTTCATTGTTGTTTGACATTGACAATGACGATATTTATACCGGGGAGGTTTAAAACTTATAATTTGAACCTATTTTACTGAAAACTTTATTTTATCGAAAATATTGAAAATATAGCAGAATTTTAGTCAATTTGAATATTTTTAGGATATTTCGTGTGCTAGATCTTTCCTAGCACAAATGTATTTTGAACGGTCTAAATGTTATAGAACACCTCAAAATCGTAACAAATTTACTTTTCCGCACTAGTGCGGAAAAGTGGCACTTTCCACACTAAAATGCGTGCGGAAAAGTGGACTTTTCCGCACGCTTATAGAAAAACATATTTTTGTCATATTTTAAATAGAACTTTGTCATATTTTATATATAACAGAGGCAAAAAGAACACAATTGTTTAAGAAGCTTTTTTTATCGCTAAATAACAAGATAAGTAAACAAAAATTTCTTGAGTTTGGAATTTTAAAAACATATAGAAACTTAAGGATATAACACTCTAAGCAAGGCCTAAATATAAAATCTGACAGAATAATTCGTCGCTAACATGACAAAGGGGCGTATCTAAATAAAATCCAGATTTAAATTGCGCCCAACATAATTGCTAGTTTTAAGTATATTTTGATACGGCGATGAGGCGTATCTTTAATGAAATATTTTATATTATCGGCATTTTATAAGCATGAGTTAAACAAACTCAGATTGAAGTTAATAAAAATCTTTACATTTGATTACTCAATACTTGTTATTTTGAGACACGCCTGTTCGTTTTGTTAATGATAAATTTTTGTAGTTTCGCGCACCAAGTAGACGCTGTTACTTGTAGGGCATTCTCGCTTCTAAAAGAGATAAACTGCAGAAGTAGATATTAAAAAATGTCAACCAATGTAACTTTGGTACACCACGTTTTTTAAATTAGATTACACGGCGAACGTTTGCAGTCTAACTTTGGGACATGTACCGAAGTTACCTCAGCATGTTACAATTTTTTATGTAAACAAAAATATATATTTGTTGTAAGTGGGGATAATTTTTTTCTTATATTATCAAAACATAGCCAAAATATAACTACATAAGACTTACTTACCTGAAGTAAAGTAGCTATGATCGGTTTGGCTGCACAATAGAAAGTATGTAGAGTTTCCAAAAATGCGCGAAAACAGCTGTAGCGGTTAAAAAATTACTGCAGTTGTCAGAAGCAAGGCAATTTTGCCAAACTTATTTTTTTTCTTTGTTATTATCGTATAAACAAGACTGCGTACCAAAATTGTCATATTTACTGCGTGAATATTTGTTTTAAGGTACAATGTGGAAAAAATACAATATGTCTCAAAGTAATACCCAAGTCACAAAGTTACCCCGGTTTACGGTACGCTAATATTTGATAATTGGAATTTTGGCAAGCGTTTATCATAAAATGCCGTTATGTGCACTGTCAACCGAGCTGTCGATCCTACTTTTACTGCTGATGCTCATGGTGTACCACTTTCCGCACTTTTGGAGGGATTTTTAGAAGAGATAAAAATAGATTCACTTCATTGTGGTCAAATATCTAAAGAAGAATTTAAAAGGTTAGGGTGCCCTTGGGAAAAGTCTACATTTTCGGAGGGGTCTAAAACTTTTTTATTCATGAAAATTTTATTCTGACGTTTTTTTTTAAATTTTTTTCATAACCAACTAACTAGTCGAACTGAACTCCAACTGTGACTTGTAGGTTTCGATATAGGTATTATAAAAAGTTGGTATTTTCTTTTCGAAATGAGCCACTTCTTATTTGATTCTCGGGTATAACGTAAAATTTCCTTGAAAATTCCACCACACTCAAGATTTGACTATTTTATTTTTTTATTATTTCTTTATATTGTGTATATTTTTTGGAGTTATTTATTATCAGTTAGTTTAAAATCGTAAATTAAAAAAAAATAATAAGAAATTTAAAAAAAAATGATAAAAAAATTTTTTTATGCTGATTTTAAAAGTCGAAGTTATTTTGTAACGAAAATACCAACTTTGTGTAATATCTCAAAACTAAGTATCAGATAAAGTTCAGTTTTGACAGATATAGACCCGTTTCCAAAATGCCTATTTTTATATATCTAAAAGGTCTGTACAAAATCTTAGCACATATTCCTGAGGTCAAAATAAGTTGATTTAAAGTAACTTATTATTTTTAGTTCGAAATTGCTCCGTTTCAGAGATACAGGGTGGTAAATTTAAAAATTAAAAATCGATTGTCTTAAAATTTATGAACATTTCTTAACGCATTACTTTAAAAATTGGTACTCGAGGGTTTTTTGGGATGCGAAACCTAAATATGGATACCTTTTCACTGTGGCCATTAGAGGGCGCTTCACAATGCTCTTTTTATAGTTTAAAATGACTATAACTTTTTTCTCAGTATAACTTTTAACTTTTTTTGTTAAGATAATATTTTCCTGAATCTTTTTAAGCCAAAAAGGTACTCTTGTTAACATGCGCTAAAGTAAGTCGTTTTCGAGATATTTCCGTTTTTAATGTTCGATGCCGCAACGGAATACTGAAATTATTTTGAATGACTATTTCACTAGAGTGTTTTACACTGGCAAAATGTCAGCAACGGCCAGTTTTCTACTGACTATTCTTCTCAAAGCTTTATTCAAGTTTGTTGCTTTTCGGCAATTTCGCTCATGAATTTTTTTAATTTAAAAATGTAATTTTGAAATTCACCACCTAACATTTTGTACAGACCTTTTAGAGACACCCAGTATAGTCCACAGGACATCGCTCTATTTTTAAAATTTTGAGTAACCCGCTGAATTAACTAACTTTTTACTTTTAAAACTTAAAAGTGATTCCCAACAGAGTACGCGGTTGCAAAAATATTTCGAGCTTCGGACTGACTAATCCAAGCATTCAATTTTGGGGACAATGTTGCCATTTACTTTCAAACACATTTTAAGCCACAGAAAAATAATTGGCGGATACCAATTCTTTAATGTTACCTTAAGTAGTAGTAAAGAACTAGTTTCCGGCAAGTTTTTTTCTGTGGCCTAAAAAATGTGTTGTGTGCAAGTAAATGGCAACATTGTTCCCAAAATCACATGTAATTTTACATAATTTTTTATCTCTCTGCTCCATAAAGCCTAGTTTCCACCTATGCGTGCCCACCCCGATTCAAAAAACGCATCACGTGACGGGACATGAATATGCACCGGTTTTAAATGCAGCGTCACCTAATGCGTTATACATACACATATACAATACTATATAGTAGAGTAAATTTGTCAAATAAAGCTGCAAAAAGGGTATATTTTTTTATATTTGGCATAGTAGTACCTAACACCAAAAGCTAAATTTTCATTCGAGGATCCCCGATTTTCCGGCCTCAGAATCCAAAATGGCGGCTGCCAAAGTTAAGAAAAAAAATGATTTCCTTGTTTTATGAGAAATTAAATTAATTTTGATAAATTCACTTTAAGTGGGATATACTGAATTTAAAAATGTAAAAAAAAATTACACCTGTTACTGCAAAACAATATGGCGGTTATATTTTAAAAAAATCGTTTTTCTTCGATATTTTCTTTATTTTTTGTGCGATATTTATTTTTGATACCTCGTATTAAAGCTACTGACCAGTTCTTTAAACCTGCTTAAATGAAATGATAAGTTTCCCAGCCGACACAAAGATGGCGCTTAATTTATCAAAAATAAAAGAGACCTTTACAATCAGTAGACCAGATTAAATTTTTACAAAAATTTTTTTTGGATTTTATCAGCAGTGAGCCAGATTTTGTAAAAATTTATAAAAAGTTACAATTTGACATTTAACATTTTAAGATGGCGGCCGAAGTTCAGATAAAAAAGTAATTTTTTTGTTCTTGTTTGACACAACTAGTATTGCCGTATAATATATTGATTTATACTAAATGGAGGTCGCCGATTGTAAATATTTCATAATAAATGACACATGTCTATTATTATCCAAGATGGCGGCGGTCAAAATATAAATACAACAGTATCTTTTTGGTTTAGTAAATCTTTTCACCAAGATATGTAGTTTTATATTAATCTTAATTAGTTTTAAATTGTGATGTACAAAAAAATAGAATTTATTTATTTTTTAAAGATGGCGGTCGAAAAAGTAAAAAAAATACATTTTTGTTTATTTTTTCGAAATTTAACAAAAAAAACTGAGAAAACCAAGACATCTCGTTAAACAAAACACAGATGTTTTAAATATGTCAAAAAAGTTGACATATGTCACGTGCCGGGTGATTTGAATAAATTGACATATTTTACTTAATAGCTATCTCCGTTAATATTGATCTAACAGTACGTTTAAATTAGCAAGGTTAAATAATTTTTTCTAAATCATCAGAATCTGATGTCAAAAATGACATATGTCATACACTATTGACATATGGTTTTTTTAAAATAAAACACCCTGTATATAATGTTTTTAATTGATAGGGCTTATTTATGTTATTAAAATGCAAATATTTCAATAACGGCTGGTCTAAATGTCAACATATTATATATTTTTGAAATCAGAAAAACGAGTCTTATCAACTAAAAAAAATATATACAGGGTGTTTTATTTAAAAAAATAAACCATATGTCAAAAGTTTGACAAGTGTATGACATGTGTGATTTTTGACATCAGATTCTGATGATTTAGAAAAAATTATTTAACTTTGCTTATTTAAACGTTACTGTCAGATTAATATTAACGGAGATAGCTATTAAGTAAAATATGGTCAATTCAATCAAATCACCCGGTACGTGACATATGTCAACTTTTTTGACATTTTTAAAATATCTGTGTTTTGTTCTGTCTTGTTTTTTCCAGTTCTGTTTGTTAAATTTCAAAAAAATAAACAAATATGTTTTTTTTTTACTTTTTCGACCGCCATCTTTAAAAAATAAATAAATTATATTATTTTTGTACATTATGACTTAAAACTAATTAAGAGTAATATAAAACTACATATCTTGGTAAAAAAAATTACCAAACCTAGAATATAATGTTGTTTTTATATTTTGAACGCCGCCATCTTGATTAATAATAGACATGTGTCATTTATGATGAAATATTTAAAATCGGCGACACCTATTTAGTATAAATCGATATATTACACGGCAATACTAGTTCTGTCAAACAAGAAAAAAAATTACTTTTTTATCTGAACTTCGGCCGCCATCTTAAAATGTTTAATGTCAAATTGTAAATTTTTTAAAATTTTAACAAAACTTGGCTTACTATTGATAAAATCCAAAAAAAATTTTTTTTTATTTAATTTGGTCTACTGGTTATAAAGGTCTCTTTTATTTTCGACATACTAAACGCCATCTTTGTGTCACCTGAGAAACTATAACTTTCTATCATTAGGCTTAAAGAGCTGGCTGGCTTTAATATGAGGTATTAAAAATAAATATTGCGCAAAAAATAAAGAATATATCGAAGAAAAACGATTTTTTTAAAATATAGCCGCCATTTTGTTTTAAAGTGACAGGTGTAATTTTTTTAAACATTTTTGAATTAAGTAGGTCCCACTTAAAGTAAGTTTATCAAAATTAATTTTATGTGTCTTAAAACAGGGAATTCATTTTTTTTCTTAACTTTGGCAGCCGCCATCTTGGATTCCGATGCCGGAAATCAGGGGATCCTCGATTGAAAATTTAGCTTTTGATGTTAGCTACTACCAGGCCAAATATAAAAAAATATACCCTTTTTGCAGCTTTTTATTGAAATACCCTACAAATTTACTGTGTGAGCTATGGTGATCCTAATTTTTTCGAGAAAAAAAAAGTTGCTCCGATTTCAAATTTTTTTATTTATCTTTGCGTTTCAGATGATTTTGAAACTTTTTTGTTGCGCCGTCTGTCTGTCTGTCTGTCTGTAACGACCACCGCGCATAACTCAAAAACCGCTTGGCCGATTTTAATGAAATTTGGTACCTAGGCTGGATCTTGGGTCGAGATGGTCCCATTTAAAAATGAACAAAATCCACCGAACACAAACCAAATAAAAGGGTGGGGGTAGATTTCAAGAATTAGAGTTTAAGTGAAAATATGGCGTGTGTGATATCAAGCGAAAGGTAATTGAGTCCGGAGTTTAACAAAATATATTATAGTTTTTGTTTTCTTTAAGGGTGAGGGTAGATTTCAAAATTTTCAGTTTAAGTCAAAACATGGCTTGTGTGGTATCAAACAAAAGGTAATTTAGTCTGGAGTTGAATAAAATATATTTCAGTTTTTAGTTATATTAGCTCACACGTACACTATAACTATAGTACCTAGTGTGAGCTTAGGGGCCCATATATTGGCAGAGTATTTTGAATCGGGTCGGCACGCATAGGTGGAAACCGGGTATAAAATACTGTTAAGACATCCAATAACCTTTTTTGCTTTTTTTATCCTCGTCAGTTTAAATAGAGTTGGAGATATACAACATCCCTGTCTTAAGCATTTTGTTCCAGGAATTCTTTTGAAAGTCCATTACCAATTTAAATTTTGGATTTTGACCCTTTGTATAGTTTTTTTTCGCTTGTATGTATTTATGATTGATATTAGTTTATTCTAAACACTGATACGCCAATGGTAATAATTAGTACCGCCTTCTAAGTAGATAGAAATCAAACTGTTTTAGAAAAGAAAATATTCTCTAAACGCAAATAGAGTGAATGTCAACATCTCTGAACTCGTGGTCCATTGCACTTGCAAGGCGCGCGGCCGTTCTTGCTGCTAGCGGTACTTTGACTTTGTTTTGTAAGCCTTCCATACACACAAAAATAATCCGCAATTTGCTTTTTAACTAACTTTCAATCCAAAAAGACGAGGTTATCAGGTTGACACTTATTTTTTACCATCCTAGCCCAAAAACCTACTATTACACTTCAGTATTTTTTTTTTTTTGAATTAATGTCATTTTGAGGCCGTGAAATTGGTCAATAAATTTAAAAAAACTTAATATTCTTGTTGCAAAAAGTTTGTAGGTAGGATTTTTTTTACTGGAAAAAACAATTCTTGCTAATAATTTCATTTCTGGACCCCCTTTCTCCACTGTATGCCATTGCCATACAGTTCTGTTTCCAGATATTTGTTTAATTACATATAATTACTTATTAACATCTTAGAGTGATTACGAAAAGTAGAAGTGTCGCTACTACTACTATGTCGGTTTAGAACGGTTTTCTACGTTGTCCGACGCCTATTCTCTACCTCCTTCGATACTGACAATGATCCTCTGTCAGATTTTTTTGACTCATCGATCTTTGGATTGACTGTTGCCATTCTAGTTTAGGACGCCCTCTTTTTCTGCGCCCCATTGGTTGCCATACTAGGACATGCTTTGGAAATCTTTCGTAGTTCATCCGCTGTACATGGCCGTACCATATCAGTTGCCTTTTAGTAATGTCATCGGTTATGCTTCCCTCGATTCCCATGTTTTCTTTTATGATCTCATTTGTTATGATCTGTTCTACATATTCCCATTGATCTTCTTCTTGTATTTATTTCGACACGTTCCATTTTTGTTTTGTATTTTTCTGTTACGCGACAAGTCTCTATTCCATACAACAGCGTTGTTTCGTATCGGTTTTTTTATCATCCCTTAAACATACCCGAAACCTACCAAAATCATCGAATTTGGGACACCCTGTACATACAATCACTGATTCCATGACAGTCGGGTTCCAATACGATCCCAATACTTTACCAGAAGAAGACCCCACTAGAAGAACAGAACCTCCAGATTCCAAGTGACCTTGGTGTCAAACAACCTTGGAGTCTACCGAAGTGTGCTGGCTGATGGTTTCCACGGTGGATAGAATACACCGGTGTTCGGATCTTAGAAATATATGTCGAATTTTCACGACACTGGTGGTCCAGCTGATTTTTGTAAATAAAAGTTAGATATGATATGAGCAACTAATATTTTTTGAATTTTTTAAAAACTAAGGTAATTTTCCCACTATTTTTTAGTGTATTCTTATAAAATAATATTTTTCAGACATACCAGTCGTTATTTTTTTTAGCCCGCTTCATTTCTCTTTACACAAAAGTCAAAATTCGAAGAAAATAATGTGTTCGTTTCAGCTTCAAAAATAATTCGATAATAAACCTACATCTTTGTTTACTTCCCAAGTCCTCGGTTCACCTTTGATACTAAACGATCACATTCAGTTTGACTTGTAGTTTAAGTATTGTTTAATAAAAAATAAAGCGGGCTAAAAAAAATAACGACAATAAGTCTAGAAAATTATATTTTATAAGGATGTACCAGAAAACAGTGGGAAAATTGCCCTAGTTTTCAAAAAATTTTAAAAAAATTAGTAGTTCCGTTGTTTATATCATATCTAACTTTTGTTTTCAAAAATCAGCTGGACCACCAGTGACGTGAAAAATTCGACATATATATATATATATAAGATCCGAACACCGCTCCATTCTATCCACCGTGGATAGTTTCTCTGTTGAGACCGAGCCAAGAAAACCAAACCTGAACCTGAACCTGAAACCCAATGAAAGCGGTATTGAAAGGGGCCTTTCTTCACGGAAACAGTTACATCATAACCAAAAAATTTCATGTAAAAAAGCCAAGTACGCGAAAATGGTAATCCTTAAAAAGAATTGAAAGTTCTCCTATAAAAATTTAAAGGTTCTTACTAGTTTAGAAATGTTTTTTAAAAACTTCTTTATGTTCAATTTCTCACTGTGCCTAAAAGTTATTTGCAGCCGTAATAGTCAAGTTTAGAAAAACATTTTCAAACCAGTAGGAACCTTTCATTTTAAAATTTGTATTGGAGAACTTGGCTTTACTTTTATCTCAATTATTTTTAAGGAATACCATTTTTGCGTCCTTGGCTTTTTTTATTTTTGTTATGATTTCACTCCTTTTTTAAAGGATATGGATAATATTTAATTTTTAAAGTAGTAAAATAAGCGAAACAAAATTTCCAAACATTTGCAATGCCTTATTAAAAATTTTGAGGTTTTTTATATTTTTCCCCTGTTTTTTGTTATAGGAACTATGATCAGCCTCCTAAAGTTGAGCTCTCTAGCGTTCCTGGAAGTGGGCAATGTTACTTTTACATAACTTTACATTTATAGAGGAGGAAAGCAAATTAAAATTTTGGGGTTTTTAAATATTTTCCTATAGTTTTATTATATTTCCTATTAATCTTCCAAAGCTTAGCTCTCTAGCGCTTAAAAATATTGAGGTTTTTAAATTTTTTCCCATTTTTTTTGTCATAGTTCCTCTAGGTGGGCAATGTTACATTTACATTACTTTATATGTATAGGGGAGCGGAGTAAATCAGAATTTTGGGTTTTTTTACTTTTTCCAAGGGTTTCGTCATAATTTCTATTAGTCTGTCAAATTTCAGCTTTGTATAGTCTAAATTATACGCATTTGTACGTCACCAGGTGAGAAAAAAACGTATGGCGTAGATATTTTTGCCAATCAATGTTTTTTGATTGACAGTGACGGATACTTCACAGAACCTACCTATTTGAATCATAGACACTACTTTTTTTTTAAAGTTTATTGTCACCGCTGCTTATAATATACTAAACAAAGATAAACAAAATGACGTCATTACAAATGGGTACAATTTGGACTATAGCATGTCTGGAAGTAGAGTAGAATTTTGATAATCTATACATGAGTGAGTGAGTCAGTGAATGAGTGGCAATTTCGATGTTTTTTGAAATTTCGTAACTATTTTCCTACTTTATGGAAGTCCATGAAACTTGGAAAGGTTGTTAACTCTATGAAGATCATCTACGACTGTGCAAAGTTTGAGTTTTGTAGCTCAATTTATACTAAATAGGGGTCGCCAATTTTAAATATTTCATAATAAATGACACATGTCTATTATTAATCAAGATAGCGGCGTTCAAAATATAAAAACAACAGTATCTTCTTGGTTTGGTATTTTTTTTTACCAAGATATGTGGTTTTATATTACCCTTAATTAGTTTTAAATTATAATGTACAAAAAAAATATAATTTATTTATTTTTTAAAGATTGTGGCCGAAAAAGTAAAAAAAAAACATTTTTGTTTGTTTTTTCGAAACTTAACAAAAAAAAAACGGGAAAAAACAAGACATCTCGTTAAACAAAACAAAGTAATTTTAAAAATTTCAAAAAAGTTGACATATGTCACGTACCGGGTGATTTGATTGAATTGACCATAATTTACTTAATAGCTATCTCCGGTAATATTAATCTAACAGTAACGTTTATATAAGCAAAGTTAAATAATTTTTCCTAGATTATCAGAATCTCATGTCAAAAATGACATATGTCATACATTTGTCAAACTTTTGACATATCGTTTATTTTTTTAAATGAAATACCCTGTGTATAATTTTTTTAATTGATAAGGCTCATTTTTCTGATTTCAAAAATATATAATATGTTGACATTTAGTCCAGATGTTATTAAAATACTTGCATTTTAATAACTTAAATAAACATGTTGCCATTTTGTTAATGAATATAATTTTTAAAATGCAAATATTTCAACAACGGCTGAACTAAATGTCAACATATTATATATTTTTGAAACCAGAAAAAGGAGCCCTATCAATTTAAAAAATTATATACAGGGTGTTGTATTTAAAAGAATAAACCATATGTCAATAGTTTGACAAGTGTATGACATATGTCATTTTTGACATCGGATTCTGATGATTTATGAAAAATTATTTAACTTTGCTTATTTAAACGCTACTGTTAGATCAATATTAGAGGAGATAGCTATTAAGTAAAATATGGTCAATTTATTCAAATCACCCGGCACGTGACATATGTCAAGTTTTTTAATATTTTTAAAATATTTGTGTTTTGTTTAACGAGATGTCTTGTTTTTTTCAGTTTTGTTTGTTAAATTTCGAAAAAATAAACAAAAATGTTTCGGCCGCCATCTTTAAAAAATAAATAAATTATATTTTTTTTGTACATTACAATTTAAAACTAATTAATGTTAATATAAAACTACATATCTTGGTAAAAAAAATTACTAAACCAAAAAGATACTGTTGTATTTATATTTTGAACGCCGCCATCTTGGATAATAATGAACATATGTCATTTGTTATCAAATATTTAAAATCGGCGACTCCCATTTAGTATAAATCGATATATTACACGGCAATACTATAGTCCTTGCAATACCCCAAGTCCCTTTGCTATCCTTTTTTATTTTTCTCCTATAAAGAAGACAGAAAATAGCATCGAAAATCGTTGTTGGCCCCAGATTGCAGTTGGCAGTTGCAAGCCTGTCTGTCTATCAAAGTTTAAATTGCCAATAAAAGTCAACTTTCAAAACAAAAAATTTTTGGCAAGTAGTCAAAATAGTAAAAAATGTGTTTATACGAAAATTCCACGCTTTTTTCAATCTTCAGTCCCATCCGTAATAACTACAGAGCAAAATTTTAAGAAACACAGTATAGGTAATGACAAAAAGTATAAAGACTTTGTGATGCCATTTAAAACAACTTCTTTAGAAAACTAATTAAAAAATTTTGTTAAACTATTGTTTAAAAAGATAAAACGCATTGTTAAAATTACATAATGCATTGCGAAAAACTAAATTTGGAAGACTGAGAAAATGAAACAGCTATTGATGTCGCTCCTCTCGTCATAACTGACGATGGCAGTTTATGAGATGAAGTTTTTTGGATGATGAGAATAAATTATTTTTGCATAGTTTGTTTTTTAGTTAGATTTTTAGTTTTTTGGTTGGTTTTTAATCCTATAAAGTTCTACTGCAAAATTTTAAACTTAGTAATTAGTCATAGCCGCAATATAGCTATTTTTAGTTTAAATATTGTGTCTGAAATATATTTTTTAATTCACTCAGAAAGAATCTGTACAATACTGTTTTTGTTGAAATTCCCAAAGCCTTTCCACTTAAATCAGTTGAGAACTTTATTATACTTAAAAGTCGACCATAAAAAATGTTTATTTATTAAAAATTATAATTGCACAGCTTAGCTTAACTCTAGCTCTAAATACATGGTAAAAAATAACATTTTTGAAAAAATTAAATAATCATTAATTTATCGTTTGTTCATGGTTTGTAGCTCTACGGTCAGTTGCACTGAAAATCTTCCAATGTAGAAACTTTGGCGGATGGGCACCCCAATTGTTCATAAATTTTTCACTACATAAAATCATTTTGGGACAGAACCTTTTCTCAATAAACTATTCCAAATCAGAATCAGAATTTAAATAAAAAATAAGCGATAATCTTTCAAAGTCAGAAATTTCAAAACAATGGCAGTTTAAACACCGATCCACCACCCTTATTATAAAGGGTGGTGACCGAATCTATTAACATTAAGGTAACTGATAATTCGTTTCGCAGCATCCATTATGAGTTACCTTAGGAACCTGTGGTTTAAAACTGAATTAAGAATACACGTGCGTTTTGTTACCAGAATTACGGGGTGATTAAACAAAAGGACTAGCCTTATTGCAAAGACTATAGTTGTGTCAAACAAGAACAAAAAAATACCTTTTTTTATCTGAACTTCGGCCGCCATCTTAAAATGTTAAATGTCAAATTGTAACTTTTTATGAATTTTTACACAATCTGGCTTACGACTAATAAAATCCAAAAAATCTTTTTATAAAAATTTTATTTGGTCTACAGGTTGAAAAGGTCTGTTTTATTTTTGCCAAATTAAGCGCCATCTTTGTGTCGGCGGGGAAATTTATAATTTCTTTTAAGCATGTTTAAAGAGCTGGTCAGTAGCTTTAATATGGGGTATAAAAAGTAAATATCGCACAAAAAATACAGAAAATATCGAAGAAAAACTATTTTTTTTTAAAATAGCTGCCATTTTGTTTTGCAGTGACAGGTGTAAATTTCTTTAACATTTTTAAATTAAGTAGGTCCCACTTAAAGTAAATTTATCAAAATTAATTTAATTTCAGTTAAAACAAGGAAATCATTTTTTTTCTTAACTTTGGCAGGCGCCATCTTGGATTCTGAGGCCGGAAAATCGGGGATCCTCGAATAAAAATTTAGCTTTTGGGTTTAGGTACTACTATGCCAAATATAAAAAAATATACCCTTTTTCCAGCTTTATTTTACAAATAATGACCTTTTTTAAACGGCGAATTTTATTGTTGTTAATATGGGGGTAAAGATCAGCCTTTGAATGGAGGGCTTATGGTGCTTTGGGTGTCTGAATTTGCTTTGTGAGTGTTAATTCGAAGGTGCCAAAAGGTACAACAAACTGTGGCCAGTTTAGGCACTGCCCAATAAGTACTGTTTACTCTCCGCCCGGTCTTCGAACGGTTCCTGGTTTAAAGTGCACGAAGAATTTAATCGCTACTTCCGGCATTTTACATTACTTTGTAAAGAGCTGGCAGCAGAATTCTTTAATTTTAAAACATAACACCCATGATTTCGAGACAGAGACGTCAATAAATTTTTTCTTAGAGGGGGTTCTGTTCTCGATAGATTGATTTTTTCTGTAATGTCTTAGCATAAGTTAAATATATGTATTTAGTTTTGAGGAAGGGGGTTGATTACCCCCATTATCAAGAATTGCCCTCGGTCTATGTAAAGAAAATCATGGTACGCCATTGATTTTCGTCAAGAGTAGAGTACGGCAATTGTTTCAGTGGAGTCCCTAAACTGGTATCATTTTAAAAAAATCACAAAAATCACGTTATTATTATCAACTTTTTGCAATTTTCGTAAAAAGTACGCTCTTTCGGAAAATATATTATGTAAGAATACCTTGTTAAAAAAAAAACAAAATTACTACCAACATTACAGTTACCTCCATAAATTGGGATTATTTACAGAAATAGTTAAAAATCAATTTTAGTGATAAGTTTTTATTCAATTTATTTAATTTAAAACATAAGTTGCATTTAATCTCCAGTGCCCCGCCAAGTTCGTCCAAACTGCTGTACCATCTTTTCTTGAAACATTTCAGCACATATTTGACCTATCTAAAACTACACTACAGTCGTAGATCTTCATAGAGTTAACAACCCCTCCAAGTTTCATGGACTTAAAGTAGTAAACTAGTTACGAAATTTCAATAATCGTCGAAGTTGCCACTCATTCACTCATGTATAAATCAATAAAATTCTACTGTACTTCCAGACATGCTACAAAGCTGAAATTTGGTAAACTGATAGAAATTATGACCAAATCCTTAAAAAACGTCAAAACCCCCAAAATTATAATTTACTCCCCTCCTCTATACATGTAAAAGTATGTCACAGTAACATTGCCCACTTCCAGAAACGCTAAAGAGCTAAGCTTTGGCAGACTGATAGAAACCATAATAAAACTATAAGAAAAAATTAAAAAACTATAAAATTTTAATTTACTTTCCTCCCCTATAAATGTTAAGTTATGTAACAGTAACATTGCCCACTTCCAGGAACGCTAGAGACCTGAGCTTTGGAAGACAGATTGGACCTATGATAAAACTATGGGAAAAAATTTAAAAACATCAAAATTTTAACCCCCCTCAAAATGTAAAATTATGTAAAAGTAACATTGCCCACTTTCAGAGACGCTACAGAGCTGAGCTTTGGAAGGCTCAAAACCTCAAAATTGCAATTGCAAAAATTTTATACAATATTCTGCATTTTTTTCTAATTTAAAACTTAAATATTATCCAAGGCCTTAAAAAAGGAATGAAATCATAACAAAAATATTTCATGTAAAAAAAGGCAAATACGCGAAAATGGTATTGTATTGAGATAAAAGTAAAGCCAAGTTCTCCAATTCAAATTTCAAAATGAAAGGTTCTTACTAGTTTTAGACTCTTAGAGACACAGTGCTAAATTGAACATATCGAAGTTTGGCTATTATTGCAAAGTTTAAAAAATAATTTCCAAAGTAGCAAGAACTTTTCATTTTTATATTTTTATTGGAGAACTGGGGTTTATTTTTTTCTCAATTCTTTTTACGAAATACCATTTTCGCGTACTTGGCTTTCTTTACATGAAATGTTTTTGCTATTATCTCTATTTGCACAAGAAGTTAAAAAACTTCATTATTATAAATAAATAACTACTGGCGTTTAAATACATATTTTAAGAGAGAGAGAGTATCAACCCAGGAAACAGGTTCTTCTATATTTCCCAAGAAAATTACTGCTAATTAGACGTACGCCTTTCTTCTCTTTGCATGAGCTTAATGGCAAAAAGTCATAGCAATTCAGGTGCTTTACATTGACTTTTTCTAGCTAATAATGAGACTGATTAGTGTTTATATGCAAAGAAGGTAAAATTTAAAACTGGCAACGTTTTTAGTTACTACAGCAAACTAGAGACCCTGTAGGTATGACATATTATACAATATCAAAGTCAAATTTATTTAAGTCAAAATCAAAGGAGGGAAATATCAATCTCCTATATTCTAGCCTTGTTTAGAGAGAGACGTACCTTCCGTCCTTGTTAATTCATAAACGTAGGAAAATAAAAATAAATGATTTTTGACAAACATTTACATTTTTCCCACAGGCTCGCAGCTGTTTGCTTTATTTGTTGACTTTCATCACTTCTCCTTTAAGGGGCATTACAACTCCTACTGGTTCTGCTGGGTAGTACACTATAGGTTCTGTGCTATCGTTGCTGTCCGTTGTCAGCAAACCTTTGAAATATTTTCTCCATTTTTTTGTTACTGCGCGTCACTCTTAGTGAAAAGTTTATCCTGCGTATCCTTGCATGCTGTCGTTTTCCGCCTGAATTCTCGCGTTTCTTCCTTTATACTCTATGCAATTTTGTATAGGTTTTCGAGTATGGTGGTGTGTATCAATTCTTTTTTGTTCTTCCTTTTTACGGTGTCTCGTTCTGGCTGCCTTCAATCGCTTTTGGTTGTAAATTGCTCTATTTATCTGATATCCCTCTGAAGACACAGCGTTCTGGTTTTTCTTTCTTCTTCTGTCACTCTTTTGCATTCTTCATCATACCGTTCCTTGTTTCTGGTTCTCTTGTTTTGTCCTATTATCTGGATTGCTGCTCTCTGTGTGTTGATTTTAATTACTTTTCATTCTTCATATAGATTTGTTTTTGTGTACCTCGTTCGTACTTCTTCTTCCAACTTTCTTCTATATCCTAAACAGATCTTTCATCACTAGTGCGATTTATTAAGCTTTTATACCCTTAGATCCCTTAGATCCGTCTCAATATCGTCTGCCTGCCCATATGTTTTTCTCAAAAACAGTATATTTCCGCAAAGTTTCCATAATTTTTCTGAAATCAGACGGCCTAAATAGGATCTCTTTCTGAGCTTTCTTCTCCAAGCTTTTACATTATGACCCTTAGATCGGTCTTAACATCCTCTGCTATCTATTTTTTGGTCTCGCTCGCCCTTTTTTCACAAGCCTTCAGCTATATGATTTATTTGCTGATTTTTCATCACTTCTTCTTTAAGGGGCATTACAACTCCTGATGGTTCTGCTGTGTAGTACAAAAGTTTACGCTGCCTATCCTTAGATGCCGTCGTTTTCCGCCTAAATTTTTGAGTTTTTTTCTTCCTTTTTTCTTCCCTCTTCTATAGAATTTTCTGCGGTCTTTTCGAGTATGGTGGTTTAACAATGTTTCAACTCTTCTTTTCATTGCTTCTTTTTTTTGACAGCGTATTGTTCTGGCTGCCTCCAATCGCTTCTGGTTGTAAACTGCTCTATTTGCTCTGGTATGCCTCTGAAGACACAGCTCTCTGGTTTTTCTTTTTTGTTCTACCACTCATTTGCATTCTTTATCATAACCATTCCTCGTTTCTTGTTCTATTGTTTTGTCCTATTGTCTCGATAGCTGCTCTCTGTATGCTGGTTTTATTTACTTCCCATTCTTCATTTAGATTTGTTTTTCTGTTCCCCGTTTGCCCGTGTTAACCGATAATAGGAAGTTGTCTAAGCGCGCACTACTGAAAAGTGCGCGTGATTTGCTCTAAAATGCAATGCGAACCGTGGACGCGGGAGGTATCAAGGGGGTGCGGGCGGCATCGAGGCTAGTTTTTGTATAAGCGCGGTGCCGAAGGAAGGTTCAGTTGGCATGCGACATAACATCCACGGTGTAAAGAATTAGATTCGAGCTTGGTTTGAACACGAATACAACAACATACATACCAGGTATTAATTTCTAGATAATATTCCAGTCTTTAGTGAATTCCTTTTGGGGTAATTATTAATTAAATTAAGGAATGATCAAAGTTTAATATTTTTTTAAGTATAATTTGGGAGCGCACGTGCACATGTGCACTTATGGAGAAACCGCCACTGAAATAGAACTGTTATCACTAGTGCGATTAATATATCCAACTATAAACTGTAAGCTTTTATAAAGCGAACTTTGTCTGCACATTCTATTAACTTTTTTAACTCAAAGCTTTTTCTGACTGCTCATGGATTATCTTCGTCCTATATTATTCATAATTTATGAATGGAGTTAAATAAATTCACCATGAAAACTAATACAGGAAGCTTATATAATGCTAATAACGATTTTCTTTCTAAGTGTGTGTGTGTAGGCTTATTAAAAGTGCAAGTAAAGTAGTACCTATTCTTATTACATATTATGAACTGCCATTATTAGCGAACCATCATTTGCAATTAGTCATAGGTACTCAAGAGGTATTATAAAATATGGCGCTGAGTGGGTAGCGCTTAGATAGACAATTTAATGAAGTGATTTGAGTAGAGAGAGCCCACATTAGCAATATTTTGAGAATTTATAGTCCTTGCCATGGGCATACGTAGCATTAAATTTAGAGAGAGGGGCGAATGCAAAAAGTTAAAAATAAAATCTGAGTGCACGGCAGTGCCTCGCGAAGTTCGCGCAACTGCTGTACCATTTTTTCTTGAAACATTTCAGCCCATATTTGACCTATCTAAAACACTATTTCGGAATGAGCTATGAAACTCAAACTTTGCACAGTCGTAGATCTTCATAGATTTAACAACCCCTCCAAGTTTCATGGACTTCCATAAAGTAGTAAAGTAGTTACAAAATTTCAAAAAACTTCGAAATTGCCAGTCACTCACTTCACTCACTCACTCATGTATAGTTCATTAAAATTCTACTTGTAAAATCAAAAAACCCCAAAATTCTCCTCCGTTATACATGTAAAGTTTTGTAAAAGTATACATTACCCGCTTCCAGAAACGCTAGAGAGCAGAGCTTTGGCACACTGATAGGAACTGTGATAAAACTGCAGGAAAAAATTAAAAAACCCCAAAATTATAATTTACTTCCTTCCCCTATAAATGTAAATAATGTAAAAGTAACATTGCCTATTTCTAGAAACGCTAGAGAGCTGAGCTTTGGTAGGCCGATAGAACTATGATAAAAATATAGAAAAAAATTAAAACACGTTAAAATTCTAATTTACTTCTCTTCCCTATAAATGTAAAGTTATGTAAAAGTAACACTGCCCACTTCCAGAAACGCTGAAGAGCTGTGCTTTTTAAGACTGAAAATACTATGATAAAACCATAGGCAAAAAAGTAAATACACCAACCTTTTAATTTACTTCCCTCTCCTATAAATGTAAAGTTATGTAAAAGAAACATTGTTCACTTCCAGAAACGCTAGAGAGCTGAGCTTTGGAAGGCTAATGGAACTATGATATAACCATGGAAAAAAATTAAAAAACCTCAAAATAAGGCATTGCAAAAGTTTTGAACAATATTCCGCATATTTTACTACTTTAAAAATTAAATATTATCCAATTCCTTTAAAAAAGAAGTGAATTCATAACAAAAACATTTAATGTAAAAAAAACAAAGTACGCGAAAATAGTATTCCGTAAAAAGAATTGAGATAAAACCATTAACGTATTAAGTTAATGGATAAAACTAAAGCCAAGTTCTCCAATACAAATTTCAAAATGAAAGGTTCTTACTAGTTTGGAAATGTTTTTCTAAACTTGACTATTACGGCTGCAAAGGACTCTTATAGCCACTTGCACCAAGCGTTTAGGGTCACACTTTAGCGTTAGTGGCCACTATAAAAGTCTTGCACCAGTGAAAAGTGTCGCTTAAAACGCCACTTTAGTGCTATATTAGTTAGTGTAGAATATCCGACCCCAAAACACACTAAAGTCAAATATGAGGTTATTTAGATTGTTTATTTTTTGTTGGTTTTTTTTATCTTTATGTTTTTTTTTTGTTGTTTATGTGGATTTAGACAAAATTTTTCCATAAATGAACTATTAGGACAATTATTTTTTAGCTGACGATTATGTTGGGAATGATGGATCCGGTACAATTTGGGCGCACCCAGTGGAGGGGTTCTTTTTTTTGATATTTTCTTTTAAAAGAAAATAGCATAATCTATGGCATCATGGGGTCTCGGCCCCTCCAAGTCACATTCTAGGTGCGCCACTGGATACCAAAGATAGAATTATTAACAGACGTTGGATCCTTTAGCGTTTTTTAAGGCTTTGGATTGTATGTCATTTTTTATAATTGCATAATCCTGGTACCTAACTCCGTTATTATTGGGAATCAAAAGTTCAAACAAAAACTGGCTGATTTGGTAAATTATGGCCTCTTCAAGTTCTGCAACAGTTTGTTGTATCTTATCATATACAGGGTGCTTTAATAAGGTCAGTTTATTTTAATTGAACATCTCGTTGAACACCCAATACATATATTTTTACATTCTTGAATTTGTCTTTTCATGTTACTTTTAAAACTATATAATATGTCTTTAGCAATAAAAACTGTGCCATAATTTAACAAATTGTCCAGTTTTTGTTTGAACTTTCACCTCCCAATATAATAACCGAGTGACAGGAATTCTGAAAAGGAAAAAAAACTAACTAACAAAATCATTTTCCAGATAACTAAAGTGTTTATATTTTTGTGCCATACTTGCAAAACAAATTTTTAAAAAAATTTAACTTTCAACACAAATTAATAAAAAATAAACAATAGGCGACGCAAGCCAAGCCATGGACAAAAACGTCAAAACCACGCCATTTGGTCATTCGGCCAAAGCAATTTCTACTAAAATAAATTTGGCAACGCCACTTTCGTTAGTGGCTTTCTAAATTGTTGGTACAAGTGAATCCACACTAAAAATAAAAGTAACACTTTTGAAAGTGCTACTTTCTATTATGCACAGTGCTAACTTGAACATAAAGAAGTTTGGCTGTAATGGCAGTGTTTAAAAAACATTTCCATTTAATAAGAACCTTTAATTTTGAAATTCGTCTTGGATAACTTGGCTTTACTTTTATCTCAATTATTTTTCCGGAATACCATTTTCGAGCATTTGTCTTTTATTTTAATGAAATGTTTTGTTGAGATGGTTATTTTTGTTTGTAAAGCCTGACTAAATAGGTATTCTAATTTTAATTCTATATTATCGCAAGCATTATGAGAGTCATCCGACCTTGCCCATACATAATAATAAATATACTCCCATTAATAACCAATTAAACTATTATTCATATGAATTTTTAATAGTTTCCGAAATTTATGTAACAACCAAAAAAAAATTAATAACAATATGTTGGTACGCTAAATTATTTCGGCATTAACAAAGTTCGATCGAGGTCGCCACCTGATTAAATTACTAAATTTGTTTAAACGAGACTGAAATAGATCTCAATTCGAAATTATTTAGATACTGTATTCTTCTACAGATGTTGTATCTCTCCAACTCTTTTTAAAATATATATCGCAATGGCTCTAAAAAACCGGAAACGTAAAGTACACGGCATGGGAATACAACTTAATGACCGATTTACCATATACACACCACAGCTTGCTGACGACCAAGTAATTGTAGCTAATGATAAAGAAGACATGGAGTATATGATGAGAAAGTTAACGGAAGAATACCAACAGTAGGGATTAACAGTGAACGTGGACAAGACACAGTACTTATGTATCGGAAACGAATCATGAAAGTTAGAACTAGACAGTGGACAAACAATATCTCCATGCAATGAGTATGTATACTTGGGTGTCACATTTGATAAGACAGGAACAGACTGTAAAGAACTGGAAAAAAAAAATAGTAAAAGCAAAAAAGGTTATTTGTTGTCTTAACAGTATTTTGTGGAGCAGAGAGATAAAAAAGAATGTAAAATTTTACATATATAAAACAATGGTGAAGAGCACGCTGTTGTATGGAATAGAGACTTGTCGCTTAACATAAAAATACAAAACAAAAATGGAAAGTGTCGAAATGAACAGATCACATAAGAAATGAGATCATGAAAGAAAAAATGGGAATCGAGGGAAGCATAACGGATAACATCACTTACAGACAACTGATATGGTACGGCCATGTACAACGGATGAACGACGAAAGATTACCAAAGCAGGTCCTAGAATGGCAACCAATTGGGCGCAGAAAAAGAGGGCGCCCTAAACTAGAATGGCAACAGTCAATTCAAAGATCAATTAGTCAAAAAAACCTGACAGATGATTGTCAGGATCGAAGGAGGTGTCAAATCAATATACGTATTTCCTGTCTGGTAAGTCCAAGAATGTTCTTGCTCTCTTTCTACAAGGTCCTTTAATGAACTCTTCAGACTAAGCCAGTTCTGGTATATTTATCCAGTATTGTTGAAAGCTATTCTCCATCCATTTTAATATAGTTGATTTAGCAGCATTGTATAATATCCCCAGGGCTGGTTCGGGGCCGAAAAATTCGGCAGAAGCTGCTTCCCTTGCTGCTTGGTCTGCGGCCTCAGTTTTCTCATGCCCAGAATGCCCTTCTATCCATACTAATGATACATTGTTAGCGCTACCAAGCGTATTCAGCTAATCCCTGCAGCTCCTCACGGTTTTCGATGAGACTGTATAGGAATCAAGCACTCTTAAGGCTGGTTGACTGTCGGAGAAGATGTTTATTGTCCTGTTGGTCCATTCGGGGTCAGTAATTCACTGGGCACACAGTTCAATGGCTACAGTTCGGCCTGAAATATAGTAGCCGATTGGCCGAGATTATATTTAATCTCGACTTTTTCTTGAATACTAACAACTCCAGATCCAACGCCTGATGGTATTTTGGATCCGTCGGTATACCAGAAGCTATCGCTATTTGAAAAGTTGGTCCTGTTCTTTAACCAGTCCTCCTCTCCTAGAGGATAATGTTGTATACCAAAATCAAAATCAAAATATTTATTCGTTACCTAGGCCTATTAACAATAGAATGTAACAAGTCAGTAATTGTATTTAAATAGGTACAAGAGTACTATAGTAAAACAAAATTACATTGCGTTCTTACACTAGAACATGTCATATGTATATATGTATAACAAATGGTAGATATATACACAAATTACAAAAAAAAACACAGAAACGCTCACACACATACTTTTAATAGCACACAATAGTTCTTTGTTACGCTAAATGTGATTTTGTTAATTTATTTTTTTGACAAAAACCATTTTAGTTCTTTTAGTTTGTAAAATGTTTTAGTACAAAGAAGTTTTTTAGGTACTTTTTTAAATTTATTCAAAGATAAAGGTTTTAAATCATTTGGTAACATATTATATAAAGAAATTCCAGCATATACTGGGTTCTTTTTAAAAAACTCATGTTTATGGAATGGTAAACAGAAATTGTTACCATAGCTTTCTGCTGTACACCGTGTTGGGCATGACGTCGGATATCATTCCTAGAGTTGCGTCCAACTCTTGTTCCCTAAATAGGGCTGGTGATATTATTTTGTTTGCCCTGCCATTCTGGTAGTTGGCCCTTATTCTGTATGTTGATCCTCTTCGTGCCTCCGCCTTTAAGAAAATGTAGTTACTTCTATCTAGGACACCCTGTATACTGGACGTTGCATTTCTTTAGAAAGATTTTCTCTAAGGCTTTCAATACTTCGTTTCTTAGTTTATGGCAGTGGCGTATATAGAAGAAAGTTTCGGGGAGGGGGGGAGGCAAGATCTCATGAGGCCGTATTTTATGCTTGTATTCATGAAATATGTGGAAAATATCTAAAAAAATCTTAGTTTCGGGGGGGCCCACTGGTTTATGGTATTATTCTTGTTTTGTTAATTCGAATTGAGATCGATATTGATCTTAGTTTCGTATAAACGTACTAACTTTTAGATGTTGGTAGGAAAAATATTTAACACTAATTAAACTTGTATGGTGTACATTTAAAGTGAATTATATTACCAGAAATTACCTTGCAACAATTTTTTTTTCTCACCGATCAATAATAATTAAAACAGAGATATTTGCAAGAAAAATCACCCAAAAAATTATTTTGAAAGAATTAAGTTTTGAAATATTACTTAAACTGTTTGGACACAAGCAGTGGCGGATCTAGGCTCCAAAAATTTTTTGTAAATATTATAACTTTTTTCCAAAATAGCAGATTTCTTTAATTTTAAACCAATTTGTCTCAAACTGAAAGTTTGCAGTGCTTAAGATCACTTAATACAGTTTTATCCTCAAACTTAAAAAAAATTCAATGACGGATCCAAAATGGTGGAGTTTCTCATTTATGATCCTATATCGATCAAATATGGAACTTGGCGGTGATTATTATTTTTCTTAAACTTATAAAAAATTCAAATTGGCGAATCCGAAATGGCGGAATTTCTTATTTACTAACCGATTTGTCTCAAACTTGAAATATTACATAGCTTAAGGCTAATACAATGTTTTACTCAAAGTTAAAAAAAAAAACAAAATGATGCATCCAAAATGGCCGACTTTTTTATTTATGAACCGATGTGTATCAAATAATTACCAAATTAGGTATTTTTTTTGCTGGAAAACTCCATACTTTATCTTTCTTAAAAATAAAGATTTTTTCAAAACTTTTATACTTACTATATTATATAGGTAATAAAAGGGTGGGAGTCTATTTAGTTAAACGTACCAGACGAGTACCGTTTTTTTCTTGTAATATGGGCAATGTTACTTTACACTTATAGGGGAGGGAAGCAAATTAATATTTTGGGGTTTTAAAATTTTTTTCCTATAGTTTTATCATAGTTCCTATCAGTCTGCTCAGTTCTCTAGCGTTTCTGAAAGCGGGCAATGTTACTTTTACATAACTTTACATGTATAGGGGAGAGAAGTAAATTATAATTTTGGGGTTTTTTGATTTTTTTCAAGGGTTTGGTCGTAATTTCAGTCTGCCAAATTTTAGCTATGCGGCATGTCTGGAAGTACAGTAGAATTTTAATGACCTATACATGAGTGAGTGGCAATTTCGACGTATTTAAACTACTTTACTACTTCATGGCCCATGAAACTTGGAGGGGTTGTTAACTCTATTGAAGATCTACGACTGTGCAAAGTTTGAGTTTCGTAGCTCATTCGGAAGTAGAGGTTTAGATAGGTCAAATATGTGCTGAAATGTTTCAAGAAAAGATGGTACAGCAGTTTACGCGAACTTGACTGGGCACTGCCGGGCCTTCAGGTGCAAGACAACCCTTACTTGCCTCTCAAAATTCATGACATACAAACCAATTCACTACTAAATTACTGTGAGATGGTTAATTGTATATATTTTCTCAATCATCTATTAGTCTAAGAGCCCAGTAGGAAATTGAACCTCTATAAACTTAGCATTACCACTTTAGAATTGGATATTTGCAATATATGCATTATTTGTCGTAAATTTGTCGTAAAAGAAAAAAATTTGTCGCGCCACCCGTTTTCCTGAAAAGGGTATGTAATGCTAAGTTGAGTCTTAACTTAGCACTACCACCCCAGAAAAAATAAAAATTTTCAAAAACTAATAAATGCATTAACTGTCGTAAATTTGTCGTGAAAAAAAAAACAATTGTCGCGTCATCCATTTTCCCGGTAACGGGCAGTGAGCAATTTTGAGATTTCTCAGTCAAATCTTAGTGATCTTTAAGCTTTTTCACAATACGAAGATGTAGTAACCTTATCGCGCGATTGTAAATTTTTGAAAAAACAATCATTATTTTACGTCCCGTTTTTTATATCTGAAAACTGTCTTTTCGATATCCTCCTGTGGGATTTTACGAGGTTTCTCTCTTTTCATTGTGTACTTTCGGAATAATTAATAAATAAAATTAAACAAAAACGTCTTGTCGGCTCAAAGAACTTACGAGTCGTTAAATACCGAGATGAATTCCATCAAAGGAGCATGCGCCAAAATTAACGTCAAAATGTCTAATTTAAATTATTGGCGCGAATACCGTGATTGGCGCGAGATCGAAGAGCTTAACGTATAATAAAAAATTCAAGGTATAAAATAATGGTCAATTCTAATTTTTAGGTATGATTTTATGTCGGTACCGGGTGGTTTGTTATAACAGGAGCACTCAGCAACTCTATCATTGAAAATAAATGGAGATTTTTTTGGTTAATTATGACAACTTTAAAAGCCAACATAATTTTTTTCTATTCGTCACCATGTACATAGTGTCCCAAATTCAATGTTTTTGGGGGGTTTCGAATATTTCTAGAGGGGCTAAAAAAAACTGATCCCCCTTTGATATAGCAAGCCGTTTTTAAACTACGGGGTGTTTTTAAAAAGTCTGCATTTTGGGAAGGGGTCTATAACTTGTTTATTTATTAATATTTTTTATTTCTGTGAAAACATTCTTAAGACACTTTTTTAAGAGGAATTCAACTGTTAAATTAAATTTCATTTGTCACGTTTAGTTTTTGAGATATCACATAAAATTAATTTTTCTTTATGATAGGATCCCTTTATTTCTTTATATTTTTGTATTTTTTTTTATTTTTACCACATATTTTAGTTTGCTTAATGGGTTTAAAATATTTTAATATAAAATTATAAAAATAAAAAAATAATAAAGAGGTGATTAAAAAATAAAAATAAAGAAAACAATAAAAAAAAAAAATATTGAGTGTGATTCATCATTTTAAAGGAAATTTTAAGTTGTTTTGAAAAATCGAATAAAAAAAGAGTTATTCTGTAAGAAAAATAACAACTTTATGCAATATTTTAAAAACCAAAAGAGATAAATAAAAACCGTTTACATCTGTCAATTCTTCAAGAAAAGATCTATAAGAAAGCTATTTACACAAAAACAAAATTTTCATAAACAAAAAAGTTATAGACCCCCTCCCAAAATGCAGACAAAAACACTCCGTAGCTTAAAAACGGCTTGCTATATCTAAATGTGGTTTTCACCTTTAGGCTTCTCTTGAAATTTGAGCGTCGCAAAGGGGGTTCAGTTTTTTTCTATCTCCCCTAGAAATACCCGACACCACAAAAAAACAACGAATTTGGGACACCCTGTACAGGGTGTGACAATGAAGTCGATTTTTTTGAGAGGGAACACCCTGTATATTTTTGCATTTTAAGATTCGTCTTTTCTTTCTGATTTCAAAAACATACAATATCTACGTGCTGCGATTAATATTTTTTGAGGTATATGCAGTATTTCTTCTATATGATCTTATGCATTTTACGTTTATTTTGTTTTGCCATGGGAGTATTGACTCTCAACTCCAATGTTTCTTCAAGTATTTCTTGATTGTGTTTGTATTTCAAATCATCACACAGATCCAAGTTTTTTGGGAAGGAGCATTTAGATTCTAGGCATCTAAACATAGTGTTTATTCAAATTAAATTGGGCACTAAATAATTTGTCACACAACTTGCACGTCACCGGCATTTTCACAGCACAAAAACGACGAATTCACAGCACAAAAACGACGTAACAATTGACTATGCTATCACGGATCACCTAACAAATGCTATGCTTGATTTTTATTTTATTAGGGGTCGTCTATAAATAACGTAACAAGAATTGGAAGGGTTCCTGAAAGTTTGCCAAAGTGTAACAAGGGGTAGGGAGGGCTTCTCGACTTTGTTAGGTAACAACTTTTGCCTACAATAAAATAAATAAAGCTATACAACTAGTAGGTACCTAGTATTACTAGAAGATGGTGTTTTGTTAGTATGAAACATATTTATATCCGTTCTTTGTAGCAAAATGCCTATGATTGTTAAAAGGACAACATAATATTTCTTGAGAAGTTCGCTTTTTTTCGTTAATTCTAAAACAACGCAAAATCCTGGCGTTAGCTTGATCATTGAAAACAGCGAGCAATGAATATTTATATTAACACCACAAAGGGTTATATTGAAAAGTAAAAACGGGACGTAATATAATGATTGTTTCACTACTACATCTTCGTAAGTATTGTGAAAAAGCTAAAAGATCACTAAGATTTGGCTGAGAAATCTCAAAATTGCTCATTGCCCGTCCGGAAAAACGGATGACGCGACAATTGTTTTTCTTTTACGACAAATTTACGACAAATTCACGACAATTAATGCATTTATTAGTTTTTGAAAATTTTAATTTTTTCTGGGGTGGTAGTGCTAAGTTGAGACTCAGCATTACATACCCTTTTCAGGAAACCGGGTGGCGCGACAAATTTTTTTCTTTCACGACAAATTTACGACAAATTTACGACAATTATTCCATACATTCGTTTTTAAAAATTTTAATTTTTTCTGGGGTGCTAATGCTAAGTTGAGACTCAACTTAGCATTACATACCCTTTTCAGGAAAACGGGTGTCGCGACAAATTTTTTTCTTTCAAGACAAATTTACGACAATTAATGCATATAAATGTTTCTTGAGAAGTTCACTTTTCTTCATAATTTCTAAAACAACGCAAAATCCTGGCGATCAATGAATATTTACACAAACACCACAAAAGGTTATATTGAAAAGTAAAAGCGGAACGTAATATAATGATTTTTTCACCAAAAATTTACAATTGCGCGAAAAGGTTAAATATACTACATCTTCGTAGGTATTGTGAAAAAGCTTAAAGATCACTAAGATTTGGCTGAGAAATCTCAAAATTGCTCACTGCCCGTTTCCGGGAAAACGGATGACGTGACAATTGTTTTTCTTTTACGACAAATTTACGACAAATTCACGACAATTAATGCTTTTATTAGTTTTTGAAAATTTTAATTTTTTCTGGGGTGGTAGTGCTAAGTTGAGACTCAACTTAGCATTACATACTCTTTTCAGAAAAATGGGTGGCGCGACAATTTTTTTATTTTCACGACAAATTTACGACAAATTTACTACAAGTAATGCATATATTGCGAATATCCAATTCTTAAGTGGTAATGCTAAGTTTATAGAGGTGGAAATTGAGCTTGAATTGCAAACCGATTCTCATATCATAACAAAAACATTTCATGTAAAAAAGGCCAAGTACGCGAAAATGGAATTCCTTAAAAAGAATTGAAGAGATAAAAGTAAAGTTCTACAATACAAATTTCAAAATGAAAGGTTCTTACTAGTTTGGAAATGTTGTTTTAAACTTAGCTTAGGGGTTGTTAGCTCTGTGAAGATCTACGACTGTGCAAAGTTTAAGATTCGTTGCTGATTCCGAAGTAGAGTTTTAGATAGGTCAAATATGGGCTGAAATGTTTCAAGAAAAGATGGTACGGCAGCGCGAACTTGGCGAGGCACTGCCGTGCCCTCAGATGTTACTTTTACATAACTTTACATTTATAGAGGAGCAGTGGCGTATATAGAAAAAGTTTCTGGGTGGGCCCGAGATAGTTTTGGGGGGGCCCGAGACCCCATGAGGCCGTATTTTATGCTATTTTATGTTTGTATTCATGAAATATGTGGAAAGTATCTAAAAAAATCTTAGCTTCGGGGGGGGGGCCGGGCCCCCAGGCCCCCCTTATATAGCCCAGTGTAGAGGAGGGAAGTTAATTAAAATTTGGGGTTTTCAATTTTTTAAAATAGTTTTATCATAGTTCCGAACTTGGCGAGGCACTGCCGTGCTCTCAGATATTTTAGGCGATTCGTCCCTAAACAATGGAGGCACCGGCTCTTATACTATATGATTAAAGGGCTTAAGTTCAGTGGAAAAAACGTTGAATCAACAATTTATTATGCGTTTTAAAAGCATGATAGTTATTAACGGGTTGGGCTTTACCATTTTTACGTTTATCACTTGAGACCTTTAGACTTTCGAGGTTTAAAATTAGGCGCCTGATGCCGTTATTATTCTAAATAAGTTCCTGACCAGTCTAGTTGTAGTATTTACCTTATAACGGACGTTTTCTGCATCTTCAGGCGGAAACTTTTAACCAGATAATGTATCTTGTTAAAACGAACCTTCAACTTCTTGCACGTTTTCTCGGTCAACTCTAGTGGATCCAATTAAATTCCCAGTTACTACACACTTCTTTAATCCGTCATATTTTGTTTTTATTACACCCACTGTGCTTTGATCCAATTTACTACAATAGGCTAAAAAAATTATACCCAAAAAATTTATTTTTCAATTTTGCTTATTTAATTTATTATGTGTATTAGTGCAATTATAATTGGGTCATTATTTTTAAAACCACACACCCACATAGCACAAAAATCACATCAACGATAAATTAACGTAAACAAAAAAAATTAAGTTATTTTTTACTAGAAAACAACCTCATACCATGTAATATTTGTTTTGTTAAATCTACATGCTTAAAGATAACTTAAAAACAAGGAGGAATCAAGCAATAAAAATGTAATTTTTGCTGAAGTTTCTGGTGCTGTGTATATAACGTCTTTTTTACCCTCGTTATTTTCATGTGCCAAATTCACACTTAAAAAGTCCTCCACAACATGTTCTAAAATGCCACTAGATTAAGACTTCGCAAACCTACTACCTTTTTGCGTATTTATTTGTCACGTTCTTTCTCTATAATGTTTTTTAATCAAAACAAGGCGCGAAACCCTGTTCTAAAAGTTCTCTAGATAAAGACTTAATAAAAGTAATAACTTTCTGCGTCGTTTTTTGTCACGTTTTTTTTAATTACCTTTTTTAAACTTAAAAGTGACGCGAAAGGAAGTTCTAAAAGTTTACTCGTTTAAGACTACAACACTTCAAGGCAATTTTAAATATTGTCGCTCAGGCAAAGACAAAAATACACTGTTTCCTTTAAAAGCTAAACAAGATTTTTCAACAGTAAACACTTTAGCGCAATATTAATAGTCTTTATCAGGTTAATAACTGATGCATCGTGATCGTGGTTTTTGGAGTTTAAAGGCCAAAACACTCCCGGATAGATTTCGTCGAAGTGAAAAATGACGCCAATAGGTGGCGCTGCTTCTAGTAAAATCTCAAAGTAATTTGAAAATAATGTAAAAACATTGCTTTTTGATTTGAAGGTATTTTTTATAACGGTAATGAATGACCTATCAAACTTGTTTTCATATGAAATAAACGTTTTTTTCTAGTAGCTTTTAAAATCAACGTTTTTTTTCTCACGCGTTTTTAACGTGTTAAACACGTGACTGCGCTATGTGGGTGAGGGCATTTTGGATCCGTCGATATACTAGAAGCTATTACAATAAACAGCGCAGAACATCACATGTTGCGCAAAAACCAACTTAAGCTCAACAGACGGGCACCAATCATATTGCATTGCAGATAGTTGAACCACTCATAGGGATAAAATATCTGATATTAAGAGGTTTTATTTTGCGCAGTTTAGCTAAAATTGCGGTATTCCGTTTTACCCCCGTATCTCATTTTGACCTCCTTTCCCCTACACAAAAACTTATATTTCTATGCAAAATTTAAGCAGTACTTTTTAGATTCAGCACATATGCAGAAAAATTTGGTTTTCTTAACAATAACTAATGACTCTATTTTGACATTTTATAGCATGCTGAAGGGAGGTAGAGAGCTAGTGTTCTCCTGATTACTTTTACATTTTCGCCGGTGTGACAATCAACCCGTGAGACAACTAACCCGGGTTTCCCCTACGTCGTAAATTAATATATGATCTTATCATGGCTGTCCCCCCAAGTCTTCAGTATTATCCTTTTAATACTGGGTAGGCAGACGTTCATTTGTTTGCGTCCAAGATGTTTTGATTTATCTTTTACGTAACAAAACGCAATATAAAATGACAATAGCCTCGCTGTCAGCTAAGAAATTTATGGGAATTCATTTGTTCAACATAGATAAAAAATTAATAAAAAAACAACGACAAAACACGGTGTTTTGCAGTCATACCTACACAAGAAGAACAGTCCTTTATTTAGCGCGTGTCCATCCAGTAAACAGTGTCGTTCCGTTCTTTGATCTTCGGGGGGCAATTATGTGAAACTTTTTGTTAAAAATTACACTAAACTGCGAAATTGAGGTAAAGCAGTAATAGATACTCGTATGTCGCATGCATATTTTTTATTTTTTAATATGTAGCCTAATTTACTAAATTCTGCCCAGCCCAATCTTACTCGCCTCTTGATTTCAGCCGTTTGGTTTTCTTTTTTTAGTTGAATAACACCCAACAAACATTTAAAGTTGTAACGACGAAACCCCAACTAGAAAGAATTTCTTAAAAGTAACCGCAACGTACTCCCGCTACGTCTCAGTATACCATACAGCGACGTTATAATTCCCTAAGTGGGGAACCAATTTCTGGTTATAACTACTTGGCCAAGTGTTTAAAGTCACTGTAGTAACAACTACACTACTACGTCGTAGCCAGGTATCTACTACGTCGTAGAGGCTGTTTTTTTCCCGTAATGGCATAAAAGTTGCGATGTAGTTGCAAATAATATAATCGTTTCTTTTTGGTAGAATTGTTACACAATATGGTGGACACAACAGTAAACAGACTCGCTTAGTCTTTTTGTTTGGTTATGGTTATAATATGTACTATGTTATCCAAAAGTGTGAGAATTTACGAGCAGAGGATCAAAATTCGAGTGCGACGCAAAGTTTTTTGTATAACATGCATTATATATATTGCAAAAAACCGGTGCGCCCGTAAAATTGAGCCGTTTTCTGGTAGCTGATGGAATTTTTGTGTTGTGATTTTGGAGGTTATGTTTTCATAATCGACAGTTAACTCCAACAAATGGTGCTTAAGAAGAGCATTTTTGGTAAGGTCAACTAATTTGTTTCTAAAATAGTATAGCTCTTTAATATGAGCTCATAAAACGACAACAAAAATATTAAATTTTCTTTCTTAAATAAAAACATGGCGTCCCAAACTATATTCCCTGATAGTCGAAAGGGTTACTTGAAAGTGAGCCTAAGTTACGGTAACGTGTCATTTACGACTTTTATGTCGGCATTCCTTTTTAGTTCTAGATAACACACTCGAATTTCTACTCCTTCGTTGCAGAAACGTATTATTAACTAGCTTTCGCCACTAGAAAACGTCTACAGAGTGATAGGAACCACGCGATAAGTATAACTACTACCCTCAAGTTATTGGGGTGTCGTCACTTGTCATTTGCCGTTTCTGTCAACAACAACACCACTGCTTATAGGTTATGTACGAGCGTGAATTTGTGGTAGGTTTTAAAACAAAAACAAGATAAATTAAATTCCATTAGAACAATAAATGAAGTGCCAATAAAAAGAATTTTTTAAAAATGTAACACAGCACAGAAGTTTATTCACTTCAAACCAAGCTTTAACAACGGCACAAATTTGATGAAAACCAAAAAGAATTATTGACCCAAGCTCAACACATAAAATGAATCACAGTGAGACACGACACTTCAGCACAAGAGGCCTAGATAAACGAATTCGGTTTAGTCCGCACAAGAGGGTTACGATGGCGATAGGGTGGTGCCACAGCACAAACCACGAACGATCGTAAAGACAGTGAATAGAACAGCAACAAGTAGCGTAAAAGATTAAGGATGGAGATTAAGCATGAACCAGGGAATTCTTAAAATCCGGGTGCGGTACTCGATACTTTGGATCAATATTTTGCATTTTGATTGTTTTGCAAAATGGTCAAGCAATGAGCTCGAAAAAATGGACTGCTCAAGGTAGTTAAAAAAATATTTGCAAAACTATTCCTAATATTCCCATATTATAAAAGGAGCCACAAAAAGTAGGGTTAAGAATGTGTGCGACAAAGATGCGACTTCAAAAAGTCTACGATTTCAAAGTAGAAACAGGAAGGAGAGATTACTTTAAAAGATCGACATTAAAAAAAAGTCAAAGTAGTTGCGGCTTTAAAGTTGATCCACAAAGTTATTTTGTCTACATTGTTACATCAGTTGTTACTATGATGACACAAACTTTTGTGGTAAAAATTAAAGTTATAATGTAGTTGTCGGATACACTTGTTTGGGACTCCAATGAAGCTTAACTTTCTAGTGGTAATTAAGTAGGATATAAAAGTCAGGGCGACTACGAAATAACGACTAAAAAGAAAGTAAAACTTTAGCAACGTCCTATTGTGGTAGAGAAGACTATCAGAATCGACTATCAAGAAACAATCCTAAGAAGTAGTTTAGAGGGTCGTTTTTACGAAACATCTACTATTTCCTGATACTAAATAGTAGTTAGAACTAAAAAGGAACAAATTTTGGTTGGGATCACCACATTTCTACTATAAGAAAGTAGCAAAGCCTTTAGAACATGTAGCCGCTACTATAAATGTTAGTTGGGCACAGGTACACAAAAAATATCTTTTGAAAATTCCCCTGGAAGTTTTGACTGATTTTTATGTTTTTTGTTGTGCTGAATCCAAATCTGCCAACCGTTTTTCTCTATCACATCCAGATTTTTTGCTAGGGTTAACGAGTTTTACGGGGTTTATAACTCAACAATGGTAAAATAAGTCTAATTTTATTTACAAAAAAAAAGAATATACGGTATATTCCGAAATATAGTTAATGAATAAATATTATAATTTACAAATATACTAGGGATATAAAACCAGATAGGCATCAATTGTTGTCCTGGTGGGATCGTTTCTTCTTCCCCAGAATACTTGTTTTCGTACGTTGCTTTACATTTTTTCTTCTGGGGTTTTCCGCATCAACAGCCAGCAGAAATCAGCCATCAAATCGGTGTTCCAACTTCCCTGATACCTTCTCCTTCGTCCTTGATATCTTGATGACACCTTTCACACTGTTCTTTACTATAGTCTCCCAAGTTTTCGGGGAAGTAGTCGATGTGCGAATGCAAGAAATGCACTTTTAGAGTCATATTACAACCCTGCAGTTTAAAAGCATTTAACATCCGATCTTCAATAGCTTTGTAGTTGGCGTCCCTTCTGTTCTTCTCTTTGAAGGTGTCCCAGGTTTCTTTTTCCTTTTCTGACACAGTTTCAGTGAATGATGTGTCAGGAACAAGTTTCCTTTCATTGCCTTTATTTTTCAAGTTGTATCCCTTCACACACACAAATAGCAGTCACCTCCGTGGTCTTTTTGTTTATGCCCTTTCATACGTATTCCGTAACGAAGTGCTTGTTTTTTTCCATTTAGCCATAAGCCATAAGTTCGACACCAGTCTTATACACTTTGTGAAGAGCTCATGCTTTGTCCTGATCACCTAACTGTAAACCGAAATAGGCGAAATATATTCTTTTAACAACTACCGTTTTTCAAAGTATATTCACCGCATATGTAACAAAAATTGTCTGGAAAGTTTATTCGACCTCTATTAGCCATCACAACCACAGCACTTGCAACTTGTTACATTGTATCACTTCCTAATAAAGCTCGATCACGACTAAATCAACAACAACGGAATACAAACTTGCCAGACACCCAAATAAACGCATGGACAGGTTTTTACAAGCTTATAAGAATAAACACATGTCTCTACTCGATCTAAAGTCAAAACTACTCATGACACATAACTAATAAACAGATAGAACACTGACCTATTACTATAAATGAGACCATCCTGGTAACACTCATATGAAGCAAAAAACCGTGACGTGATGCATCTTTATGGGAAATTTTTCTGGATTCTGCACCCAAAAATCAGGAGCAGTGGAAAAATTGGGGGCAGTTTTTTGGTCGTATACCTGTGTAATTTGCCCCAGGTATATTCCTCTACTTGTTCTATTTTCTCTTGGTTTATTCTGATTGTAATATCTTCATCTGTGTTTGTTATGATTTTAGTTTTATTGCAGTTCATACTTAAGCCTATATTTTTAGCTACTGTATCCAGTTCTTCCAGCATTTTTATCAGTTCTTCTCTCTTATCTATTATTAAGGCTATATCATCAGCATATCTTGGGTGGTTTAAGTATTGTCCGTTTACTTTGATGCCTATATATTCCCAATCTAAGTTTTTACAAAAATCTTCTAGGGCCTGGTTAAATAATTTAGGGGATATTGTGTCACCCTTGCTGACACCTCTTCTTATGAGGATTGGATTGGTTCCTTGGCTATTAAATCTGTGTATCTGTCATCTATTCGGCCATTAATTAAAGAAGCTGAAACCCTATTACCCCTGTTAAAATACGCCCGTGTCGATGCCGGTACGATTTATAGGCCGTACCGCGTTCTAGCTGGGTGGTACTCATCTGAAGGCGTTCAGCTGGAATTTATGAGCCGATCCAATTAATTTTCAAACCTACAGGGAGTGCCGGTACAACCCTCTCTCCACATAGCGTTAGTTCCGGCAAATGTAAACCCTTTTTCATATGTTTAGTCTTTAAAAAAAAATTGTGTGGCACAAAATTTTCTTAGTTCTTTTTATTTGCTGTGGCATTAGTTCAAAGGGCTCCCCAGTTTATTATAAAGGACAAAAAAATTGTCCAGGATATAAAGGAAAGTGGTAAAACAGACCAACTTCAAAAACGGAACTATTAACAACCAGAGATTATCAAAAACGTCACTCATCAAAACAAGAAATGAGCAAAACCGTCAGCAGTCAAAAAAGAATTCGATTAATGTGTATCTTTTTCGTCTTTTCTGTTTCTATTGCTCGACTACAGCAAAATTTCTTTTTCACAAAAATGTAACCAAGAATATTGACACGGTAAATATAGAGCAATTAAATCTCAAAACCTTATAGTTTTTTTTAACCTCTTTTATTTTTAAAGTTTGGTGCTCTGCTAAAGCCAGCAGAGCAATATATATTTTTTTAAAGGGGTAACTAGAGCAGTTCGTACACTTTGAATGTTAAGCAATTAAATATTTTATCACTTAATTTAGGATTAATGTGTATCTTTTTCGTCTTTTCTGTTTCTATTGCTCATATTTCCCAATGAAAATACTGTTTTTATATTATAGTATTTGGCTATTCGTCTTATGTTTTCTGAAATCCCTTAAACACATGGAATGTTAATAACACGCAACGGATTAGTATTTTGACAATTTGCTACATTTGGTTTGTTTTTAATTTTTGATATCGTTGAGCTTATTAATTTCTCTAATTAATAACCATTTTGTTATAAGTCCTTTTTAATGTTGTTAATTTCCGTGATTAATTCTTCATTATTACTACAAATATTTACGGCTTTTAAATACAAACTTCTTATAACTCCTTGTTTTATATCAACAAAATGATTAGACTTAAAATTTAGGTACTGTACCGTGTGTGTAGGTTTCCTATATACAGTGGTTAAAATGTTTCTGTGGAATCTTTTTCAATTTCCATGGTGCATTTAATTGTTGGTCGAATACGGTTCAGATGGTGTAGAATTTATATTCTCATATATGCTGAAAATTAATCCTACTTAAAATGTGGGTAGATGGGTGGGCATCTACCCACATTTTTAGAATATCAGAAAGGCTGAAAAATCCGATCTGGATACATCACAAAATTTGATGAAAATCATTTTGTATTCCAGGTGGATTGCACGCCTGGAAATTTATTTGGAGAAATTTCAGGTTTTCCAGGATGCGTGGGAACCCTGATTCTGTATGCTCTCCATTCTTCATGTGAATCTATTTTTCGTTTTTGATTTTAGCTTTTTAATTATTCCTTCATTTCCGTTTCCCATTAAGCCACTAGGAACATTGTTCATCCTGTAGAATTTATTAATTTTCAATAATCTTTTTGTTTCGAGCAAAGATAAATCAGCTTGATTTATGAACCACGTAACATGGGTTGACATTTTTCGCTTCTTTTATTTCAGTGTTTCATATTGGTGGTTTAAGAGTGGTTTTGAACTGTCAATACAAACAATATAAAAATAATAAAGAGTTTTTTAATACTTCTTTCAAAATTCTTTGTGAAATGAATCTCATAAAATATTCTTCAATAAGTTGAAACATGGCATAAATCTTTTTAGTTATTTTTTTTCGGGATCTTAAAAAATAACCCCAATTTATAGATGCCAATTAAGTGCTAACCGTAGACTTGGCCCACTTCCGTGATACATCATTTAAAAGCAGTGGTGGCTGCTACAGGGACAATAACGGGGTAGTGCCCTCCCAAAACTAGACGACAAACAGTATTATTAATTGATTTATTTAAAAACAAAGTTAAATCTTCCCTTACGACATCTCTAATTCTTTTTTTTAGTCTGCGGTTAACAAAAGGCGAATAATTTGGTAAACTTTTTTAGCGTAAATAATTACAAGCAGGCAGCACCGCGCGGGACGGTTTCAATTTCACCCGTTTTTCAGCGGTGTATGGGAAGGTGTTTTCGCGCGCGGGCGGTAGCGGTATTTGTTTTAGTTGACGTCGGCCATCTTCATCGTGCGAAAACGTTTGTTGCCCTTTCTACGTGTTGCCGGTTCTATCCTTATTGAAGACGTATGAGTTTGTTTTGATTTGGGATAGGTCGGTATTTAAAAGCCATGCCGGTCGCGTGTCCTTTGTTTTTGTTTTCGTTTGATTTTAAAATCGAAATAAATACCGTCGATTATATAACTAACTGTGCAAATTTAAATACGTTGACATGAACTTCGATTACAATTAAAATTTTTAAAGCCACATAGATCGGACCTAAAAATTAACCAAAATTTTAGTGCAAGTAATGCAGCAAAACTTATAATAAAAAATAGTACGATGCTGAAAACTAGTTGTGAAAAATGAAATGCTTTTTTTTGCTTTATTTGTCTTATTATGAACAATCCACACAGTGATCCTGCGTGGGTGACAAAGGTAATGTGTGATATCAAGCACTTTAGTGAAAAGTTAAAAAGACACAAAGTAAGTGCTACTTATTTAAATAACCACATAGAATTTTCTATGCTAGGCAAGACTGATATTAGATGCCCATTGAATAGTGCCTATAGGCGAAACATTACCAAACATAATAAAAATGTGACAAAAAATAGACATATACTTAGTAGGTTGATAGACTGTTTAAAATTCTGGGGAATATTTGAGGTTGCTCTACGGGGCCATGATGAGTTTGAAACTGGTGCTAATCCGGGCACTTTGCGCATGTAAAAGAAGAGCGAATAGACTTTATCTATAAACAAATAAACTAAAAACTACACCAAGTAGCTTTAGTAGTTTAGGTAAGTGTTTTTATCTCTTTTTCATGAAATATAAATTTCTGCCCCCCCCCCATTTATAACCTCACCAGCCGCCACTGTTTAAAAGATATCTAATTTATATTAATATTAATATATAATATTAAGTTGATTACACACTTTCTGTAAAATGATTACCTTTTGAGAAAATGACATAAAACTGAATAATTTCGGTTTATTTTGCATATAATATGGAAATATATAGAAAACAGGTGTACTGCTTTCAGGGTTCGTATCTCAGCAAGGGTACCACCCAGAGAACTGAGAGATATCTCATTTTGTAGGCTATTGGTTAGTCTTTATTTTATATTATGTAAGAGGGTTTCGTCATCTAACGAATTTTCCCCTACTTTTGACGGCCCAGGGTTTCGGTCGATTCAATCCTGGGATTTCGAGGGAGAGAGAGAATCGATCGAAATTTTGCCATCAAATAAAATAAAAAACTCCAGTTTACTCTGTTTGCTCTATTTTAGCACAGACAGGTACTTGGAAACGCAAAAATTATGAAAAAGGACTTAAAACTCAACGGCCTATCACCGCGGAATGCTAACAAAAGGATTTAACAAATCTGGATAGGTCCGATTAGATCGCATGGCTGTTAGTTGAGTACTGATTTCTTTTTGCCCCAAAAAGACTTTTCCCAACATAAATAAAAAAAATTTGCAGAAAGATTTCCTTAAACAGCTGGTAGTTAATTACATACTAAAATTTTACAAATTTACGGCTATTTAACTGGAAGAAAATGAAACTTTACCAACTTTGAAGTTTCACAGGACTGGTCGGGGCATATATGTCTCGCGGTTCGGTTCAGTAACAGGTTATGTACAAAAGAAACGGAAAAAAAAATAAACAGAATATTTACAAATAGAAACGGAGTGTGGTACCACTTTTACAGGTTTAATTTACGGTGAGAGCATATATGTCTTACGGTAACAGGTAACAGGTTATTTACAAAAGAAACGGATAAAAAATTTAACTATACCAACTTTTAAGTTTATAACGTCGCAGTGGGACACGGGTCTAAAGGGGCAATAACGAAGAAAAGCCATATGAAGCCAATGAAACTCTACCAACTTTTAACACAAACGGGGAATTTTAAATTGACGAATAATCGTGACAGAAAAAAAAAATCGTTAATTATGAAAAATAAAAAGAGAATTAGGAAGAAATTAATAAATACCAGGTTTTATGTAAACGGAAGAGCTGGCTGCACAAAGCCGGGATGATTATGAGTTGGCGACGAACCAAACAAGCCCACAAAACATAATCTATAGCTTCGTTATCATTTTTGCTTCCTCGAAAGAGAACAAAAATAATAAAAAAATGGGAAACGGGAAACGGGAAACGAGAACGGGGGTTTACCAAAGCGCTACAATTATAAGTCGGTGACGAAACATACAGCCCACGAAACACAATCTATAGCTTTGTTATCATTTTTGCTTCCTCGAAAGGGAACAAAAATAATTAAAAAAAAACGGGAGACGGGAAACGATGACTGGGGTTTAGCAAAGCGCTACAATTATGAGTCGGTGACGAAACATACAGTCCACGAAACATAATCTATAGCTTTCTATCATTTTTCCTTCCTCGAAAAAGAACAAAAATAATAAAAACCAGGAAAAGGGAAATGGGTGGTCAAATCCGGGATGATTATTACTTGGTGACGCACCTGCAGCCCACAAGTAATAAACTCGATTTGTTTCTTAATTTTCTTGCGAAAGAAAATTAATAAATACCAGAAAACATGTAAGATACTAACGGGAAAGGACAAACAAGTAATTTGCACGGTTCAAAATAAATTCAAATCAAATAGAATTTTAAAAACTTTGACTAGGCAAGAACGAGGTTTTTTAATAAATCCCATTCTTACCAGAAACCGGTCGACATCTACACACACCACGTACCAAACAAATCTCGAATCCCCGTATGGGCGAAGGCATTGCTGGAGCTCGGCTACAAATTGAGAACCAACGGAAATAACCGAATGAAACCCAACCACGTTTTTAAAAATGAACATGGATTGACTTATTCGGAATATTATTTTATCTAGTCTTTTTGCAACAAACGTTTTGAGAGGCTTTAATGACATTCATATGTCCAAAACGGCGTTTTTCCTAGGAAAATATGAAACAAAATTAATAAGCGAAAATTGAGTCAGGTTTCAGTAAAAATATTTTTTTAACTGTCTGAGCTTAAATAGTCTAGAAAATTAATTAAAACAATAAAAAATAGTAACTTCGTTACAATTAAAGGTCACTAAATAAAAAAAAATGGTGAAAATAGAAAATAGCGGCGAAATGTTCAGCATTATAACTTCAAACCATTCATCTGACAAAAAACCGTGCAATAGTATTTTTGTAGGAAATTTTATTGCCTTCATCCACTTTTGTCTAAAAATTTTTTTTCATAATGTAGAGGGAAAAAATCGCGACTACACCACCCTTTGCAAACTGGGGGTCTTTTTTTCGCTCCAACGACTGCCCTACTAGTAAAAACAAAAAGTGTTGTTAAAACTGGATGTAATAAGTCGAAAATCAAGACCCGATTATTAAACCCAATCATCGAAGTTGTAGACATTGCATTTAAAAAGATATCGATATCGATCGATAGATCTTACAAGCGGGCAATCTCTGGTAATTGCTTTTGTATTCGTCTGCTGGTCATTGTAACATTGTTTAAGTGCGCTGTTCTGGTCCATAACCCTGATAAACTCAATAAGTACCCAGCTGGTACCCGACCTGACCATCTATCTATTTTTCTAAAATACGAGGTGGGTTACAAGTATCTATCAGTTATGAATAACAAAGGTAATAGTTTTATATTAGTTAAACCTCAAACAAGTTTCGTGGCTAATCGGGCAAAAAGGAGTTTTTTTGTTTCCCTTATATTTTTCCGTGGGTAGCCTGAAAGCTTATTACAAAAAACCAAAAGCAGGCGAACACTGCTATACAATATCGATCAATGAAAAGATCGAATGCAAATAAAAGAAAACAACTTATAGTCCGTGACCTACGACAGCTCTTTGTCTTTCAGGCCGGATCAACACAGATTGCATTTTTACCTGTCTTCAAGACAGTGAGCGTCAATCAACGGAATTTTTAAGCCAAATTATACTAACAAACGTGGAATTTCGTACTCGTGAATTGAAAAATCAAACAAGTTTCGTGGCTAATCGGGCAAAAAGGAGTTTTTTTGTTTCCCTTATATTTTTCCGTGGGTAGCCTGAAAGCTTAACCTCACGGGGGTCCAAGATCTAATGGACACCTAATAAGTGTTGACAGTTAACCGTTTCGTCCTTATGGGACTCCTCAGAACAGAAACGGGTAAAAATGCAATCTGTGTTGATCCGGCCTGAAAGACAAAGAGCTGTCGTAGGTCACGGACTATAAGTTGTTTTCTTTTATTTGCATTCGATCTTTTCATTGATCGATATTTTATAGCAGTGTTCGCCTGCTTTTGGTTTTTTGTTTCTCTCGTATCTCGGTAGATGGCGCCTCTTGCTATAGTCGCTCACTAATTACATTTAATTAGAGACAAAACCATTTGATTAACTTCGCAAGATTTGTCACATTGACCAGCAGTGTTCTGAGGAGTCCCATAAGGACGAAACGGTTAACTGTCAACACTTATTAGATCTTGGACCCCCGTGAGGTTAAGCTTTCAGGCTACCCACGGAAAAATATAAGGGAAACAAAAAAACTCCTTTTTGCCCGATTAGCCACGAAACTTGTTTGATTTTTAAATTCACGGGTACGAAATTCCACGTTTATTAGTTAAACCCCCTCTAAATTAAACGAAGTGAATTGTACGGAAATCCACTTAAGAATGCTTTCTAACGGCTTTTTTTTCATTTTTTTTGTCTTGGTGAAAACAACCCTGCATTGTAGGCACTCATAGTTTGCCGTTGATTCGTCCAAACTCTACTGCTAAAGCGCTCTGCAAAGAAAGAGAAAGACTGTGCTTTAAACGCTCTAGACAAAGAGAAAAGACACTACGTAAGTCAGAGATGCATCCACAACTCAAAATTGCACAGGGTGTTTTTTAAAAATTGAAAATAGTTTGGTAAATTTATCTCCAGTTACAAAATATGAATTATTTTGATTTAGTTAGTAGCTCAAGGGACAGATTAGCCGAATACAACTTTTATTAAAATACAGCGATCCTGAAAATCATGCTTAAAAACAAGTCGCTAGTGTTGCCATAAATTTTACTAATTCTTAACCTAGTCTTGTATGTAATTAATGCTTGTTGATGTCGAACACAATATTTAAAAAAATATATTTAAAAACCTATATATGACAAAAATCCATTTATATTCAAATCCCGATTTTTTACATTAGTAAAAACAAAAAGTGTTGTTAAAACTGGACGTAACAAGTCGAAAATCAAGACCCGAATATTAAACCCAATCATCGAAGTTGTAGACATTGCATTTAAAAAGATATCGATATCGATCGATAGATCTTACAAGCGGGCAATCTCTGGTAATTGCTTTTGTATTCGTCTGCTGGTCATTGTAACATTGTTTAAGTGCGCTGTTCTGGTCCATAACCCTGGTAAACTCAATAAGTACCCAGCTGGTACCCGACCTGACCATCTATCTATTTTTCTAAAATACGAGGTGGGTTACAAGTATCTATCAGTTATGAATAACAAAGGTAATGGTTTTATATTAGTTAAACCCCCTCTAAATTAAACGAAGTGAATTGTACGGAAATCCACTTAAGAATGCTTTTTAACGGCCTTTTTTTCATTTTTTTTGTCTTGGTGAAAACAACCCTGCATTGTAGGCACTCATAGTTTGCCGTTGATTCGTCCAAACTCTACTGCTAAAGCGCTCTGCAAAGAAAGAGAAAGACTGTGCTTTAAACGCTCTAGACAAAGAGAAAAGACACCAGCGGAAGTCAGAGATGCATCGACAAATCAAAATTGCACAGGGTGTTTTTTAAAAATTGAAAATAGTTTGGTAAATTTATCTCCAGTTACAAAATATGAATTATTTTGATGTTAGTAGGTCAAGGGACAGAATAGCCGAATACAACTTTTATTAAAATACAGCGATCTTGAAAATTATGCTTAAAAACAAGCCGCTAGTGTTGCCATAAATTTTACTAATTCTCAACCTAGTCTTGTATGTAATTAGTGCTTGTTCGAACACAATATTTACAAAAATATATTTAAAAACCTATATATGACAAAAATCCATTTATATTCAAATCCCGATTTTTTACATGAGTAAAAACAAAAAGTATTATTAAAACTGGACGTAACAAGTCGAAAATCAAGACCCGAATATTAAACCCAATCATCGAAGTTATAGACATTGCATTTAAAAAGATATCGATATCGATCGATAGATCTTACAAGCGGACAATCTCTGGTAATTGCTTTTGTATTCGTCTGCTGGTCATCGTAACATTGTTTAAGTGCGCTGTTCTGGTCCATAACCCTAGTACACTCAATAAGTACCCAGCTGGTACCCGACCTGACCATCTATCTATTTTTCTAAAATGCGAGGTGGGTTACAATTATCTATCGTTTAACCCTTCTTCGATCAATCTTTAAATATATGCCTCCTCCAATATCTTCCACCCTTCTCTGTCTGTCGCCGTATTCATCCATCTAGTTCCCGCATGTTTCTTTAAGTCATCCGCCTATCTCATTTGGGGTCTTCCCCTACTTCTTTTATTTTCCCAAATTATCCAGTTTATAACACATTTGTTTCATCGATCGTCATTTCGTCTGACTTTCGTTTTAATTCTGCTACCTCTCCTCTCACTGCCTTATTTTCGTTTTATTTCCTATCCATTCATTCCTTTTTCTACCTGTTAGCTTTACATGTAACAATTTTCTTTCCATTGATCTTTGAGCTTTTGTTACCTTAACCATGTTTGATTTTGTGTGTCTAAGTCTGGGATCCATAGGTAAGTACTGGAAGGATACATTGGTTATACACTTTCGTTTTGAGGTACTGAGGATATATTTTATTTTAGCTCACACATATACTATACTATAGTAGTGTGAGCTATGGTGATCCTAATTTTTTCGAGAAAAAAAAAGTTGCTCCAATTTCAAATTTTTTTATATATCTTTGCGCTTCAGATGATTTTGAAACTTTTTTGTTGCGCCGTCTGTCTGTCTGTCTGTCTGTCTGTATGTCTGTCTGTCTGTCTGTCTGTAACGACCAACGCGCATAACTCAAAAACCGCTTGGCCGATTTTGATGAAATTTGGTACCTAGGCTGGGTCTTGGGTCGAGATGGTCCCATTTAAAAATGAACAAAATCCACCCAACAAACCAAATAAAAGGGTGGGGGTAGTATTCAAAAATTAGAGTTTATGTGAAAATATGGCGTGTGTGATATCAAACGAAAGGTAATTGAGTCTGCAGTTAAACAAAATACATTTTAATTTATTTAAACAAAAGGGTGGGGGTATATTTTAAAAATTAAAGTTTAAGTGAAAATATGGCCGTGTGTGATATTAAACGAAAGGTAGCTCACACATATACTATACTATAGTAGTGTGAGCTATGGAGATCCTAATTTTTTCGAGAAAAAAAAAGTTGCTCCGATTTCAAAAATTTTTATATATCTTTGCGTTTCAGATGATTTTGAAACTTTTTTGTTGCGCCGTCTGTCTGTCTGTCTGTCTGTCTGTCTGTCTGTCTGTCTGTCTGTCTGTATGTCTGTCTGTCTGTCTGTCTGTCTGTCTGTCTGTCTGTCTGTTTGTATGTCTGTCTGTAACGACCAACGCGCATAACTCAAAAACCGCTTGGCCGATTTCAATGAAATCTGATACGTAGGCTGGGTCTTGGGTCGAGATGGTCCCATTTAAAAATGAACAAAATCCACCGAAAACAAACCAAATAAAAGGGTGGGGATAGATTTCAAAAATTAGAGTTTATGTGAAAATATGGCGTGTGTGATATCAAACGAAAGGTAATTGAGTCTGCAGTTAAACAAAATTAATTTTAGTTTAAAAAAAAGGGTGGTGGTAGATTAAAAAAATTAGAGATTAAGTGAAAATATGGCGTGTGTGATATCAAACGAAAGGTAATTGGGTCTGGAGTTAAACAAAACATATTTTAGTTTTTTTAACAAAGGGTGGGGCTAGATTTCAAAAATTAGAGTTTAACTTAAAACATGGCTTGAGAGGTATCAAACGATAGGTAATTGAGTTTGGAGTTGAATAAAATATATTTAAGTTTTTAGTTATATTAGCTCACCCATACTCTACATCCTAGTGTGAGCTTAGGTGCCCATATATTGGCAGAGTATTTTTATAATTCTGTAATCTTATGCTTCTTCAACTAATTAATAGATTTGTTAAAATTGATGTACCAAATGAACATACAAGGTTTTTTAATAAAGAACATTAGTGATTTTGTAAAAGAAAATCAATTTCAAAATTAAAAATTAAAAAAAGTATCGACAATTGAGAACTTCGTTTTCTTTTAAAAACTTCGCTAGTTGATTACCTTTGTAACGGTATGCTACACATCGATAAAAAAAAACTATTCTGCTTTAAAATACGGATATTCCGTGGGACGGGCGATAATCGTTCGGACTTGATAAGAAAATCAATTTGATGTTTATGATCGTTTATGATATGTTTAACAATATACCATACCGTTAGAAAGGTCACCAACTAGAGAAGTTTTTAAAACAAAATAAAGTTCTCAATTGTCGATACTTTTTTTGATTTTTAAATTTGAAATTGATTTTCTTTAAGAAAATCACTAATGTTCTTCAATAAAAAACCTCGTATGTCCCTTTGGTACATCAATTTTAACAAATCTATTAATTAATAGAAGAAGCATAAGATTACAGAATTATAAAAAAAAATCGAGCTTTTCCAGATATTAATAAAAAGCTTACGAGGGTTTAAAGGTGGGATTTGGGGTAATTTAAGAAAAAGAATTAAAAAATTCATATCTCTTTAGCCGTGACTCTTAGGACCCAAGTTCCAAGGTTGAAAAGGGAGCAAATGACCCCAACAATATCCCAAAAAATTTTGACGGTTGATGTGCCAAAAACCCTGTATATATTATATATATATATATATATATATATATATATATATATATATATATATATATATTCCTAGTACTCCTTCTATTTTATCTTGGTTTATTCTCATCGTGATATCTTTCTCTGTGTTTGTTATGATTCTAGTTTTAGTGTAGCTCATACTTAAGCGTATATTTTTAGCTGCTATATCCAGATCTTTCATAATTTATATCAGTTCCCCTTTCTTATCTGGTATTAAGGCGATATCGTCAGCATATCTTAGGTGGTTCAAGTATTGTCCGCTTATTTTGATGCCTATCTCTTCCCAATCTAAGTTTTTAAAAACATCTTTTAGGGCTTGGTTAAATAGTTTAGGGAATATTGTGTCACCCTGTCAGATATCTCTTCTTATGAGAATTGGCTTGGTTCCTTCATGGATTTTGATTGATGTTGATGCTTCGCTATATATATTGGCTATTAAGTCTGTGTATCTGTGATCTACTCGGCTATTAATTAGAGAAGATGCCCAGTGCTCAATGCTATCGAAATCTTTTTCAAAGTCTATAAACGTGGAATATTATATTCGTTGGCTCGTTCTATTAGGATTTGCATGGCTAACAGGTGCTGAACAATTTTTTTTCTGAAGCCTGCTTGTTCTTTTGATTCATAGCCATCACATTTTGTTCGGTTATTAATATTTTCGTGAAAAGCTTATAAATTACATTGAGGTGTGTTATAGGTAAATAGTTTATTAGGTCTGCTCTATAAACTTTCTTGTGTAGAATAATGGTTATGGATTTTTTTGCAGTTGTTTGGGAGTATTTTTTCTATTAGTATTTTGTTCAGAATATGGTGCATATTAACTACAGCTTTACCACTGTACATTAGCATTTCTACTGTCTCCATCTTGATTTTTTATTTTTCATTTTCTTTAATGCTCTCTTTATTTCCGCTTTGATTATATCAGGTGGTAGTTCTGAGTTTATGCTCTATATTTTTGTTTGGCGTTTCTTCATAGTTTCTCGCGTTGATTTCATTTTTATTTGGTATAATTCTGTATAGAATAGCTGTATGATATTTATAATATCCTCTTTATAATTATATCATATCTACCTAGAGTCGGTCATAGACATTTCATATCTCTGTAATTTTCTATAACTCTCTGAACTTTTATTTTTTGACTCTTTCTTTTATTTTCTTCTATCATTTTTTTAATAGTTTTAATTATTTATTTCTGTGTATTCTATCGATATTTTTTATCCTTCTTTTTTTCAAGGTCCTCCTTTTTCCATCAGTTTCTTTATATCTTTTCCTATTTTGGTCATAGCTCTTGTCAGCGTATAATTGATTTCTTCTATGTTTTCAGTTTCGCATCTTAAGTTTTGGCCTTTCTTTGAATATAGCTTTATTTTGTGTAATGTGTATGTGTGATATCTAATTTCGTTTTTTGATATTCCATTCGGGCTGAGTCATTTCCACTTTCATTGGGGGTTTCTTCCTATAGAACGAATTCATTGCATAAAGGTGTTTTTCTTCTGGATAATTCATTAAAGTTGTGACCCTGTCATTCCTTCCATCATATCCAATATCCCCTATTTTAGTTTCTTCTATGTTCATTTTCTTACCTAATTTAGCATTGAAATCTCCCATTGCTAGTGTCAGATGGCTTTTGTATTCTTCCATAGCTTTTGTTTTTTCATGTATACTTGGATATTTTTAGGTGATGTTCTTTTCATTTTGACTGCAAGATAGGCAACGTGATCCAAGATACCTTTAATAGTATACATGTGTTTATTTATGGATTTATTTAAAATGAATTGAACTCCGAAGTTGCTGTTATCTTGGTTACCTTTACCACAAAGTAATTACTTTGTGCCTTTACGGTATAGTAGATTACCGGAGTTTTATTCAGTTTCTGCTTTTCGACGGGTTTCTGACAAGCCTACAATGCCCCATTTTATGTTTGTTAGCTCTTGCTCCAGTTCATTTGTGTCCTTAAATACTTAACAAAATTTATCTTATCGACAGAGAAATAAAAGTGTCTTCTGAGCTTTTGGGTAACCCTTTATATAAAACTCGATGCTCGTAGTCGTTCTATCGTACCCGATAAAATCTCCAATATCTCTCGGTACTGTCGACTTAAACAATGTACCTAACGGCGCATATAATCTCATCACAAACTTGCTGACCACAGCGCAGCGATGGAACAAGTGAAAAGACTTTAAGATGCCAAGCAAAATATTGGGGAAATACTGTCGTCATCAACCCTTTCTTGCTAATACGGTAACTGGAACCATATTAGCTCTCTATCTATCTATCTATTTAGCCTTCTTCAATTCATCTTTGGACTTAGGCCTCCCACAATATCTTCCACTCTTCTCTGTCTGTTGTCGTGTTCATTTATCTAGTTCCCGCGTATTTCTTCAAATCGTCCGCCCATCTCATTTGGGGTTCATTCCCCTACTTCTTTTATTTTCCCAAGGTCTCCAGTTTATAATACGTTTGTTCCATCGATCGACTTTCTGTCTGATATTATGGCCGGAAAATTTAAATTTAAATTTTGCTACTTCTCCTCTGTTTTCCCTTTCTTTTGTTTTATTTCTTATCCATTCATTCCTTTTTCTATCTCTTAGCTTTACATCTAACATTTGCCTTTCCATTGATCTTTGGGGTTTTGATACCTTATCCATGTTTGATTTTATAAGTGTCCAGGTCTGTTTAGTTCTTCATAATTCTTGATAATACTATAATACGATTTACTGCAGTTTGCTTCAAAGTACATTTTTTGTGGGGCAACTCATTTGCACTATATGACCACACCACCGGAGCTGCCGCTTTATTAACATGGCCATATGGAATAGCTATAAAATAACTTCAATTTTTTCTGACGTGTTACCCTGTTAGTCTGGCGAGTTTCCTAATTTGCTAAATTTGCTATTTAGTTCACTTGCTCCAACGGCTTCACCCTTATTTGTCTTCGAACTATTGTCTAGAAGCAGAATTGCTTCCACATTCACATGTCGATAAAGTCTATCTTTATGGCTTTTTGCGGACTTTGTTATAGTCTCTGCTACAGTTTCGATTTTTAAATACCACTATTTCGAACGTGCCAAGGTGCATTCACAATGTTTTTTAATACTTTAATTTGAAATCTCTGTGAAACTAGAATGTTACTCTCTTTAGTACAACCCAATAGTTGAATACCATATGTTCATACTGGTCTCAGTATTTGTCTATAAATTATGAATTGTTAAATTGGACTTGCTTTCAATTAGCCAGTTAATTTTTCCATACCTCATCTCAAGTACTACTTTTTTTGTTCCTTCCAGCGCAATTTGGCATCAAGTATCATTCCGAGATATTTTTCCTGACTCGAATAAGGTACTGAAATGTTGTTAATTGTTATTTGTGTGTGATTTACATTTTTGTTTGTAAAATCAACATGAATTGATTTGATTTCATTTAATTTTATTCGCCAATTTCTGGTCCAACTGTGAACTTCGGTGACTGCATCCTGAAGTTTTTCAATCAATTTATCTACCATCACTAAACCAGTATCATCGGCAAATGTTACTAAGTGACAATTTTTTGCCCTTTTGGGATATCGGATGAAGAAGGTGATGGATAATGCAGGATGCAGAAATAAAACGGATGTTGGTCTATGAACACACTCTGATTTTTTCAAAAGAGTGCACTTAAAAAAAAAGAGAGAATAAGAGAGATACGGACACGAATGCTAAGTAAATACGTTTCATACCTGTATGGCATTAGGCGTTATATTCCTATTTTCTTTTTTATAACTTGGTAATCTCCAATGAGAAACGCTGAGTCAGAGTCACGATCTAAAGAACCATACGGACCGCGAAGGCACCCTTTGGGTTACGCCCGTGATGGACTTTTAAATCAGTGGCGGACAAACATATTTAATTCTTTTTATAAATATTAATCATTTTCCTGAATAGAGGTGACTGGGCAAAGAATACAAGCAATTCTTTTAAAAGAACATTCTTAGATCCAGAATTGGCTTTCGGTTTATTTACAGATCCAAAATTATTTACAGATCCAAAATCAAACATAGTCTTGATAGTTTGGCTATAATACTTTAGGTGAACTTCTAGCCACTAAACGTTTTTTTAAAAGCAGTCCTAAAAATCCTTGACATCGAAGGATTTTCTTCGAAGCTTCTTTTTCCTACAAAGCAGCACCGCAAAACAGCAATTGTAATTTTCGACAACGCTCTGGAGGAACACACTTCGATTAACAAATACATAAACGCTTTTTCGCGACGAAGCTCGCCAGTACCGCTATTCAGGGATACTCAAAAATGGAAATTTAGGGATACTCAAAATGTGCTTGGAAGCACAGGCAATATCGGAGGTATCAATATCAGGTCATTCTGGTCGTAAAGAACGTAGTATCTGCAAACTAGCCTGCTGAGAAAGCGACCTCTGCTGATTTAAATGAACCTAGAACAGGTCTGGGCAATGGAATGACAGATCAAGCTTATTGCAAGCATATTGATTGAAAAATTAAAAAATAACAATTTTTGAAAACGACATTTTGAGGGTTGTTTATAATCAATAGAATATCCCATAAAGTTTCTGGTAGCACCTAAACTTTTCTCACAAAAAAAGTTCGAAAATATTTAACGTGCGTCTTCCAGCCTGATTTAAGTACAGTATGGTATGGTTGTTTTATTAGTGATAAAGTAAACATGAATTAATTTAATTAAACGTTTATATTTTTCTCCATGTGTGAATTTTAGATAGCATTTTGCAATATCGGTGTAGATTTGTCTTTAGTTTTTCCTACTGTTACCACAATAGATATAAAAAAGGGGGGGATAAGGGTTTTCCTGTTACTATTGCATAGGGACTGACAAAAATAATGCTTTGTCGGTTTAGAACATTTTTCTACGTTGTCCGACGCCTATTCTCCACCTCCTTCGATCCTGATAGGTTTTTTACTCATTGATCCTTGGATTGACTGTTGCCATTCTAGTTTAGGATGCCCTCTTTTTCTGCGCCCTATTGGTTGCCATTCTAGGAGCTGCTTTTGTAATCTTTCGTAGTACATCCGTTGTACATGGCCGTACCCTATCAGTTGTCTTTTAGTGATGTCATCCGTTATGCTTCCCTCGATTCCCATTCTTTCTTTTATGATCTCATTTCTTATGTGATTTGTTCTGTATTATATTCATTGATCTTATTGCATTCATTTTGACACTTTCCATTTTTGTTTTGTATCTGTTACGCACTTGTCGCGTAACAGAAAAATACTCTTTCCACACAATTAGCCTTTCGTTAAGTTTTACATTTTTTTTTATCTCTCTGCTTCATAAAATACTGTTAAGACAGCCAAATAAACTTTTTTGCTTTTACTATTCTTTTTTCCAGTTCTTTACAGTCTGTTCCTATGTGACTTTGTCTTACCAAATGCGACACCCAAGTATACATGCTCATTGCATGGAGATATTGTTTGTCCATGGTCTAGTTCTAACTCACTTGATTCGTTTCCAATACATAAGTACGTTTCTTGTCCACGTTCACTGTTAACCCGTTAACTCCCACTTTTGGTATTCGTCCGTTAACATTCTCATCATATACTCCATGTCTTCTTTATCATTAGCTCCAATTACTTGGTCGTTAGCAAACTTTAGTGTGTATATGATATATCGGTAGTTAAGTTGTATTCCCAATAGACAAAAGTACCTAGATGAATTTAGAGAGTGGCCGACCCACCATTAAAAACAAGTATAATTACCCTAAAAAAAAATTACCTAATGGTCAGTGAGGTATGACGTACGCCTCTGACCGGTCAGATAAACATCGATATGAAAATTTATGATAGGATCGTGCCGTATTGGAATTTGTAATTCGTGTCCGAGTAGGAATTTGTAGTATAGTATCTAAAGAAAGAAGTATAGGTACTATTTCTTGTTTGTTACTGACTGCCATTCGGTTTGATGATGGGTCGATTGTTGTACTTACTGTCCGGCCAGAATAAAATGAGGCGCAAAAGAGATAGCTTCAGTTAGTGCTATCTTTCTTTCTCCAGTAGCGTGCTATAATTTTTTTAATTTATCATTATTAGGTAATAATTTTATATTTTACTCCTCCTAAGCCTTTCTTTGCTGGAAAACTTATTTTTCTTAAAGCCTCATGATGTCGTATTTTATGCTATTTTATCTTTTTATTTATGAACTTATCTAAAAAATATTTGCGGATCCCGAGCCCCCCCCCCCCCACTGGGTGCGCCCTTGCAACTTTATTACCATTACCAAAGTTAGTGACATTTTCCATCTATTTCTTGTTGTTCTTCCATTACTTAAATGTCCTTCTATCTATCTATTTAGACTCCCACATAGCACAATCACGTGTAAAAAAAGGCGTATGAAAAAAAAACGTTGATTTTAAAAGCTGCTAGAAAAAAACGTTTATTTAATATATGAAAACAAGCTTAATAGGTCATTCATTAACGTTATAAAAAATAACGTTGCTAAAAACTGCGTTTTAATAACGCCATTATCAAATTAAAACAGCAATGTTTTTACGTTAGTTTCAAGTGACTTTTATCAACGTTAAAATCACATTAGATTCACGCCTTTTCTACACGAATTTTAAAACGCGACTTGCATGGCTTTTCTATCAGGCAGTGCTTTGGCCTCTAAACTCTAAAAGCCTGTTCAGGAACTGATCCCTGATCCACGATCACGACGCATCTGTTATTAACCTGATAAAGACACAATATTCTCTGAAAGTGTTTACTGTTAAAAAATCTTGTTTAGCTTTTAAAAAAAAACATAATGTATATAGATAGATATATAGATATTTTGTCTTGCCTTGAGCGCCATCTTTAAAATTGTCTTCAAGTGTTGTAGTCTTAAACTAGTGAACTTTTATAACTTCCTTTCGTGTCTCTTTTAAGTTAAAAAAATGTTATTAAAAAAATGTGACCAAAAAAGACGCAGAAAGTTAGTAGGTTTGAAAAGTCTTAATCTAGTGGCATTTTAGAACATGTTGTGAAGGACTTTTCAAGTGTGAATTTGATACATGAAATTAACAAGGGTAAAAAACACGTTATATACACAGCACCAGAAACTTCAGCAAAAAGTACATTTTTATAGCTTGATTTCTCCTTGTTTTTAAGCTATCTTTAAGCATGTAGATTTAAGCATGTATGAGGTTGTTTTCAAGTAAAAAAAAACTTTGTTATTTTTGTTTACGTTAATTTAACGTTAATGTGATTTTTGTGCTATGTGGGCTTCTTCAATCCATCCTTGGACATAGGCCTCCCAGTATCTTCCACTTTTCTCTGTCTGTCACCGTGTTCATCCATCTAGTTCCCGCACGTTTTTTTAAATCGTCCGCGCATCTCATTTGAATTCTTCCCTTACTTCTTTTATTTTTACAAGGTGTCCAGTATACGATAAATTTGTTCCATCGTCTTTCTGTCTGATATTATGACCGGCAAATTTTCATTTTAATTTTGCTAGTTGTCCTCTGACATCCCTTACTTTTGTTTTATTTGTTATTGTTTCAATTTTTCCATCTGTTAACTTGAACTTGTCCATGTTTGATTTTGTAAGTTTTCAGGTCTGGGATCTATAGGAAAATACAGGAAGGATAAGTTGGTTATATACAGATTCGTTTTGAGTTACTGAAGATATTTTTATTGGATGGGTAATTTTTGTTTGAGCATTAAGTTTAAAAATTTTAATATTTCTTTATTGATTACATAACGATTTTTTGCATATCTAATCCACCTGTTTTACAGCTTAGCTCAGGTTTTGCCTAGAGGTCTTCTCATGAGTCTCGTTCGGTTAACTAGTCTTGCAAGTTATCAAAACTTTAATACCCATGTCGGATCAGGTGTTCTCCAAAATATCAAAATCGTGCTCGCTATTTTTTAAAAGCCCGAGTCATGCTAAATTAATTATTTTTCGTCGAGAGAGCCATACATTGTTGTAAATCCAAAACACAAATACTTGTATATGATGTAACTGATGTCAGTGATTTCTTCCAAAAGAGTTTGGAGTATTAATATGATTACATAGATTTATAATAAAAAGATGGTCATCCCTTCGATTAGTAGTAGTAGTAGTAATATATTTTATTTAGCATTTTGCTACTATCTACAAAATATTTATAATTAAACTAAATTAATAACTTTGTTGTTTTTTAAAAAGGTAACATTTTAAAGATTTTATTTCATTTTTTAATTGATTAAATTCTAAAAGCCCTTTATAAAAAATTGAATTAAATTTTAAATTAGATCTGCAATTATCAACGTAAAAATTTAAATTATTTCGAGTCAAATATGAATGTTGTTCAAAGTTTATAGGAATAAATGATTTTAAATTTTCTGGAAGTAAATTATGTTGAATTTTATAGATAAAAATACAAACTAAATAAAATGTGAAATGTTTTACATAACCATTCCAATTTTGCTAACATAAGACTTATTTTTGTATATTTATTTGCATTTAAAATTATCCTCACCGCTTTATTTTGTAAAATCTGTAATTTTTCGAAAACGCTTTGATTTGCCGAATATAAAATTGTGGAACAATAAATATAGTGTGGTAATAGGATTGTATTATATATAACTTTTTTTTGACCATATACTTAACTTTTCACTAGCTCTTTTTAAATAACCTATTTTACTAGCAATTTCGTTTATCATTTTTTCATGCTGTTGGTGGAAATTTAATTTTGAGTCTATATATGATTATGTTTATTTTACTTTTTTTGACAAAATATTTAACTTTAAATTATCATTATAATTTCCTATTATTAAACATTTTACCTTATTTGTATTTAATTTTAATTTGTTAATGTCAATTGTCAATAATTTCAAGTTCTGAATTCATAATTTTTGCAGCTTCGGAAAGATCTTTGTGTTTTACATAGATTAATGTGTCATCTGCAAAAAGTTGCATAAAGCAATATTTTAAATTTAAAGGCAAATCACTTATATACAAAATAAACAATAGTGGTCCCAATTTACTACCTTGAGGAACTCCAATATTTATTGACTTTTCTTTAGAGTAAACATCTAAAATTTAGCAACTACAAATTCGTTTTTTTCATGATTTCTCCAATTTTCCAAAACGTATTGAAGTGCTGTTTCAGTAAAGTATCCTTTTTGAAACCCTGATTGACAGTTGACTAAAATTTTTTCAGATTCAATGAATTCCAAAACTTGGTCATATACCAATTCTTCCAGCAGTTTTTCGAAATCTCAGAGGACATTAATTGGTCTTAGTTCATTCCATTTTTTGTATTTGCAATTTTTGGAACGGGTGTTATACTAGAACATTTAAGCTTATCTAGTAATGTACCATATTTCAGGCTTAAATTAATTAAATTTAGTAAAGGATATCCAATAGTTTTAAATGTCAATTTCAGTAGTTTTTTGTTTAGGATTTTACCATAATTTTCATTTGAATTTAGTTTTCAGACTTTTTTTTTTAAATTCGTTTAATGAGATTAATCTAAAATTTTCAAAAACATTTTTATTAATGTGAATTTCTGCACATTTTTCAGAATCTCCTATGTCAATGGAGTCTACTATTTCTTCTATGCTTTTAACAATAACTATTCATTTTTTCTGCTATAATTTCCTTATCTTCCTTTTTGTCTTCAAAAATAACTTCACTATATATTTTAAAGTTTTCCACATTTTTTTGCTATTGATTTTATTGTTGTCAATTTTTTCTCTATAGTAACTTTCTTTTTCTTTTCTTAAGACATTAACACAATTATTTCTTAATATCCTGTATTGTTCCCAATCATTTGCATCATTTGTTAATACTGTTTTTTTATATATTATTATCTCGCTTCGAATGTTTTATTCGTTGGCTCGTTCTATTGGGATTTTCATGGTTAATAGGTCGTCAACTATACTGAAACCCTTTTTGAAGCCTGCTTGTTATTTTAATTGATATCCGTCAAATTAGGTGTTAGTCTCTGTTGATATTTTTGTTAAAAGTTTATAAATTACATTGAGGAGTGTTATAGATCGATATTTTTTTAGGTCTGCGCTTCTTTCTGGTGTAGAATAATGGTTATGGATTACTTCCAGTTGTTTGGGATTATTTTTTGTTTTAGTATTTTATTCAGGAGAATATGGAGGGTAGTAGCTACACCCTTACAGCGTACTTAAGCATTGCTGCCGTTACTCCGTCTTTTCCAGGTGATTTGTTATTTTATATTTTCTTTAATGCCCTCTTTATTTCCGCTTTGCTTATTTCAGGTTGTAGCTCTAAGTTTATGTTCTATATTTTTGTTTGGAGTTTCCTCATGGTTTCTCGCGATGGGGTCTTTTTTGGTTGGTATAATTCTGCATAGAATAGTTGTGTGATATTTATGGTATCCTCTTTAACATGAGTTTCTATGCCGTTCATGGACAGATAATGGAAGCCGGAAATTATGCTTCTGTTCGGCGGTTGTATATGTTGACAATTAAAGATTCTCGTAAAGATTAAAATAAAAAAAAATTGTAAAGTTTTATCTATCCAATCTACAATATTCTACGATGAATCTCCAAAAAGGCGTCCTGCTATCGGCTTTTACTTTTTCTCTTATTACGTGGCTTACATAACCGAAAAAATCCAGGACATGTGCGTTCATCATTTCGAATAGCTCTTTTCAGAATAGCAGCGTGACATACTTGCAAAATTTCTCTTTCTTCGGTCAGCTTTATATTTAAGATGGGCTCTTATGTATTGTGCTCGAGCACGAAGATGCGGTCTGATGTAACGGCTAAACAGGCGTGCGTGCATTCTTGACCTCCAAAAGAGGATGGGGCAAAATGGTCAAGTGTTTTAATAGCAGTGATCTCCATAATAATATAAAAAGATTGCGTGGGTTTGGTGATTAAAAAAAAACACCTAACTGCTAAATCTACTTGTACCAGTGGCGGCGCGTGAGGTTTAAAAGTGGCGGTTCTGCAAAGTGGGGAACAAGAAATTTTTTTAAAAAATCCGGTAAATGGTTCAAATCGTCAGCGTCGGAAATAGTCCACTTTGAGTCACCACCAAATGTCAAACCAAATAATTTGTTTTTTACACTGCACCCACAAATCCATTTAAAACGCTTATAAACATCGCGAGAGAATTTTCTTATATAGTTTTTGCCGCGACTTTTTCCCCCATAGGTACGTTATTTCTATATAGATAGTTTAAGTTGAGCTACGTATTTTTACGTAAAACTGCACGTTAAGCGCTCTACGTTTTGTTCCAAATTTGAGTTTAAGTTGAATGTTTTTACGTTACCATAAAAAGTCTACTAATAGCAGAGAATATGGAATTCGGCACTGTTTTTTTGATGTTACAATTTTGTTTTTTGTCTTTTCAACTACAGTAGTAGAATATATTTGCAAAGAATCGTTTGTACTGGAAGCGGAAATTATCGTCTAGGCCTCATTTTTCGATCGGTCAATCAACCAATTCTATTCTTTGGTAACGTTAAGGTGCCCGCAGACTGCCGTAAGCTAACGTAAATACGTAAGCTCCTAACGTGACCTTGACGACAGTGTGACGAAGTGCGCTTGCGTAACTGTCAAATCTCATGCTTACGTAAAAATACGTAACACAACTTAAACTATCTAATCTGGTAAGGGAATTAACGTCCTTGAATTACGTAACGCAAAAATTCAGGGTTTTTGACCCGTTACCCCCCTCGTAACGCATTTTCAAGAAAAAAACACATTAAAAAACCATTGAGTTTACGCAAAGCCAAACCCCCCCCAATTATACGAATGTTGTAGGCATGTGCCTGCTTAATTAGCGAGAAAAAAAAGAACAAACAAATTCTGTACTAAAAAATTATATTACTGTACTCAAAATTAGCCGGTGCTGCAGCCCCGCAGCCCTTATTGAATAACCGCCACTGACTTGTACGTACTAGTCGCAGTTGGGTACAAAATTGATATGTATACCTATAATGTACGACATGCTTCAACTTTTGATGCTCAAAGCGTACTTATGAAATTATACAGTTTTGTAATTTCATGAATCAAGTTATTGGGTAATTTTGCTGGTACCCAACCGCCACCAGTAGGTAGAGTAGGGGACTTTTTAAATTGCCGTTGCGTTTTTTTTCTGTCAAAATTAATCATTTAAAGAAATCAAAAAAAATATATTTTTAAATATGTATGTGTACAGACAAAAGTAAGGTTCCCATTTTTTTTGTTTTGGTTTAAACTACTTTTCCGAATTTCAAATAGGAATATTTTATATTTTCGAGGGCGGCAATTTAAAAAGTCCCCGACTCTACAAGTAGATTTAGGAGTTGGGTGTTTTTTATGATTTTTTTTAGCTCACACTACTACTATACTACAGTATTAGCTCACACTACTACTATACTAGAGTAGTGTGAGCTATGATAATCCTAATTTTTATGAGAAAAAAAAAATTGCTCCGATTTCAAAAATTTTTCTATGGCTTTGCGTTTCAGATCATTTTGAAACTTTTTTGTTGCGCCGTCTGTCTGTCTGTATGTCTGTCTGTAACGACCAACGCGCATAACTCAAAAACCGCTTGCCTGATTTTAATTAAATTTGGTACCTAGGTTGGGTCTTGGGTCGAGATGGTCCCATTTAAAAATAAACAAAATCCACCGAACAAAAGTCAAATAAAAGGGTGGGGGTAGATTTCAAAAATTAGAGTTTATGTGAAAATATGGCGTGTGTGATATTAAACGAAAGGCAATTGAGTCTGGAGTTAAACAAAATAAATTTTGGTAAAAAAAAGGGGTGGGGGTAGATTTCAAAAATTAGAGTTTAATGAAAATATGGCGTATGTGATATCAAACGGAAGGTAATTGAGTCTGGAGTTAAAAAAAATATATTTTAGTTTTAAAAAAAGGGTGAAGGTAGATTTCAAAAAATAGAGTTTAATGAAAATATGGCGTGTGTGGTATCAAACGAAAAGGAATTGAGTCTGGAGTTGAATAAAATATATTTCAGTTTTTAGTTATAATAGCTCACACGTACTCTATAACTATTGTACCTAGTGTGAGCTTAGGTGCCCATATATTGGCAGAGTATTTTTATTTCCAACGTTTAGGTTTAATTCTTATTCAGCCTTAGAGAAAGCACTATGCATTTACCATTCATTTCGCGTTACATCCAAAGTACGTGTAGATTTACTACGGACGCAAACAATGCTGCCTTCCATTTTTTTTGTTTGTTTTTTTTTGTCTTTCTTTTGTTTTTGTTGTTCTTTTTTTATTTTTTTTATGTCAAACATTGAACTATACCTATACATAGGTGCGTTTCTACAAACATTTAGTGAAGGGGGAGGGGAGAAGGAGGAGGCAACTAGTAAAATGGTGTTGAAAAAAATCTTAAAGCTTGTGTCGCTCAATTTTTGGAAAAGTTATAGCTACAACTATTACTCATATGGAAGGCGGGGAGGAGAGAGGGAGGGGGATACTAGTAAAATGGTGTTGGAGAAAAAATATTAAAGCGTGTGCAGAATTTTTTTTTAATCTCCCTATATTTTATAAAATTAAGCGAATATGGTTTTTGAAGAGGGTGGGGGGAATGACAGGAGGGGAGATGTGTGAGAGCATGAAGGATTACAAAGTAATTACAGCAAATTAGAGGACATTTCCAATGCGTGATCAAAGGAATTTCATTTAAATCGCTTGAAGTTTAGGTAATTTGTATGGCTTAGAGTCTACATCATGTAACAAAATAGCGTCTGACGATCGTCATGTTGATTCCTGTTTAAAAAAATATAGCCTATAGCCCTAACGTTTTTGTTGAAAATCGGTTCAGCCGTTTAGCTTCTAGCGCGACACAAACAAACATATTTACATACATACATATACAAAACATTACTCTTCCTTTCGCAATGCTGCAGTTGGGTAAAAAATAACTTGATTTTTATTTTTGGCTCCGGGCTTATAAAACATCCATTTTTACTTTAATTTTTTTCTTCCTACCCGCGCAGCAATGGCTAGAGAAGGTATTGTTTTCGACCAAAAATTTTTTTTTCAGATAACGCCGAAAATGTGTTATTGATGTCACACGATAGCTCCTAAACCGCTGAGCCGATTTTCATAAAAGGCAAAATAGTATTCGACACTCTTACGAGCTGATTAGATTTTGGTCAAAATGCTGATGACAGTTTTTTGACAATTACATAATTTTAAAAATGCTAACTTTTTAACGGAGCATCGCATCAATATGTGGAAATATCCGGAATATAGTAGACTGCATTTTGCTCAATAACACTGGTCGGCATGAAAATCGGCCCTGACACCATTCTTGCCGATTCTTATGTAAAATGACCTCCTAAATCCAAATATGAACTTCGTTTTCCCCATCACCCCCCATTTTCGGGGGAGACCCCCCTACCTATTTTTATTGCTTTTCGATAGTTTAAGGTGGGACGGAAAGGATTTTTTTGGCCTTAACATCATTATTTCTGAGAAACTGGAGAGTTTAGAGTTCTCAAACATTAATATTTATAGCAAGGTGGTAAGCCATTTGTTTTGGTGGGGGGGGTTTGTTTTGCATAAATGGAAAATGGACATTGTCGATTTTACCGTTTTATATGCATTTTCTAATTATTTTTACACAATTTTAACTGCCAGCAGAACGGTAAAGGTAATAAACGTTACAGCAAAGTATAAAGCAACAAATTAGTATATAAAAGTATATATATATATATATATATATATATATATATATATATATATATATATATACATATACAGAAACCACTAGCGTATACATAAAATCGCCTTTGAGGGACTTGGAAATTTTTTCCACTTTTATTTATTAACATATTAAAAAGTAGGAAAATAAATAGTTTTAACATAATCTATTTTTAGATTCTTGGGTGGGGCTTTCGCCCCCAAGCCCCCTTGTACACGCTCATGAAGAAACTATAATAAAAAATTAAATATTGTTGCTTTATTTGTGAATGAGACAGCCGAACACGGGACAAACCTTACATTGTACGGAACTCGCCTTTGCGAGAAAGATTTACTCCCGGTCAGAAAAATGTCGCCAACGATCCTTATTAGTCTCGCAAGATAATATTTACTTGCAGCTTTTGCACAACAAACTTGGACAGTTTGTAAAAGCACTGGACAAAACAGGCGACGCATTCATATTTTTGAAAACTAAATTTCCTCGTCTTAGTGAGGCTAAAAATAAGGAAGGTGTTTTCAAGGCTTATTATCATAGCTTCACTTGAAGTGTGCTAATAGGCTAGTTAGGAAGGTATCAGATCCGTCATGGATCTATTTATTTATTTCTGCTTCAACTTTTTATTTAAAAAAAAAAATAATTTTTTAATTTTTTGTATTTTTTGGATCACTACAGGCAAAAATAAAAATTGACTAGTCATTAAGAAAAACCTGAATTATAAAATTGTTAATAAATGACATTATTTTAAACCACGCGACATTACTGTAAACTTCAGGGGCCCACCCAGGAATATGTCTTGGGGGGATCTCGGGAGTGGTTTTGAGGGGGGGGGCGAGACCCCATGATAACGTATTTTATGCTATTTTATTTTTTTTCTGTACAAAATATGTCAAAATTATGCTTGGGGGGGTCAATTTGGTACAGTTAAAGATAATTTCATAAATCTTGGGAATTACAAAACCAGACCAAAGCCACCTACTCTAAAAAATTTCGACATATTTTGCCTTTAAAATTTCGTATGAAATTTAAAAACTTGACCGTATTAGATTTTAGATCCGATATGGCTAAACCTAAATGGCAGCAGCTACTTAAAAAAAACGTACTTAAAATAGATGGCAAAGAATCTAATGAAGTGGACTAAAGAGGTTAAATGATATTAGAATAAATATGCTTGTCGAAACATTTTTAGGAGTAAGAACCCCGAAAATATGTATTAAGTAGTATTTAATTGAATTCTTATTTGCTTGAAATATTTTAGTCCTGCATAGTAGCTCAGTGCTAACCAGTGGCGACTGCTACAGGGAGGGCTACGGGGCATTGCCCTACCAAAACTAGACAACAACCAGAATGTTTAATTGATTTATTTAAAAAAAGTTAACTCTTTCCTTACGACGGGTAATTTTTTTTTTGTCTGTGATAAACTGGGTAAACGTTTTTATCGTAAATAATTAATTACAAGCCAGCAGCACCGCGCGGGACAAGATTTCAATTTCACCCGTTTTCCAGCGGTGTATCGGTGGCTGTTCTCGCTCGGGGGCGGAAGGAATCTTTGTTTTTGTTGAAGTCGGCCATCATCATCGTGCGAAAACGTGCGTTGCCCTTCGTAGCGTTGCCGGTTCTATCCTTAGTGAAGACGTATGAGTTTGTTTTCATTAGGAGTATGCAAGTAGTAAAAAGCCTTGTCGGTCGCGTGTCATTGCTTGTTTTTGTTATCGTTTGTTTATAAAATGGAAATAAATACCGTCGATTATATAATTATCTGTGCAAATTTAAATACGTTGATTGGCACCTAATATCAGTCTTGCCTAGTATAGAAAATTCTATGTGGGTATTTAGTAGCACTTACTTTGTGTCTTTAACTTTTTAAGTGCTTGATATCACACATTCCCTTTGCCACTCACGCAGAATCACCTCTTGGATTGTTCATAATAAAACAATTAAGGCGAAACAAGCATCTCGTTTTTCCCAACCGCAGAACCAGTTTTCAGCATCGAATAATTTTTTATTACTTGCACTAAAATTTTGGTTAATTTTTAAGATTTTTAGGTCCGGTCTATGTGGCTCTAAAGTTTTATTTGTAATCGAAGTTCATATGTCAACGTATTTAAACTTGCATAGTTAATTATATAATGGACGGTATTTATTTTCATTTTGAAAACAAAAAAAACAAAGACAAATAATGGACAAGCAACCGGTAAGGCTTTTAACTACTGACTCACTAAGGATAAAACCGGTAACACGTAGGGAGGGTAACGAACGTTTTCGCACGATGAATATGGCCGACGTTAACAAAAACAAACATTCCTCCCGCCTCCGCGCTAGAACAGCCACCGATATACCAAAACGCGTGAAATTGAAATCTTGTCCGGCGCGATGGTGCCGGCTTGTAATTATTTACGCTAAAAAAATTTACCCAAATAATCGCCTTTTGTTAACCACAGACTAAAAAAAAGAACTAGACATGTCGTACGGAAAGATTTAACTTTTTTTATATAAATCAATTAAAAATACTGTTTGTTGTGTAGTTTTGAGAGGGCACTGCCCCGTTGCCCTCCCTGTATCAGCCATCACTGGGTTCAACACCTGATCCTTTACCGTACCAAAGCATGAAACGTTGTCATGTTAAAGGACGCCTTCACCCCGCGGCATATCAAGTAGACACAGGCGAACGAAAAACAATTAATAAATAAGTTATGGGACTTAAACCTTATTCTTAAGTTTAACTTGTTTATAGTGGAGCAATTTTCATTAAATCTGCTACTTCCACTAGTTACTATTAGCCACTTAGCTACGTGGCCGGTCGAGGTATGAAGCAATTTTGAACTAAATCGTGACTTTCTTGGGACCGTAAACTATTAAAGAACCTTTTAAAATTGTCGGGATGCTCCTAAATTACATGGTCGGGGTTATTACTGCAACGATGGAAATTGAACTTTTCTTAAAAGACTGCCGACAGGACGATTTTGTTACCATTTTTACAGGGTGCTCATTTGGTTCCAATCTAACCAAATACGTCAAAGCATAATACATGTTCAAAGAATCGAAAAGTGAAGCCCTTATAGCTGGCTTTGGAAACAATGGCAAATTTAAATTCGCGGACGCGAATTTTCAAGTGCGCAGGCGTGTGCCTTGTCATGTAGACACATAGCTGCCCTGTGGGTGGAGGCCATCTTTGTTGCTTTTACATTTTGCGGTGTTTTGCGTTTGTCGTGTAAAATCATGTTTTTTTTCTGTAAAAAATGGGAAATAATTCACGTAAAACATGTGCGGTTTGTGGAAAAATGTCTGGGAGAGTGCCACTCCATAGGTAACAACTAGTATTTTTCTTCATAATTTGTTAATAAAATAAAGAGTGGTTTATAAATGCCATTCACTCTTCATGTTGTCCACAATAAATCTGTACAATTAGTTTTAGAAAAACTACAATGATAATCCACAATTTAATACATTTTCACCCAATCAACTAGTTTTTAGAAACAAATAGTAGACATAACCCTAAACTTTTGACAATTGTCAAATAATGTAGTGACGTATCGGAGTATGTTCCAAAACACAGACTTCAATTTAAAGTCTGTGTTCCAAAACCATCAAAACTAACGCATGCGCAGTAACCGAAGTCCTGTCTACGCGAAAAAGGTACATTAAGAATTAAATAGGGGTCCTGGCTTCAAGAATCGCGTGTGAGATTGCATGGGGATGCCCCAAATTTATGCTCTAACGTATTTAGTTCTATCTTAAACAATATTCTAAAAGATTCCCTACTCATCATCATAACGGATTAAAAAAATTCATTTAAGAACTTAAAGGAAAATTATTAATAAGTCCGTTTTTGACATTACCTGTTATACCCTGTTCCATTGTGATCTTACTACGATTTTTCTTTTGCACTTTATAACAAATAGTTACGGCAAGATTTCAGAAAATCCACTTTCTAGAAGCATTTTATATTACTTTTTGAGAAATGGTCAATTCCGCCTATTTCGAACCCGCTGAATTCGAATATCCCTGTTGCCGCCTTGAAATGTTGACAGGGACTAGGATATTCAAGCTGGCGAACAACATGGCGGCGAAATGTTAAATTGCCGCTGTAAAGCCCAAATTGACACAGGTATACATTCAAAATATATATTTGTATAACTAAAAAATAATATAATATTAGTTTTTTTTTTAAATCGATGCAAAAACCTCCAAAAACCCCCCAGACTCTCCAAAATCTGAAAGTTTAAGGTTTTTTCAAATTTTCTTAAAAACTAAGCTTGCTACGACAAAATGTAATAAATAACTTTTCGGTGGAAAAATTTTCTTTCAAACAGTGTATCACAAAGTATAACTAATATTATAGGTAACTCTCCAGGGGCGTCCGTAAATTAAGGTAACTTTCAATAATATTTTTTTTTAAACTAAGGCTTTCAGTGGCATAAAATAAGGTAAAAAGTCAATTTTTTACCTAACAAGCTTAGTTTTGTTAATAAAATCATAAAATGTTATACAGAAATTGCTTATTTTGATTATGAGATTGAGATTGAGAAGTGTAGTTTTTGATAAAATTTTATAAAACCTATAATAAACATGTTTTTAATAAATAATCCCAATTTACAGATGCTACTGAAGAGCTACTTTCTTTTTCTCTAACCTTATCGACCAATACATCGTTGCAAAGGGAATTTTCTCCACAAAAAAACAGTTCTTTGCAATTTTCGATGAAAAGGTTGGTTTTCGAGAAAATTAAACAAAACTGAAGAAAAACAGGTTTGTGTCGGGGTGGGGGGGATTTTCTCCGCCTCTGTCGATATTTCGAGTTGCCAAAAAGTAATACGATTTCCTTCTAGACCGAAAACGGAGAGCCTGTTCAAACTTTTTGCTCTAACTAAATCTGTGGAGAGCCTTCTACAAAATTTAGCTACTATTCCTATTATGTCGGTTTAGAACGTTTTTCTACGTTGTCCGACGTCTATTCCCCACCTCCTTCGATCCTGACAATCATCTTCTGTCAGATTTTTCTAAATCATTGATCTTTGAATTGACTGTTGCCATTCTAGTTCAGGACGTCCTCTTTTTCTGCGCGCGATTGGTTGCCATTCTAGGACCTGCTTTGGTAATCTTTGTATACATGACCGTACCATATCAGTTGCCTTTTAGTGATGTCATCCGTTATGCTTCCCTCGATTCCCATTCTTTCTTTTATGATCTCATTTCTTATGTGATCTGTTCTAGATATTCTCATTGATCTTCTTATTGCATCCATTTTTGTTTTGTATTTTTTTCTTACGCGACAAGTCTCTATTCTATACAACAGCGTACTTTTCACCATTGTTTCATATATGTTAAATTTTACATTCTTTTTTATCTCTCTGCTCCATCAAATACTGTTAAGACATCCAATAACCTTTTTTGCTTTTACTAAAATTACTTTTTCCAGTTCTTTACAGTATGTTCCTGTCTTATCAAATGTGACCCCCAAGTATACATACTCATTGCATGGAGATATTACTTGTACATTGTCTAGTTCAAACTCACTGGATTCGTTTCCAACACATAAATAATGTGTCTTGTCCACGTTCACTGTTAATCCCCACTTTTGGTATTCTTCCATTAACTTTCTCATCATATACTCCATGTCTTCTTTATCATTAGCTACAATTACTTGGTCGTCAGCAAACTGTAGTGTGTAAATGGTAAATCGGTCGTTAAGTTGTATTACCATACCGTATATTTTGCGTTTCCAGTTTTTTAGAGCTACTGCGATACAAATTTTAAAAAGAGTTGGAGAGATACAGCATCACTTTTTTTTTTTTTTTTTTTTTTTTTTTTTTATTTGTCAAACACACTGTGTTTTTTTATTACAATCTAGTCAGTAAGACTAATTAGCAATTTTGTTTTAACTTAATTTACTAGAAAAGTCAGATTTAAACTTAGGGTTCACTCAACAGTTCTCCCCGCTTTGTTTAGTCTGTAACTCACAATTGTGTTGTGTTTATAGCATTATTTTGTTTTATGTGTAATTCACTTAGTTTACTAGCTCAAACGGCTTCACTCTTTTTAGTCGTCGAACTAGCATAGTATTGTCTAGAAGCTGAATTGCTTCCACATTCACATGCCGATGGAGTCTATCTTCATGGCTTTTTGCGTACTTTTTTATAGTCTCTGCTACAGTTTCGATTTTTAGATCTCGATGAAGGTCACTATTTCGAACGTACCAAGGTGCATTCACAATGTTTCTTAATACTTTATTTTGAAATCTCTGTACAACTAGAATGTTACTCTCTTTAGCACAACCCCATAGTTGAATACCATATGTCCATACTGGTTTCAGTATTTGTCTATAAAGCAGTAACTTATTATGAATTGTTAAATTGGACTTCCTTCCAATTAGCCAGTTCATTTTTCTATACCTTATCTCAAGTTCTTCTTTTTTTTTCTTAACATGTGCTTTCCAGCGCAATTTGGTATCAAGTGTCATACCTAGATATTTTGCCTGATTCGAATATGGTACTGGAATGTTGTTAATTGTTATTTGTATGTGATTTATATTTTTGTTTGTAAAATCAACATGAATTGATTTGGTTTCATTTAATTTTATTCGCCACTTTGTGGTCCAACTGTGAATTTGGGTGACTGCATCCTGAAGTTTCTCTATGCATTTTTCAATAGATTTTTCTACCGTCAATAAACCAGTATCATCGGCAAATGTTGCTAAGTGACAATTTTCTGGCTTTGGGATATCACAAGTGAATAATAAGTATAGATAAGGGCCTAGTACGCTACCCTGGGGCACGCCTGCTTGAATTTCTCTTAAATTTGAGTATGAGTCTTCCTGTTTTACTCTAAAATGTCTATCAGATATGTATGATTCCAAAATATCCGAATACTGTTTTGGCAGAAACCTTTTTAGTTTAAAATTAAGGCCTTCATGCCACACTTTGTCAAATGCTTGTGCTACATCTAGAAAAACTGCAGAACAAACTTTTCCCTCTTCTAGTGCTTTTTCTATTATATTAGTAATTCTGTGTACTTGATCTATCGTGGAATGCTTGTCTCGAAAACCAAATTGATGAGATGGAATAATTTCTTGTCTTTCTATGATGGGTTTTATTCTTTTAAGCAATAATTTTTCATAGAGCTTGGATATAATTGGCAGCAAAGATATTGGCCTGTAAGATGACACGTCATGGAGTGGTTTTCCCGGTTTTGGAATCATGATAACTTCTGCAACTTTCCACAGTTTAGGTACGTACCTAAGCCTAAAAGACGCATTAATTAGGTTGCATAGTTTTACGATAGCTTTTCTGGGGAGTTGTTTTATGACTACCCCGTTAATAAGATCATACCCTGGGGCTTTTTTCGAATTAATATTTTTGATTTCTGTTAATATTTCTTTTGGTGATGTAAGCTTAATATGGTCCTCGATTTGATGGGGTTCATTTAAATGAAAGTGTTCATCTGGTGCTTCGTGGGGCTGAAATGTTTTTTCTAAATGACTTGCAAAAATATCTGCTTTTTCTTCGTTACTCCTTGCCCACTGGTTGTTAGATTTTCGTATGGGTGGAATTTGGATAATTGGTCTTTTAAAATCTTTGGTTGCTTTCCAAAGGGAATAGTTGGTATTTTTATCATCTGTAAGCTCATTAAGAAAATGGTTAATAGATTCATTTTTTATTACTAGAATTTCTCGCCTAATGCGCTGCGTCATGTTGTTGAGATTTGTTTTGTCCCGAGGATCACGGCTTTGTTGCCACTTTCTTCTTAGTTTCCTTTTTTCCAATATAAGGTCTCTAATTTCCTTTGGATAGTTTTTTCCCTTAAAAATTCTCTTTGGTTTTGGACTGTTTTCCCAAGCTGCTTGTTGAATATTTGTAACAAAATAATCAACTTCTTTATCGATTTGTTCTGGCGTTTGCAATGGTACTGATAGGTTTATTTTTTCTGACAGACTTTGTTTAAAACTAATCCAGTCAGTCAGTTTATTAACTAGTGAGATATTTGCTTCTTTCTTTATTATGTTTTTACTAAGAGTTAGAATAATAGGTGAATGATCTGAGTGTAAATCAAAACTTTCTTCTATATCTACAAAACTTAAAGATATATTTTTTACTATAAAAAAATCAATTAGATCTGGAATTTTTCCTGGATCTGTTGGATAGTATGTGGGCTTACCAGTTGATATCGGCTCACATTGATATTCACTAATAGCTTGCAAAAGTTCTTTTCCTTTAGAGTTCGTCAGTCTAGATCCCCAGTAGGTATTTTTTGCATTAAAGTCACCTCCAATTATAAAACGGTTTCCTAATTTTCTGAGAAAATTAAGATATTGATTTTTCTTTAGTAAGTGCCTTGGTGGTATATAGACAGCACTTATGACTAATGTATATGTTTTGGTTTTTACACTTACTAATGTAGCTTGAATCTCTATGGTTTTATATCCCATCTCCTCATAGTGTGATATATTTTCTTTAATTATTACAGCACTTCCCCCATGTGCAGTATTGCTAGGGTGAGTTGTATGATACACTTTATAACCTTTAAATTTAATGTGAGACTGGTTAGTGAAATGCGTTTCTGACACAAGACAGACGTCAATTTTTTCTGTCTAGAATAACTTGCAAGTCTTGCTGATGTTGCAAGAGACCATTGGCATTCCAAGCTAGGATTCTAAGATTACTGACCATTTTGAGGCATATTGGTAGCTCCGTTATTGCTACTTTCTAGTTTAGTTAATCGCTCATCAAGTTTGTTCAATTTCTCCAAAATTAATTGTAGTGTTTGTTCCATAGTATTTTGACTACTGATATTAATATCAGGTATAGTAGCTGTTGCTGCTACTTGGCTGTATGTCCTTGTCACAGAGTTTTGTGTGACTGTGTTTCTTGTCTGTTGGTTTTGTCTATTTGCACTCACGTTTGGTATGAGATTCGGTTTCTTAGGTTTATTTTTCAATTTTTGTATTTCCTTAGCAACAAGGCATCCTCTGTAGTTAGCAGGATGCTTGCCTCCACAGTGGATGCATTTTGGCTCAGATTCTTTTGGTTTGGGGCATTCTACAGTAAGATGTTTCCCCGTGCATTTTACGCAACGTGGTTCTTTAGCGCAATATTTTTGCGTGTGTCCATAAGATTGGCATCTTTTGCATTGAGGGACTAACTTTGAGGTTTTTAGTGCTTTTATTTCCACTTCAATCCCAAGGATACTGGAAATTTCAAAAATTTTGTTGATATCTTCATCGTGGCTAAATGTGAGCATAAACATGTTAAGAGGTTGTCTTGTTCTCCATTTAAGTTTGTTGCTGGCCTCCAGTGCCTTAAAACCTTTTTTTTGTAGTAGTACCATTGGCATTCCAAGCTAGGATTCTAAGATTACTGACCATTTTGAGGCATATTGGTAGCTCCGTTATTGCTACTTTCTAGTTTAGTTAATCGCTCATCAAGTTTGTTCAATTTCTCCAAAATTAATTGTAGTGTTTGTTCCATAGTATTTTGACTACTGATATTAATATCAGGTATAGTAGCTGTTGCTGCTACTTGGCTGTATGTCCTTGTCACAGAGTTTTGTGTGACTGTGTTTCTTGTCTGTTGGTTTTGTCTATTTGCACTCACGTTTGGTATGAGATTCGGTTTCTTAGGTTTATTTTTCAATTTTTGTATTTCCTTAGCAACAAGGCATCCTCTGTAGTTAGCAGGATGCTTGCCTCCACAGTGGATGCATTTTGGCTCAGATTCTTTTGGTTTGGGGCATTCTACAGTAAGATGTTTCCCCGTGCATTTTACGCAACGTGGTTCTTTAGCGCAATATTTTTGCGTGTGTCCATAAGATTGGCATCTTTTGCATTGAGGGACTAACTTTGAGGTTTTTAGTGCTTTTATTTCCACTTCAATCCCAAGGATACTGGAAATTTCAAAAATTTTGTTGATATCTTCATCGTGGCTAAATGTGAGCATAAACATGTTAAGAGGTTGTCTTGTTCTCCATTTAAGTTTGTTGCTGGCCTCCAGTGCCTTAAAGCCTTTTGTTACCAGGAATTCTTTTGAAAGTCGATTTCCAATTATAATTTTAGATTTTGACCCTTTGTATAGTTCTTTTATCGCTTTTATGTATGTATGATTGATATTAGTCTGCTCTAACACTGTCCATAATTTTTCTGCTGGAACAGTATCATATGCTTTTTGTAGGTCCACAAAGGTAACATGAGTCTCTATATTTCTGGCGCTCCTTTTCTCAATTACTTGTTTAAGACAAAAAACATTATCACTACAAGATCTGCCTGCACGAAGCCCACTTTGCTCTTCTTCTTCTTGTTCATTAAGAGAAGATTCTCTAAGAATCCTACCGTACAATCTACTTAGAGTACTGGTTACTGAAATTCCTCTATAATTGTTGCAATCCAGCTTGTTTCCTTTTTTATGTATTGAGGATATGAATGCAATTTTCCAATCATCAGGTAATCGATGTTCGTTTATGCATTGATCGATAATATATATGAGATTTTCGAGTAGTTTCTCTGATCCATATTTGAGCATTTCAGCATATATTCCTCCAGGTCCGCTAGCTTTTTCAGATTTAAGCTTTTTAATACTATTCTTATCATTTCTTTTTCGATGATTACTTCCTCTCCATGTACTTCTATGTCTCTCCTCGGAGAGGCTGCCAGTTTGATGATCTGCATGTTTACTTTTTCTTTTGTTGGGTTTTTCACTGTAGAAATGAATTTCCATACTTCAGAACTCTGCCTACCACCTACGTGTGTATTTATATCGTGGCATTTGCGCTCGAAAATTTCATTTTTTTCTGTGCGTATCAAATTTCTTAGCTGTCTTCTGGTTTCCCTTTAGAATTCTAGGTCTCTGTGCTCTTTAGTACTGAGCCAATTCAAGTATATGCGTTTTTTCTCTTTGACCATTTCCTGTATTTTCTCCGTCCACCACTGTTATTTCTATTTAAAGTTTAGCTATGCTTAGAAATTAAAGCCGAAGCTGGCGTTTTAAGCACACAATATGCAACTTGTTCATTTAAACAACTAAATTCAATTGTCAGATTTTATTATGGAAACCGTGGCCGACCGGCTTAGCGCGTTGGTTCGTGCATATGGCTGCAGTGCTTGCCATATGACTGGACCGACCACGCGTAGGTTGGGCGCGCTGCGTATCTTGTGGGTTCGAGTCCCACCTCGGCAAATAGTTGTTTTTGTAACGTCCTAACAAGGCATATTTCAGCAAAAATTTGTCTGAAAAGACTGGGTAATTGATCCTATCTATGGATGGAAAGTCCCAGTATTAAAAAAAAATTAAACAACTATTTAAAATTAAAATCAAACTATTGTATATCTTAACATCACACGGTAAAAAATTTTGTCTACAATGAAAACACGTTCTTTTCTTGAATAAATTATTTTACCTTAAAACAATTTGTTTTGAATTAAAATATTTCTTTTTACTTCAACGCAGCGTTTAATCTTGAAATGATACTTTATTTTTCTTCTTTGATTGTTTTGTTTCAGTATATTTTGCAACAAAGCAAATTGTCTTCCTAAAAGTAATATTTTGCGTCCAGAGAAAACGGTGCCTTAGAATAATTCAGTTCTAATTTATATTAAAACAATTTCTGTTTCACATTAAAATAAAGATGCAAGACATTTTTTGTGCAATATCAAGAAAATATTCTCCTGGTGACACAAATTATTTTACTTTAAAGCAATTTGTTTTGATCTAAGACAATTATTTTTACCGTGCACATCACTGGACACACTGAATATTAATTTTCTTTTTCAGTGTGGAACGGATGGACCTCGCCTTCGCCGAGAGATGTTTTGCTAATTTCCTAGGGTTCGTCACTGCGTTTCATTTCACGGTATTTTTAAACTACGTGTGATGTGACGTAGTGGTGAGTCTAAAGGGAATGTTTCTCCAAGAAACTTCCAAGACGAGAATAAGACAATCAGTGGCGGCTGGTGACGTTATAAATTGGGGGGCAGAAATTTATATTGCATGGAAAAGGAGATAAAAAAAACTTACCTTAACAATGTTATTTTAGCATTTTACAAACAAGCTGCTACTTGGTGTAGTTTTTAGTTTACTTGTTTATAGATAACGTCTATTCGCCCTTCTTTTACATGCGCAAAGTGCTTGGATTAGCACCAGTTTCAGACTTATCATGGCCCTGTTGATTGATTGAATTTTAAACAGTGTATTCACCTACTAATTATATGTCTATTTTTTGTCACATTTGCGTGCTTGCTTATAGGTACTATTCAATTGGCACCTAATATCAGTCTAGTCTAGCATAGAAAATTCTATGTGGTTATTTAAATAAGTAGCACTTAGCACATTCACTTTGCCACCCACAGGATCACTTGGTGGATTGTTCATAATAAGACAAAATAAGCATTTCGGTTTTCAGAACCGCACAGGCAGTTTTCAGCATCGTATAATTTTATATTACTTGCACTAAAATTTTGGTTATATTTTTTAGATTAGGATTTTTAGGTCCGGCCTATGTGGCCCTAAAGATTTTATTTGTAAGCGAAGTTCATATGTCAACGTATTTATATTTACACAGTTAATTATATAATCGACGGTATTTATTTCCATTTTGAAAACAAACAAAAACAAAAACAAACAATGGACACGCGACCGGCAAGGCTTTTAACTACTGACCTACCCCAAATCAAAACAAACTCATACGTCTTCACTAAAGCTAGAAGCAACAACAGGTAGGAAGGGCAATGAACGTTTTCGCACGATAAATATTGCAGACGTCAACTAAAACAAACATTCCTCCCGCGACCGCGCGACGACAGCCACCTATACCGCTAAAAAACGAGTGAAATTGAAATCTTTTCCCGCGCGGTACTGCCGTCTTGTAATTATTCAGGCTAAAAAAGTTTACCGAATTAATCGCCTTTTGTTAACCACAGACTAAAAAAAAGACCTAGATATATCGTAAGGGAAGATTTAACTTTTTTTAAATAAATCAATTAAAAATACTGTTTGTTATCTAGTTTTGGGAGGGCACCGCCCCGTTGCCCTCCCTGTAGGAGCCGCCATTGTTTGGTACCCTCGACCATTTCCTCTGCAAACTCATTTATCAGTTTCTCATACATTAAGTAGTTTCTTTTGCATCACATAATTTACCTTAACTTTTTAACTACAGATTTGGTTGATAGATTGGACAGAACGGCTAAATTTTAAAAAGTTAAAATTTGGTTGCCTTCTCAAGGTGGTTGGCTGAGGCGGCTGCCTTGTTGGTTCACCCTTTGGTACGCCCCTGACATAAGCTAGCGCCTACACTAAAGCACAAATATACTTCAGAGAGAAAACCATGTCTACAACATTGCACAGTTTCGAAAGATAAATATGATTTAAACAATTTTAACAAATAGCATTACAAACCCAAATCATGCAAACAAATGAATGTAGAACAATTCAAAGTGGAAAAAAATGGAATAGCACAAAACAGAAACACAGAACTACAATAAAAAATCGCAATTCGTGTGCACGGATGCAGAACTGACCATATCTACAGTGGCGGCTGGTGACGTTATAAATTGGGGGGACAGAAATTTATATTGCATGGAAAAGTAGTTAAAAAAACTTACCTAAACAATTTTATTTTAGTATTTTACAAACAAGCAGCTACTTGGTGTAGTTTTTAGTTTATTTGTTTATAGATAAAGTCTAATCGCCCTTCTTTTACATACGCAAAGTGCTTGGATTAGCACCAGCTTCAAACTCATCATGGCCCCGTAGAGCAACCTCCAAAATCCCACAGAATTTTCAACATTCTATTAACCTACTAAGTATATGTCTATTTTTTGCCACATTTTCATTATGTTCGGTAATGTTTTGCCTATAGACACTATTCAATTGGCGCCTCTAAGTCTTGCCTAGCATAGAAAATTCTATGTGGTTATTTAAATAAGGAGCACTTTATGTCCTTAACTTTTCTCTAAAGTGCTGGAGATCACACATTCCTTTTGCCACCAACGCAACCGCACAACCAGTTTTTAACATCGTATAATTTTTTATTACTTGCACTAAAATTTTGGTTAATTTTAAGGGATTTTTAGGTGCGGTCTATGTGGCCCTAAGCGTATTTAAATTTGCACAGTTAATTATGTTATCGACGATATTTATTCCCATTTTAGAAACAAACGATAACAAAAATAATTGCACGCGATCGGCAATGCTTTTTACTACTGACTTAGCCCAAATCAAAACAAACATACTCATACACTAAGGATAGAACTGGCATCGTGTACAAGGGCAACGGAATTGTCCGCACGATGTTAATTGCCCACTTTAACCTTAAACACATTCCACACATTCCTCCCGAGAAATAATAAAAAGAACTAGACAATCATATCGTAAGGAAAAACCTTGCCCTCCCTGAAGCAGCCGCCACTGCATATCTACAATTGTTGCGTTCGTTTTAATTAATAAACTGATCCCATTAAGACTACAAGAGAGATAAAGTTAACGGTCTGAGCCTGTAATGAAAACGAAATAGGTATACTAATTTAAACTTATTACTCTATGAAATTGGGGCTAATATTTTTGATAATTTTTGCACGGCTGACAAGGTTGTTTTTAATGATAAAAGCAACACACTTGGTATGGATAGACATAAGACTCGCCCGAACATTTTACGAAAGGGAACCAACCCCCCGACCCTGGCAGGAGGCCGGTGCACCCTCCCGTATACAAGGGGGGGGTTCGGTTCGGTTCGGTTCGGTTCGGTTCTGTTCAGGGGGGGGGGGGGGGTACTGGAGGTAATTACCCCCCCCCCCCCAAGATTAGTAAAACGTAAGGATTTTTCCACAAAAATTCAAAGTTTTTGCCTGCGGCGCATTAAACTTTCTTTATTATTGATGAATGCGGACCACCCTTAGTGATATTTGTTTAAAATTAACTAAATGGCCTAAATTTGTTGAGTAACACAGATAATATGTGCTCCTATTTAGCAAGTATGTGTTGTTTGACTAAATTACCCTTCCGAAGATCAGGGTCTGGATACGCCACTGGGAGAGTGGTTGCCCCCCTTTGACATGCTTTTTGATAGTTTTTTGCTAATAACTCGAAAACAGTCAACTTTTCCAAAAATCTTTTAAAAAATCATTTTTCAAGCGGATACAATTTTCTTTTCAACGATGTACCTTAGTAGCCTCTGACGGCAGTGGTGCACGTTCCATTAGCGCACGAAAAAAGGGGAAAATTTTAATATTTTTTTTGTGGTATTTTTTATCCAAAAAAATATTTTTTATTAAAAGCCCATTGTATACAGTTAAATACTTATTAAGCTAGACATATTTTTTAAAAATAGCCGCCTTGAAATAAAAACAAATGTGTTTGTAGAAATCCTTAAATCAAACAAAAATGTTGAACATTCATTTTTGTAACTCAGTAAATAAAAATGAGAGTGAGTAAAAAATTATTTTTGGTTAGTAATAACTTAAAACTGACTTTTTCTAGTCGACCTCCTTTAAAGTGGGGATGGGGGCATTCCCCTCTCACCCCCTCAAAAGTGTTCTCTTACAATATTTTCACAATTATTTGCAAACTTTTAACTTGGCAAAAAACAACTAAGGTATACAATTATTGAGGCTGATAAAATGTACTCTCTAACGATGAACAGGCCCCCATCAGTGGCGCACCTTTTATTGGCGCTTAAATAAATAAGAGGTGTGAATCCAATTTTTTTTTAAATTTTCTTGAATTTCACTGGCCCACATGTCTGGCTTTAAAACTTATTTTTAAAGCCGAATAAATGTCCCTTCCAACGATGTATATCACTCCCCCCTAAGCGCAGCAGTGGCAGTAGATCTTGCATAGACGCCTCAAAACCGTCACATTTGATATACCAAGCAATAAAAAATGTCGAAAAAAATATTTAGGGGGGAACCACCCGCCCCCACCAAGTGTGTTCGGTTCGGTTCTTTCATTGAACGCAGTGTGTGTATTAGTATTGTTCCAAAAAGGTTGCCTTAAATGAAGATTTAAGTGCATACCAAATTTGACCATTTTTGGTGCGTCTATGCTAGAACTACCGCTACCTTGAGGGGGCAGTGATATACATCTTTGAAAAGAAAATTTCTTCAGCTTTAAAAATACGTTTTAAAATCAGACATGTAGAACAATAAAATTCAAAAAATTTTTTAAAATATTGTTTTCTCTACACCTCTCATTTATTTAAATGCCTATAAAAGGTGCGCCACTGATGTAAGGGGGTCAGCCTCAATAACTTCTACTTAGTTGTTTTTGGCCAAGTTAAAAGTTTGCAAATAATTAGAAAAATACTGTGAAAGATCACTTTTAAGGGGGCGAGAGAGGGATGCCCCTTCTCCCCAATTTAAATGAATTTAACCCGAAAAATTAAGTTTTAAGTTAATAGTAATCAAAAATATTTTTTTACTCACCTTGAGTATCATTTACTGAGTTTTTGTTTTGTTTGATTTGAGGATTTCTACAAACACATTTATTTTTATTTCACGGCGGCTACTTTAAAAAGTTATCTCTAACTTAATAAATATTTAACTGTATATAATCGGTTTTTGAACAAAAATACATTTTTGAAAAAACCAATCATAAGGATACAAAATGCCACAAGAAAAATAAAAAAAACATATTTTAAACATTTTCAACTTCAACAACAAATTTAATCTGCGTGCAAAATGATATTTAGAATGTTTTTAGAAAAGTTGACCCGTTTCGAGTTATTATATATATATATATATATATATATTTTTTTTTTACTTTTCTTTTTTCTGGAACCATATATTTTATATTTGTAGTTTTGTTGGTTTCTTGGGGATGTGGTTCTAATAAAACTAGCAAATACGGATTGACATTTTATTGACTTTCGGTCGAAAGACCTTCTTCAGAAACATTCACTACATTTTCACACTACATTATGTCAACATCAGTTTTTAAAAAGACAGTCACACTTTTTACACGAAAAACACTTTAAAAATTAATATACAAACAAATAACACGCATACGAAAACTCTTAGTTTGCTTGTAGTGAATGTGTCTGAAGAAGGCTCGGAAGAAGGTCTTTCGACCGAAACGTCAATAAAATGTGAATCCGTATTTGCTAGTTTTATTAGAACCACATCCCCCAGAAACCAACAAAACTAAATATATATATATATATATATATATATATATATATATATTAAAGCACGTTTAAGGGGGATAGCCACCCCCTGTCAGGGTTCGGGGGGTGGTTTTCCTATCCATACCAAGTGTGTTGCTTCTATCATTAAAAGCAGTATCGGACCCCGTAGGGCCTGAACTAGTATGTAATGTCGTTTCTAAAAAAGCTTATCAAAACCGGCGTAATTACTTTAATGAATAGGCTGTGAGAGAAATTTATTAAATTAGCTCGATCTAATGAGAGTCTGAATTTCAGTTTAATTAGACTTGGACCAGATTTGAAAATGCCTGCACGAGATAGTTTGGAAGTTATTAAATTGATAATTAAGATATTGTTAAATACTTCGGTGCGATTTTGATAACTAGAGCACGATTTATGTAATCTACAGGTAGTTCTTATAAAAAGGTTTAATGAGGTTGTTTCCCATTGGCTGCGTTCACACTAGACTTAACTCACGCAGTCTTGTAGCCACTTGCACCAAATATATACCAGAAATTAGCACTTTCAAAAGTGTTACTTTTATTTTTAGTGTGGATTCAAAGTGGATTCACTTGTACCAACAATGTTGAACGCCACTAACGAAAGTGGCGTTGCCAAATTTATTTTACTAGAAATAAGGCGCTGACTGTGACGTGGAACGGCACCCCGACACAAAATATGATTCCGGAACGTACCAACAACTAATCTAATCGTGTCATTGACTGAACTTACACATTATGACCGAGTATTTACCATCTCTTTTTAAACTAATGTATTAGTAAGGGCGCTTAATAATATTAAACACACCTGAGTTTAATAAATCAACATTGGTCTACTCGTTTTATTTACTAAACTCACACATTGTCATCCAGCTACTTACTCTCTCTTTTTAACTCAAAGTAGTGGGACGGGTGCATCCAATCTAAAACAGTCATGCCATTTTGACAATCAACGTCAATGAATTTTCTGATGCACACAGTGGGCTTGCAGATCTAATTTTTGGCCAAAAAGGGTTAAATTAAAAACATACTGAAACTTCTTAATACCTTTACAAAAAAGAGTAGATAGTCCAGCATGCCTTGAAAAAACTATGATTTAATTGACGTAACTTTCAGTTATTTTTTAGAAGTGTTATTTTTCCTTTCAAAGGAACGCGTTAAAGTACCATATTTGTATGGCGGTTTGATCCAGATTTTAAGCCATTTTCCGACAATATTTTATGTTGTATAAAATTCGCATAAAATAAATCTTGTAAAAAAAGGTAGGGGAAAGGGGGCAAAATGGGGTACGCGGGTAAAACGTGATATCGCAGTTTTAAGTAAATTGCGCAAAAATAAAACCTTTTAATACATGGGCGTACTCAGGGGGGCCCGGGGCCCGGCCCCCCCCAAGCCTTAGATATTTTTACATATTTTCGACATATTTCAGAAAAAAACACAAAAAATAGCTTAATATTCGACATTATGAGGCTTCGGGCCCCCCCTCCCAAGATGCCTCGGGCCCCCCCAAGACATATTCCTGGGTGCGCCACTGTTTAATATCAGATGTTTCATCCCTATAACTGGTTCAACTCTCTGCAATATGATTGGTGCCGGTCGGCTGAGCTTAAGTTGGTTTTTGCTCAACATGTGATGTGCGCTGTTTATTGTAAAAATAGCTTGCGCATTTTATGACAGTAAGTACATTTTTTACAGACTTTTTAAAATTTTGGTTTACATTACAGTGGGTTTATGTATTATTCATAATTAAACGCATCGCCCGTAAGATTAGTCCTTTACTATGTATGATTTTTGTTTGAATTTAACTGGTGGTTTGGGCCAATACGGGGTTTTTTCATGGGTGCAAAATGGGGTACCTTGTTATACTTAGTAACCTATACCCCCAAAAAAATTTTGTTTTTTGATAGCATCACTAAAACTCGTATTTTATGTTGTCTTTGCAAAAAATTGACGCAAAATTCATGTAGGAGAGTCGACAGCGATGACTTGGTCGCTGTAATTCTTTATAAATTTTGTAATTACTAAATTTAATTATTATAAATGTATGTACAATATATTACAACTTTTTATTTTTTAAATAAGTATTTTTAACTTGTTTAGTATTTTAATAAATAAGACTGGTCTTACAAAAATATTGATTCTAAATTACACAACCGCCCCGCCCGTTTCGGCACATAGGTACCCCATTTTACCAAAGGCAACTTTTTACAAAAATAAAAATAAAAGTATGATGGAGTTCTAAATCGTTTAAACTGAAAACTTAAAGATAACGTATCTAGCCAACTTAATTTCAAATGACGAACGCACCATTGTGACCATTTAATAGGAGAAAAGGGCCTATAAAATTAAGTATCCCATTTTGCCCCCCTTTCCCCTAATTAGACTTTCTACCTGTACATTTTGATTCCAATTTTGATGTGTAGACAGGTCAGACAATGGTTTTTGCTAGGCATTTCTGAAATTCTATAAAAATATAGATTTCTTATAAATGTTGGACAAAAATTTTGCTTCCCTCATCAACCATGTTTTTAAAATTTTTATAAAAAGTATGTATACATATTTTTCAAAAATTGTACTTTAAAATCTGCTGCTACAAAAGTTTTTGTCTATTATTTTTAAAGCACAATAATGTATAAAAATACTAACTATATACTAATTTCAAAAATCAAATAAAAATATGGTCAATCCATAATAAAAACCAACTGCAATATCTCAAAAACCAAAAATTACAGATAAAATTAACTTTTACAGGTGGATTGTTTATGAAAGACGAATTTGGTAAAAAAGTTTTTAAGGTAAACGGTTCTATTTTAAATCATCAACAGCTTACCAAACTTGACTTTTAACAAACTAGTATAAAAAAGTGGCCGCTTTAAAAATATTTATTTTGATGCACTTAAAAACAGATTTTTCTAGAAAAATCATTCTTATTTGATTATGCAGTCATTAAACTTGCAGGTTCTTATATATAGTTTTTGGTAGAGCCAAAAAATAATACCGTTTTTTTAATATTTTTAATTTTTAGTTTGATTTTTAGCTTATGTTAGTTTAAACTCCTCATCCTTTTCAACGCAGCTTTTTTCCACATTACACGGTGAGCTTTAGCCTTAAATATACTAAGTACTAGGTTCGACACAAATCGGTTTATAAATATAGGATAAATAAATAAATAAATAAATAAATAAGTGCCTTTAGGATAGTCTATAGGATAAAGATTTTGGGTCCGCTGTGCAAGTTTTTTTTTGTTTAAGTAAAAAATAATAATAAGCGACCTTAAACACCGCAGAGTTCCAGATTTAATACATATCGGTTCATAAATGTAAAAGTTCTCCATTTCGGATCCGCCATAATATTTTTTCTAGGTTTGAGTGAGAAATCTATCGGCTTTATACACCCCAAAGTTCCAATTTTGATACATATCGGTTCAGAAATAGAAAACTCTGCCCTTTTGGATTCGTCATGTAATTTTTAAGTTTGATTTCATAATTATACACGCCAAGGTTCCAAATTTGAAACCTACTGGTAAATAAGTTTTTTTTAAATTTAGGTCAAAAATCACATTTAGCGAATATTAGTGCTAAATTTCATACTTACCGGTTCATAAATAGGAAACTTCGCCATTTTGGATTCGCCATTTTGATTGATAATTACTTCTTTCTCATTTCAAAACAAAATATTGTGACAAAACCTATTTTTCGAATTTTGGTCAAAAATCAGATCCGGGAACCCACTGTGCGTTGGAGAGCAATAAAAAATAAGCTGTGCTTTAAAAAGAGATGCAAATGAGTATGTTCCAAAATTACAATTTATGTCGGGGTGCTAATGTCAACCTACGTCACGAGTCAGCGCCTAATTGCTTTGGCCGAATGACCAAATGGGGTGAATTTGACGTTTTTGACAGTCCATGGCTGGCTTGCGTCGCCTATTGTTTATTTATTTTTTTGTTGAAAGTTTATTATTTTGTGCTTTTTTAATTTCTTTTGCTAATATGTTGCAAAGACATAAAGACTTTACTGATCAAGATTAGATTTTGTTATTTAGTTTTTGTTTTTGTTGTTTTATAGATTTTTTATAAATAAAACACTATAGTGGATAATTACTATTTTATTATTGGGTAAGTCCACATCAATTCAACCAATTTAAAAATATTTTTGTACCTTGAGTTTTTTGATGATGTTGAGTTTTTGTGTAGTTATTCTCCGCTTAATAAAAAGTAAAAATACAAATTTTTAAATTTTTTGGTTGCATAGTTTTTGAGTTATGCGTTTCCAAAAATAAAAATATTGACACATTTTTAGCCTGCATCGGTTTCTTTAAACTTCTATAATTTTTAAACCGTTTAAGATAATTAGCTGAAACTTGCTATCTGTAGAGAACGATTCACAAGCCAAACTTTGATGTGTTGATAGCCTCATTTCCTAAAAAAAAAGGACAAAGGGTCTATGCCAAAATTATATTTTTGATGAAATCTCAAAAACGGATTTTTTGTTTTTCTTAATTTTTATAAATTTTTTCTTGTTTACATGTGTGCTAAATTTTACCTTGGGATGATAATGGGATCATAGTTAAAAAAATTTCTTTATATCTTGATGCATAAATTGTTTGATATTTTTATTACTATAAAAATTAATATCTAAAGTGCACATATTGTTATGAGGCACCTTATTTATGTAGCATATATATTATAAAAACGTGGACACCATGAGCACCTGGTTTCGCTACGTTGACATTTAAATAAAGAAACAATTAATTAAAAAACGTACTTACATAATAACGGGCTCACAAGAATAATTGAGAACCTGTACATAAATGCCCCATTTTCGCCCTTTCTCGCTGCACTGTTTGATATTGATGAAAACAGTGGTTGCACGTGGAGTAAAACTTTAGCACACCAAAAAATTCTTGCAGCCACACCCAACAGATAACGCCAAGTTGTCTCAGTGCACTAATTTAAGCTGCACCTTTTACAGGCAACGGCAATCGGTAGGTGGCATCACGAGGGTGCGGGCGTTGTCGATCGCCGCAATTGATTCACAAGAGCATGAACCGAAGGCCCAGATTCTGTGTACTGTAATATTCTATATTCCGTAATTAGAATGCGACATAACATCAACGGTGCACAGAATTTGGATCCAGTTAAGCGCGGCGCCGGCGGTAGCTTTTTGTAAAAAGCAAAAGTTGCATAAACGCCGTAGCGTGTTTTCTCAGTCTGTTTGGCTTTGTAACGTATCCGTTCTGGAAATTAATTTGATATTACGTAGTTACCGAAATCAAAATGTTAGATCGAAAATCGAAAAAAAATTGGTTGGTATTTTCCACTTAATGTTGCAATCCCTATGATGATCAAAATCATCCCACGATAGTAAGAAATTCCAGAAATGTGACAGAGTGTATGTGTAATCTTAACTTAAGCGTCGAAATAAGTAAGTGAAAATGATTAAAAACTTTTGAAATAGTATAATTCCACTCACTGCTAGTTTATAGGTAAAATATTAAAGTAGAGGAATTGTCAAATAGTTATATTTAAGGTAAAATAACAGAATTTTGAACATCAATTTACAAAAATAAATTTTTAAATAGGATTCCACTGTCATCCCATGATAAAACTTGGCCTACATGTAAATAAATAGTCTAGAAAACAAATATAAAAAAAATGAACAAAATAAAAAATCCGTTTTTAAACTGCATTAAAAATAAATTTTGTGGTGAGACCCCTGCATTTTTTTTATAAGAAGGGTGCCACTAGACATACCATAATTAAGCTTGTAGACCTGTAAGATTACACAGCAACATTTACCTCTATATACCCAAGACTTTATGAATAGCAAGGGTTTAAAGATATCAAGTCATAATAACTCAAAAACTAGACGGCTAAAAAATCTAAAATTTAGCATTTTTACTTCTTTCTACTTAGTAAAGAATTTGACCAAAAATTATGAAAATCAAAAGTGATATGGTCCAAACCATTGGTTGATTTGATATGGACTTACCCTATTATTTTATTTATAAAATAAAAAGTTAAAAAATAAACATATTTTATATTTATTCTATATATTATATGCTCTAGGTTATAAAGTGTTTCTTTGTACAGGGTGATTTTTTATAATTTCCGCATCCCTGTCACTCGGTTATTATTGGGGATTGAAAGTTCAAACAAAAACTGCTCGATTTGGTTAATTATGACACTTCAAGCTCTGCAACAGTTTTTATTGCTACCTCACTATATACAAGGTGTGGTAATAAGGTATTTTTTTTGAAATTTAACAACCTCTATTTTTTTAATTTGAGTTTCTGTTATGGTTTAAATATAAATGTATATAGGATCTTTATGAAGAAAATGCATTATACATCAGAAAATGTTTTACATAGCATAGACATATATATTTTTATAAAAAGACAAATTCAAAAATGTAAAAATATGGGGTGTTCAATTAAAATAAACTGAACTTAATGACACACCCTGTATATGATGAGATGACAACACAAAAATTGTTGCAGATGGCCATAACTTACCAGATCAACCAGTTTTGTTTGAACTTTTAACTCCCAATAATAACAGAGTTAGATACAGGAATTGTGCAATTATAAAAAATCACCCTCTACATACAATCCAAGGATTTGAAAACGCTAAAGGGTCCAGCGTCTGGTAATAATTGTATCTCTGGTACCCAGTGATGCACCCAGGAATATGTCTTGGGGGCTAGAGACCCCATAATGCAGTATATTATGCTATTTCATTTTTAAATTCATAAAGTATGTGGAAAAGATAAAAAAAAATCCTTAGGCTTGGGGGGAGGGGCAGGTCCCTCCTTGGATGCGCCCATGGGTACCTATATATTTGTTGGAATGGAAACCCAAATTGTACCAGGTCCAAAACCTCTACATCATTGGCGCAACGTAAACCTCAGTTAAAAAATTGTTGTCCAAATAGTTCCTTTATGAAAAATTGACACAAATCACAAAAAACACATGAAAGATAAAAAAACAACAAAAAAAGTTTAAAAAACAATCTAAATAACCCCACATTTGGGTTTGTGTGACTGTTTTAGGGTCGGATATTCTACACTAACTAATAGAACACTAAAGTGGCGTTAGAAGTGACACTTTTCAAACGTTCCAATCCGGAATTCTAGAGAGAGGCTTGAGACTCTATTCTGGGTCTTGAACAGTGGCGGCCGCTACAGGGAGGGCAACGGGGCAGTGCCCTCCCAAAACTAGACAACAAACTGTATTTTTAATTGATTTATTTAAAAATAGTTAAATCTTCCCTTACGACATGATTGTCTAGTTCTTTTTATTATCTGTGGTTAACAATAAGCGAATAATTGGGTAAACATTTTTAGCGTAAATAATTACAAGTCGGCAGCGCCGCGCGGGGCCAAGGTTTCAATTTCATCCGTTTTTCAACGGTGTATAGGTGGCTGTTCTCGCGCGGGGGCGGGAGCAATGTTTGATTTAGTTGACGTCGACCATCATCATCATCGTGCCGAAACTTTCGTTGCCCTTTCTAGTGTTGCGGGTTCTATCCTTAGTGAAGACGTATGAGTTTGTTTGGATTTGGGGTAGGTCAGCCTCGCTGTCGCGTGTCATTGTTTTTGTTATCGTTAAAATAAATATCGTCTATTACATAAATAACTGTGCAAATTTAAATACGTTGACATATGAACGTTGAATCTTTAGGGCCGCATAGACCGGACCTAAAAATTAAACAAAATTTTAGTGTAAGTAATGCCGAGGGTTGTTCCATAAAAACTTATAATAGAAAATGTAATCAAAAATTATACGATGCTGAAAACTGGTTGTGCGGTTGTGAAAAAAGACATGCTTTTTTTGCTTTATTTCTCTTGTTATGAACAATCCACGAAGTGATCCTGCGTGCAAAGGGAATGTGTGATATCAAGCCCTTTAGTGAAAAGTTAAATAGACACAAAGTAAGTGTATTCATTTAAATAACCACATAGAATTTTTTATGCTAGGCAAGACTGATATTAGGTGCCATTTGAATAGTGCCTTTAGGCAAAACAATACCGAACATAATGAAAATGTGACAAAAATTAGACATATACTTAGTAGGTTAATAGACTGTTTAAAATTCCGTGGGATTTTTGAGGTTCCTCTACGGGGCCATAAAAAAGAATGGACTTTATCTATAAACAAATAAACTAAAAACCACACCAAGTAGCTGCTTGTTTGGAAAATTCTAAAATAAAATTGTTTCTGTAAGTTTTTTTATCTCATTTTTTCATGCAATTTAAATTTCCTCCCCCCCCCCAATTTATAACGTCACCAGCCACCACTGACTCTTAACGCGTACACTCCAATCGCGAATTCTAAAGAAAAGCCTGTAGCACGGATCAGATGATCCGCCTGTAGACTGTTGTTTAGTTGACACTTGAAAAACGTTAGAGATACTCACTAACCGAAACGTCGGTCGGTGGTCAGCTTGTCGGTTCTGAATGATCGAAATTATTTTATGGTTTTAATTTTGACAAATTGATGCTGAAAGTTAGGAAATGTCAACTAGCGTTTAAAAAAATGTGATTTTAATATACTGTGCATTCTGGAGGTGGTACAGTCGCCTCCAAAAATAATGTTGCATCTCGTTTTTTTCCTGTTAAGCAAAAAACTTGAAAAATTGATACTTTGAGAGTGTGTGTACGTAACTAGCTTATAGCTTTTTTATTTAACATAGCTTTTTTATAAAAATTTTACTAAATTTATTAATCTTGCTATGCTATATATCAATTTTTACCACGCACTAATATTCTTTATCGTAGTCTTTATATTCACTATTTTTACATACATAGTTCAAAACGGATTGATTTTTATCCTGTGAAACCGGTGTTTTGTGCCACATTTTAAATAAATTACGTCGGCCAATCGCATGCGCCAACGCTAAAACAATAAATCATAGCTAATACAGCGGCAAGAAGCGGCAGCTGAATGTAGCACCTATACAACCCTTGATACATGATTGAAATATCCATCCAGACTTTGTTAGTCCAATATATGTAATACATATTTGAAAAATTATAATAAATCAATACACAACTTTTATCTATTTTTTTTAATAAGCAAATTGAAACTTTGCAAATGGCTTAATAGTAAAAATACTCTGCCAATCTATGGGCACATAAGCTCACACTGGGTACTATAGTTTTAGTGTATCTACTTGAAAGCTAATATAACTAAAAACTGAAGTATATTTTATTGAACTCCAGACTCAATTACCTTTCGTTTGATACCACACAAGCCATGTTTTGACTTAAACTCTAATTTTTCAAATCTAGCCCCACCCTTTTTTTAAAAACTAAAATGTATTTTTTTTAACTCCAGACTCAATTACCTTTCGTTTGATATCACACACGCCATATTCTCACTTAAACTCCAATTTTTGAAATATACCCCCACCCTTTTTTTTAAATAAATTAAAATGTATTTTGTTTAACTCCAGACTCAATTGCCTTTCGCTTGATATCACACACGCCATATTTCCCCATAAACTCTAATTTTTGAAATCTACCCCCACCCTTTTATTTGGTTTGTGTTCGGTGGATTTTATTCATTTTTAAATGGGACCATCTCGGCCCAAAACCCAGCCTAGGTACCAAATTTCATTAAAATCGGCCAAGCGGTTTTTGAGTTATGCGCGTTGGTCGTTACAGACAGACATACAGACAGACAGACAGACAGACAGACGGCGCAACAAAAAAGTTTCGAAATCATCTGAAACGCAAAGATATATAAAAATTTTTGAAATCGGAACAACTTTTTTTTTCTCGAAAAAATTAGGATCACCATAGCTCACACTACTATAGTATATGTGTGAGCTAATAAAGATACTAACCCATATTTTAAATATACGTGAAGAAATCATATAATATCTGGTTTACCAACTTGGAGCACTTTTGAAAATCGCCTTTTCGCGCGGAATAAGTGCGGTTCATTATGCAGGCAATCAAACGGCCTATGACTTGTCGTCGTGACAAGTGACAACGAGTTAGTTAATCGATTTTCTGCATTGGGGTCTAGTAATAAGGTAATTGGGCACTTTTTTAAGACTTAGTGGTTATGATAGAAAATAGTTCGATATTGAGGTTTCGATCGTCTAAATTAGACAAGCTGACCGCCGTGCGTCGTCGGTGGTCTTTAAAAGACAATGGAAGGCGAAATTTTGTCAACAAAAGATATTAGTTTTTTTTAGTTTTTCCTCTCTTTCAAATCCTCCATCATACAACATGCCGTGTTTGTGGAGATTTAACAAAATTTCCTCTGATGTCAATTAATAAATTTTAGGCCGCTGTTAGGTCAAAAGGGTCTAACCGCTAAAATAATGTTTCCCTGTCATGTCGCCGTTCATAAATTGACCAAGCATACATGTTGTTATTTTGCAGTTGCATAAAGCTCTGCCATAATTCAGTGTTAGTACTTGCTCGGCTGGGTAGCACCAACAGAATAACAGAAAATATCAGAATGGTGTTTGCTATTATTATTTAGTCAAATTGGCAAAAAAATTAACTTTTTTAAAACAAAGAAAAGCAAAAATATTTATTTTAATTTTATTTAGGAAAGGTGTATTTTGTTATAATTTGTCACTATTTTTAAAACCTTTAAATAATAGAAATGAAATAGAAATAGAAATATTTATTAGCTCCAAATACGTACTGTATGCTTCCTCTGTTTTTTCCTTTGCATCAGCTTTACTAATTCCAGATTGAACGATTGTTCAGCGTAAAGTGCTATTAAAAGTGAAATTATGTTATATGGTAAATCATTCATGAAAACTAAGAAAAAAATTGGTCCGAGAATAGACCCCTGGGGTACAGCGTGTCCCATTTTCGATGGGATTAAATGGGAAACTCGGTTATTACTAAGGATATCGATTTTCTGATTACACCTTACCGTGCTGTTTTTTTGAGCCCTTAAAAATGCTGTAATCAGATTTTTGCTATACCCCGTAGTTTCGTTACTACAGGGAGTTTTTAAAAAAATTGCATTTTTAATAATCCCTTATATTTCGCTTATTTTGCAAGATATTTTTATTCTGTAAAAACCTTTTTATGGCAACTTTTTTAGAAAAAAATAATGACATTGTTGTTGTAACGACCGATTTACCATATACACACTACAGTTTGCTGACGACCAAGTAATTGTAGCTAATGATAAAGAAGACATAGAGTATATGATAAGAAAGTTAACGGAAGAATACCAAAAGTGGGGGTTAACAGTGAACGTGGACAAGACACAGTACTTATGTATTGGAAACGAATCAAGTGAATTAGAACTAGAAAATGGACAAACAATATCTCCATGTAATGAGTATGTGGTGTCACATTTAATAAGACGGGAAAGAACTGTAAAGAACTAGAAAAAAGAAAGAAAGGTTATTGGTTGTCTTAAAAGTATTTTATGGAGCAGAGAGATAAAAAAGAATGTAAAATATAACATATATGAAACAATGGTGAAAAGCACGCTGTTGTATGGAATAGAGACTTGTCGCGTAACAGAAAAATACAAAGCAAAAATGGATGCAATAAGAAGATCAATGAGAATATCTAGAACAGATCATATAAGAAATGAGATCATAAAACAAAGAATGAGAATCGAGAGAAGCATAACGACATCACTAAAAGGCAACTGATATGGTACGGCCATGTACAACGGATGAGCGAAAGATTACCAAAGCAGGTCCTAGAATGGCAACCAATAGGGCGCAGAAAAAGAGGGCGTCCTAAACTGGAATGGCAATCCAAAAATCAATAAGTCAAAAAAACCTGACGGAAGATGACTGTCAGGATCGAAGAAGGTAGAGAATAGGCGTCGGACAACGTAGAAAAACGTTCTAAACCGACATAGTAGTAGTAATGACGTTGTCACTTTTTTTAAATATTGTTTGGTTTTTGAGTTACGGTATTTATCAGAAAAAAATTAAATACGGACCTGGATTTTTTTATTACTATTTTGATTGGTTTCATTCTATTTATTACCACAAAATAATAAAAATGTAATAGTTTTTTGTTTTAAGGTTAAAAAAAATATTTAATATTTTTAAAATGAATTTAGTCCAACCTGGAAATTGCCAACATAAATATAAATTAAAAATTGCTAGTTGAACGATTTTTAGTTTAACTGTTTTGATACTTAGCAAATAATTAAAATGGTTTTACGTTAATTTAAAGATTTATTTGACACGACAAACACAAAAAAAATAACAAAAAATATTAACTTATTTTACCTTAATGATATAAATTTTTAAACTGATTGCCATTATGTGTAATACATTCTTAGCATTTTTGAGTAATTATTTTTAACGTATTTTGCATAAAAATATTTTTACCGTTTGGATATTGGGATTTTGTGAGTTGAATAAAACAGTCAAACATATCAAATTTTTTTAAAAATCAGGATATGGTCGATTTCCAGCCATTTTAGAATAATTTTGAGTGAATCATTCACAAAAATGACAAGTAAAATGGCAAATGTAAATTCCACGCTATTGTTTTTCCATGTTCAAGTAAATTCATGAGTTGCTGTGCTACCATCAAATTTTTAACGCCTTTTTTATTTATAAATTTTTTAATTAACGTTTCAAAACAGATAAACTAAAAATCGTTCAACTAGTGTGTCTTGCAATTTTTAATAAATATTTACGTTGGAAACTTTCAGGTTCGGACTAATCTTTTTTAAATATTAAATATTTTTTTAAAACCTTAAAAATCAAAATAGTAATAAAAAAATCCAGGTCCGTATTTAATTTTTTTATGATAAATACCATATCCCAAAAACTAAACAATATTTTAAAAAATTGACAAGGTCATTATTTTCTTCGAAAAAAGTTGCGTTAAAATGGTTTTTACAGAATAAAAATATCGTGCAAAATAAGCGAGATATAAGGGATTATTAAAAATGCAATTTTTTCAAAAACTCCCTGTATTAGCGAATCCACGCAGCATAACAAAAATCTGATTACACCATTTTTAATCAGATGCAGATGCAATCAGAAAATCGATATCTTTAATAACAACCGAGTTTCCCATTTAATCCCATCGAAAATGGGCACGCTGTACACCGATTGTAATGTCGGTAGTTTTTGACATTTCGCCAGTGGGTAGGACAACAGACTGCTATCTACCGGTTAAGTATAACTCAAACAGATTCAAATATTCACCTCTGATTCCAAAGAAAGATAATTTTTTTAATAAATAAATAATGCAGTTTTTTTGAAAATTTAATAGTTTTCCTAACAATTTTTTTTTAAATTAGTTAGGAAAGGTGTATAGTTGCCACATTTAAATTTTCTGTACAAAAAAAGGTCTTATAATGACTTTAGAAAAGTGTTGAAAATTCTAAAATCCTTCATAATATTTGAAAATTATTTTCAATTTTTACACAGACTCCTGAAAATATCATAATGTTTATTATGATTACGAAAGCGCCTATGGCAGTTCTTATGTGGCCTAAAGTGGCGGTTATTATTTTTATAACTAAAAATAAGGATAGGGATATGTAAGTCGAAAGATTAAATTTGAAAGTTGAAGGCAAGTATCTAAAAAACTGATGGATAGATATTTGAAATTTTTACACGGTTGTAAGGACATTCAAAAGGCCTTCAAAACAAGGTATCACTAGACCCACTTTTCCAATTCAAAATATAGGGGTAAAGTATACCCCTCGAAGGAAGTTCCTGCTAAGTGTCCGAGCGTTTCTCCAAATTCGCACTATAAATACTCAAAAAGGCCTTTGTTTCGATGTTCGTGAAACACCATGTATAAGATTCATGGATCGGTCTCTAAGGTTTGTGTATCAGCTCTGCTTAAGTACTACCTAATCTAGTTTAGTTCTGTGGCAGCAGCTATAAAACTTTTAGCATGTGTGGGTAGATCGACACAAATAGGCATATCTAAGGTATGCTCTAACGGGTCCTAAGCTACATGATACGATCGACCGACATTTCTCACTCGGTTGGGAAAGTAACCAAAGTTTATTAGCTTAAGGTTACCACCGTATGTGAAAATTAATTTACATAATACAGACAACCCTAGCAATAACTGATTTTGTGCAAGCAAAATTACTATCATTGCAAAGAAACATATAATATGACCAATACCCAGAAGTCCCATATCCTAGCGGAGAATTTGCTTCATTGGCTTCTATTCTATTTAGCCTCTTCTCTGTCTGTCGCCGTGTTCATCCATCTAGTTCCCGCGGGTTTCTTTAAATCGTCCGCTCATCTCATTTGGGGTCTTCCCTTACTCCTTTTATTTTCTTAAGGTCTCCAGTTATTACATTTGTTTCATCGATCGTCTTTCTTTCTAATATTATGATCGGCAAATTTCCATTTTAATTTTGCTACTCCACTATCATCCCTTACTTTTGTTTTGTCTCTTATCCATTCATTCCTCTTTCTATCTGTTAGCTTTACATGTAACATTTGTCTTTCCATTGATTTTGGGGCTTTTGTTACATTATCCATGTTTGATTTTGTAAGTGCCCAGGTCTGGGATGCATAATCTCACTCGTCTCTTGATTTCAGCTGTTTGGTTTTCTGTTTTTAGTTTAATAGTTTGTCCCAGGTATATATATTCCTCTACTTATTCTATTTTTTCCTGGTATACTTTGATCGTGATGTCTTCGTCTGTGTTTGTTATGATTTTAATTTTAGTGTAGGTCATACACGAGCCGATATTTTTAGCTGCTGTATCCAGTTCTTCCAGCATTTTTATCAGTTCTTCTTTCTTATCTGTTATTAAGGCTATATCATCAGCATATCTTAGGTGGTTCAAGTATTGTCCGCTTACTTTGATGGCTATTTCTTCCCAATCTAAGTTTTTAAAAAGATCTTCTAGGACCTGGTTAAATAGTTTAGTGGATATTGTGTCACCCTGTTGACGTTAGTTTCTATGCCGTTTATCTCTTTTATTTGAATTATTTCATATCTAGCTAGAGTCGGCCTTAGAAATTTCATATTTCTGATATTTTCTTTAACTCTCTCAACTCTTATTTCACGGCTCTTTCTTTTATTTTCTTTTATCATTTTTCTTATAGTTTTATTTATTTCTGTGTATTCTATAGATGTTTTTTTTGCCTTCTTTCTCGATATTCCGTTTTTTACCATCAGTTTCTTTATTTCTTCTGATATAGAATTTTCTTTCTTTTTATCTTTTTGTGCGATATTTTTTCCTACTTTGGTCTTGTCAGTCTATATTTTCATTTTCGCGTCTTAAGTTTTGGGTTAGCTGTATCTTTAGCCTTTCTTTGTATATAGCTTTATTTTGTGTAAGTTTATTCATGTTAAGTTGTTCATTGAATTTGCTATCAATGCAGTTTTGTTAAACTTTGCTATTATAATTTTTTTTTTGGTGGATCATTCGTAATGTAAAATAGTAATCATAAGTAATGGAAAGAGTTGTGAACAGTCACCTAACCAAGTACTTGGAAAAGTACAAAATTATCAACGACAAGCAATACGGATTTCGAAAATATAGGTCAACTAGCGATTTACTTACATACGTCACTCACTTATGGCAAAAAGCGATTGAGTTGCGAGGTGAAACAAGAACAATTGCCTTAGATATATCTAAAGCCTTCGATAAAGTCTGGCATGAAAATCTGCTCAACAAGCTCAAAGCAATGGAATTGCCGCCGAGACTTTGCACTTGGTTTGAAAGTTACCTTAAGGATAGATCAATTTATGTTGCACTGGATGCCCGGAACTCCAACTCTTACCAAATAAATGCTGGTGTGCCACAGGGAGGAATCCTTTCGCCAACACTTTTTCTGATTTACATAAATGACCTCATAGATAAAACAGTAAATCCACTTTATTGCTTTGCAGATGATGGCAATGTAGTCTCTTCAGTCATACCACCCACATGTCTCTCCGCACGTGAATTCCATTACCTTAGACTAACTGAAATATCACAGATAAATAACGACTTGGAGATAATAGAGGACTGGGGCAACAAAAACCTTGTACAGTTCAACGCGCAGAAAACCCAAGCAGCCCTGTTTTCAAAAAAGACCAGCACCGGTGAGCCAAACATCATGCTATCTGGAAGTGCTGTCGCATTGCAGAGCCAGTTGAACATCTTAGGAGTCACTGCAGAGACCAACATGTCTTGGCACAGTCACGTGGCAGATATAGTTAAAAGGGCGTCCCAAAAGCTTGGGGTGCTATTTCGTACAAGACATCTGTATACACCAAGCCAACTGCTGACACTCTACAAAGCCCAGATTCGACCAACTATGGAGTACTGCTCACATATATGGAGTGCGGCACCCAAACATACCTTAATGCTTTTGAACACCGTGCAAAAACGAGCTATCAAGCTGATCAATGACCCCGCACTTACCCGTAGCTTGGATAGTCTCGAACATTGAAGAACTGTGGGCGATCTATCTCTCTTCTACAGGTATTATCACGGAAAATGCTCTGAAGAGTTGGCACGTATGATCCCCCCGGGAGTAGCACCTACTAGGCGAACACGTCAAACAGACGGTAACCATCAATTTATTGTCAAAATAGAGGCACCAAGAACCTCATTATATCAGAATTCATATCTCTGGAGAACAGCATCGCTGTGGAATAAACTTCCTGCGACAGTTTTCCCTGCAGGTTACAACCTGAACCGTTTCAAAACCAACACACACCAACATTTCCGCGCACTTGCCGCTTCTCGAGCGTGATAGGGATCTCCTTGCGAGTGCGCATACCAGTAAAAAAATGGATTAAAACCGGTGCTTTAATCGATCACAAATTTTGACGCTCCCCGGAACGCTGTAGGGGGAGGGGGGGTTTGGCCTTGCGTTACACACAATATTAGCTCACACATATACTATACTATAGTAGTGTGAGCTATGGTGATCCTAATTTTTTCGAGAAAAAAAAAGTTGCTCCGATTTCAAAAATTTTTATATATCTTTGCGTTTCAGATGATTTTGAAACTTTTTTGTTGCGCCGTCTGTCTGTCTGTATGTATGTCTGTCTGTCTGTCCGTAACGACCAACGCGCATAACTCAAAAACCGCTTGGCCGATTTTAATGAAATTTGGTACCTAGGCTGGGTTTTGGGCCGAGATGGTCCCATTTAAAAATGAACAAAATCCACCCAACACAAACCAAATAAAAGGGTGGGGGTAGATTTCAAAAATTAGAGTTTATGAGTTTATGGGGAAATATGGCGTGTGTGATATCAAACAAAAGGTAATTGAGTCTGGAGTTAAACAAAATACATTTTAATTTATTTAAAAAAAAAGGTGGGGGTATATTTCAAAAATTGGAGTTTAAGTGAAAATATGGCGTGTGTGATATCAAACAAAAGGTAATTGAGTCTGGAATGAAAAAAAAATACATTTTAGTTTTTAAAAAAAGGGTGGGGGTAGATTTGAAAAATTAGAGTTTAAGTCAAAACAGGGCTTGTGTGGTATCAAACGAAAGGTAATTGAGTCTGGAGTTCAATAAAATATACTTCAGTTTTTAGTTATATTAGCTTTCAAGTAGATTCACTAAAACTATAGTACCCAGTGTGAGCTTATGTGCCCATAGATTGGCAGAGTATTTTTTTAATGTGTTTTTTCTTGAAAATGCTTTACAAGGGGGAGGAGGTGTCAAAATTCCTGACGTTTTGCGTTACGTAATTTAAGGACGTTCCCTCCGGACTATTTGTTTTAGTTTAACAACCGTTAAACAAATGTACTAATGAAACCAAATATGAATTTTAATTTTATTTCATTCATAAACAAATCTCGGATAAAATATTTTTCATTCCTAGCAAATTTTTGAGCCGCATGGCGGCACGCAACAGAAAGGATTGGCTCAATACTGTTAGATATATTATTATTAGTAGTCGCAAGAAAACTATAGGCCCTTAACACATTCACTGCCGTTTGGTTTCGAATATATTTTCCCACAAGACGCTAGGCATACCAAGTGTACTTTGGCTGCCTCACTTCCGCATGCGCATTTACGTTTCCCAATTCCCAAAACTTGTCCCACAACAAAACTTTCCTGACTTCTTTCCCGGGATCCTACAGGGTGTGAATCCGAACCGAACCGAATCGAACCGAACCTATCCAAACCTAACCATACCCAACTAAACCGAATTAGCAGTGTTGTAGTTTAGTTCGGTTTAGTTAGGTTCGGTTCGGTTCGGTTTGGTTCGGTTCGGTTCGGTTCGGTCCGGTTCGGTTCGGTTCGGTTCGATTCGGTTCGGTTCGGTTCGGTTCGGTTCGGTTCGGTTCGGTTCGGTTCGGTTCGGTTCGGTTCGGTTCGGTTCGGTTCGGTTCGGTTCGGTTCGGTTCGGTTCGGTTCGGTTCGGTTCGGTTCGGTTCGGTTCGGTTCGGTTCGGTTCGGTTCGGTTCGGTTCGGTTCGGTTCGGTTCGGTTTGGTTCGGTTCGGTTCGTTTCGGTTTGGTTCGGTTCGGTTCGGTTCGGTTCGGTTCGGTTCTGTTCGGTTCGGTTCGGTTCGGTTCGGTTCGGTTCGGTTCGGTTCGGTTCGGATTCACATCCTCTAGGATCCGGGGTAGGAAGTCAAGAAAGTTTTTTTTTATTGGTTCAGTTTGCTTTGGTTCGGTTCGGTTAGATTTGATTAGGTTTCGTTAGGTTAGGTTTTTGAAACTTTCTATTTTCATGTGGTTAGAAATCAAGTGAAAATCACCCTGCTCATCTATTGTAATACATGAATTAAATAATATTGGTAGATCTGCGCATGCGGAAGTCAGGCAGCCAAAGTACACTTGGTATGGCTAGCGTCTTGTTATTTTCCATAATTTTACAAATTTTATTTTGGGTATCTGCAAAAACACAACCTGACCCATATCCCAACTAATCGCGACCATTTGCTTTGAAAGCCGAGAAAACACTGTTAGCAGTTGCGGCTGGTGACCTTATAAATTGGGGGGGCAGAAATTTATTTTGCATGGAAAAGAAGATAAAAAACAATTTTATTTTAGCATTTTACAAACAAGCAGCTACCTGGTGTAGTTTTTAGTTGTTTATAGATAAAGTCTATTCGACCTTCTATTACATGCGCAAAGTGCTCGGACTCACCAGTTTCAGACTTATCATGGCCCCGTAGAGCAACCTCAAAAATCCCACAGACTTTTAAACAGTCTATTAACCTACTAAGTATATTTTTATTTTTTGCCACATTTTCATTATGTGTTATATTAAAATAGAGTTGGGGCCCTTTGTTATTTTTTTTTATATAATATAACTTTTTGTATATTATTGATGTTGTTTTAATATACCCCAAATTTACCTCGGCTAGGTAGAGCTATTTAGGGTCGTGAGGTTCTTTTAAGAAAAATATTGTCAATTTTCTATTTTTGAAATGATAATAGACCTCTATTTACTTTGACACAATTAACAACAATGGTGACAGATTTTCCTTACTATCACCATGTTACCAATGTATCAATGCAGGAACGAAATAAAAGATCAGGAGTACTTTTTGTTTACAAACCTTAACATTTATTTTGTTTCAGAAAGAAAAGCAAATAAAAATCAAGTGATCAAATATAAACAAGAAAAAAATATTAATTTTTTGTTGAAACTCAGTTTCTTAAAAAGGTAGTAAAAAAATGATAGTAATAAAATTATAGATTTTACTGTTCATATATAACTTAAAAGAGACATACTTCCTTTTTAGAACCTTGTTTCTTTGGATGTACAATAGTGAAAAAAATATGTACATATGTTGTAATAGTTTTGTCGAGAATTGAGGTTAGAAAAAAAATAACATAAAAACAAAACAATCTTAACCCAGGAAATGTTAGACTCAGTACACTTGAAGTAATCTTTAAAATACAACTATGGTTTCAATCATTTTCCACCGATAAAAACAAAAAAACTTTATTTTCTGATCAGGTCCGTCAAAACACCCTATATAAATATTCTAAAGTTTCATCAAAATTTGTACATACTGTACAGTAATTCTGTAGAATTACCAAATAAAACTTTAGTCTATTTACACCAAATTATTTATCTTTTCGGGACACAAATCATCACCTAAGTTTATATATAAAAAACAAAAATGTGTATTTTGGTTATAAAAAAAACTATATAAAAAAAAACAAACCAGCTATCGGCAATAGCTATATAAAATTTTAGCTGTACTAACCTGTCTAACTCTATTTCAACCAAAGGTGCTTATGATACCTATAACCTCAAATTTAACCATATGGTCATGTCTTAGTGACTATTGTTAATTGGTACCCAGCTATCCAAAAAAGAAATGAGAGCGAGATCCAGGATTAATTACTAGCTTAAAATCATAATCTGGATTCTAGAAATCCCATGTAGGCACAACATTGTGAACCCATTATAAATAAACTATAACCAAAATACCATATAGCCAATATATAAATATTTTGTCGAACATAGTTCGAACCATAAAACAAAAAAATATGAAACTAATCTAAATTTTTATAAAAAAATTAAATAGTCTAAATAGAGAGATAATTGTCTGTTAAAGACATAAAGAAAAATTGTAACATTTCCTCGGCAAAGAATTTTTTTTATAAATATATATATATATATATATATATATATATATATATATATATATATATATATATATATATTTATGTTATAACATATTAACGTAATTAAAAATAAAAATATGGTATATGCAATTGAATTTCATATTACCATTAATTAAAATTAGAGCAAAATTCTAATTTATCCTATAAAGAAAATTTCAAGCCATGCTTGATGAAAAAAAAATTAATTTTAAGGTTATGTTATAACATAATTAAAATACCTTGTTTCTCGACAAAATCTCAGACAGAAAAAGGGCGATTTTTGTAAAATTCCTCTCAATCTCCCAAACTGCATAGCAATCACCGACCAATCAGATTCCTCAAAACCCCAAAATTTTCATTCTCCAGAAAATCAATAACACAAATCCGTATTCATTAATAAGACTAAAACTGACTGAACAATTTTGAGCCACTTTATTTAAATTACAAAAAACTTATGTTTATTGTTTTATAGGTAAATAAATTAGTAAACAATCTCAGAGTCTTTGCAAAACAAAGCTTTTTAGGTTAAAATACAACACGGCCTATTACGCAATCACGGTCGAACGTACACGTACGTTGAACAACCAGAAAATTCTTTCTATCCCTGTTTCACCCGAATGACAAAAAAAGGACAGACAACTCACTCGATCCTATTCTGAAACTGAAACTAATTCAAAATGAACCTCTTCCCCAGCAGTTAGTTCTCTGCATAAAATCAATAATCTTGAGCTTAACCTGACTACAGAGAGGTAGCGTGCAAGTCATTTTCAAGATATTCTAATTAAACTCTTTCACGTAAGATGTCGCTAGAGGTTATTTTTTTAAAGCAAATATTAATTCATTTAGCAAAAACGCGTTACGGAAAAAAATGTAATTTTATTCGTAACATATGTTCGGTAATGTTTTGCCTATAGGCACTATTCAATTGGCTCCTAACATCAGTCTTGCCTAGCATAGAAAATTCTATGTGGTTATTTATATAAGTAGCACTTACTTTGTGTCTTTTACTTTTCACTAAAGTGCTTGATATCACACATTCCCTTTGCCACCCACGCAGGATCACTTCGTGGATTGTTCATATTAAGACAAAGAAAGCATTTCGTATTTCACAACCGCACAACCAGTTTTCAACATCGTATAATTTTTTATTACTTGCACTAAAATTTTCGTTAATTTTTAGGTCCGGTCTATGGGGCTCTAAAGATTTTATTTGTAATCGAAGTTCATATGTCAACGTATTTAAATTTGCACGGTTAATTATATAATCAACGGTATTTATTTCCATTTAAAAAAAAAACCAAAACACAAACAAATAATGGGCACGCGATTGGCAAGGCTTTTAACTACTGACCTATCCCAAATCAAAACAAACTCATACGTCTTTACTAAGGATAAAACCGGCAACGCCTGCAAGGGCAACGGACGTTTACGCACGATGATGATGGCCGACTTCAACTAAAACACACATTCCTCCCGCCTTCGCTCGAGAACATCCCCGTGCGGCGGTGCCGGCTTGTAATTATTTACGCTAAAAAAGTTCACACAATTAATCGCTTGATGTTAACCACAGATAATAAAAAGAACTAGACAATCATGTCGTAAGGGAAGATTTAACTTTTTTTAAATAAATCAAATCAAAAAATTTTGCACTTTTAAGAGGAAACTTCAATGCACCGCGGATTTAAAACCCCATTGCGATAGGAGAAACTTCTTCTAGACAAAATAATGTATCAAAAAATTATTTAAAATTAGGTAAACTAGGCACTTTTTTTAAGCGGTTGAGGTTTAGTTTTTTTGATTGGAGATTTAATGCGAACTAAGGAATTATTTTCTTTACTAATTGGCAAAAGTTTTATCAAAAAATATTAAATACTTTTCCCATAAAAGTGTTATTTCAAAACCCTTACACGCTCATTAAATGCCATAAGCAGAGCTCCCTCATAAGCAGTGGCGCACCCAGGAATATGTCTTGGGGGGGCCCGAGGCCTCTTGTGGGGGGGCGAAGCCTCATGATGTCGAATTTTAAGCTATTTTTTGTGTTTTTTCATAAAATATGTGGATAATATGTAAAAAAATGCAAGGCTTGGAGGTGCCCGGGCCCCGAGGCCCCCCCGGGTGCGCCCATGTCATAAGATCAAACTGACACGTCGAGTTGCTCAATTTTGGATGGCCTTTCTTTTCTCGTGGGCTATAGAACTATTATTTAATACTAGCAAGATACGGGTCAACAGGTTCGGAAACCTTTTGATAGTTTTATTACAGACCGCATACATACATACAAACTTCCTGGTTGATTCCTGGAGGACGTCTCCGATATGTATTTGGATTAGTCACGCGATCACAGAGAACCCTAAGTTGGGACAAGTTTGAGATGATAAAAAATTTCAGAGCATCTGTGAACAAGCGCGGATTTGGGTCAAAATCTAGGGGAGAGGGGGGCTAATACTCGACGAAAAAATTAGTTGTAATATATATTTTTTTCTAGGGGGGGAGAAATGCATTTCTAGGGGCATCGCTTAGCTTCTACCACCAAAAAACCAACTACTACCTAATTTGATTAGTAGTTGGTTTTGTGGTGGTAGAAGCTAGGGGAAAGGTAGTAGTAGTTGGTTTTCTGCTGGTGGAAGCTAGATAAGGGAAATGTGGTAGCCGTTGGTTTTTGGGTGGTAGAAGCTAGGGGAAGAAGAGCTACTTGGTTTTTTGGTGGTGGAAGGCAAGTGAACGTGGTAGTAGTTGGTTTTTGGTAGTAGAAGCTAATCAAAAATGGAGTAGTTGGTTTTTTAGTGAAAAAATGTATTTTTGAGATAAAACTGATCTGCACCTGAATATTTTTGTTGAATATGTCATAAGGTAAGTTATTTAAAATATGATGATATAGAAAAAAGTGTTTTGAATTTTATCTAGGGGGGGGGGGGCTGCTAGCTATACTACAGATAAGTTAAAGGATCAAAATTGTTATATTTTTGTTGACTTGGAGGAAATTGTTCTGTACATTTGACCACACATACATATTATGTATGTGTTTCGATGCGCCGAATCCAAATACGGAATTTTATTTCCCGTAGACCCCAAAAATTCAAGTAAATTGCAAAACACTTGATCAAAGTATTGAATTATTACACGGTGAATTTGCGAAAATGGTACCTTTTGAAAGAAATCGAAGACTATTTGACCACTTTGCAGAACTACTTTATAGAGCAACCTTGAAAACATCAAAAAAATTTTCTATTTTTAAAAACTGCAATTTTTGGCGATTTTCAGCGTTTTTCGAATTTTTTTGTGTCTGCGAGATAAATTGCAAAGTTTTAACAATTCACTTAAAATTTTGGGGAGGTACGGTCAAAACGGACCCCGAATATTTAAGTTCCTAAGATAATAATGAACCTAAGACGTGAATCGTAAGAACTTTTGAACCAAATTTATGTAGATACGAATATTTTCAAAATTTTGAAAAATATTAAAATATTTCACTAATAATAAATATTCCCAAGTTTTAAACATTTTAATAATTCTTAAAGTTTCTATGAAATTTATTAATTCAATTTCTTTTATTTTCAAAATTCAAACATTTTTCAAAATTAACTTCCCTCTTTTTTGGGTAAAGGGTAAAGTTGACATGATCAAGTAACCCATAAAAGGAACATTCAAACTCTTGAATTAATAGGACTTAAATTTGTTTTATTGTGATTTTTCCATAAGAAAATCTTTCATTCTGTAATTTTCCTGTGCGCTGTTTTACTATGTGCGCTTTATAAAGTGCAAACTTGTTTAGGCGCGTTTAGCAGTTTTTGTGGGTAGTGAATTGAACTGAGCCGTCAGGCTCGGGTATGTAACGCTCATTCGGGTGCAATCGGCTCGAGTCGACTAACTGTGAGAAAATTTAGCGAACGATATGATGATGCAGATGAAGGCCAGTATATAGAAGAGTTCGGTTCGGTCCGCTGTGTAGAATATGTTATGGGCCAGTATTATTAATTTCGCCTTGTTGAAGTTTACACTTCTGCCGTGTGGTTTTAAGCACGTACAATAATTTTTTCTTTGTGCGATTTTTTGGTTTGCAACTTTTTTTTCCTGTGCGCTTTCGTGTGTGTTTTTTCCTATACGCTTACTTACGGTCACCGTTTAACCATTACCCCCCCTCCCAGACTTTTGTTCCAGAACCGCCCTTGTGCCACTGTCGGAATCAGTGGCGGCTGCTGACGTTATAAATTGGGAGGACACAAATTTAAATTGCATGAGAAATGAGATAGAAAAATTTACCCAAACAATATTATTTTTGTATTTTCCAAACAAGCAGCTAATTGAGCCGTTTTTAAGCGAATAACTAGTAATTACCTCTGGTTATCCCCTGGTTCACATTTAAAATCAGCTGTTTAGGCCCTTAGCCTATTACCATAGAAACACCGCTTGAATAGCTGTTTTTATAATCGGTTATTGTTTAACAAAGTATAATACTCTGCCAATATATGGGCCCCTAAGCTCACACTAGGTACTATAGTTATAGTTTACGTGTGAGCTAATATAACTAAAAACTGAAATATATTTTATTCAACTCCAGACTAAATTACCTTTTGTTTGATACCACACATGCCATGTTTTGACTTAAACTCAAATTTTTAAAATCTACCCCCACCCTTAAAAAAAGTAAAAACTAAAATGTATTTTGTTAAACTCCGGACTCAATTACCTTTCGTTTGATATCACACACGCCATATTTTCACTTAAACTCGAATTTTTGAAATATACCCCCACCCTTTTTTTAAATAAATTAAAATGTATTTTGTTTAACTCCAGACTCAATTACCTTTCGTTTGATATCACACACGCCATATTTTCACATAAACTCTAATTTTTGAAATCTACCCCCACCCTTTTATTTGGTTTGTGTTCGGTGGATTTTGTTCATTTTTAAATGGGACCATCTCGACCCAAGACCTAGTCTAGGTACCAAATTTCATTAAAATCGGCCGAGCGGTTTTTGAGTTATGCGCGTTGGTCGTTACAGACATACAGACAGACAGACAGACAGACAGACAGACAGACATACAGACAGACAGACAGACAGACAGACGGCGCAACAAAAAAGTTTCAAAATCATCTGAAACGCAAAGATATATAAAAATTTTTGAAATCGGAGCAACTTTTTTTTTCTCAAAAAAATTAGGATCACCATAGCTCACACTACTATAGTATAGTATAGGTGTGAGCTAAAAGGCAACTTTATAGGGGTATAGTCAACCACGGACACCGGTGTTTCGGAAAAAGGCATTTCTGGTATGGTTGAACTGTGACTAAATATCTTTCTTCCTTATAGACCGGTGGACGTTTTCGTCCCGCCATGGACTTAGTTTCCTTGGTTCGCTGTCGTTTCACTCGTAGAATGAAAAATAGATTTTACCTATTTTTTCATTCTTTTTGATTTACCGGTTATTGTTTGTTGTTGCTTTTTGCGTTTTTTTTTAAAGAAGTTTAGTTTAATCGGGAAAAAAGTTTAAATATAATAAACATTGGTTAGAGGAGTACAATGATACTGTTTTTTTAAAATAATATTTCGTGTATCAAGGTCTACATTGAATAAATTAGAGGAAGCCAAGGATGATAAAACGGAAAAAAATTTTGGCAAGATAATATAAGACAATAAAAATTTTGGCAAGACAATATAAAGGAGGCCATCTCTATACAATTTTTCTTCACAGTTGAGGCACACACGATAAATTCCACTCATTGCAAAAATTCACGCAAAAAAAAAACAAAACAAATGATTGTGAGGTTAAGAAAATCTTATAACCTTCCTCAAAAGTGTGGTAATTACCGGTAATAAACGATGACGTACAAAAGGCTCATTCGTGACGTCACTCTTCAAGGAGTGGTATTTAGTAGGTATAGTAATTACTAGTTATTCGCTTGAAAACGGTTTTGGTGTAGTTTTTAGTTTATTTGTTTATAAATAAAGTCTATTCGCCTTTCTTTTTTATGGCCCCTTAGAGCAACCTCAAAAATCCCACAAAATTTTAAACAGTCTATTAACCTACTAAGTATATGTCTAATTTTTGTCACATTTTCATTATGTTCGGTAATGTTTTGCCTATAGGCAATATTCAATTGGCACTTAATATCAGTCTTGCCTAGCATAGAAAATTCTATGTGGTTATTTAAATGAATACCACACCACTTACTTTGTGTCTTTTTAACTTTTCACTAAAGTGCTTGATATCACACATTTCCTTTGCACGCAGGATCACTTCGTGGATTGTTTATAACAAGACAAATAAAGCAAAAAAAAGCATTAATTTTTCCACAACCGCACAACCAGTTTTGAGCATCGTATAAATTTTTATTAAATTTTCTATTATAAGTTTTTATGGAACACCCCTCGGCATTACTTACATTAAAATTTTGGTTAATTTTTAGGTCCGCTCTATGTGGCCCTAAAGATTTTATTTGTAGTCGAAGTTTATATGTCAACGTATTTAAATTTGCACAGTTAATTATGTAATCGACGGTATTTATTGCCATTTTATAAACAAATAATAACGAAAACAAACAACAAACAACACACGCGACCGGCAAGACTTTTTACTATTAACAAACCCCAAATCACAACAAATTCATACGTCTTCGCTAAGGATAGAACCGGCAACACTAGAAAGGGCAACGAACGTTTAGGCACAATGATGATAGCCAACGTCAACTTAAACAAACATTCCTCCCGCCCCCGAGCGAGATCAGCCACCCATACACCGCGGAAAAACGGGTGAAATTGAAACCGTGCGTGCTGTCAGATTGTAATTATTTCTTTCAAAAAGTTCACCCAATTAATCGCTCGTTGTTAACCACAGATAATAAAAAGAACTAGACAATCATGTCGTAAGGGAAGATTTAACTTTTTTTAAATAAATCAATTTAAAATACTGTTTGTTGTCTAGTTTTGGGAGGGCACAGCCCCGTTGCCCTCCCTGTAGCAGCCGCCACTGCTCGGAATGTTAATAAATACTAGCTAGCTGCCACAATGGCATTCCACAAAAGCAATACGAACCATACTTAAGTCTAGACCAAGTACCTATATCCAGTCTCGTAAATGTGTGTATTATTTTTTTCCTCGATTATTACATTACTATAATCCTTTGCGGATTTGCTCAATAGGTTACTGGTAGGTATGCATGTATAAATAACATGCTTATGTGACTCTAAGAAGCAATATAAGAAGGCAATTATTAACGCAATACTGAAAGTTACCGATCGGCTTTATTACTTAAGAATAGGTAAAAACTTTGAAGGTAAACGGTTTTATTTACACAAGCCTTACTTTTAACACGGATCACCCAACAAATAGATAGGGAACTGAGGTCGTGGGGGGTGCTACGCGCATCTTTCACGCAGCCTGGCATTTTGGGACGGATCACCCAACAAAGAGATAGTGAACTCAGGTGGTGGGAGGAGCTACGCGCATCTTTCACGCAGCCAGCCATTTTGGCACGGATCACCCAACAAAGAGATAGTGAACTCAGGTGGTGGGGGGAGCTACGCACATCTTTCACGCAGCCTGCCATTTTGGCACGGATCACCCAACAAAGAGATAGTGAACTCAGGTGGTGGGGGGAACTACGCGCATCTTTCACGCAGCCTGCCATTTTGGCACGGATCACCCAACAAAGAGATAGTGAACTCAGGTGGTGGGGGGAGCTACGCGCATCTTTCACGCAGCCTGCCATTTTGGCACGGATCACCCAACAAAGAGATAGTGAACTCAGGTGGTGGGGGGAGCTATGCGCATCTTTCACGCAGCCAGCCATTTTGGCACGGATCTCCCAACCTGTGCTTTTAACAGACTAAAATAAACATCTGGGGCGAATTTAAAATATTTCTTTTGGTTGGCTTGTAAGCAGTGACGTTACAAATTGGGGGGGCAAAAATTTATATTGCATGGAAAAGGAGATATAAAAAAAACTTACCTAAACAATTTTATATGCAACAAGCAGCTACTTGGTGTAATTTTTAGTTTATTTGTTTATCTTTCTTTTACATCCGCAAAGTGCTCGGATTAGAACCAGTTTCAGACTCATCATGGCCCCGTAGAGCAATCTCAAAAATCCCACATACTATACTAAGTATATGTCTATTTTTTGCCACAATTTCATTATGTTCGGTAATGTTTTGCCTTTAAGCACTATTCAATTGGCACCTAATATCAGTCTTGCCTAGCATAGAAAATTCTATGTGGTTATTTAAATGAATACCACTTACTTTGTGTCTTTTTAACGTTTCACTAAAGTGCTTGATATCACACATTTTTTTAAAAAATTTATACTGGCACTTTCCATCCAACCAGGATCAATCGCCCAGTTTCGCAAAGTTTGAGCAGAGTTAAAGCATTTTTAAACAAACACAAACAACCAAGTACCTAGCCCAGGAATCGAACCCGGACCGCCGGTATGGAAAACAAACATTGCTACGACTACACCACGACGGCGACTATATACTTGATATCACACATTTCCTTTTCCACCCAGGCAGGATCACTTCGGGGATTGTTCATAACAAGACATATAAAACAAAAAAAGCATTTCCTTTTTCACAACCGCACAACCAGTTTTCAGCATCGTATAATTTTTTATTAAATTTTCTATTATAAGTTTTTCTGGAATACCCCTCGGCATTACTTGCACTAAAATTTTGGTTAATTTTTAGGTCTGGTCTATGTGGCCCTAAAGATTTTATTTGTAATCGAAGTTCATATGTCAACGTATTTAAATTTGCACAGGTAATTATGTAATCTACGGTATTTATTAATATATATATTTATAAACAAACGATAATAAAAACAAACAATGGCACGCGACCGGCAAGGCTTTTTACTACTGACAAACCCCAAATCAAAACAAACTCATACGTCTTTACTAAGAATAGAACCGGCAACCCGTAAGAAGGGCAACAAACATTCCTCCCGCCCCCGCTCGAGGACATCCACCCATATCCCACTGAAAAACGGGTGAAATTGAAACCTGGCCCCGCGAGGCGCTGCCGGCTTGTAATTATTTACACTAAATAGGTTCACCCAATTAATCGCTTGCTGTTAACCACAGATAATAAAAAAACTAGAGAATCATGTCGTAAGGAAAGATTTAACTTTTTTTAAATAAATCAATTAAAAATACTGTTTGTTGTCTAGTGTTGAAAGGGCAGTGCCCCGTTGCCATCCCTATAGCAGCTGTCACTGCTTGTAAGTGTAAGGATTGATCCACAGTTTCACTTCTTGCCGCTCACTTCTATTTCCCTGTTTCTCTAATAGAAAAAGATGGAGAGATAAATTGTATCTTTATCTCGTTCTTTTATAAAAAGAGGGAAATAGAAGTGAGCGGCAAGAAGTGAAACTGCGGATCAGGCCGTATTGTGAGATCAATACTTCACGTCTGCTTGTTGAGATTCTTTTTAAGCAGTTTTAATTTTTATTGAAATAATAACATAAACAAAGTGAATAAATATATATTTTATAAAAACACTGATATAAATACACTAAACATCAAATTTTCCAACAAAAAATCTAAAGCTAGGATTTCCTCCACGATCGTTTACGACGAAGTCGCAGCGAATTATTCGTCTACCGCTGGCTGAAATGGGATAACAGTAATGCGGGTCTCTTTCCAAAGAGTGGGAGACAAATGATTCGCCGGGACTTGCTCGTAAAGGTACCCATTTACGTTCAGTTGGCCGGCAGTTAATGGACTGTCCGTCCTTGTAGGCCGACAATAGACGTTGCTCAATACACATGTTCAGTTAATTACTTGGAATTTGAAATGAAGTTCTTGGACGGATCGCAAGAAGAGGGTCCTGCTGCCCTTGAGGTAGTATTAAATGAAAAAAAAAAAAAGAAAGAATAACAAGAAATTTTGGATGAAAAAGTGGTTTCAAAAACTTTTTTGCACATGGAGCTTATACACGGTAAAAAAATTGTCTTAGATCAAAGCAAATTGCTTTAACGTAAAATAATTTGTGCTTTCCTATTCACCAAGAGAATAATTTCTTGATGTAGCACAAAAAATGTCTTGCCTCTTTATTTTAGTGTGAAAGAGAAATTGTTTTATTATAAGTTGGAACTGAATTATTCTAAGGCACCGTTTTCTCTGAAAGCAAAATATTACTCCTATATGAAGACAATTTGCTTTGTTACAAAGTGGAGTATACTGAAACAAAACAATCAAAGAAGAAAAATAAAGTCTCATTTCAAGATTAAACGCTGCGTTGAACTAAAAAAAATATTTTAATTCAAAACAAATTGTGTTAAGGTAAAACAATTTATTCAAGAAAAGAACGTGTTTTCATTGTAGATAAAATCTTTTACCGTGTAATAGAACTTCGAAATTCAAGTGAAACTGACTTTAAAAAAAAAATTATTTGAGGATGAATGATGAGCGTTGAAAGTTTCTGCTAAATTTAGTGAAACCGCATATTACTTTAATAAAAGATGGTTGGTTTGCCATGTTTTCTTTTATCTGAACTGGCCGGATAATTTTTTTAAAACTGAACTGAAATACGCCTAAACGTCCGGAAAATATTGTATCCGGCCAAGACAATACAAATACCAAGTAATTAGGGACCTATTGCAATGGTGCCAGGCACAAATTGTGCCTGGCACTATATTGACAGTTTCTCATTATAAGAACAGCTGTGTCCTTTCAAAATAAGGCCTTTGTGTATTGTACCAGCCGGATATAATAGTGACGCAACTATTAATGGAAAATAAAAAACGGTATTTATAAATTCGACTTTGGTATGTCAATTTTGAAAGATCAGCTGTGAGTTTGAAATGTGAAACTGTCAATATAGTGCCCGGCACAATTTGTGCCTGGCACTATTGCAATAGGTCCCTATTAACTGAACATGTGTATTAAGCAACGTCTATTGCCGACCGGCAAGGACGGACAGTCCATTAACTGCCGGCCAACTGAACGTGAATGGGTACCTTAAAGCCCTGTCTAGACATAACATTTTACCTTACGTCTTGCCTGTCAGTCAAAAGACTAGCGTACACCCTTGATAGTTTTAACTTACGTTTTTAGATCAGTTTTTGATTTAAAACGATCGTTTTATTGGAAAACAATGCGTGATCCGGTCAGTTCTCTAGGCGGTCTTCCGTCTTAAATCAGTTCAAGTAAAACGTTCGTTTTTCAGCCTACACACAAAGTTTTACTTGATGCCTGTTGACTGAACAGGCAAGACGTAAGGTAAAATGGTATGTCTAGACCGGGCTTAAAACAGATTCAAAAGTTTTGAGGTTGTTCTTTTATTTATACTGAGTGGGTAACTAGATTTACTTTAACTCATTTTATTCTATCCCTGATTTTACCGACGTTGCTTGTTTGGCAGAGGTCTGTTCGAATTAATTATGGCAATTAATTGGGGAACCTATAATTTTTTGTTTCAGTTTACTTGTTTAATTCATCTTGTATTTCCCTTAAAGTTTTCCCTTTCGTCTCAATTACGAAAAAATAAATAAAAACAACGCACAAAACGCATATTGAACCAAATCCCATAAAGCACTGACCGATTCCGATGATATCCGACAAAGGGAATTATGGCCTTCCTGCCAAAAGGCTTTATAATAAAAGAAAAATTAAGGCAAGCTACAAATTGGAGTGCTCCCAAAATAATGGAAGATATTTCTGGTGATAAAGAGGAACCAGCATCTCAAATTTGTTGGGTGTATAATAAAACTCTTTGCTGAAATGTAAACAATCCCAGTGTGATTGTAATAGATCTTCTAGATGCTTTGGTTTTAAGCAAATATTTGATGCTTGCCTGTTATTAATTTGGGTAACTATACTTTTTTGTTTAATTTTACTTATTTAATTCATCTTGTATTTCCCTTAAAGTTTTCCCTTTTGTCTCGATTACGAAGAAATAAATAAAAACAACGCATAAAACGCATACTGAACCGAATCCAATAAAGCACTGACCGATTCCGATGATATCCGACAAAGGCTGAAAGAATTTCGCCACCAAAAAGGCTAAAAACCAGCACCAAACTACACTTATAGATGTTGCAGGTGCCTTAATGTTATCAGGAAATATTTCGGATAAAAATACCACTGGAATGTTGCCAACTCCATTGTTAATTGCAACTGTGTATAAACATAAACATACAATGGGTAAAACTCCGTAAGATTTCAAGTCTCTAGTTTCTTTCAAGATGAAATATACGCCAAGGGTAATTTCAGCTATTGCCATAACTATAGCTGAACATAGAATTATGGTTTTTCTGCCGAAATGCTTTATAATAAATGAAAAATAAAGGCAAGCTACAAGTTGGAGTGCTCCTAAAAGTATTGAAGATATTTCTGGTGATAAGGAGGAACCAGCATCTGTAAATATTTGTTGGGTGTATGATAAAACTGCCAAAGATCCTGATAGTTGCTGAAATGTAAACAATCCCAGTGTGATTGTAAGAGATCTTCTGGATGCTTTGGTTTTAAACAAATCTTTGATGTTTGCCTGTTTAGATTCCTTTTTAGCAATTTTAATGTTTCTCTTAATTTCTTCTAGTTCTTGTTCTAGTGATTCATTGCTTTGGTTTTTGAGCATACGCAAATTTTCATTAGCCTTGTCGTCTTGATTTTTAAGTAGAAAATAATACGGTGTCTCTTTACCAATTACAAAAAACAAAATAAAAAATATCGTTGATAAAACTACTAACAGTAAGTTAAAAAATCGAACACTAGTGTATGGACCTACACAATAACTTAACAAAACTCCCAAGTTTAATGCTATTAATAACATGGCAGATAACATGCCCCTATGTTCATCTCTAGCTATTTCCCCAACGTATATAGCGTTGGTAACTTGAAGTGCGCTTAAGGCAATGCCAATCATCAATCTGGCGATATAAAATAAATACAAATGCTTGGCAAATGCACATATTGTGTATCCAACAATTACTGGTACAGTCATTGTCAAAAAGGTTATTTTTCTTCCAAAATAATTTGCTAAAAATCCTCCAAAGAAGGGACCAAATATACAACCAACACTGGTTAGGGAACCAATCCATGAGGTTTCTGTACTGGTTAAGAGACCCTCCAAAGGTCCACCAGTTGCATTTAGTTTTATTAGTTCTGAGGAAGGCCAGGAAATGCTTGTACAAACGCTCATGATCGTACCAGCAGCTAAAAATAAATGCATTTTGATGAAAGTGAATCACTGAAGAGGATGTAATTGTGGAGGGAATGGATTAACCCGGTGATTTTCTGAATTAATTCGGTAATTTAAGCATGGCCGGCGATTTTGTGCAAGGCCTTGGCTAAGCATGTGAGAAAGGTTTTGAGCAGGCTGCAAAATTACTAAATACATAAAATGAGCTCAAAAAAGGTACCATCTGCGGAATTTACCAGGTGATTGTTTGCATTTTGCTATCCTTACAATGTGATATGCATGATTTCAATAATAAGACTTTTTTAACTGGTACGCCACTAGCAAGAAAGATATTAGAAATAAAATTTTGGACTTCCATTGTCTTTATTTATTTTAAACACGACGTTTCGGTTAGTAAGTATATCTAACCGTTTTCAAGTGTAAACTAAACAATATAGTCTGTAGGCTACTACTTATATACAACTTGGTGAGCAGTCAGGTGTGACGGCCCGCCTCCTCTTTAATCCTAAGACGCCTGTTTTCCTTAAGGAGTGGTTTCTATATATTTGGTATGTCCGTGCTTGGTTGGCCGAAAACTTCTTTAATCTGCATTATAAACGCAGCTACAATAAACTTTCATTTTCGCCAATGCGACTCCTTACGCAAAACTTTAGCTTCTGACCACTAATTCCTGTGATCATTTGACCATGCATAATCCGCTAAAGCGGATTTTTTAATATCCCCTAATTGGGTACTTTTTAGATGTTCATTTACTCTAACCTAAAGAGGGAGTTTCGTTTTACATACATTACATATAATTAACCACACTAACACGGGATTTGGTAAATACATTCCTTATTATTTGAGGGATTTTCTGGTATTGTTTTAGTAACAAAACTCCTCATCGTATTTTCCGATGAAAATATTGTTTTTATGTTATAGTGCTTGGCAATTCGTCTAATGTTTTCTGAAATCCCTTGAACATATGGAATATTTAAGTTCGTTCCATCAAAGCGTGGGACGGTTATAGAACGGTACGAAAAATCCTGTTTGCGTTCCAGGTCGACATTGTACTGTTATGGGACAGTCAGTTTTCCGTTCCATCAAGCAACCTAAACTGGTTTCGGACTCCTCTGAAAGACAAGAATTGCACACAGGCGCATTAGAAGGCGCGGAAAAATTGTATGTAAAACACACACATTTCTAGTTTACATCACCTGAGATAATAATATACCATAAAATTACATTAAACTTACATTTGTCTGAGAACATTCAAAAAAACAGTGAATAACCCAAAAAATTAAAATTTTTTACAAAATAAATTGAGTTTTACAACCAATTTTAACACATGACAAAATGCCGGGGAAGCCACGTAAATATTCAAATATTTTTTATATTTCCAAAAAAAATTTTTGCAACATCAGTTGATTTTTTTGCAAGAGCCTCTTAATTTTTATTAGTGCGGGACTGCGGATCGTGTAGGTATACCACATGAAAAAAAGCTATACTGACCATAGGGTAGCTTGCTTAGAAAAAGAAAAACTAGTTTAGCAGGTGATTGGATAGGATTCGCATTAAGGCATCGACATCGAAGCTACAAAATGTGATTTTTCTAACTTCTTAGAAGTATCACGAAAACCTTGTAAATATTAAGGCTTTCAATAATATGTAGGTAATTTCACACATATTTTATAAAAATCAAATTAGAAAATACAAATAAATAAATATATAAATTTCACATAAAACTTGTGATATTAGAAAAAATAAATATATTTTCACAAGTTTCGCCCAAAAATATGTGTTAATGCAAGTTCGTGTTAATTTTTTGTATATTTAGTTTATTAGGCAGTCTGTAGTGGTTTATAGTTTGTGAATACAGGGAGTAACTAAATAAGTGTAAAACATTTAAGGGGGTGATTCCGCATCAAAAAAAGATAGGAGCATCCCTTGTTAAGATACAGCCCCTTAAAGGGGGTACATAAAATGTTCTACTACCAAAAAAGCTGGTAATGAATTTGGTTACCCCATGGTTGTAAGGGGTGGAAAACGCAATTTATTTCCAATGTAATTTTTTGTCTTATTATTTGTTTTCCATTTAAAAATGTATTTCCGATAGCCTGTTTCATTGTAAATAAAAAATGTCTCTTGGATTTTTGCCCAAAATAAACCAGTTCGCAGCAAAAAATTATTTCACGAACAACTACAGAGATACATCGTCATAAATGTTATGACCCTCTTTAAGGGGCGGTATCGTAACAAGGGATGCTCCAATAAAGTTTTTTTATATGAAAGATCCGAAAGATTTTTTCGATGAGGAATCATCCCCTTAAATGTTTTAAACTTATTTAGTTACACCCTGTATAAATTAAATTGATGTAGTTTTATCTGCATTTTAAAGAACTAAAATTAAAAATATATTATGATAATCCTATGTAATTGTGTAACCCTTTCTGTGCGCAACTTTAATTTCGTGCTCTCGAATTCATCCGTTGCCTTCGATTTATCTTTAAGCCAGACGCCAAACCTACCCTTTCTTTTAGTCACGTGATTTTGAATTTAACTCTCTCGCATATGATCACGTGCCTGAAGTAAATCGAACATCATTCGGTTTTTGGACAGTTATTTGGTCGTTCCATCTAACCCGAACCGTTTTAAAACAGTCCTCGTACTCCTTGTACTGCATTGCGCGCGCATTGTGATTTTTTGGACGGTTCTATGACCGTAGAACTGTTTGATGGAACAGATTTAACGCCCAACCCATTATAAGTTTAAAAATTTGCTACATTTGGTTTGTTTTTAATTTTAGAAATCGTTGAGTTTATTAATTTCTCGGAATAACCATTCCGTTGTAAGTCCTTTTTAATGTTGTTAATTTCTGTGGTTAATTCTTCGTTATTACTACAAATATTTACGGCTCTTAAATACAAACTTCTCATAACTTTTTGTTTTGTGGCAACAAAATAATTAGACTTAAAATTTAGGTACTGTCTAATGTGTGTAGGTTTCCTATATACACTGGTTTCAATGTTGCTGTCTAATCGTTTGACAAGAACATCCAAAAAGGTAAGGTCAAATTCTTTTCAATTTCCATTGTGCATTTGATTGTTGGTCGAATACCGTTCAGATGATGTCGAAAATAGGGTGTTTGACAGTAGTAAAAAATAAATATTTATTTATTTTTAGATATAGTTAAGGTCTTGGGAATGCTAAAAACACACTTTTTTGTTTGATTTTTTCTCATATTCATAGTTCTTTTAATTAAATAAATTCATTGAATTAAAACAATTAGCCACGTGATTCAAAAACAGGCGGTCTACCAATCAGCTGCGAGTGACGTCACAAAACAGTAAACGCCTCGAACGAACCTATTTTCTGTGTTATTTTCTTATGGAAGGTAATGTTTGCTTTGGTTTAAAGTGCGAATTATCGTCCTAAATTAGATTATATTTTGTGTTTTGCTTATAAAAAATATTTTCAATGGAAAACGAATTTTCCAAAGCCGATAGCTCCAACTTGCCAATGCTGAACTCCTTTATGATGGCAGGCTTCTTTGCCAACAACAGTGATTTTTGTTCTGCGGAATTTAGAAACGTTAAAATGTTGATGTAAGCATTCGATGAGTTGTTTTGTATATAACTGAAAGTTTTTATACGATATTCTTCGCCTACTTTTACTCATTTAGATTTTGAGGTTAAGTTATATGTTTTGCTTTTTTGTTTAATATGCCACTTAGAATAGATTCCTTATCTAAAAAAAATAAAAATCATGTAATAAACCGAGGGAGGGACAGGTAGGCAAAAAGTATACAACGACCAGCAAAACTTGAAGTACTGCATAGATTACACTGTATAGTCCTGCGTAGGTACTGCCTAGTCTTGCCTATGCACTGCCTAGTCTTGCATAAGCACGTGCACTGCCTAATCCTGCATTTAGAGGTACTCCCTAGTCCTGCCTAATAACTGCCTAGCACCGCCTAAAAATTTGTACACATTTCTGTTTATTATAGTTGTTCACCCCTTGTAATAAACATAACCTCAAAAATTTCATCGTCATTTGCGAAATAGTTATATATATTATAGACAACGTGAGAAAAATTAATTAATAGAAACAATTTAGTTATACTCACATCAAAGTGACCTTTACAAATGTAAAGTGAAGATGTATTAGATAAGGCCCTTGGGTCTCTTCGAGCAAGTTCTATCTACTTTTTCCGTTCGTTTACTGCTGTAGGTACATGAAAAAATATTTTTTTAAGGTGTTTTTATGCTAGCACTCAGGCACGACACACCACTTATAGGACATTTTTTACATAAAAACCAGTAAAAACACAGACCAAAAACAAATAAACACTTGAGTGCCGTGTATCTGTCCGCGAGTTTACTGCGCTGTGACGTCATTGCAACGCCATGCTAGAAATGAGCGTTTTAGCGGCAAATTCAAATCGGAAATTAGAAAACTTGATTTTAAATGTGTTCCATGATAAAATATACTATTTTAACAATTTTGCATAGCAAATTAGGGATCTATGTATCATTCTAAACTGTTTTCTAAAATTTGTCAAGTACCCTATTCTGTAGTTCGTCATCATTTTCAAGCCATATAATAAATGTGTCATCCATGTATCGTAGCCATAGTTTTGGCTTGGCTCTTGCTGTGTTAAACGCATGGTCTTCGAACCATTCCATGTAGATGTTTACTACCACTTGCGAAAGAGACGAACCCATTGGAAGTCCATCATTTTGCGCGTAAAATTTATCTTTCACTTGAAAGTAAAAGCCGAGAACATCATGTTTACTGTTCTCGGGTAAAAGTTCCGGAAACAGAGCTCCAAAAGATCCATCACCCCCTCCATCGATAGCGTGTGATGTGTTTCATCAGTTTGTGATTTGTTTTTAATGATAGTGAGTGACTCATTTATTGGAACGTTGGTGTAAAAACTTTCTCTTTTCTATTCTCATTTGATCCTTTTTAAAATCTCGTCAAAATGTTCCGAGAGACACTGGAAATCCGAAATTTTGTTTCTACTCAATCATTTTCTACGAGTTTCAAACAAAGAATATGTTTTAGTAGTTACTTCTAAAATACAATTCAATATGGAATAAATAAACACATAGTAATATTACAGGGTTCACACAATCCATTCTAGATTATACTTTATCTGGCTATGAACTCTGATAAGGCGTTGTTATTTTTTGCTGTTTTTTTTTTAACTTACCCACAAAAACACAAACCACTGATAGGTCATACATTTTTTAAATATTGTAAAAGTGCGATAATGTTTTAAAACACCTAAACAAATGTTGCCTTAACCACTATTAAAAACGCCTGAAACAAAACAATTTCAAATAAAACATTTTTCATCAGTTTATGGTTTCAAAGTGCGCAAGTTAATTTAAATTTTAAATAAAGATTAGCCTTCTAAGATAACAAAAGAAAGCAAAACGACACATTATGACCAAGCATTTTACTATAATTTTTACAAAAAATAGGCAAATATTTTGAGTTTTGTTTATTATTATAATTAACACTAACCGTCCAGCGGGCGCGCTTATTAAGCGCCGGTACACACACGCGATTTTCTGCCGTGCGGTGTCGCAGTGGTACCGCACTTGCGGTCCGTGATACTAGCAGTGTTCCATCAGGCCGTTCGACAGTCATAAAACCGTCCGAAAAATCCTATTTGCGTTCCAGGTCGACGTTGTACTGTTATCGGACAGTCAGTTTTCCGTTCCATCAAGCCGCCTAAACTGGTTTCGGACTCCTCGGAAATACAAAGATTGAAGACAGGCGCATTAAAAATGTATGTATGTATCCCTGATCGCAGCCAATCCCGGTGACCTGTGAACTAAAAGTTAAAAGAAGAGGGGAACACCGGATGTGAAATTTTACACCAGATTTGGCGGAAGAACAACCGACTTCACTTTAAGGCATCGACATTAAGGTCATTAACTATATACCTACCAAAGTACAAACTACAAAATGTGATTTTCCTAACTTCTTAGCAGTATCACGATCTCTATTTCCTAAAAATAAATAAAATTACAAAAACTTTATAAACACATTAAGGCTTTGTAATCATATGTAGGTAATTTCACAAATATTTTGTAAAAATCAAATTACAATATAGAAATAAATACATAAATATATAAATTTTACATAAAACTTATGATATTAGAAAAATCAAATATTTTTTCACATGTTTCGCCCAAAAATATGTGCTATAATGCAGGTTCGTTTTAATGTTTGGTATATTTAGTTTATTAGGCAGTCTGTGGTGGTTTATAGTTTGTGAATATAAATTAAATTAATGTAATTTTATCTGCATTTTGAAGAACTAAAATTAAAAATATATTATGACCATTGAATTCTAAAGAGCCCTGAAGACATTTTTTATTGACCCTATCCAATTTGGTTTCTAGGGGCGGGTATTTTTTTTACAATAAAAACAGAGACAGACACTATTCAACACGTAAAACGGACAAAGATAGGCTAATTTTGCATGCTAATAATACCCTAGATAAAATATGGGTACTTTTATGTCTTTCACACTGACGGCATAAGTGCGACAGAAAAGCAGCTGGCTACTTTTAATCCACCTGCCGTATTTTGAGTGATTCAACCTGCTAGTCGTTTTATACAGGGAAAACTGATAGACAATGTTGTCTAAGTACGGAAATGAATTTTTTTGAATTTCGTGCGGGATATTACAAAAAGAAATCTTAAAAACGTTTAAAAACAAGTTTAGAAGTAACTATTTGAGTTCAAACATGGTGCGAAATTGTTTTTTGTGCAAAAGAACAAAAAAATCGATGAAAAAACAACAACATTTCATGGGTAAGTCGTCTTGACGGATAGTTTTTGCTAAAACACGAGAAAGTTCAGTAGCGTCACGATAGATAGTTTTTTCTGCGACCGTGCGATTTTACCCTCACACATTTTGATTCAGAAAGTGTCACTTCCCTGCACTTATAAGATTATTTTTTAATAATAATTTGTCCTGAAATGTGTTGCAGTCTAGGACAACTGGGCGCCGCCAACTCGGCGCCAACAACTGGACGCCGGGCCAACTGGGCGCCGGACTAAAATATTTTTTCTTGATAAAATGTGCAGATGAAAAACAAAATAGATATATTATTATTTATGCAAAAACATCTTAAAAATCCTTTATGTAATATTCTTGAAATTTGGTTTTGTTAGAGTTAAATCCATTAAGTCGAGTGTGAAATTTTGGTAGGTGTAGAGTTCTGGTAACCTGATAACATAAAATTTACGTTTTTGATTACAAGAATGGCGAATCCAAAATGGCGGATTTCTTTATTTTTAAACCGATTTGTCTCAAACTTGAAAGTTTGAAGTGTTTGGGATCACTTAATACAGTTTTACCCTCAAACTTAAAAAAAATAAAATGGCGGATCCAAAATGGCGGACTTTCTTATTTATGCATCGATATGTATCGAATATGGAACTTGGCGGTGTTTCAAGTCGCTGATTATAATTTTTGACTGCATTGAATCCGCCATTTTAATTTTTTTAAGTTTGTGGATAAAACTGTATTAAGTGATCTCAAACACTGCAAACTTTCAAGTTTGAGACAAATCGATTTAAAAATAAAGAAATCCACCATTTTGGATCCGCCATTCTTGAAATAAAAAACGTAAATGGTATTTTTACCAGGTTACCAGAACACTACACCTACCAAATTTCAACACTCGACTTAATAGATGTTGAAATTTTTGTATAAATAACATATTTATTTTGTTTTTTATCCGCACATTTTATCGAAAAAGAAAATAGTCCGACGTTGAGTTGGCCCGGCGCCCATTAGGCCCGGCGTGGCGCCCTGTTGGCGGCGCTCAGTTGTCCCATTCCGAATTGAAAATCTTTGTTCCGAAATTTTTTCTGATTCGAGCATAACTTGTAGTCCACCCAAGAAGAGAAGAGTTGAAGAAGACCCTTGTTCAAAGAAAGAAAATATTTTACCTGGAAGGTACAACATTTGTAAAGTTCTAAGATGAAAACAATAATTTTAATACATCCACTGCACTTAGCATGCTTTTTACTCTTTTTTTACTGAAGAGAATTTTGTAAACACAGTATACACAAGTAAGTATTCATGAATTATTTATTATTCAAACAGAAAATTGTTGATAAAAAAATGCTAGTGGAATTCAAAATTTTTATTTTGCGCCGCCACTGCCCTTTTTTATCCAAGACAAGCAAATAGAATATTTTTGCGATGTTGCATGTGTCCGGACTTACCAAACCGAAATTCTCTTTTCATCCCTGTCTTGCTCATTAAATTCTTACTTGTATTTGGTCAATTGCGATAAAAGCTTGATATAATGGCAATTTAGGCCCATGCCGGGTCTACCCGTATGGTATAGAAGTCAATGATTATGATAATCCTATGCAATTGTGTAATCCATTCTGTGTGCAACTTTAATTTCGTGCTCTCGAATTCATACGTTGCCTTCGATATATATTTACGCGAGACAACGGAACCTACCCTTTCTTTTAGTCACGTGAATTTAACTCTCTCGCATATGATCACATGCCTGAAGTAAACCGATCACTACACCAAACAACATTCGTTTTTTGGACAGTTATTTGGCCCTTTTTAACCAAAACCGTTTTAAAACAGTCCTCGTACTGCATTGCGCGCGCTTTGGGATTTTTCGGACGGTTTTATGACTGTCGAACTATGATGGAACCTGCTACTATGAAATAAATGACGCAATGCACATAGTTGAGCGGCAACATCGAGGCAACGCGCGTTCGTGTTGCGTGCATTTTTTGCCGCCACTCCCCCCGGGAACGCAGCGGTACCGCACACTGAAGTGCGGCTGTCAGTTAGGGTTGCCAACCCTTCCTGATTTCTCAGAATTTCCTGATTTTTAGCAAAATGTCCTGAGTCCTGACAACACCCTTATCAGGACAGTAAATATTCTTATTTTTCGAGCATAGAAAAATAAAATGCTACTCAAATCTGTAGAGACTTCAATCAAATCTGATTTCAAAAGAAAAAGTGTAACTTGATTTGTTCATATAATTATACATTTCTTAGTCCGTTGATTTAGTGTAAAAATATTTAAGGTTATCATATTTTCCAGTACTGCCACCCCTAATGTAGATAAATATTTCGACTTTTTTAAATACACACCGTTTGTCCACTAATGATGTCATCCAGAAAGTTGTGATAACATTTTTTAGCATTTTTTATGAGCTTTCCAACGATGTATTACAACATCAATTTATGCTACATGTAACGCAAATATTTATTTAAAAAAAGGTAAACATACCTACCTATAATGATGATTAATTTTGGGTGGTGAGAAAAGTAAGTATAATCGAGTGTCTCCCGACGCTTTTTGATATCTTAGTATATTGACAAGCATTGTAAAAATTTCTGGTAACCGGAATTGAAATATTTTTATGCTATTTCTCAATAAATCCATGGACTATATTGCTATAATTTTTATTAGATAGGTAGTTATTAGTAAATAAGTACCTACTAAATATATTATGTTTTTTTTAAAATTGATAATTAAATTTTTTTTTATATATTTTGTTTTATTTTTTGATAACAATTTTTGGATGTCCTGATTTTGCACTAAGATACAGTTTTGTAAATCTTGTCTAAATAAAATAGTGACTGAGGGCTTTCCAACACTGCATAATTTTGTGTCCGAGTCAAAGAATCAATTATCTGCAGAAATCATTTCTGAGATAACCAACCATCTTCAGAACCTGCAAGTTTCAATCAAAGAATATTTTCCAAGGCTAGAAGAGAACTTGATTTGGTTCGCAATCCGTTCTCAGTCTCAGTCGAAAAAGCTTATCAAACTCTAACTGCAAAACAAACTGAACAGCTCGCAGCCAACGATAAAGACCGGCCATGGCGCGTTATAAGCAAGTCGGCGGTCACGTGATGTTAGGAGTCCCAGGATTCTTATTGTATTGCTTAATATATTATATGTTTTTACAAAATTTAAATAAATTAACAAAAAATTTTTGTTCTTTTATAGGCAAAAATTGAAAAAAAATATTTTGCTGATATATGTGTTTATTATGGATAAAAGAACTGAATCTATAAAATAAAAAATTATACAAAATTTGCACTCTAATATCTTCAGGTACATATATTAGGTACATAATATCGTTAGTAACTTCAAATCTATACAAGTCTTTTAAAATTGGACATAACAAACCTAAGCTTTAAGTTTTTTAATTTTTCTTTGAGTGTCATCATATTTGTCTGTGTTCTTATTCAAAGATTTATTAGCAGACACTAAATCATTATGCTTTTTAATAAAATTATTGAAAAAAATTTACATGCCCTTAAACTAATTTTTTCAAGATTTTACAATAGTTTTTCTCCACAAAAACACTCACTAGAGTTATCTAAAGAAAATTTTTTAATATAAAACATTTCACAATAATTTATTCAAAAGAAACAAGTGAGTTTGTGAATAAGTGAGATGGTTTTCACGTTCAATAAACTGAATGTATTGGTCTGAAAAATTACCCAGTACAAAGTTTAATATATATTTCATTAATGTGTAAGTTAACTACCAACTCATGTTCTTTTAAAAGCTGTATCTTACTTTTTAAATATTGCACACTACCGGAGAGATTACTATCTGTTAGCGATATTTTACAAATCAGTTTTTTAATATTGCGAGGGTGCAGAAGACATATTACCTTAGTTTTGTAAATTGACATGTATGCACTGGATGACTGGATAAACAAAGATATAGCCAACATTAAAGTGTATCCACAATATCTTCGATTCTCAGGTGACCTTTTCAAGAAAAAATGACAATTGAACACATTTTTCACTTTCACTATCGAAAATGTCACTAAACATGTCTATTACTTGATCAATCTTATCTTTTACCACTTCTTGTCCTCAATATTTGATAAAACTTTTGATTTCTTATGTTTCAAGAGTTTCTTGTATTACAGTTTCCAGTTGTTTCCTCTCGACATCAGCTAATCGAACAGTAGATACAGGTTGTCAACTTAGTTATTTCGGAACATTTTGAACACTCTCCCTTTACAACACACTTATCAAACCACATAACCTGCTAGTTAGGAAAATGTTTGATCTAAACTTGTGGACGTTTTAAGATACTTAAATCATTAGGAATTTTTCGGTTTCAGTTTTATACCTAGTTGGACCGACAACCAACAACACTACACGTTCGCGGCATTGTTGTCTTTTTCGTGGGCTGCGTTATTTGAATAACGTTGATAAAATTCATGCCCGAATTAAAAAAAATCGACGTAAACAAACATACCAAAATTGAAAACACACATGCTTTATAATGACCGCTGGCCGGGAGGCGTTTTTTTGTGAGCCTCCTACGGTCACGTGATATTTCCGCGCCCGGTCCGGTCTTTGTCGTGGGCTGCGTGAACAGCTAATTGATGTTGCAGCCAATGGAAATCCTAAAAATAATTTTAATTCGGCTACTTTGTTGGAGTTTTGTCCTTAGGTTAGAAGTGAATATCCAGAATTAGCTAATTTTGCTGTTAAAAAATTGTTGCCTTTTGTTACTAATTACCGTTGTGAAGTAGGGTTTTCAAAGTATGCTCTTACAAAAACCGACTTAAGAAATAAAATAAATCCTAAAGCAGATATGCGCATACAACTTTCAAACATTGAACCCGATATTGAGAAACTTGTCTCAAACATCCATCGCATTGAGCTTTAAAAAAATTATAACAAAATTTATTGAATACTTATTTTAGTGTTTTTACTTTTTTCGAGTTTTTAATATATTACGTATGTAACAAAACGGGATTTGAGCATAAATGGTATTTTTGCCATTTATAAGTTTTTAAAGATTTTTAATTAAATATTGTTTTGACATCAACAAGCATTAATTATATGCAAGACTAGGTTAAGATTAAGTAAAATTTATGGCAACTCGGCGACTTGTTTTTGGGCATATTTTCAGGTTCGCTGTATTTTAATAAAAGTTGTATTCGGCTAATATGTCCTTTGAGCCACTAACATCAAAATAATTCATATTTTGTAACTGGAAACAAATCAGCTAAACTATTTTCGACTTTTAAGAAACACACTGTATGATTCTAACTTTATCGATTTTCTCAGTCCACACATCTTTGAGTTGCGGTGGTATTTTGTCTATTTGTCTTTCTCGCCAATGCGAGAGAGCTTAAGTTTCAGACCACGCCAACCAAGAATGTCTGTGGGGGTAAACCGTTAAATAAAGCTTAGATTTAGACCAATCAGCTAGCGGCAAGTTAAGAGTGAGAGTTACTCTTTAGTTCGCCTTTGCTTGTATCGTTACGCTTCCGTTCACACTTCTTAAGGGGGGTTTTATTTTAACTGGGGAAATTTATCAATTATTTTAACTTTGTATAAGCTATTATCTTTATTATTCATAATTATAGTAGTCTTTTCTTTTGGAGTTTATTGATTATAAAGTCATTAATTATTACTGTTTCCAGTGTTTTGAAATAATGTGTTTAACTGTTTTATGGTTTTTTTTAACAACAATATACAAACCATTCGTTGGCCTAAAATCGGCATTTTTAATTAATAATATATCCCAAACCTAAACAGTAATATTAAGTAAATTAAACAGTTCAATTTCAATTTCAATTTCAATTTTATTCAAAATTTTTTATAAATTTACAATATGTTTGTTTCTAGTAGCTAAAATACAAATTTTGTCACTATATGGTTCTTTTGAGCAAGCACCTAGGTATGGAATACCTGTATGTACTTGTTGCGCGCCTACATAAATATTTATTCATCAATACCTATTTTTCAGATCAATAAGGTAAAATCATAAAAAAAAAAAAAAACCTAAAAATCTAAGAAAAAAAATTGTAAATTTTAAAATACAAAAAATTAACGATCATGACGAATAAAAGTTAATAGTGGGATTAGTATATATTAAGGATTGTATGCGGATTTTTTGAGAAAAATGTTTTTAACGCTAGCTTAAAATGTTTTTTGTTTTTTATTAACCTTATATCCATAGGAATCTTGTTATATATTTTTAGGCCTAGGTAGGTAACAAAATGCTGTCCCATGTTGTTTTTGGAGAGAGTCATATTAAAAAGTCCATTAACATTACCTCTGGTTTGATATGGATGTGATATATATTTATCTTGATACTTAATGTTTAAGTGACTAAAATAACATACAGTCAAAACATAAAGACTTTTTAGATCTAAAATTTCGGAATACAATAAATGAGTTGGGTACAATCGTGGTTTTCGCAAAGTAATTTTAACAATGTAATTTTGTATTCGTTTTAATTGTTCTAAATGAACATTGTAGGCCGCCCCCCAGACTAGAATTCCGTATCCTATCAAAGGCTCCACTAGAGCTTTGTAAAGTGCTATCAAAAGTTTTTTATTTAAAATTTCTCTAAACATGTAGAACTTATGTATTAAGCATCTGATTTTTTTAGTACAATATAATATGTGTTCTTTCCATTTCAAATGCTTGTCCACAAAGACTCCAAGGTATTTAATCTTGTCACACTGAGTAAGAGGTTTAGGAAAGTTTTCTAGATATATATTATTAAAGTCTGGTCTATTTGCCTCTGTTAGTGAAAATGCCATGTAATGCGTTTTGTCAATGTTAAAGCGAAGTTTAAAGGTATCTAGGTAATTCAAAACTTTTGCTAAACCAGACTGAACCTTATCTTTGACTCCCTCCCATGTCTGACAAAAAAATATTATAACAGTATCATCCGCATACGCGATGATCCTCCCCTCCACGTCAAGCTTACACAGCGCATTAATATATAAAAGGAACAAAACAGGTCCCAGTACTGTACCTTGCGGTACCCCGTGTTCTACTGTTTTTTCGTCACTTAAGCTGCTGTCAACTCTGACGCGTTGGGAACGATCACGTAAATATTGGGCAAAGACGTCCAACACAGCCCCCCGCACCCCATACCGCCCAAGCACCATAAGCAGCATAGAATGGGAGACCGTGTCAAACGCCTTCGCCAAATCCAAAAACACAGCGATCGCCTTTTTGTTGTTATCTAGGCCTGTGGTCACGCAATCTGCCAATTCATGATGACCCTTCAATAAATCCAAACTGGTTCTCGGCCAATATTTTATTAATGTTAAGATAATCAACAAGTCTGGCCTTCAAGCACTTTTCAAAAATTTTCGCTAGATTAGAAATCACACTTATTGGTCTATAGTTTCCGACATCGTTTTTGTTACCTGACTTATAAATGGGTGTTACAATAGACGTCTTAAAATGTTTCGGGACTGTTCCTGTTTTAAAAATCAAATTAATCACATGAGCAATAGGTTCTTTAAGCTCTTGATGCAAAATTTTTATTGTTTTTGTTGTTATGTTATCAAATCCAGAGGAGCATTTATTTTTAAGGCTTGCAATTAATGTAGTAACTTCGTTTGCATTTGTTGGTCTGAGATACATAGAAGATGGTGATTTTATTGAATCCAGTTTAAACGGGTTATTAGGAGATTTAATCGAAGCTGATATCGACTTGCCAATATTAATGAAATACTCGTTATAAACATCGGCTATATCTTTTGAATTTGTTATTGCACGTCCGTCTTGTTTTATTTGTGTCACTGCCGTTTGTTTTGTATTTTCATTTGTTGCTTCATTTATTAGTTTATATATTTTTTAATGTTTCCTGTGTTTTCTTCGATTTTGTTTTTATAGTATTTATTTTTTGTATCCGTTATTAATTTTTTTAAATTGTTTCTAAATTGTTTGTATGCATGTTGTTTTTGTTCTGTGGGGTTTTTTATAAGGTCTTTTTTTAGTTTATCTCTTTTTTTTATTGACACGATAATCCCGTTTGTAATCCAGGGTTTAATTTTTTTATATTTGTGTGTAAGTTTAGTTACTATTTCGGATTGCTTTGTGACTTCTTTTAGTGTATCTACCAGAAAATTTGTTGCGTCCTCTGGATTTGCAAAGTTTAATGTTTCATTCCAGTTTACAGCTTGTGATATAAATTTTAATTTTTCATAATCTGTTTTATAAGAGATGTTCTTAATATCACCATCTTTATGCGCGTGCTTATTTGATTTGCTATCCTTTGATAAAATTAATGTTGTGGGCCAATGATCTGTAATATCATGGATAATTGTATTTGATATAAACTTTCTTGTTCCGGTTTTAATTTTATTTCTTAAGAAAACATGGTCTAAGCAAGAACCAGATGCATCCCTTGTAACACCAAGACAAAAAGGCATGAACCCGTTTGAACTCATCAGGGCCCTGTAACTTATTACAGACGGATCATCTTTACTTAACAAATTAATGTTTATGTCTCCCAAAAAAACATCAAATTCGTAAATACATGGTTGAGATTTTAAATATACATCAATATCTTCCAAAAATAGGTTAGTGTTTGATGATGGAGATCGGTATACAGCAAATATATTGCAACGAAAACTATTGTTTATATTTATTTCCATTTTTGTTATAGTTATTCCCGATAAACTAAGTTTAGAGCTCTCAAAATTAGGATTTATGTTGGTTTTTGTAAAGATGACCAATCCATCACATAAATTAAAATTTGCGTTGTTGTAATAAGTACTATATCTCGGAATATTAAATTGATTACAATTTTCCAGTTTATGACATTCACTCAGTATGATAATATCAAGAAAACACAAGCGGTATGACTCCATAAAGACAAGAAAACTGTCGAAATTTGTCTTTAAACCTCTTATATTTAGATGTAAGATACTTAAAGATAGTTTTTCTTTACTCACGGTTTGTACAAAAGTAGTTGGATCTACCCGTTGACTTCTATTTTGTTCTTCATCAATTTCATCTAAAATTTCAATCTCGTCAATGCTAGCCATAGTTGACACGTGATTTAGCTATCCTCAAAAAGTATTTATAGCTCGGGCAATTCCAATCGCCAGCCTCGTGAGAAACGCTGTGCTGTGTGCCATACTTTTTATTGCCTAAATCACAGTTTACACATTTTTTAATATTATTTTGACATTGTGTTACATCATGCTCTCCTGAGCATCGTCTACATGCCTTCTTGTTTGTACAGTCATTACCTTTGTGATGGTATAACTGGCAATTAAAGCACTTGAGGACACTAATATCTTCAAAAACTGGAAAACGTTGCCATCCCAAATATATTCGTTTAAAAACCATTAAAGTCCCAAACAGTTTCGGAGAACACTCAGCATAAAGTGTTTTGGAGGACTTATTTTCAAAAGTTTTTATATACGTTATTTTAAAATATTCGTCATCGGTAAAAATCGAGTTTTGTTTTTTAAGTTGAGTCTCAAACTCTTCCTTACTGTAATTCAAGGTTACTCCGGGAATCTTAATTTTTGGATTTTTTAATGAAGTCTCAACAATATCATAGTTTTCCTTTAGAGTTTTATTTGCCTCAGATTTAACTTTCTCCAAGTCATCACTTGACGGGAATTTAAGTATAATATTGCCATTTGACAGCTCCCTTTTACTTTTGACCCTAGCTCCTATTTTATCTGGTTTAATATTTTTTTCTAAGTCACTTGATGTTTGTTTGCTATTTTGAGTATTTTTAGGTTTAACAAGAATGCTAGGCAAATTTTGGATATTATTTTTTGCGTAACTGTGTTGTAAGTGTGTGGTTGTAATGTTGGCATAAGTTGGAGTGATTTCTGCATTTTTTGGCGATTGCAAATTTTGTTTGAGTTCTTTTACTTCCTTTCTTAAACTTTGTATTTCATCTCTCATAGATCGCAGCATATCAAAAATCTCCGTTGATTTTGCAGCTGCACGCCTACAGCTCTTACATAATAGGGTTAGCTTACGTTTAAGGAGGGGCATGCATTTTATTTCTGTAGGTCCTAAGTCCGCGCATTTTTTATGCATTCTTTTTAAACATATGTCAAAAAAATAATCTTTTTCATTGTCGCCAAACTCTTTCTGGCAATAGACGCACAGCTCCCTTTCTTCTTCCCCAACTACCTCCAAATCCTCGCCGTCACTGGACTCCGAACTTCTTGTCGACATATCAGCAAATTTTATGCATTTATTAATATAAAATTATCAGTTAATATAAAAAAGCAAAACAGACCGAGAATATTTTATCACTTTTAAATAAACTGCTTACTTTTTTTCTTACTTTTACTTTATACCTATTTATTTATCTTTATAATAACTGTCGCGCTTTTTTTTATTTACATTTTGTAACATCATCGTAATCCAAACACAAAAACCAATATTAAATTTGGAATCTGTGCACTTTTTTCTATTAAACGGTATAAATTTCAAGTTTTAACTACACTCTTAACTTTGATTTTTTAGACTTTTTAGAGAGCACAAATACAAACGTGATACACACGAAACAACAGTGTTGATTGAATAGTTTCACCCATTCAATCAACGTTTAAGATGTTGATAAATATATATATTTACAACAAATATATAAAAGGTTTATAAAACCTAAAAGTTTAAGAAGTGTAAATATTTGAATACAAAAGTTTAATAGTAGTAAAAAGTCGATATTCAAGTAATAAATATAAGAAGTGAAAGTGTGAAGCTGCAAGAAGAAAATTGAAAAGGTATGTATGATTATCCTACATTAGTTATACATTTGAGAAAAACGTTTATAGCACACTTTTCCTCCAAGAACCGTCAAATTCCCTTTCGAGATCGTGTAAATTTAATAACATATAGTAACATTTAATCTTTTTATAATTTATATAAGTTGTAGCCTAAGTTGGTAGCTTACAACATTTAAGCCTTGGCCACTTGAGGTGACAGTACCACTGTCATACACAGGCCCCTGTTACACGTATATAAAGTGTACAGGGTGTCCCAAATTGGGCACTTTTGGGAGGTTTAAGGTACTTCTAGGGAAGACAGAGAAAAACTGACCATGCACTACGAGGCTCAAATTTCAAGAGAAGACTTATAGTGAAAACCGCATTTTGAAATATCGTCTCGTCTTTGAGCTTTGAAAAGTCTGCATTTTGAAGGGGGGTCAATAACTTCGTTGTCATTGGAAATATTGATTTAGAGTAAATAGCAATTTTATAGACTTTGTCACGAGGAATTCAACCGCAAAATTAAATTTTAACTGTCACTTTTAGTTTTTGAGATATGACATAAAGTTGCATTTTTTCTTATGAAATGGCTTATATTTTAATTAATTTTCGAATTCGTGATTGAATTCTTTTCAAAATGATGTATCATATATCATAGTTTGATTAAGCGGTTTCGGAGATAATTAAAGTTTTTTATTTTTGTCTAGTGTGCGTTGAATGACGTCATGCGCCATTGACGTGAAAGCCTTGCGGTCAAATCCTACTTCAATGCTCCTATAGTTTTGTTTTTGTCTTATACTATGCAAATCAAGTTGGCCTTGCGTCTTGGCGTTTTGTCATTGTTTTCAATTGTTTAAACAATTTGACATTACGCTTTGATATGAAATTATTTTGCACAAAAGCGTTTTAATTTTATTTTGAAATATGTATAATTTTTTTAAAACTTTTTATAACTAGGCTTTATGGGCCGTCAGCTGAATTATAATTTTTCCAAACCAGCCTTATTATATTTGTGACTGTGTAAAATAATAAAAATACTGGAGTGCCTTTACCTGCCTCAGCAGGAAATCATAGCGCACTAGAAATAAGTGAAAAAGTTGAATATCTCCTAAACCGCTCAATGAAACTATGACATATGATACATCATTTTGAAAAGAATTCAATGACAAATTCGAAAATTAATTAAAATATAGGTCATTCCATAAGAAAAAATGCAACTTTATGTCATATCTCAAAAACTAAAAGTGACAGTTAAAATATAATTTAGCGGGTGAATTCCTCGTGACAAAGTCTATAAAACTGCAATTTACTCTAAATCAAAATTTCCACTAATAACGAAGTTATAGACCCCCTTCAAATATGCAGACTTTTCAAAAAGCCCCCGTAGCTCAAAGACGAGACGATATTTCAAAATGCGGTTTTCACTATAAGTCTTCTCTTGAAATTTGAGCTTCGCAATGCGTGGTCAGTTTTTCTCTGTCTCCCCTAGAAGTACCTTAAACCCCCTAAAAGTGCCCAATTTGAGACACCCTGTACTCCGGTTATAACGTACCCTCAAGGGACCAGAAAATATGTACTTTATAAGCGGAAGTACGTTATAAACAACACAATTAACAAGAAGAGTATTATGGCCGGACCAATGAAATATGTACGTTATAACCGAAAGCACGTTATAACCCAGGTACAGTCGGGGACTTAATAAATGGCCGCTGCCGTTTTCAGAAGAGCTGGGATAAGAATCCCAATACCGGCCGAGGTTATTGACCGGAATTCGTGGCGCGTCGTTCAACACATATAATTTATTCGCATTCCTGGGTTAAATTTAATCATGAAAAATTTCGCTTAGGTCTGTATTCCGTTTGAATGTTCGGTTAAAAATATACACATAATTGCAGAAAAAATTAGCTTTGGTCTGTAGTCCGTTTGAATGTTCGGTTAAAAAACTTAACTTTGTAAAAATATGTTTTATAATACATTAAATTAAACTTCTCAGTGCCCTCTATATCACCAATATAAAAGGCAAAGGACAAGTGTTTATAATAATGTCGCGAGAGGCCGCCAAAGTCACTTCAGTTTTGAGTTTTGGCAATTTAAACTTTTATTTATTTCTTACAAACACAAACCTTTAGACCAACTTTTGGGGTCTTTTTTATTACTCTGTGAGGCAAGCAATAAAAATATAACAATTGTTTTGACGTATATCCAATAGAAAAAAAAAATGACTTTTTTTCATAAAATGTTTAATTTTTTGAAAATTTACACCTTTTGATTTTATTTTTCTCGAACACCATTACATCTACAACTGTAATATTTTCAGGTTAGTATAAGGGACTCGGTAGCTTCTTTGTGGCACAGTATCAACTAAATGTTTTTTTTGAAATTTTTGACGAAAATTTTCCTGACCAAAGGGGTACCCAAAAAGTGCAGTTTTAATTTTTTTTTAAATTGTTAACTTTGTAAAAATATATATTATAATACATTAAATTAAGCTTCTCGGGCCCCTCTATATAACGATGTAAAAGTTAAAGGACAGGTATTTATAATAATGCCGAGAGGGACCGCCAAAGTCACTTCAGTTTTGAGTTTTGGCAATTTAAACTTTTATTTATTTCTTACAAATTCAAACCATTAGACCAACTTTTGGGGTATTTTCTATTTCTTTGTGAGGCAAGTAATAAAAATATAACAATTTTTTTGACGTATATCCAATAGCAAAAAAATTGACTTTTTTTTGACAAAATTTTTAATTTTTTGAAAATTTACAACTTTTGATTTTATTTTTCTCGAACACCATTACATCTACAACTATAATATTTTTAGGTTAGTATAAGGGACTCGGTAGCTTCTTTGTGGCACAGTATTAACTAAATGTTTTTTTTTTAATTTTTGATGAAAATTTTCTTGACCAAAGGGGTACCCAAAATGTGCAGTTTTTTAATTTTTTTAAATTGTTAACTTTGTAAAAATATATATTATAATACACTAAATTAAGCTTCTCGGGCCCCTCTATATAACGATGTAAAAGTTAAAGGACAGGTATTTATAATATTGCCGAGAGAGACCGCCAAAGTCACTTCAGTTTTGAGTTTTGGCAATTTAAACTTTTATTTATTTCTTACAAATTCAAACCATTAGACCAACTTTTTGGGTATTTTTTATTTCTTTGTGAGGCAAGTAATAAAAATATAACAATTGTTTTGACGTATATCCAATAGCAAAAAAGTTGACTTTTTTTTGACAAAATTTTTAATTTTTTGAAAATGTACAACTTTTGATTTTATTTTTCTCGAACACCATTACATCTACAACTATAATATTTTCAGGTTAGTATAAGGGACTCGGTAGCTTCTTTGTGGCATAGTATTAACTAAATGTTTTTTTTGAAATTTTTGATGAAAGTTTTCCTGACCAGAGGGGTACCCAAAAAGTGCAGTTTTTTAATTTTTTTTAATTGTTAACTTTGTAAAAATATATATTATAATACATTAAATTAAGCTTCTCGGGCCCCTCTATATAACGATGTAAAAGTTAAAGGACAGGTATTTATAATATTGCCGAGAGAGACCGCCAAAGTCACTTCAGTTTTGAGTTTTGGCAATTTAAACTTTTATTTATTTCTTACAAATTCAAACCATTAGACCAACTTTTGGGGTATTTTTTATTTCTTTGTGAGGCAAGTAATAAAAATATAACAATTGTTTTGACGTATATCCAATTAGCAAAAAAGTTGACTTTTTTTTGACAAAATTTTTATTTTTTTAAAAATGTACAACTTTTGATTTTATTTTTCTCGAACACCATTACATCTACAACTATAATATTTTCAGGTTAGTATAAGGGACTCGGTAGCTTCTTTGTGGCATAGTATTAACTAAATGTTTTTTTTGAAATTTTTGATGAAAATTTTCCTGACCAGAGGGGTACCCAAAAAGTGCAGTTTTTTAATTTTTTTAAATTGTTAACTTTGTAAAAATATATATTATAATACATTAAATTAAGCTTCTCGGGCCCCTCTATATAACGATGTAAAAGTTAAAGGACAGGTATTTATAATATTGCCGAGAGAGACCGCCAAAGTCACTTCAGTTTTGAGTTTTGGCAATTTAAACTTTTATTTATTTCTTACAAATTCAAACCATTAGACCAACTTTTGGGGTATCTTTTATTTCTTTGTGAGGCAAGTAATAAAAATATAACAATTGTTTTAACGTATATCCAATAGCAAAAAAGTTGACTTTTTTTTTTCAAAATTTTGAATTTTTTGAAAATTTTCAACTTTTGATTCTATTTTTCTCGATAACCATTACATCTACAACTGTAATATTTTTAGGTAAGTATAAGGGACTCGGTAGCTTATTTGTGGCATAGTATCAATTAAATGTTTTTTTTGAAATTTTTGATGAAAATTTTCCTGACCAAAGGGGTACCCAAAAAGTGCAGTTTTTTAACTTTTTTAAATTGCTAACTTTGTAAAAATATATATTATAATACATTAAATTGAACTTCTCGGGGCCCTCTATATCACCATATAAAAGGGTAAGGCCAAGAGTATATAATATTGCCGCGAGAGGTCGCCAAAGTCACTACAGTTTTGAGTTTTGGCAATTTAAACTTTTATTTATTTCTTACAAATTCAAACCATTAGACCAACTTTTGGGGAATTTTTTATTTCTTTGTGAGGCAAGTAATAAAAATATAATAATTGTTTTGACGTACATCCAATAGCAAAAAAGTTGAAATTTTTTTGACAAAATTTTTAATTTTTTTAAAATTTACAACTTTTGATTTTATTTTTCTCGAACACCATTACATCTACAACTATAATATTTTCAGGTTAGTATAAGGGACTCGGTAGCTTCTTTGTGGCACAGTATCATCTAAATGTTTTTTAGAAATTTTTTACGAAAATTTTCCTGACCAAAGGGTACCCAAAAAGTGCAGTTTTTTAATTTTTTTAAAATGTTAACTTTGTAAAAATATATATTATAATACATTAAATTAAGCTTCTCGGGCCCCTCTATATAACCATGTAAAAGTTAAAGGACAGGTATTTATAATAATGCCGAGAGAGACCGCCAAAGTCACTTCAGTTTTAAGTTTTGGCAATTTAAACTTTTATTTATTTCTTACAAATTCAAACCATTAGACCAACTTTTGGGGTACCTTTTATTTCTTTGTGAGGCAAGTAATAAAAATATAACAATTGTTTTAACGTATATCCAATAGCAAAAAAATTGACTTTTTTTTTAAATTTTGAATTTTTTGAAAATTTTCATTTTTTGATTCTATTTTTCTCGATAACCATTACATCTACAACTGTAATATTTTCAGGTTAGTATAAGGGACTCGGTAGCTTATTTGTGGCACAGTATCAACTAAATGTTTTTTTTGAAATTTTTGATGAAAATTTTCCTGACCAAAGGGGTCCCAAAAAGTGCAGTTTTTTAACTTTTTTAAATTGCTAACTTTGTAAAAATATATATTATAATACATTAAATTAAACTTCTCGGGGCCCTCTATATCACCATATAAAAGGTTAAGGCCAAGAGTTTATAATATTGCCGCGAGAGGTCGCCAAAGTCACTACAGTTTTGAGTTTTGGTAATTTAAACTTTTATTTATTTCTTACAAATTCAAACCATTAGACCAACTTTTGGGGTATTTTTTATTTCTTTGTGAGGCAAGTAATAAAAATATAACAATTTTTTTGACGTATATCCAATAGCAAAAAAGTTGACTTTTTTTCTTCAAAATTTTTAATTTTTTGAAAATTTTCAACTTTTGATTCTATTTTTCTCGAACACCATTACATCTACAACTATAATATTTTTAGGTTAGTATAAGGGACTCGGTAGCTTCTTTGTGGCACAGTATTAACTAAATGTTTTTTTTGAAATTTTTGATGAAAATTTTCCTGACCAAAGGGGTACCCAAAAAGTGCAGTTTTTTAATTTTTTTAAATTGTTAACTTTGTAAAAATATATATTATAATACATTAAATTAAGCTTCTCGGGCCCCTCTATATAACGATGTAAAAGTTAAAGGACAGGTATTTATAATAATGCCGAGAGACACCGCCAAAGTCACTTCAGTTTTGAGTTTTGACAATTTAAACTTTTATTTATTTCTTACAAATTCAAACCATTAGACCCACTTTTGGGGTATCTTTTATTTCTTTTTGGGGCAAGTAATAACAATATAACAATTGTTTTAACGTATATCCAATAGCAAAAAAGTTGACTTTTTTCTTCAAAATTTTTAATTTTTTGAACATTTTCAACTTTTGATTTTATTTTTCTCTAACACCATTACATCTACAACTGTAACATTTTCAGGTTAGTATAAGGGACTCGGTAGCTTCTTCGTGGCACATTATCAATTAAATGTTTTTTTTTACATTTTTGGTGAACATTTTTCTGACCAAAGGGGTACCACAAAAGTGCAGTTTTTTAGTTTTTTTAAATTGCTAACTTTGGAAAAATATATATTATAATACTTAGGTTAGTATAAGGGACTTGGTAGCTTCTTTGTGGCACAGTAGCATCTAAATGTTTTTTTTGAAATTTTTTACGAAAATTTTCCTGACCCAAGAAGTGCAGTTTTTTAATTTTTTTAAAATGTTAACTTTGTAAAAATATATATTATAATACATTAAATTAAACTTCTCTGGGCCCTCTATATCACCATATAAAAGGTAAGGACAAGTGGTTATAATATTGCCGCGAGAGGCCGCCAAAGTCACTTCAGTTTTGAGTTTTGGCAATTTAAACTTTTATTTATTTCTTACAAACACAACCCTTTACACCAACTTTTGGGGTCTTTTTTATTACTTTGTGAGACAAGCAATAAAAATATAACAATTGTTTTGACGTATATCCAATAGCAAAAATATTGACTTTTTTTTGACAAAATTTTTAATTTTTTGAAAATTTACAACTTTTGATTTTATTTTTCTCGAAAACCATAACATCTACAACTGTAATATTTTCAGGTTAGTATAAGGGACTCAGTAGCTTCTTCGTGGCACATTATCAATTAAATGTTTTTTTTGACATTTTTGGTGAACATTTTTCTGACCAAAGGGGTACCACAAAAGTGCAGTTTTTTAGTTTTTTTAAATTGCAAACTTTGGAAAAATATATATTATAATACATTAAATTAAACTTCGGGTCTCTCTCTATCACCGTACAAAAGGTTAGGGATAAATGTTTATAATAATCCCGCGAGAGGCCGCCAAAGTCATTTCAGTTTTGAGTTTTGGCAATTTAAACTTTTATTTATTTCTTACAAACACAAACCTTTAGACCAACTTTTGGGATCTTTTTTATTACTTTGTAAGGCAAGCAATAAAAATATAACAATTGTTTTGACGCATATCCAATAGCAAAAAAAATACACATAATAGTGATTTTTCAGGATTTTAATTTATTGTTTTTTATTACATACTTACATAGAGAAACACAAATGCAACATGTTTGTATTCCTAGCTATTTTTAAAATGGTAAGTTTTAAAAGTGTAAAGCTAAAAAAAATAAATACAAGCAAAAATTGTTATTTAAGTAAGGACGATTCGAAAACAGCTATGAAGACGGCCTTTACTTTAAGATTTGAATTGTTTTAAATGTGTAACTACCCCGACTTCTGGATGCATAAGAACACTATTTTTGGGGGTGGCTAAATAGTCCAGTCATTATAGAATTTTAGCTTGCAAAAGGTGGTGTAGTCGCGATTTTGACATATGTTGTTGACATTGGAGTCCTAAAAATAAACTTGAGTTTTCGACCTTGGGGGCGGCCGGCCACACATCCAATGCTAATAAACAAGAAATGTGTGTATCCAAAAAACATGTATGGCTTAGCCCGTTTATCGGCCAATATTCCAAATAGTTATTAATTTCAATAGCAAAAATTGCATTGCACAAAAGTGCACAGCGACAGCCGATCGACGTGGAGTCGAAGAAATGAAAGCGCGCGATACGATGTTCAATAATTCATTCATTCATAAACCTCGCCCGGTATTGGGATTCTCATCCAAGCTCTTCTGAAAACGGCAGCGGTCATTTATTAAGTCCCCGACTGTACGTTTTAACAGGAGTACACTGTACTTAGTTCTTACATTTTTTTATTTACTCTTTAATTGGAAGCTTAAAAATTAGTGTTATTATCGATTTTTTTATACAAAACTAAACAACATGTCTTATATTTAAGTACTTAAGGTTGGGGTTCCCTAGAAAAAAAAAGCAAGCTTTGGGGTTCCCAACTCTACAAAAGTTTGAGAACCACTGATTTATAGGATATGAACGCCCTCTGGGGGTCAGCAAATAAAATAAAGCTATATAAAAATATAAAAAAATTACCGTTTTATCGAAGCCCGATATCTAGGTACCATACAAGTAGTACTTAGACTAGAACAAAGGTTGTCGACATTTCTATAGAAAAAAATACTTGACGAAATTTGATATAAATTCATATTAAGTTTGATATCGTTAGTTAATACTTGAAATACAAGTCGTGTTTAGTAAAGCATAATTTTCTAGAAATTAAAAAATAAACAAACAGACATTTCTTAGTGAGTTTTAATTTACAAGAATTTAAATTAACTTAAAAAAAAAACCACGTAATAAGAACAAATGTAATTTTTTGCAAATTCAGTCCGTGCAGTCGTAGGATTCCCGTTAAAAATAGTCTCAAATTGTAGTACCACCCATAAGAGCTAGTTAAAAAATATAGAAATAATCAATGATTGATAAAAAACTTATATACAAAATTTTTTAAAGCTTAATAATACCATATCTGTAGATGCACTACCGTATCAAATACGTATCAATATTTAAATATTGTCAAAAGCACAAGATACATTAGAATCCCTTTTCAATTATATATTTAAATATTGTCAAAATCACAAGATATATTAGAATCCGTTTTCAATTACACATCTACCGAAAATGAACATGTAAAATATACTCTGCCAATATATGGGCCCCTAAGCTCACACTAGATACTATAGTTATAGTGTACGTGTGAGCTAATATAACTAAAAACTGAAATATATTTTATTCAACTTCAGACTTAAATTACCTTTTATTTGATACCACACAAGCCATGTTTTGACTTAAACTCAAATTTTTGAAATCTACCCCCACCCTTAAAAAAAACAAAAACTATAATGTATTTGGTTAAACTACGGACTCAATTACCTTTCGTTTGATATCAAACACGCCATATTTTCACTTAAACTCTAATTTTTGAAATATACCCCCACTCTTTTTCTATAATAAATTAAAATGTATTTTGTTTAACTCCAGACTCAATTACCTTTCGTTTGATATCATACACGCCATATTTTCACATAAACTCTAATTTTTTTAATCTACCCCCACTCTTTTATTTGGTTTGTGTTCGGTGGATTTTGTTCATTTTTGAATGGGACCATCTCAACCCAAGACCCAGCCTAGGTACCAAATTTCATTAAAATCGGCCAAGCGGTTTTTGAGTTATGCGCGTTGGTCGTTACAGACAGACATACAGACAGACAGACAGACAGACAGACAGACATACATACAGACAGACAGACAGACAGACAGACGGCGCAACAAAAAAGTTTCAAAATCATCTGAAACGCAAAGATATATAAAAATTTTGAAAATCGGAGCAACTTTGTTTTTCTTGAAAAAATTAGGATCACCATAGCTCACACTACTATAGTATAGTATATGTGTGAGCTAATAGCGGACAGCTGACACCGAGGGGTCATCAGCTTTCAACAGTACTGTACAAATTTCACAACAGTACCCGACAGTACCACGACAGGATCCAACAGTACTCGACAGTACACGACAGTACTCAACAGTACTCGACAGTACCACGACAGGACCCAACAGTACTCGACAGTACACGACAGTACCCAACAGTACTCGACAGTACACGACAGTACACGACAGGACCCAACAGTACTCGACAGTACACGACAGTACCCAACAGTACTCGACAGTACACGACAGGACCCAACAGTACTCGACAGTACACGACAGGACCCAACAGTACCCGACAGTACCACGACAGGACCCAACAGTACGCGACAGGACCCAACAGTACACGACAGTACGTAACAGGACTTAACAGTACATGATAGAAGCCAACAGTACTCGACACAACCCTCTTACCCGAAACAGTGGCGTAGATGCTAAACGACAGGATGACTTTTTTTTTTTTTTGTTTTTTTTTTTTTTTTTTTTTGTTTTTTTTTTTTGGAGACGGCGCGGTTCAAATTTGTACGGCGCGGTTCGGTTCATTCATATATGATGATGATGACCTTTCTTGTGGTCGCAAGATTTGTGAGCGCGGCGCGGTGCCCCAAAGATGATGACCTTTTTTTTTTTTTTTTTTTTTTTTTTTTTTTTTTTTTTTTTTTTTGCTCGCATGTTTTTTGAGGGCGAGGCACGACGACAGTACTCAACAGGACCCAACAGTACACCGCCAGGACCCAACAGTACTCGACAGTACACGACAGTACTCAACAGTACACCGACAGGACCCAACAGTACTCGACAATACACGACAGTACCCAACAGTACTCGACAGTACACGACAGTACCCAACAGTACTCAACAGGACCCAAGTCCTGTTGGACGCTGTACAAAATTTTAGGGTGCCGATGACCCCTCGGCTGACACTGACTTACACTGTTTTTATTGGACATTTCCTACAGCGACGTAGCGTGCCTGAAGGGGCGGGGATACGACAGATAAAAAGGGCGCCCATTAAAAATCTTGCGAGCAAAAAAAAAACAAAAAAAAAAGGTCATCATGTCTTTACTTTCCAATCTTGCGACCAAAAAAAACAGCTTTGCCGCCCTCTCAATTTGCCGTTGCCGGCCCTGCTACTAATAAAGGTTAGGTCGCTTAGGGCACCCATGGGGCGCCAGTACCCTCGGGGCAGGGGGGCGACAAACCCCCCGCGCCCCTCCCCACGCCACGCCTTTGATTTCCTAGTGACGTTTGAAGGTTTAAACATGGCTACTATATGTAAACCAAAACATTATATTCTTTTTATTTATTTCTAACCTTTGTGTGGAAATAATATCTTTGTTACAACAATAAACGATGACCCATATCATAAGGTATGAACAATTTATATAAATATTAAAGACTATTCATCATATCAGATAACTTTTTGTTGTAAAAATAAATTTTGTTCCAAACTCAATGCGATGGATGTTTGACTTTCTCGATATCGGGTTCAATGTTTGAAAGTTGTATGCGCATATCTGCTTCCGGATTTATTTTATTTCTTAAGTCGGTTCTTGTAAGAGCATACTTTGAAAACCCTACTTCACAACTGTAATTAGTAGCAAAATGCAATCGTTTTTTAACAGCAAAATAGCTAATTCCTGATATTCACTTCTAAGCTAAGCCCAAAACTCCAACAAAGTAGCCGAATTAAAAGTAGTTTTAAGATTTCCATCGGTTGAAACATTAATTAGCTGTTCAGTTTGTTTCACAGTTAGAGTTTGATGAGCTTTTTCGACTGAGACTGAGAACGGATTACGAACCAAAGCAAGATCCTCTTCTAGTCTTGGAAAATTTCTTTAATTGAAACTTGCATTTTCTGAAGATGGTTGGTTATCTCAGAAGTGATTTCTGCAGATAATTGATTCTTTGACTCGGCCACAAAATCATACAGTGTTGGAAAGCACTCAGTCACTCCTTTATTTAGACAAGATTTCCAAAACTGTATTTTGGTGCAAAATCAGGACATCCTAAAATAGTTATCAAAAAATAAAACATAAAATATATTTAATTTTTTTAAATTATCATTTTTAAAAAACATCTAAGACATTATATATTTGTAGATACTTATTTACTAATAAGTACCTATCTAATAAAAATTATAGCAATATAGTCCATGGACTATATATCTCTCAAATAAATCAAATAATACCAAATAAATCCATGATTGACAAATAGCATAAAAATATTTAATTCCGGTTACCAGTTAGAAATTTTTTCAATGCTTGTCAATATACTAAGATAACAAAAAACGTCGGGTGTATACACTCGATATCATAATTTTTGAGATAACTTTTTGTTGTAAAAAGTTGTCTCAAAAATAATTATATGAACTGTAGGTCTATGCGGGCATATCGCACAGTAAAGAAACGTTACCTTCTCCAAAGTTTACACAATTAAAATATAAGTTGCTGCATTTGAGCCGAGCCGAATAGCACTCCCGTTTTGCAGCTGGGTTTCTGGCTGGTGGATCTTTGAGTTAGACCGCGCCGGCGGCCGACATTGAACGCTGAATCGCACACGGCAGTTACGAGCAGCGATACCCTACGTCGGCAATTAGATTATTATACTTTTTAGTACCTACATGTAAAAGCGTGTTTTTTTAGATTTTTAAATTATAATATACCGGGTGAGCCAAAAAAAAACGGATTTTTTTTTTTTCATTATAACTTTTAAACTATACAATCGATTTTAATGAGACAAACTGCACTTGGCAGAGATTAATCAAAGATTTGGCTAAATTAAACAAAAATAATTTTTGTTTCAACCATTGTTTTGCATATTATACGATTGCCTTGCCAATAATGTCTGCATTTATTTCCTTATAAATTCATTACTACTGAACCGATTTTGATGAAATAAAAAACATCATAGTTAGAATTGATTTTTCTTTAAATATCATGATGAAAGATTATCACCATCTTAAAATTTAAGATGGTGGACAGAATCTTACTTGATTCTGCAAAATGGTGTGTTTATTCTCATTTTCAGAAAATGTTTTACTTGATGCAATGCAAACGTATAATTTGTAAAACAAAATCAGATTTTGTGAGAACTACTTCACCGATTTTAGTAGTTCGTACCTTTTTAAGCGGGAAAAAAGTAGTGTATTTCTCCAAATTAAAAAAAAAAACATTTTCGGAAAATATAAATAAACTTGCCTCTTTAGGGGCCTACAGACACGCGAACATTTCTAGAGATTAGTACGCGCGTACAAGTTTGCGCATACTAATCTCTTCGTGTGTAGACAATATCCGCCTAAAATATCTCTCGAAGATTTGTTCGCGCGCACCATGTACGCGAGCAAATCTCTCGGTGTCTAGGCAAAGCATTGATATTATCGTGTTTATGGTTAGAACGTTTAATTTTGTCTTCGTGTGTGTAGGCAATTCCACCAAACGTACATGTATGCAGAGATTAGTGCGCGTACTAATCTCAAGAAATGCTCGCGTGTCTGTAGGCCCCTTTTGAAGGGTCAAGTATAATTCTTTCCGACACCTTAACTTTTAAGATGGCGGCAAATTTCGAATATAATCTTTAAAGAACAATCAAATCTCAGTATGATTTTTTTATTTAACTAAGTCGGTTCAGTTGAGTTTATAAGGAAATGAATGCAGACAGGATTGGCAATGCAATCGTATAATCTGTAAAACAATGGCTGAAACAAAAATTGATTTGTAACTCGTTGTGCGGGGGAAAAGTAGTGCTTTTCTATAGATTAAAACAGGAGCTAAAACATTTTCAGAAAATAATAATAAACGCGTCATTTTCAAGAATCAAGTATGATTTTGTCCGCCTTCTTCAATTTTAAAACGGCGATAAATTTTGATTATGAACTGAAAAATCAGTCAATTCTTACCAGGATGTTTTTTATTTCATTAAAATCGGTTCAGTAGTAATGAACTTTTAAAGAAATAAATGCAGACATAATTGTCAAGGCAATCGTATAATATTCAAAAGAATGATTGAAACAAAAATACTTTTTTTTAGAATCACCAAACTGATTTTCTTAGTTCGTATCTGGTTGCGCGTGGCAAGAATGCAGCTTTTTTATTCATTTAAAAAAATATTTCAAACGTGTTCGCAACACAAAAATAAACGAGTATCTTTAAAGGGTACAATTTATTTTCGTCCGCCATCTTGGATTTTGAGATGGCGGACATAAAAATATATTTAGTCAAAACTCTGACTAATTCTCTGCCAAGTACAGTTTGACCCATTAAAATCGATTCTATAGTATAAAAGTTATAATGAAAAATAAATTGTCCGGTTTTTTGGCCCCACCCGGTATTTACTGTATGTTTGGGATTGGCAAAGCAATGCTTACCTAATCTTGCAGACAAATCTGTTCAAGCCCCATCAAAATATCGGTGTCAATTCTTTATACCTATAAAAAGAAGTCGTAGAATTTAAGAAATGAAAATTACTCGACTTAAGATCTTGTAATTGTCTATTCTAATCATACCTTTTATAAAACATCAAAATTCTGAACAGGTTTACCACTTAGCTCGTGCCATTTCATGGTAATAAATAAATCTGGTTAATACCAGCCATAAAACATTTAGACTGCAATGCTAGAAACGAAAGAGTTAGCCATATCCATTTGAAAAAAATCACTGCCAATAGAATTTACAAAAAAACGAAATTTGTGTTACTAAATCAAAATTTAACTTTTCCAGTGCCCCGCCAATTTCGCGCACACTGCTGTATCATCTTTTCTTGAAACATTTCAGCCCATATTTGACCTATCTAAAACTCTACTTCGGAATAAGGTATGAAACTTAAACTTTGCACAGTCGTAGATCTTTATAGAGTTAACAACCCCTTTAAGTTTCATAGACTTCCATAAAGTAGTAAAGAAGTTACAAAAAAACGTCAAAATTGCGACTCACTCACTCATGTATAGGGCAAAGTGGGTATCATTAACTTATTAACCGGAGGAGACCAGGAACCGCGGCAAAAATTCATTCATCAAAACAATTCGATTTGACCCCTAGATGCTTCAATAAGTTGGAAAAGAATAGAAATATTTTGTGCGACACACAGCAGACGTATGTTTATTCTTTATGGTCGATCGATTAACCAGTGACGGCGGCAAAATATTTATTTATTAAAAGTAAATACCGAACCGAACCGAACCGAACTTATTAAAACAAGCAATTTAATTTAGTTTACAGCTGAATAGATACCCATTGACAATAAAAATTTACATTAATAGCATTGTTGAGATTATGTTCTCAAATACAGTCGAAAATTAAAAATAAGAGTCAGGCTCTAATAAAAACTTGAGAGCCCACTTGATTTTCGAACCGGGGCACTCACCGAGAAGTCGTCTCCAGCAGCCGAAAACGGTATTAAAGGTTCCTAGCGACAATTAGATCACCCCTCGGATCACCCCCATTATTACAATTTTAAAGCTAGATACTATGTGTAGTGCCTACTTTTCTTTTGTAAATAAAAAAGTAAATATAATTTTAGTTCCTTTTTTTATGAAAAAGTGGTAATAATATTGTAAAAAAGTAACAGAGCTCTATTTGGATAAGGATATTTTGCTTTGATGGGGAGACAATTTGCTTACTTTGGGGATTTATTAAGATGCACCCCATTAGTGGGGTTACTTTTACCCATTTGTTTTAATTAGGATAGTAACCATGGCCAGAACTAAAATAGTTTTTTTGGTTATGCTACTCTACATTTGTATTTACTGCCTCCTACGACGGTGGTTTTGTCCCTTTTAGTAAGATTATAGGTGTGTCTACAAAAACCTACAAAAAATATGTACCTAAAAAACAACTCTTTTTTAAAGCGAGTTATTTTGAGAAAAGTTAATGCGACACTTATTCCGTCGTACTACCATCTCGGTTTTCATCAGCAGTTTCATTAGAAAAGAAACTGGAAAAAAGTGCAACATATCAATTTCTGTTGTGTGGTAATTGCTTTATTATAGTTTTTTCAAAAACATCTTTTTCGGATGATGTTTTGTTCAATTGACATTTTTTTTTAACAATTTGTTCAAAAACATCTTTTTTGAATGACATTTTGTTTAAATAACGTTTGGTTCAAAAACATTTTCTTCAAACAAAAAACTCTTCGAAAAACTAGCTCCTGTGTGTCTCTTTTTGGGAGGTCGCAATCGGTGGTAGCTTTATCAATTGATCCTAACCTCTTAACCTAACCACACTGAACTCTAATCAATTGATCGCAAACGTATCCATTTCAAGAAATTAAAAATGTTTTCAAAAAAGAGATCATTTGAACGTAATATCGATCACAATGTTTCCGAAAAAAATGCCAATCAATCACACTGCTTTCAAACAAAATTCAAAAAAGATATTTTTGAACAAAACAATTTGACGAAATGTCATATGAATTTAAGCAAACAAAATGTTTTCGAAAAAAATGCAACTCGAACAAAATGTCACTTAAAAAAGATGTTTTCGAACAAAATGGTTTCGGTCAGATTATCATTTGAACAAAATGTTTTAAAAACACAGTTGAACATGTTTTTGAACAGATTCTCATTTAAAAATGTTGAACAAAATGTCATTGAACAAAATGTTTTTCAAAAAAATATAAAAAAGATATTTTCATAAAAAGTGTACCATCAGATCGTCATTGGAACAAAATATTTTTGAAACAAAAAAATTTGAACATTATATTATTTAAACTCAATGCTTTCTGCCATTTGAACAAAATATCATACAAACCCACTGCTTTCGAACAAAATGTCATGTAGAAAAGATATTTTTTAACAAAATGTTTTCAATCAGATTGACATTCAAACAAAATGTTTGAAAAAAAGTCATTCGAAAATAATATGTTTTTAAAAAAATGTTTTCGAAAGAAAACCCCATTCGACAAAATGTCATTCGAAAAACTAATTTTTCAACAAACCAAAAGTTTTTTTATTAGGTGGATGTTTGAACAAAAAAAGATGTTTTAAAACAAACTGTTTTCAACCAAAACGCCATTTGAACAAAATGTCATTTAAAAAAGTAATTTTTGAACAAAATGTCAAATCAAATTGTCTTTTAAACAGAATATTTTTGCAATGCAAATTGAACAAAATATCATTTTCGTTAAAAAAATTAATTTTATTTGCTAGTTTTATTTTTTGACACATCACTTAATGCTGATAGTATTTTGAAAAATAACTTTTTTATTTATCATTTAAAATGAGTTAAATAAAAAAAACATATATTTATATCGTCTCGCTTATAGTTAAAAATAAGGAACAAAAAATATTTTATAAATGATCTAAAAAATTATTTAGATACCAGGGTCGAAATTTACTTTTCGTTTTTAAATAAATTGCAATCAATTTTTGGGTTATAACAATCATCCTTAGAAATGGATTTTATTTAACAATGAAAAAAATAATAAGTAGGTAACTATAGTTTATTGATTTAAATTTTTTGAATATAAAATTTTGCTGACATTTTATAGGGTTAAAAACAAATCTGCATGTAGAGACCTCGTCTTTACACTTTTTGGATATTTGATTAGGATGCTTTTAGCTTGGTGTATTTTATTTTAGGTTAGACAACCTTAAAAATTCAGAGTAGGTAAAAAGGACTAACCCAACCTAAAAAATTGCCTCGATCCAAATCTAAAAAAATGTTTACACAAAAAAAAACGATTAAATAAAAAAGGTATACGTAAAAAAATTACTTTCCATATTAATAAGATACATTTTTTACCTTATCTGTTGAAAATCAAGGCTCGTAGTTCAGTTAAAAGTATCAAAACCCCAAAACTTGGGATACCCTGTACATTTTTAACTAAACTTATGTTTAAACACTTTTAACAAATAAATAATTATTTATATAAGAGCCTAATATTTTTTTTCTCATTTTATATTGATTTCTACGGCACTGGTGTTTGTTTTGTTTTGAAGGTCAAACAAGTTATTTAACTTACTTGTAAAACGAAACTTCTGGATTAAGATGGTCGAGATTTTAGCACAAAATACACTCCCACACCATCTTAAAGTATTTTAAGATTAATTTTGAGTCCACGAAAACAATTCCGAACCGTAAAGATACAGGTCAAAAACGTCGCATTTGACCCTTTACAAAATACTAATGGGTCCAAAGGGACTACCTTCTAATCAAGAATAGTTTTGTCTCTTTTTCTCGCATCGGTTTAACAAAAGAGGAACAAAATAAGATACTTTACGCGGGTCTAGACGATTGCGACATGTTCTAATTCCTTTGTTTTACTGAGGGACTGTAATCGAGAATAGTTTTGTTTTTTTCTCTCGCACTGGTTTAATAAAGGAAAACGAAGGAGTAGCAAAATAAATGCTGGAAGCACAAGTTAAAGTGATCACCGCTTGTTATATATCCATATTTGGTGGTGTATAATTAATCTGGTAAGGGTTTGTAAGAAGAACAGTTTCGTCTTTTTCCGTTGCATTGGTTTAAAAAAGAAATAAAAGTAAAGGAAAGATCGGATAATTTTGGTGATTCTTAAAGAGAAAGGAAATAGAGTTTTCTATGGACCAAACAAAAATAGTCGATGAGTTCTTTTCTGCAGAAGTACGTTTTTGAAAACAAATTGTTTATCTAGACGGCCGATTTTTTTGTTTATTTCCTAGTCTCCTCCGGTTAATACGTTAATGGTGGGTATAGATGCCCCGCTGGTAGAGATGGCCAGCAATTTATATTCGAAATTAAACATTTGTACGGTGGTGCAGAACGCCGCTAAAAAATATAATTTTCGTAATGCTTTTACATGAAATTTTCGTTAGGATTTTCTACATGTTTTTTAATGTCAAAAGTTGACTTAATTTTAAGACAAATTTGTGCTAGAAAAAGACATTTTTTTTTCAACATTTATTTAACGTTTTTTACGATTTTGTGCTTAGTGGGTACTTCATTTACGCCGGCTAAGAAAAGCGGTTACCAAAAACTCCTCGACTATATAAAATACTCTGCTAATTTATGGGCACCTAAGCTCACACGAATGTAATTTTTACCCATTTTGGTGCGCGAAAATAACCTCCCATCCGCCATCAGGGATGCGTCCGATAAGAGATTCCCCCCCCTAGTGTAACACCACCGAACAAAACAAAGTATAATGTATTTTTTTATCTTTATGCACAGTTTTAACATAGTACCACACAAGTAATATTTTTACCAGAACTCTAATTTTCTAAATCTACCTAAGCACCGAGTGCGAAAAAACCATACCCTGTGTTAGGATTCGAAAAAACGTTTATTAGAGAATTTTAGGGTATGGAATCCCATATGACAAAAATATCGAAATTTTAAAAATTCATAATTTAAAAACTATACAGTTTATCAACAAAAGCACCGAGTTGCAGGATGGTGGGGCCATAGTAATATGAAAAAACCACACCCTGAGTTAAGATTCGGAAAAATGTAATTTAGCGAATTTTAGGGTAGGGAATCCCATATATATAGTTTGTCAACAAAAGCACCGAGTTACAGTACAGTGGGGCCATAGAGATGCGAAAAAGCCATACCCTGAGTTAAGATTCGGAAAAACGTCATTTAGTGAATTTTAGGGTAAGGAATACCATAAGACCAAAATAGCCAAATTTTTTAAATTCAAATTTTAAAAACTATACTGTTTATCAAGAAAAGCACCGAGCTGCAGTATGGTCGAGGCATAGAGATGCGAAAAAACCATACCCTGAGCTAAGATTCGGAAAAACATCATTTAGCGAATTTTAGGGTAGGGAATCCCATAAGACCAAAATGGATAAATTTTAAAAATTCATATTTCAAAAACTATACAGTTTATAAACAAAACCACCTAGTTGCAGGATGGTGCGGCCATAGAGATGCAAAAAAACCCCACCCTGAGTTAAGATTTTAAGAATCCTATAAAACCAAAATGGCCATACTTTGAAAATTCATATTTTAAAAACTATATAGTTTATCAACAAATGCACCGAGTTGCAGTATTATGGGGCCATAGAGATGCGAAAAAACCATACCCTGTGTTAAGATTCGAAAAAACGTTAATTAGAGAATTTTAGGGTAGGGAATCCCATAAGACCAAAATGGCTACATTTTAAAAATTCATATTTTAAAAACTATAAAGTTTATCAACAAAAGCACCGAGTTGCAGGATGAAGGGGCCATAGTAATACGAAAAAACCACACCCTGAGTCAGTGGCGTATATTGAAAATAGTTTCGGGGTGGGCCCGAGACGGTTTGGTGGGGGCCCGAGACCTCATAAGGCTGTATTTCATGCTATTTTATGTTTGTATTCATGAAATATGTGGAAAATATCCAAAAAAATCTTATCCCCCCCAGCCCCCCCCGTATATACGCCACTGCTCTGAGTTAAGATTCGGAAAAATGTCATTTAGCGAATTTTAGGGTAGGGAATCCCATAAGACCCAAATGGTCAAACTTTGAAAATTCATATTTTAAAAACTATATAGTGTATCAACAAATGCACCGAGTTACAGTATTGTGTTTGTGTTAAGATTCGGAAAAACGTCATTTAGCGAATTTTAGGGTAGGGAATACCATAAGACCAAAATAGCCAAATTTTTTAAATTCTTATTTTAAAAACTATATTGTTTATCAAGAGAAGCAGCGAGCTGCAGTGTGGTCGGGGCATAGAGATGCGAAAAAACCATTACCCAGAGTTAAGATTCGGAAAAAACATCATTTAGCGAATTTTAGGGTAGGGAATCCCATAAGACCAAAATGGTAAAATTTTTAAAATTCATATTTCAAAAGCTATACAGTTTATAAACAAAATCACCGCGTTGCAGGATGGTGGGGCAATAGAGATGCAAAAAAAACCCCACCCTTAGTTAAGATTCGGAAAAACGTAATTTATCGCATTTTAGGGTAGGTGGTAGACGCTTTTTACTCATTGGGCGTCGACCGGTGAGATACCACCATGCCAGAAGTGAGTAGCGCTAAGTGGTATCACCACGTTCCGCTACTGCGCTGGCAGTCCGGTTCCAACAATGAGTAATGGCGCCTCCAGGATCAAAATATTCCGGAGGTAAAATACCCGACCACTCGGATCTCCGGGCGTCGGGTGATCCTGGGGGTCCTTCATGCAAAGATATTAAAAGAAGACCAAAAACTCAACTCAGAATTGATTTTAGCAATATAAGAGGATTAAGTACCAACATGAATTCAGTTCACCAACATCTTGAAGAACAAAGACCTGACATCCTTGTTCTCACTGAAACTAAAATCAGTTCTGCAACACCTATTGTGAACTATCTTTATCCCGGCTATGACCTACACCACCGATTTCGACATAATTTTGGGATCTGTGTGTACATTAAAAATGACCTTTCATGTCATCGAGAGGAGAAGCTAGAACCAGCGAACCTCGATATCATATGGCTGAAATTCACCTCAAAGTCATCGACCAAGTTCATTTGCTGCCTCTACCGACCGCCAAGTAACACCGAGTATCAAAACTTTTTTGCGACATTATCCGAAAACTGTGATAGTATACAGTCTAACTATCCACATGCGGAAATTGTTTTTTTAGGCGATTTCAACGTCCACAATATACCCTGGCTTAAACACCACAACAAAACAGATAATGAAGGCAGGGAAGCAGAAGCTTTTGCCATAAGTTGTGGTCTAACGCAGCTTGTCGATGAACCTACCCGTATCTCAGAAAGGGGTGAATTTGCAGCACTTTTAGACTTGTTCCTAACTACAAATCCTGACTTGTACACAATTCAAGTAGATCCCCCACTTGGTTCATCCGATCATAAACTTATAAGAACAAAGTGCGAAATGTTCATACCGCCAAGCCAACAATCACTTCCTCGTAAAATGTGGCACTATAAATCGGCAAAATGGAATGACCTTAAACAGTTTTACCTGGATTTTCCATGGCAAGAGGTTTGCTTTAAAACAGCTGATCCCACTATTTGCTGTAATGAAATAACAAAAGTAATCTTATCTGGAATGGATGCATATATCCCACATACAATAAAACGGAGAGCTAATGCAAAATCTTGGTTCAACAGCAAGTGTCAAACGGCTGTACAGAAAAAACACAGAGCATATAACCTTTGGAAACGACAACAAACCGCTCAAAACCACACAGAATTTATAGAAGCCAGAAATAGTTGCAAAATTACTATTGACGCCGCCAAAGAAACATACAATCAAAGAATAAAAAACAGGTTGCTGAATTGTTCAAGTAGTTCTAGGTCCTTTTGGTCTCTTGCAAAAGCCGTTGGATCAAACTTCACCAAGTCATCCATACTTACAGATAAAAATACTCACTTAGCCACAACATCAGAGGAAAAAGCCTATATGCTGGCCAAAATCTTTTCCTCCAACTCAAACCTAACAGTGCCAAATGGAAGAACTCCACCGTTCATTGAAAGGGTTTTCCACAGTATGCCAGAGGTACCCTTTTGTCACCGAGAAATACGAAAATCCCTTAAAAAGTTGGATACAAATAAAGCTGTGGGTCCAGATGGCATTCCCGCGATAGTACTCAAAAATTGTGCTAGCGAACTCACCCCAACTTTCGCAAAATTATTCAATTTATCTTATAGGCAAGGAGTATATCCATCATCATGGAAGTCTGCCGCAGTACAACCCATTCTAAAGAAAGGAAAAAAGACAGATCCGTTAAACTATAGACCAATTGCTCTACTTCCGGTGATATAAAAAGTAATGGAAAGAGTTGTGAACAATCACCTAACCAAGTACTTGGAAAAGTACAAAATTATCAACGACAAGCAATACGGATTTCGAAAATATAGGTCAACTGGCGATTTACTTACATACGTCACTCACTTATGGCAAAAAGCGATTGAGTTGCGAGGTTAAACAAGAACAATTGCCTTAAATATATCTAAAGCATTCGATAAAGTCTGGCATGAAAATCTGCTCAACAAGCTCAAAGCAACGGGATTGTCGCCGAGACTTTGCACTTGGTTTGAAAGTTACCTTAAGGATAGATCCATTTATGTTGCACTGGATGGCCGGAACTCCAACTCTTACCAAATAAATGCTGGTGTGCCACAGGGAGCAATCCTTTCGCCAACACTTTTTCTGATTTACATAAATGACCTCATAGATAAAACAGTAAATCCACTTTATTGCTTTGCAGATGATGGCAATGTAGTCTCCTCAGTCATACCACCCACATGTCTCTCCGCACGTGAATTCCATCACCTTAGACTAACTGAAATATCACAGATAAATAACGACTTGGAGTTATCTATTATCTTAGTCCTCTAGGACTGGGGCAACAAAAACCTTGTACAGTTCAACGCGCAGAAAACCCAAGCAGTCCTGTTTTCAAAAAAGACCAGCACCGGTGAGCCAAACATCATGCTATCTGGAAGTGCTGTCGCATTGCAGAGCCAGTTGAACATCTTAGGAGTCACTGCAGAGACCAACATGTCTTGGCACAGTCACGTGGCTAAAAGGGCGTCCCAAAAACGTTGGGGTGCTATTTCGTACAAGACATCTGTATACACCAAGCCAACTACTGACACTCTACAAAGCCCAGATTCGACCAACTATGGAGTACTGCTCACATATATGGAGTGCGGCACCCAAACATACCTTAATGCTTTTGAACACCGTGCAAAAACGAGCTATCAAGCTGATCAATGACCCCGCACTTACCCGTAGCTTGGATAGTCTCGAACATCGAAGAACTGTGGGCAATCTATCTCCCTTCTACAGGTATTATCACGGAAAATGCTCTGAAGAGTTGGCACGTATGATCCCCCGGGAGTACACCTACTAGGCGAACACGTCAAACAGTCGGTAACCATCAATTTATTGTCAAAATAGAGGCACCAAGAACCTCATTATATCAGAATTCATATCTCTGGAGAACAGCATCGCTGTGGAATAAACTCCCTGCGACAGTTTTCTCTGCAGGTTACAACCTGAACCGTTTCAAAACCAACACACACCAACATTTCGAGTGCGCATACCCGTAAAAAAAAAAATCCTATAAAACCAAAATGGCCATACTTTCGAAATGCATATTTTAAAAACTATATAGTTTATTAACAAATGCACCGAGTTGCAGTATTGTGGGGCCATAGAGATGCGAAAAAACCATACCCTGTGTTAAGATTCAAAAAATCGTTAATTAGAGAATTTCAGGGTAGGGAATCCCATAAGACCCAAATGGCCAAACTTTGAAAATTCATATGTGAAAAACTATACAGTTTATCACCAAAAACACCGAGTTGCAGGATGAAGGGATCATAGTAATACGAAAAAACCACACCCTGAGTTAAAATTCGAAAAAACGTTAATTAGAGAATTTTAGGGTAGGAAATCCCATAAGACCAAAATGGCGAAATTTTAAAAATTCATATTTTAAAAACTATACAGTTTATCAACAAAAGCACCGAGTTGCAGGATGAAGGGGCCATAGTAATACGAAAAAACCACACCCTGAGTTAAGATTCGGAAAAATGTCATTTAGTGAATTTTAGGGTAGGGAATCCCATAAAACCCAAGTGGCCAAACTTTGAAAATTCATATGTGAAAAACTATATAGTTTGTCAACAAAAGGACCGAGTTACCGTACAGTGGGGCCATAGAGAGGGCCATAGAGATGCGAAAAAGCCATACCCTGAGTTAAGATTCGGAAAAACGTCATTTAGCGAATTTTTGAGTAGAGAATTCCATAAGACCAAAATGGCTAAAATTCATATTTCAAAAACTAAGCAGTGTGTCAACAAAAGTACCGAGTAGCAGTATGGCAGGACCTAAGCGCGGATTTGAGGGGGGTCACGTGATAATAACCCCCCCCCCTCCCTAAAAAAATATAATTAATTAATAAAGGGTTCAACAAATAATTACCCTCTAGAAAAAAATTAAATGCACAATTATTTTTTTCGTCGACAATTTACCCCGCCCTAGATTTATGCCCAGATCCGCGCTTGTGCGAAAGTCACGAGCCGCTACTGGTTTATTATTATAAAACCTTTGATAACGCAAAAGGAATCCATATTAATACTAGTATTATATTGAATAGGTGCGTTTGTTCTAATTAGCAAAAAAAAGAGGTTGAGGTTAATAAGATTACGATTTGTTTTTAACTAGATTTTAAATAATCTTTTGTACAGAGTGTCCCGAATTCAATGTCTACAAAAGGTTTCGGATCAGTGGCCTGCATACCCCACTAAACGCAAAAACATTTTAATAACGTCAAAATAATGTATAAGTTAAAAACATAACGTTAGGTTGGATGTTAGTTCTAACTAGAGGCCCTCGATACATTTGACAATTGTTTAACAACAGACATGCTACAAAGCTGAAATATGGCACACATAGAAATTATGACCAAACCCCTGGAAAAAATCAAAAAACCCCAAAATTCTAATTTACTTCCCTCCCCTATACATGTAAAGTTATGTAAGAGTAACATTGCCAACTTCCAGATATGGCAGACTGATAAGAACTATGATAAAACCATAGGAAAATATAAAAAAAACTCAACATTTTTAATAAGGCATTGCAAAAGTTTTGAACAATATCCCGTATATTTTACTACTTTAAAACTTAAATATTATCCAAATCCTTTAAAAAAGCAGTGAAATCATAAAAAAAAAACATTTCATGTAAAAAAAGACAAGTACGCGAAAGTGGTATTCCGTAAAAAGAATTGAGATAAAAGTAAAGCCAAGTTCTAAAATACAAATTTCAAAATGAATGGTTCTTACTAGTTTCAAAATGTTTTTCTAAACTTGGCTATTACGGCTGCAAATGACTCTTAGGAAATTGAACGTAAAGAAGTTTGGCTGGAATAGCAAAGTTTAAAAAAACATTTCCAAACTAGTAAGAACCATTCATTTTGAAATTTGTATTGTAGAACTTGGCTTTACTTTTATCTCAATTCTTTTTACGGAATACCACTTTCGCGTACTTGGCTTTTTGTACATGAAATATATTTGTTATGATAAACCTTTAGAAATGTGAATTAAGTGAATTGATATAAAGAAAGCACATTAATTTATTGTTAAAATAAAAGCTTTGTGTTCCCTCTTTCAGTGTAGAAATATAAATATATATACTTTTATATTATTATATTTATATAACCTTTTAATTTTTCTTGGATTTTTGGAAACTTCTTGCTCATTAAATTAATCACAGAAAGAAAATTAGTAATTATGCCGCAAACGTAATTCTTTTATTAAACTGATTATTGGAAAGTTTATTTTGTAGACAGTTTCTCCAAGTTTAGTTTCAGTTTTTTTCTTAAGTTTTTTTAGTCTTTATAGAAGTTTTCAGAAACATGTTACAGGAGAAGAAGTGAAAACAGGCATTGGGTGGGATAAAAACAACTCATAACACAAACAATGTAAATCACATCTTATTTGGCTGTTTTCTCCAAAAACTGGCTGGTTTTTGATATAATAATATAATAAATATTGGAGTTTTAGATCTGAAATATTAAATAAATACCTTTTTGTTACTATTTATTATATCTGCAACAAAAACAATAAATTATAGATCTAATGATTTAAATTGATTAAACTTTTAGAAAAAATCCTGCTTCTATTCTAAAACTTTCAACTATTTAAAAAAGAAACTCCAACATATCGTCTGGTAGGAAAATTCAGCTCTTAGAGCAAACTCTTGATTTATCAAATCATTTATTTTGAATGAATGAAATTGAAAAAAGCGGGAAAAACTCACGATTGCAATGTGTAATAAATGAAGCGCGCTGAGTAGAGGTCCACTAGTGACATAAGCAAGGCGCCGCCTACCGCTGAAAGATTCGAGCTAATAAGCAATCCTGTGTGTTTATAATCGTTGAGTTCTAACGTCATATTCATAGTGAAAAAGAAGCTTAATGACCCGTTTTCTGACGTTAGAAAAATAATCTTATGTTTTTATAACGTTTTTTTAAAGTGTTTTTCGAGCGTTAAAAAATTTTTGATTTTTAACAGTGAAAATGAAATGTTTTTCTAACATTGAAAAATAAATGTTTTTTTAACAATGAAAAAATATAATTTTTTCAAATGCTCTAAAGATAAGGTAACATAAAATAATGTAAATAAAATTCTTTTATTTTGGAAACACGGGGCAGCAACAGTCCGTTGAGGTTTTCGTGAACTCGACACTCAGTAAAAAATCAAGTTTCGTGTGCAAGTCGTTCCAACTTTCTGCCGATAAGCTAACTTTGTTAAGGGCATCCCATATATCAGGTTTTGACTTGTTGTCATTCTGGTAAATGCGTTTTTTCAAAGATATGGCGGATTCAAAATGGCGGAAAGGCGTATCTTTAAAAAAATTGTAACTTTTTTATTTCTTATCTGATTTTCATGAAACAAAGTTTAAAATAGTTAGTTTGTAATGTATTTAAAAATGTATTGGTTAGAAAATATGTATTTTTTATACTTGTCAAAAAAATAAAAAAAATTCAACAAAAAAAAGGTAAATTTTTTTTATTTTATTTATAAAACTATTGGAGCTAGAAAAAAAACTTTATATAAAAAAGATAGCCATTTTGATTCTTTATTCAGATCTGGTTCAAATGTTCCAATGCGTTAATTAGTTTTTAAGTTATTTCCAAATAACTGGAAAAAAATAGGGGTCTTTGGGGTATATTTAAAAATTATGCTTTTAATGAAAACCATAAGAACTTCTTGAAAGTAACTTAAATTTGTTTAACATACCTAGCAGATCAGGTATTAACGTATTGTCATTGTGATAATCGCGTTTTTTTTTTTTTAATATGGCGGATTCAATATGGCGGAAAAGCATATTTAAAAACAAATTGTATCTTTTTTATTTTTTATCCGACTTTAATACAACAAAGCTTAAATTACTTAATTTGAAATGTACGAGGGTGGATCAAATATAAACAAGCCTTTTCAACTTACTAACGGAAAAGTCATTCAAGATGAACGTGGAGTAGGGATATTCAGCAGCATGTAGGCGGCTGGTAGTGCCGCGATGCTCATTGGGCCAGGAGCAATCGCAATAAGCGAGAGGAAGGGACACAGCAGTGTTGCGCAAAGAATAATCATTAAATTTCTTACACGCGAAAACGTGAAACCTGCTGAAATTCCATGCAGATTGCGAGCACAGTTCGCAAATAAGACGCTTTCGTGGGTACCTGTAAAAACAAAGTTTTAGCGACCGTTTTCTGGGACTGGAGAGGAGTTTTGTTGGTCGATTTTTTGCACGAGCGAATAACCATAAACGCGTTTTTGGTTAGTTTTGCTTTTATTTTAACCTTTGCCTTGCTATTGCGGTAAAACTCTTTGATGGCCTTAATTAGTTGTACGCTTACGTTTGTGTTTTCCAACGCTTTCCAAAGTAGATTTAGTGGTATACTATCATATGCCTTCTGCAAATCGACGCAAAGCAGATGCAGCTCTTGTCCGTATGCCATTTTCTTTTCAATAACTTGGGTTATACAAAAGAGATGGTCTGAAGTCGATCTACACGCCCCGAGACCGGCTTGTTCTTCTGCCTTCATGTCTTTATATTCGCTCTCCATTTTATTTCTTATTATTTTACCGTATATTCTGCTTAACTAGTCACAGATATACCTCTATAATTGTGACATATATCTTTCCTTCCTTTTTTGTGTATTGTGGATATATATGACGTTTTCCACTCAGTTGGTACTACAGTTCCATTTAAATATTTTAGGAAAGGATATCGTAATCTCCAAAAGAGTTCTTTAGTGCCATATTTAATAAGTTCAGCTGGGATATTTCCGGGTCCGGCAGATTTACCGCTTTTTAAGGTTGTGCACACGTTTTTAACCTCAGAGATTGTGAGGGGTACTGGAGATCCCATCGCTCTAATTATATTGTCTCTTTCTTCTTCCTTGAATTCGGCTTTATCTTCAGTTAAAAGTTTTTTAAAATGCTCATCCCATTCTTTGTCTGGTATTGGTGAAATAATATCTCGGCATGTTTCTTTTTTAATCGATCTTATAGTTTTCCAGCTTTCGGTACTTCTCCTACCTCCTAAGTAAGAATCTATTTTCTGGCACTTTTGCGTCCACGAATGATTTTTCTTATCACTGATCATTCTTCTCACCTTTGATTGCGCGATTTTGTATTCTTCTCTGCTTCTATCTGTCTTTTGGGATAAGTAGGTGTAATATAATTTCCTTTTTTCCTCTATTTCTCTTTCAATCTCAGCATCCCACCAGTATGGTTTTCTTCTTTTGATAGTTTCTTCCACTAATCCTAGTGCTTCTTTTGCAGCTTGATGGATGCTTAATGTAATACTTTCGTATTCCTCATCTGGGGTTTCACCTCAACTTGTATTAAGTTTTTCGTTTAGTCTCTTTTTGTATAAGTTTTTTACGCTGTCATGTTCTAGGCTTAGTAGGCTTTTATTTTAATATTTAATAATAAAGTTTGTGGAGGCTCTTTTTCGGAAATTTTTAACTTGTAGTTTTGTATTAATGTGTTTGCAGTTAGCGTGTAAGTCGCAAAACAATGCCAGTTTTTGCCTACCCTGTTTTCATTGCCACTACACGGCACTGTTTCGGATAATTCTAGGGGAGATTGAAAAAAGTTACCCCCACTTTGGGGTTTTGCAAAGTCTGTACTTGGGGAGAAGTATTTAACTGTTTTCTTTATGAAAAAAATTTAGTGAAAATAATTGTTTTATAGTAGGATTCAAACAGGTTATTGTCTTCCTCCACTAATTTTTAATTTGTTTTAAACAAATAGTCCCGACATGTTTCGTAAGTACTAGTGGAAACTTACATCTTCAGAGGACATTACTAAAAGAATCACAAAAGAAAGATCAAACTTAAAGTTAGAAAATATCTTAACACATAATAACTCACAAATGAGCATGCACACCTTAAATAGGATTTTAAATAATTCACGTTTTTGATGAAATTGTAGTATGTTGTAGACTTCGATCTCCTGATCAAAAGTTCTCATGGGCTCAAAACGATCCTATGACTGGTTTCCGAGATACAGTGGCGGGTATGGGGCTCCCCCAAAGTACGAATAAATTGAAATTCTTTTGTAAAATTTAAACAGTAATACAAAAAAGTGATCAAAATAATTGACTCTTATATTTGACAACCATGTTAGATGTCACGTAACAATTTTGATGTACAGGGGATAGTCAAAAAGTACAATATTTTTATTTAAATCATACTTATATTTAAATAAACGTTACTATCCTCGCCCTTTAGCACGCACACTTCAAGTGCACACAGTATTTTAACGTTTAAATTATGCGGTTTCTGCATCTTCATGGTAATAATTGTTTTCATAAAATAACCAGCTCACTATGATATTGCAAAATACTTAATATACACCTCCTTAAGGCCGATCAATTCATTTCAAGTTAATACATACTCTTTGACCTATCTTGGCGTGTATTTTTTTAGTGAATGTTCGTTTTTTTACCTTCCTAGCCCGCATCGAAAATGTGTTATTTGGGTGAATGTTGACCTATCATACACCCTGTTCCCACCTACGACTTTCTCGTGGGTGCCCGCTCACGCGTCACATTATCTGAATATGAAATGTTATGACAGTCATGTGAGTCGTGCGCGGGCCCGCACGAGAAAGTCCTAGGTGGGCACCGTGCTTTAGCAATATCGCCATGACGTCTGTCCGTGTGCGTGTGTATGTCTGTCCGGCCCACGATAGTTTCTAAACCGCTGAACCGATTTTCATGAAATTTTTGGGTAAAATAGTATACAATACTGTAAAGAGCTTATTAGCTTTTGGTCAAAATACATTAATGCTAATGACAATTTTTTGACAGTTTAAAAATTGAAAATATGATTTTTTTTTACCTGAGCCTCGCTTTAATATGCAGTTTTCGGAATATAGTAGAATGTTTTTCTTAATAATTTATATTATTACTAAAAACGTCGTAGGATCCTCCATTTTAGAGATATTTACAAAATCGGTTTTAAAGGCTGATATAGCGGGGAGTGTGCTAATGAATCCATTTATTTAAATAAAAGTATGAATTAAATAGTAATATTGTAATTTTTGAGTACCCCTTGTACATAAAAATTGCCACTTGATATTTAACATTGTCATCAAATATAAAAGTCAATTATTTTTATGACTTTTTTGCATTAAAGTTTATGTTTTATAAAAGAATTTCAATTTATTCATATGTTAAGGAAGCCCCATACCCGCCACTGTATCTTGGAAATCAGTCATAGGATGGTTTCGAAGCCATAAGAACTTTTGATCAGAACATCGAGATCTACAACATACTAGAATTTCATCAAAATCGTGGATTTTTTAAAATCCCATTTAAGGTGTGCATTATAAATTATAACAACATTTTAAAAAAACTGGTTTAAAAGCTTTGCCTAGCTACTAAAACGGTTAAGTCATAGAAATTAAAAAAAAAACAAATAACTTATATTTTTTCGATGATTTACAGTAGTTTCATCAAAAAAATATTTACTTATACATATGTTCTCTGGTGGGTCGAAGACAATTCGCCGCAGCACATTCGCCGCGGGGCGATTGGCCGCGGGCCGATTTGCCGGCCGTTTCGCCGAGAGAATTTTTGTTTAATTTTTATTTTTCTAACATAACTTATTTTTTCTTATATCCTAACTCCCCTATCCTCTTGTTGGGAGAAAAATCTGTGTTAAACCTAACCGTGGTCAATTGATCGCAAACATTACCTTACTGATGTCTATACAACCAACATTTTGCAAAAAAACACTGGGTTTTTGAATAAAAAATGCTTTTTCAAAAAATATTATACTACTACTACTATGTCGGTTTAGAACCTCCTTCGATCCTGACAATCATCTTTTGTTAGATTTTTTTGACTCACTGATCTTTGGATTGACTGTTGCCATTCTAGTTTAGGACGCCCTCTTTTTCTGCGCCCTATTGGTTGCCATTCTAGAACTTGCTTTGGTAATCTTTCTTCGTTCATCCGTTGTACATGGCCGTACCAAATCAGTTGCCTTTAAGTGCTGTCATCCGTTATGCTTCCCTCGATTCCCATTCTTTCTTTTATGATGTCATTTCTTATGTGATCTATTCTAGATATTCTCATTGATCTTCTTATTGCATCCATTTTGACACTTTCCATTTTAGTTTTGTATTTTTCTGTTACGCGACAAGTCTCTATTCCATACAACAGCGTGCTTTTCACCATTGTTTCATATATGTTAAATTTTACATTCTTTTTTATCTCTCTGCTCCATAAAATACTGTTAAGACATCCAATAAACTTTTTTTGCTCTTACTATTATTTTTTCCAGTTCTTTATAATCTGTTCCTGTCTTATCAAATGTGACACTTAAGTATACTGTGTCTTGTCCACGTTCACTGTTAATCCCCACTTTTGGTATTCTTCCATTAACTTTGTCATCATATACTCCATGTCTTCTTTATTATTAGCTACAATTACTTGGTCGTCCGGAAACTGTAGTGTGTATATGGTAAATCGGTCGTTAGGTTGTATTCCCATGCCGTGCATTTTACGTTTCCAGTTTTTTAGAGCTACTGCGATATATATTTTAAAAAGAGTTGGAGAGATACAACATCCCTGTCTTCAGCCTTTTGTTGCCAGGAATTCTTTTGAAAGTCTATTTCCAATTTTAACTTTAGATTTTGACTCTTTGTATAGTCATTTTATCGCTTTTATGTATGTATGATTGATATTAGTTTGCTCTAACACTGTCCATAATTTTTCTACTGGAACGGTATCATATGCTTTTTGAAGGTCCACAAAGGTAACATGAGTCTATATTTCTGGCGCTCTTTTTCTCAATTACTTGTTTAAGACAAAAAACATTATCACTACAAGATCTGCCTGCACGAAACCCACTTTGCTCTTCTTCTTGTTCATGAAAATCATTCTCTATTAGATCTCTAACAAATATTATTCCCGCGGAAAATCGGAAAAATCTTTGAACTATCTCACAGGATACCATAGGGCATTTAACTATAAATTACTTTGTGATATTAGCTGTACATGAGGACAAAACAAAAAACAATTGCAAGTTGGTAGTATAAATACAATGTCAATTCGTTCGTTTACCCATAACCTTTCTGATTCAGGGTTCAAGATCAGCACGTTCTTCTCGAAGGAAGGTGTCATGGTGGTACTCGTCGTGGCACTTGGGTCGTTACAACCCATTGAAAATGTAGACGGCTAAAAAAAATTATCGACATATTCCATCAAAAAATTTTAATTGTGTTTCTAGTTGGGTGCCGAAAAAAAATTCTCAACTGTAGGTGTTATGGTAGGTCGATGACTGTAAAAAGAGTTGTTTAAAAAAATAATAATAAGTATGTGAGACCTTTTGAAACTTAGAACCGAACCGAACCGAACCGAAACACTATTTATGTATTTTTTTTTCTAGGGGGGTAATTATTAGGTTAGCAGGATATATGCAAGCAAAAACCTTCCTAGCATTAGCACACTTCAAGTGAAGGTATGATAACCAGTTTTTTGTAAATATCTAGGAAACAAAGTTTTTAGTTATAACACAAAATAATGAGCAAAATGTGGTCTACTATATTCCGAAAACCGCATATTGATGCTATGGTCCGTTAAAAAGTTAACATTTTTATATAATAAATGGATCCATGACGGATCTGAAACCTTCCTTATTACACTTCAAGTGAAGCCATGATAATATATTAGCCTTGAAAACATTTTTTTGTAAATATCTCAGAAACTAAAGCTCCTAAGAAGTTTTTGGTTAAAACACGAATTATTGAGCAAAATATAGTCTTCTATATCTGGAAAACAGTGCCTTGATGCGATGCTCCGTTAAAAAGTTAACATTTTTTTAAGTTTTTAATTGTCAAAAAACTGTCATTAGCATTAATGGATTTTGACCGCAATCTAATCAGCTCGTTAGAGTGTCGAACACTATTTTCGTTAGAGTGGCGAACACTATTTTACCTAAAAATCGGTTTAGCAGTTTAGGAGCTATCGTGTAACGGACAAAAAAAATACACACGATGACGATATTGCTAGGATAGGTCAAAATAGATCCAAATAACACATTTTTGGCGTTATCTCAAAAAAAAAATTCGTCGAAAATAATACATTCTCTAGCCATTGCTACGCGGGCTAGGAAGGTAATAAGTGGATCCATGACGGATCTGATACCTTCCTAGTCAGCCTATTATCACACTTCAAGTGAAGCCATGATAATATATTAGCCTAAAAACAATTTTTTGTAAATATCTCATAAAATAAAACTCCTACGAAGTTTTTGGTTATAACACGAATTATTGAGCGAAATATAGTCTACTATATTTCGAAAACAGTGTCTTGATACGATGCTCCGTTAAAAAGTTAGCATTTTTAAAGTTTTTAATAGTAAAAAAACTGTCATTAACATTAATGGATTTTCACCAAAATCTAATTAGCTCGTAAGTGTCGAACACTATTTTACCTAAAAATTTTATGAAAATCGGTTCGGCGGTTTAGGAGCTATCGTGACAGACAGAAATAATATATACACACACACACACAGACATACATCACAATGATATTATAACGATAGGTCAAAATACATCCAAATAAAACATTTTTGGCGTTATCTAAAAAAAAAATTCGCCGAAATATTATCTTCTCTAGCCATTACTACGCGGGCTAGGAAGGTAAAAAAAAATTGGTTTTCTTTTTACAAGTCTGGGTTCTGAAATTCGTCACTAAAATTAAAAGCAAATAAAATTTTTAGAAAATACAGTAATTTTTATGAAAAAAAGTGTAAAAGTGTTAAATTTTTGTGAAAAAAATTTAATATTAGCTAAAAAATCGCGGCATAAGCATTGGTTACTTTTTAACTGGAACAAAAGATTATATATAAACTATATGTCAAAGAGGGGGGCCAGAGCCGCTCTGTTCCCTCCCCCCTGAATCCGCCACTGATAAGATATGATTTTTAAACAATTTTGTTTATTTTTTTGTCCCCCACCCTTGATCCGCCACTGCAGACAAATAGCTTATTTCGAGTGAAACTAAAAAAAGTTTGATTTGATAATCTCAATCCTTTCCATACCATAACTTATGAATCGCTAAAAAAATTTTTTGTTTCCAAATTTTTATTCTGTAATTAAAATAACATATTTATGCGCAAAATAAACAATATCAAATGCGGAATCGGCATTGCAATAGCTGCTGTCGCACAGTGTTTTCATCTGATAAGATTTAAAAAAAAAATACCTTTGTTTCTTATTGTTATGAACTAGTAAGCAAAAATATTTTAAAAACGGCTGATCTGAAACCTAAATTACTCAGCTTAATAAAATAAAACTAGAAAGATACAAAATTCCGGAAATTGCTAAAGATATCTAGTTTGACATTACATATTTTTTACCTTGAACTTGTACAATGTGTCCCATTTTCGATGGGATTAAATGGGAAACTCGGCACCTTACCGTGCTCTTTTTTTGAGCCCTTAAAAATGGTGTAATCGGATTTTTGCTATAACCCATGGTTTCGCTAATACAGGGGTTTTTGAAAAAATTGCATTTTTAATAATTCCTTGTATCTTGCTTATTTTGCAAGATATTTTTATTCTGTAAAAACCTTTCTATGGCAACTTTTTTAGAAAAAACTGACAACGTCATTATTTTCCCTTAAAAAAGTTGCTATAGAAAAGTTTCTACAGAAGAAAAATATCTCGTAAAATAAGCGAGATATATGGGATTATTAAAAATGCAATTTTTTCAAAAATTCCCTGTATTAGCGAAACTACAAGGTATAGCAAACATCTGATTACACCCTTTTTAAGAGTTTAAAAAAAGAGCACGGTAAGGTGCAATCAGAATATCAATATCTTTAATAATAACCGAGTTTCCCATTTTATCCCATCGAAAATGGGACATGCTGTACACCAATCGTAGATAACTAAATTTAAATGTGTTTAATGCTGCCAGTTATTTTTCTTTATTGTTTTATTTTGAATTTTTTGGAAAACCTAACCTTAAAGTTTGTTTTGATATTTTTGGGCTTTCTGCAAAAACCTTCAAAAAAGAAAGTCCTGTTTGGGAAAAATTCCGATCAGGTGATAATTTCTCTCTTTGTTGAAAGTTATTTTCTTTTTGATCACCTGATCATTTTGGTAAAATCATGCGCGTTTTTTGCTCACGCTGGGAGTTTGAAGCGCCACCCTGTGTGTGACAGGGGAATGAAGAAATCACTTCCGACAAAAAACTGAAAGAAGTCACACGTGTTTTTGGGTTGAAGACCGAAATTCCAGTCACAAGAAAGGGCCGCGGCCGCCAGTGAAATTTTGGGACTGCTACAGAATTACAGAAGGTAAGCTTCTAGCGTGTTGCCGATTTTTTCCTTTGTTTTTTAGTTTAATAGACTCTGTTTTCCCGGGCTCAGATGTCTATTTGGTCCTTCGATCCGGATGTTTTGAAAAAGCCCTTTGGATTTTACAGTTTTTTTTTGTTAAAAAATTGGTAATTTTATAGTTTTTTTGCAGCAACCACATTTTATCGTTTTTTTTTGCCAGATTCGGACATTGTTGTTTTTGTACCGGATTTTTTTTTTAGAGTCCGCATGGTTTTGAAGGTTGGTTGCCCTGAGTTTGGTTTATGACCTCGTGCGGCGATAAAAAAACCCCCGTTCGACATTTGGGAGCGGCCCGGGCCCTCGTTCTTTTTCCTTGCTGGCTGACGTTTCATTGACGTTTGTGTGTTCTAACCTCACAACTTCACGTGTTGTTTTGTTTACCTCCGAGGTTAGAAAATTGTTGATTATTCGTCGAGTTTCGAATTTGTTTTTGTGAAATCCGTCGAAATTTACCTTAATTTTTTGCTTTCGTTAAGCGCGAGATTAGTGCCGCGTTGTTTAGCGAACCGTACCGGTGTGTTGATAGCCAATTTTTCGCGAAAAAACCTACTTTTTTGTATCTGATAAAAAGCGCTTTATAATGTCTGATCCAAGAAGTTTAAAACAATAACAAAAAAGTGTTTTTAATAAATTAAAAACAACTTATAATAGAGCCGTCGAAGCCCAGGGCAATGCAGAAAAGGCAAAAAAGTTAAAACCCAGATGGGAAGATGTGCCTTTTCTGGTAAGTCAATTCGATGCATTGCATTTTGAAATTATAAGCTTGGACAGTAGTGATCAGATACAAGAAAGTCAGGAAACTTTAGTGCAGGAATTTGGTGAAATGAAATACACAATTAGATCGATTTGTCTTGAGCTCTATCCGGATGATTACCAAGATGCCTCACAGACAATTTTGAACCATTCCCTGGTAAATGTGGACGGGGGTCTTGAAATTAAAAGAATAGAGGTACCCCATTTTGACGGTAATCTTAAAAAATGGCCCACCTTTTTTAAAATGTTTAAGTCACTTGTTCATGATAAAGCTGACATGAGTGAAATAGCTAAATTTCAAGCCTTAAATACCGCTCTGGTGGGAGAGGCCGCATCTGTAATTAGGAACATACCGCTAACCTCAGATAATTATCGAGTAGCCTTCGATGCAATCATTAGACGCTTTAAAAATAAAAGACTTTTGGTAACAAATTATTGGACGTCTATTTGTCAAGCCCCTTCTGCAAAATCGAGCAACCCTCATGATTTAAGGTCATTGTTGTCCACTTTCCGGGAAAATTTGGAAGCATTGTCAAACTATGATGATGTAGACCTTTTAGATTTTGCTAAAATGCTTCTTCTTTTGCAATGTAACGTGCCATTTTTACGTTTAAGGCAAACGTTAAATATTTGTTTATTTAGGTAAATAATTAAGGCTCTTCGACTCGTCTTTCTGTACACAAATTAAGGGTATTTTATAGAGCTAGGTTTGGAGGTTATATAGTGTCCAGAAAGTTACCTGAAAGTTAAAGGTGGCATTCTATCGAATTACTGTGGACACTGCACACATCGTATTATTTGGGCATTCTATTTGGAGTTTGAGATCACAGGTTTCGGGAAAAATCACATAAAAACTTTCGATTGTTTTGTTTATCTGTAAAATTTCGTAATTTTCTTTGACGTTCATGAACATAAACAGCTGTTCTGCTGGGGCATGGCGGCGTTGCCGCATCACAAATGGTTTCAGTAACAGGAAGAAAACCTTTAGACGAACATTTCATTCGCTTATGTTTATTTTCGAGGATATTGGGACAATGACTTCTCGTCCAAAACCTCTTTTTCTTCACGAATTAGGTAGTTTTGATAGCACGAAAACATATTTGGGTCCACGGGTCGACCAGGAACAACCGAGGCTCCGCCCACTTTGATATCTTTATTAATTTGATAAGGAGAAGATAAAATAAATACAAGTTATGCACTTTTGTAAATGGGAGATAAACGAGGGATAAAAACCAGGACCAAAGAATAAACAAAATCGTATTTTTATATTATATAAATTTATATATAATCATAGTTAAATAAAGTTAGTAACTAGCTCAGTTAGTCGGATTGAAGGGTTTTGTAGGGCTAGCTAGCGGTGAGCAAACTTAACATCTGAAAATTCTTAGGCCGGGTTTAAGCAGTAGTTCAATGTGTATTTTTAGGTTCAAGTTCAGAAACAACTTTATTAATGTAGAAAACAACAAACAAAAATGGCGTCATACCATATGAATCTTAGAGAAAACATATCTAAAGAGCAAAGGAAACTTTTGACTAACACTGTAACTAAAATACAACTAAATTCTACACTCAGTATAGCTTTACTCATATGGGAATTGGTTAAGTGTTCGAATATTCCTGGGTTTGATGCATGCTCTGATCTCCAGTAATTGATTTTACAGTTGATGGTTTCAATGCTGAGCTTTTTATAGTCCTCCTGGTTATTTTCCTCCTACTTGCTATGTCGGCGGGGGTCCGGTGGGCAAATGTTCGGTCTATGTATGGAGGGTGTCTCGATGTCCTTGTTATAAAAATTTCAACCGTGGAAATAGATCCGACAATACCTCAATGTGCGTTTTACGTATTTTCGATATCCCCTTGGTCGATGCTGCCCCCTGTAGACCGGTACGGAAGTATTAATGTATTTCCTCATTGGTTAGTTTAAAAACCGCGGGTTTTTTCCTCCAGGCTCGCAAACCGGATTTAGTGATTTTTCGGCGAGAGCGTTTTTTTTATAAATGGGTTCGCATCCTTATTTGAATTTTACCGGGAAAATTTGGTTGGTACTGTGTACTGTCCCCACCAAATCTAGAAACGATTTCCGGCAACTTCATTTTTTTTGTATTCTTGACAAAGTGTCTTGTCTCTTTCCTAAAGAATTTTGGCTGGGCTGGTGGCCGTCTATTGGTGTCACCATTGTTTTTGTGGTTATTGGCACTTAATGGCACTGCAGTAGTTGCAGATTATACCAAAGACGGTCTAACTGTGAGCCGTCGTTGTTTAGGCGAATCTTAAGTGACGCTCACACCCTCTGAGAGGGATTTAAGGCGGCCTACGCCGTTTCTACGGGAAAGAAGCGTGCCCGTCCATTCCATCGACGGGACAGTTTTGCTGGTGGAACGAGGTTCGAGCCAGTTGTAACCCTGGGAAAGGGTTTTTACGCTCGAGCAAGAATCCAACAGCATTCTTCTGACCATGTACTGCCCTAGCGTCATGTGCTAGATAATCAGCAGGGGAGGCACGGGCAGAACTGGGACCGATGTAGCAGTGAGGAGATGTCTGGACAACACCAGGTTTACAAAATAAAACACACATTTACTCATACAATAATCAAGGACCAAGGTAGGAGCGAGCTTTAGATTTAATGTTTTTTTTTTAATAATAATTTTCTTTGTATAATTTCAATATTGCTTGTAAACGCAAAAAGGTATGACGTCATAGCCCCAATTTTGCGGTATATTTAAGATAATTTTCCTGTGACATTTAAAGTGCCTTGCTATTTTGGCCCTGTTTTATTTCCAACCATTTGATTTTTTTTCCTATTTCATGTTTCTGGTATTTTTATCAGGATTTAAAATAAACAAGATGAACTAAATCTTTGTGTTATTTGTACAATCCAGTGAACCAACTTTGCAGAGACAAAAGAGAGATGAGGTTATATTTTTTAGCGATTTCCTTACATTGTTTTACCTCATGGGGTAGATCTCGGACTGGGTTGCTGTCTGTCTCATTCTACCCAACGTAGAATGATGACAGCAGATATTTGGTCCAGATCTCCCCTATGACGGAATAATTTTGGAAGTATATTTTTTTTTACAAACATTTATATAACTGAGTCTCACACTACTGACTCAGATGTAGGTACACTATGACCAGTTAAACGAGTCCATCTACCTGTAATGTGCCTCTAGTTTTGTCATCTTAATTCAATCTTTTACAATTTTATTTTGTCGATGAGTCAATTTTTTTTTGGTTTTTTAATTGGACAAATTCTCTGGAAGCCTCGGAAGTAGGTAGAATTTCATTGTTTGGCTACAACGTTTGGGTTGAACTGTATTTTAATTAAGATCTTCTTTGTAAAACATTGATATTAAAACACTGTGGCGCTTAAAATTTTCTTATTTCTGAACCCCCCCTTCTCCACTGTATAAAAGTTACCGGGCATATCAATGTTTTACCTAGCTGGAAAATAGAGTTCTGCTTCCAGATATTTGTTTAATTACTCAGTAATTTTTTTTTAGTGTCACAAATTGGCACGGCGTTATAATTCTATTTACAGTGTCACAAAATGGCGGCAACGTATTTAGTTTGCCACAAATGTCATCCAACGCATTTTAATTGGCCACAATTGGCGCCCAACGTGAGTTTTTGGCTAGTTTTTTAACATCTGATGTAATTTTTTTTGTTTTTTTTTGAATTTGGAAAAAAAAAGAAAAAAATTATTTTTAAATTTTTTTTTTTATTTTTTTTTTGAGAAATTTTTTTTTGTGTTACAGCCAAAGCCAGGTTATAGACTTACAGTGGCTGTCGGTGTTTTTTGACACCCAATAATTTTTTTTGGTTTTTGGAAATAACACTTTTTAAATATTTTTTGGTAATATTTAAGCGTTGATTCGAAATTCGTTGTTGCTCTTTCTCATGGTTTTTATTAGCTTATCTCCACAAGTTTTTTCTTGGGAAATAAAAGATTCATTTTTATTTATTAAGGAAGAATAAGTGGATAAAAAACATGGGAGTTTTTATTGAACGGAGTCCAACTCATGTCTTAATTCTTTAAAGTTTTTTTGTAGGAAAAACATGTTTTAATTTTTTTAAATTTTTTTTAAGAAAAATAAATACAGCAGTGTAAATTTACTTCAATTTTTTTTTGTTGATTTATAGGTGGATGGACCTCTAGACATGGTCTTTTTATGTTTTAAATATATGACATAAGTAGTGTGTTTTTTCTAACAATTTTTTTTTTAGCAGGTTCATTTATTTATATGTTATTATTTCCTGCTTGTGATAAGATAGAAATTTTTTCACCGATTATTTTTTAGTGCAGTCAATTTATTTAGGTCAACAAGTTATTTTTTTTTGGTGATTTTAATTTTTTGTGGGATATCACCACTTGGAAGTTGGAATATTTTTACAGGGTTTCACACAAATTTTTCTTGGCTGGGTTGCTCTAAAGTAAATATAGCCTAACAGCTGGTAATTTTATTTAGTTGAAAGTATAAATTAATGAAAATGAAAGAAAAGGAAAATTAGTTTATTTTGCTTTGTCATTTTCTTTTCTTGTTTTTGGTGGTAACTGTTGATGACAATTAAGATCTTACGTCCCTCAGTTACATCGGGTCAGAGGAGGGTACTACTACTACATAGTGTCAGCTCGGAACTTTAGGGAACACAAGGCTAAAATTCCTAGAGCAACACATTGGCTGAAGATCAATGCCAAAAGTCCAGTTAACATTTTTTTTTGGGTATTTTTGTTGGGGCAGTTTTTTTTAGGTCTTTGGTTGCCAGTTTAGTTGTCTAGTTGTGTTTTCGTGACTGGTCAAATTTTTTTTGGTAGAAAATACAGCGTTGGGCTTTGGAGTGCATTTTTTGAAAAAATGACTTACGGGTATTTCTATCAATTAAAGTTTTTCTGGTTCACAATTATTTTTTTCTGTATTTTTTTCTGCGTTCAGGTCATAGCTTGGTCATGGCCAATACAGAGCAAACATTTATGTTTGAGCCTTGAGAGGTTTTGCCTGCTCCAAATTGAATACAGAGAAAATGAATTTGAAGCCCAACTAGATATAATACCACAAAAGAAATGTTTAACTGAGAGATATAGATATAAGTTTTTTTGATTTTTTTAGTTCATTTGTAAAGTTCAGTAATTTTTTAAGTAATGTCATTGTGAGGCCGTGAAATTGGTCAGTGAATTTAAGAGAGACATTCAACTAAATATAAATGCTAGGCGGTGGTAATTGGTAAAAATATTTCAAAATTTTACTTTTTTTCAAATAATTTAATTTTTCTTAGAAAGATTATTTCTTTCTGTAAACATAACTTCTCGAATTCTTGTTTTGGTCAAAACGGTTTGTATAGTGGTCGTAGTTTTAAAGGGTGACCAGACAGGTTATATTTTTTTAGGGGACCAAACGGGAACTTCTTGAGTTACAAAAGGGGAACTTTTTTTTGTCTTAGATGATCAGGCAGGAATAAATAAATCTTTTACTTCCAAATCATAATTTTAAATAACAAGATTTATTGGTTAGGTGTTTGGGTCTTATAATCAAAAACGTTTTGTTTTTGAGGATACTGGTGTAATATGAATTATTTTATTACATGCTAAAATTTGTTTGACGGCAGCTAGACTAGTCTTCAGATTTTTTTTTGATAGTCTACATGTTAGCTCCCGCTAAATTACGCGGTTGTTTTTAAAATTTTAAAACCACACAATTGGATGACGGACAGAGTACATTTTACGCGCATTGGACATGCGCACCAAGAATCAGTGAGATCCTTTTCTACCGCCTCGAGAAAATGGCGTGTTAATTTCTTTCTCCAACTATTACAAATTTCTACACTTGAAAGTGCTTCAGCTACGTGGTGCCATCATTAGATCAAGACAGGGGCCCCTGGAACGTGGAGAAATTGGCTGCAAACTGGTGAGTGCTTTGTTTCTGATTTCCGTTGTGTGGTACCAACAATTAACCTATGGACCTTAATTATTTCGTGATTTCATATCAATATATTTATGTTTGTTCGCGCTTTCATTTAATAAAATATATACAGTCCATTGCAGTTATCGTTTTTCTTACTGCGGGCATACATAAAGTGTTCCTTCGACCCGAATTATTTAAATTTACTCCATACGACGGTATTAATAAGTCGGCCATTTTCACATTTTCGCCGAGATCACACGGCCTTGAATTTTGCCAATCGTATTGAACCGAGAGAGATTTTCGTTCGACCTTCGGTTTCGGCGCAGTTCACCTGTTTTCGGTCCGCTGCTATGGTAACGCAGGGTCTACCTCATGGTCATTTCAGTAAACAAAAATCGAGAAGCAATCAAAACAAACAGACACAATTTCTGTGATTAGATTTGTTCCATACCATTTCGATATTAAAACATTTTTCATCAACTGCGATAAATTAGTGCATTTTTCGACAATTCGTCATTTTTCTATTTCAGAAGCATTAATTTAGCGTTAATTGTACATTTACCGACAATTTCGTCATTTCAAAGGTAAAATCATGTCTATCAAAAAAGCCGTGCAAAAACGCAAGGGTTTTTTATCTGCGATCACCGAGTGTTATGTGTTTTCACAAACCGCGGCAACGGACGCAAAAGCGAGAAACGAGTTTCAAGTGAGGTATTCCGATTTGGATAAAACCTTCGATAAATGCATGCTGGCACATAATGATGTCATTATGTTGATAGACGACTCGGACGACGAGGAGTTTAAAACGCAGGATGCGATCCTTTCAGAAGCTCGTAAATATTTTTATGCGTGTAAAGGGGTTTACTCTGAAATATTTCCGGTTGAGGCCCCATCCTTTTCGGGATCATATGTTTGACAAAACGAAACTCCAAAACTCAAAGAGTTAGGTATTCTCATATTTCGAGGTGATAAAAAATTATGGCCAAGCTTTTTCGATCTTTTTAATAACATTATAGATCAAAATCAAAGTCTAAGTAACGTTCGAAAACTTCAATATTTATTTTCATATCTCGAGGATGAGCCTTTAAAATTGATATCAGGGATTAGCTTATCTGATCAAAATTATAAAATTGCTTACGACAAATTAGTCAATAGATATCAAAACAAGCGAGACCTCGCAAATGATGCTTTAAGCACAATTATGAACTCTACATTAAAAAACGAGTCAGTTAAAGAATTGCGTAATTTAATTGACACCTTTTCAGAATCCCTAGAAATTTTAAAATCACTTAGCTTTGACGTTGACGGTTGGGACTGTATTATTTTTTTCGTTTTGTTAGAAAAATTGGATATTCCGACGCGTTCAAATTTCGAAATGAGTCACGCCACTACTAATACCGTCACTTTTTCAATTTCTAGAAAAAAGATGTAAAGTTTTGGAATCACTTCCTATAAAAAATCAAATTCTATGCAAAATCAGTTTGGGCAAAAGCCTACCTATAAATCATCCAATTCGCCTTTTATAGGACTGGCTGGCACCTCAACTAATTCAAGTACGGGAATAAAATGTTTCCGGTGTAATCAGGGTCACGTGCTTTCGAAATGTCAAACATTTCTTGACCTCTCGCCTATCTTTCGTCAAGCAGAAAAAATTATGTCTAGCATGTTTTCATCCCTCGCATGGGGTAGACACGTGCAAATCAAAATATTCATGCAGGACTTGCAATGGTAAAAGGCACCAGACTTTAACTCATATCTTAGAAACTAATAAAGAGTCTGGAAGCCAAGATACTAGTCCTGTCATTCACACACCACCTGTCAATAATCTTCATGTGTCATTAAATACCTCAGGACCTTCAGGTACCTTTCTTTTATGCACCGCCATAATAGATGTTATGGACGGTTGCGGAAATTTTCAACCTGTAAGGGCACTGTTTGATTCTGGATCACAGAATGGATTCATCAGTGAAAAGTGTATTCAGCTTCTTAATCTTCCTAGGCGAAGTTACACCACTGAAATATTCGGATTAAATCAAATGTGCCAGCTTTACTTAATTTCGAAGCAATTGTTGTTCCACAACTATGTTCCAATATGCCTACATTCACTTTGAACGATAATCAGTGGAAACACTTGGAAAACCTTAAACTTGCCGACCCATCTTATTTCAAATCTAGACCTGTGGACCTAGTTATTGGTTGCGAGCTATTCGCACAGATATTCAAGGAGGGCAGGGTTCTTGGACAAATAGGGCAACCTTCAGCCCTTGACACCATCTTTGGCTGGGTCGTCATGGGAAAAGTGGACGAAGTAGGTAGTCTTACGGAACGAACCAGTTGTTTTTTAACGAGTCATTCACTTCCTTTGGAGGTCATTATCCCTAGGTTTTGGGAAATCGAACATTTGCCTAAAAAACAAATCTTATCAAAGGAAGAAAAACAAGCGGAATCAATTTTTACTGCGAGTGTCGTACGACAACCGAGCGGTAGATTCATGGTAGATCTTCCGTTTAAAGATAAAATAAACCCTGACCTAGGAAATACTTATCCGCAAGCTTATCGTAGATTTTTACTTCTAGAAAATAGATTATTCAAAAATCCTGATCTGTACACTGCCTATTCTAGTTTCATGCAAGACTATATCGATTCTAATCACATGAGTCTAGTTTTATCTAGTCAACCAAAAGTCGACGTATCATGTTTTTTGGCACATCATTGCGTACTAAATCCGGAAAGCTTAAGTACAAAATTAAGGGTAGTCTGGGATTGTTCGGCAGTCACCCCAAAGAATATTAGTCTCAATGACACGTTGTTATCTGGACCGAAACTTCAAAAAGATATTGCTTGTTTACTCCTTACGTTTCGTCTTAATCCTATTGCCTACATTGCTGATATCAAACAGATGTTCCGTCAAGTCCTTATCAATCCTTATCACCGTCCTTATCAAAGGATATTGTGGAGGTTTTCTCCACAGGACCCACTTTCAGTGTGGGAACTTTCTACTGTCACTTTTGGCATGACATGCTCATCCTTTCTAGCCATGCGTACATTAAATGAGCTGGCAGAGAGAGAAAAGGAACGTTTTCCTATGGCTAGTAGTGTTCTAAAAACGTCAATTTACATCGACGATATCTTGGGAACTAGCCCTTCGCTTTCTGAAGCTGTTTCCCTACAGATGGAACTCAATGATTTGTTGAAGTCGGGAGGATTTGAACTTAAAAAATGGGCAAGCAATTGTCCTGAGTTATTGGCAACATTGCCAGAATCCGATCGTCAAATGCCTCTCTCTTTTGACAAGGATGAACCACACTTTATCAAAGTTTTAGGCCTTCAGTGGCATCCAAAAAACATTTTTTCTTATCAATGCCGAATGAAGGACAAACCCCCAACTAAACGTTCTATTTTATCTATCATAGGAACAATCTTCGATCCCTTAGGATTTCTTTGTCCCTTGTTGCTACAAGCAAAATTTATTTTGCAACAGTTGTGGATATCGAAAATAGGCTAGGACGAAGAACCAGATTCTTCTATCATCGACTCTTGGAACAAACTTCGTTCTGAATTCCCGCTTCTTTCCAATTTTCAATTACCCCGACAAATCAAACTGTAAAAAACCAATACCTGTCAAATCATCGGCTTCTGTGACGCTTCAATTCGAGGCTACGTAGGCGTCGTATATTTTCGTGAAGAAGAGGAAAACAATATATCTGTTTCTCTCATATCTGCAAAACCTAGGGTCGCGCCTATAAAGTCACAAACTTTGGCTAAGCTAGAACTCCTAGGCGCATTTCTTTTAAGCGAATTAATTGATTTCGTCTTATCTAGCTATGAAGGAAAAATAACTTTTACAAATATCGTTACTTTCTGCGATTCGCAAGTCGTATTGCACTGGCTTTCATCCCCTCCTAATCGCTGGCAAACCTTTGTTGGAAATCGAGTCAGTAGAATCCAAGAAATCATTCAATCAAACTCATGGCGCTACATTCCTTCTGCTTTAAATGCAGCCGATATTGCGTCACGAGGGGCCACCCCCTCACAGCTCATTTCACATGACATGTGGTGGAACGCACCGTCGTTTTTGTGGTCTCCCGAAAACGAATGGCCCGATTTTCATAAGTCAAAAATGCCGATTGATTTCGGAGATATTAATCTGGAGGAAAAGCCAAAGGTCTGTTGCAATGCGATAATTGACGTTAACTTCTTAGATCAGCTTCTTATCAAATATTCATCTATATCAAAAATTCAATGTATCATTTGTTATGTCCTTCGAATAGTTAACCTTTTTCAAAACAATTCCTATCAAAAACCCACTAAGCCACCGGACCAAAAAATTATTTTTGAAAATATTGTTTTTCCTACCACCGGTGAGATGCAAAGTGCGTTATACCTTCTTATCAAACGCGTTCAAGGTTCTTGTTTTTCTGAGCTTTTTTGCGCGTTATCTAAGGATAAACCAATACCGAAACCTTTTCGAAAACTTTCACCTTTTCTTGATGAAAATAATATCATTAGAGTCGGTGGCAGATTACAAAAATCTGACCTTTTGTCTTATTCTGCAAAACACCCCGTCTTACTTTCGAGTAACCATCGTTTAACTACTCTTCTTATCGAGTCCACTCATCGACAATACCTTCATCCTGGGTTTAAAGCATTACATAATCTGCTTTTACAGCAATTTTGGATATTATCTGCCAGACGGGCAATTCAAAGAACCATATCCAAGTGCTTGCAATGTTTTAGAATCAACCCTAAACCCTATAGACCGCCCATAATGAGTTCACTTCCCGTTCATCGAATCAATCAACTTAAACCTTTTTCGAGTGTAGCTATCGACTTTTGTGGACCTTTCTCTGTGATTCCTCATCGTTACCGTGGTTGTAAAGCTTTGAAATCGTATGTCTGTGTGTTTGTCTGTACGGCCACACATTGCGTGAATTTGGAATTAACCATGGAACTGTCCACAGAAGGGTTTGTAGGTGCATTCCATCGATTCATTTCCAGACGTGGAAGCGTGACGCAATGCTGGTCAGATCAGGGCAGTAATTTTATAGGGTTTCGTAACCAATTACTTGATTACGCAAGAAGTGCGTCCACCAGACTTTCTATTCGTTGGCATCTGGGACCCCCTCTCAGTCCACATTTCAATGGCCTGGCAGAAGCTGGCGTCAAAAGTTTTAAAACTCACTTTGTTAGAGTTGTCGGCGACCAGAAGTTTTCCATCGTGGAAATGTCCACCCTTACATGTCGCATAGAAGCCGTACTTAATAGTCGCCCTTTATCTCCTGCCTCTGGCATTTTTAACCCTTGAACCCCTTAATTCAGAAATTCCGGAGTCAGATTTGTCCGAGGTTCCCCTAAATCGGCTCTCGAGATGGCAACTAATCCATAAACTACATAATGATTTTTGGAAACGGTATTCTGTAGAGTATTTGCATACGCTACAACAGCGACACAAGTGGGCTGATTCGTCCCCAAATATCAAATTAAATGATTTGGTTATCATAACGAGTGATCACATCCAATCACTTTTGAAATGGCCAGTCGGTCGGGTTCTCGAATTGCATCCCGGCGGAGACGGTCAAGTGCGTGTAGCGACGGTACGAACGGCTACCGGTGTTTACAAGCGGCCAGTTGTAAAACTGTGCCTCTTGCCGAATTAAAAGTAATTTTAATTTTTTCTACCTATTACCGGGTATTACAATAGGTTTTTCTTTATTTTTATTTTTTTTGAATTTTTTGTTTGTTTTTTTTGCCATTTTCTGTTTTCGTTATCTCTAAATGAACTTACGATACTTATCTGTTTTCCATTCATTTATATTTATCGGTCGATCATTTTTTCTTATATCTATATCTGTCCGGTTGATATTCTAAAATTGTGTGTTTTGGAAGGCAGTTATGTTAGCTCCCGCTACATTTCGCGGTTGTTTTTAAAATTTTAAAACCACACAATTGGATGAACAGAGTACATTTTACGCGCATTGGACATGCGCACCAAGAATCAGTGAGATCCTTTTCTACCGCCTCGAGAAAATGGCGTGTTAATTTCTTTCTCCAACTATTACAAATTTCTACACTTGAAAGTGCTCGATTTTGGTGTACTGAAGCATAGAACTGGAAACTTCAGCCTTTCAGCTACGTGGTGCCATCATTAGATCAAGACAGGGGCCCCTGGAACGTGAAGAAATTGGCTGCAAACTGGTGAGTGCTTTGTTTCTGATTTCCGTTGTGTGGTACCAACAATTAACCTATGGACCTTAATTATTTCGTGATTTCATATCAATATATTTATGTTTGTTCGCGCTTTCATTTAATAAAATATATACAGTCCATTGCAGTTATCGTTTTTCTTACTGCGGGCATACATCTACATTTCAGGACAGTGGCGTGTACTTAAGGGGGCCTGTCATCTGCGCTCATTGTAAAGCAACTTCCAACTTACTTGCTTAGCTTTTTCACTTCATCTTCGTTTTGTTGCTTCTGAAATTAAAGCGTTATGTTGGATAAAGATGGATGGTGTTAGACTAAGAAAGTACCTAGGTATTTAGGGATGAAGATTTGGAAGTTGTGGACAATTGAGAAATAATTTTTTTTATCTCATTTTTTTTAATTTTAATATAATTTCATATTGATGACCTCAAATAATGAAGCAAATTTTTAAATTACAATACACTGTTGTGGAATAAATGGGAAAGTGTTCAGGTTAAACAATAAATTTAAGATCATTGATTTTTTAAAAAAAGATTTCAATCTAAGAATAAATTTAAAAACAATAGGTTTTCCTTGATGCGACTAAACATTGATGAGGGCATCTATTTTTTTTTTAATCTGATAGTTGTAGACGGTATAAAAGAACTACCTACCTTTTATATTGCAATAATTAGGGTTTTTCCTCTCGCGAGCTGGGTGGAAATGGAAGAATGTTTGGTTCGGAGTGTAGAAATCGAGGAACGAGGACTTCCTGCTAATCTTTTTAGGATTTCGCAACTTCGGTTTTCGCTAAATTAAAATACTTCCAAATTTGGCCTACAGGCTGAATCTCGCATTTTCCAGGACCTTGCAGATTTGCGGAGAAAGACAAATTTTGTGATCTGTTTAGTTATGAGAGGAATTAAAATAGTAACATGCACATGAGGATACTAGATATATCTAGGTTGGGAATTAGTAAGTTAACACTGACCTGAACAATTTTTCATAATAGTATCCTATTTTCACAGGGTGCTTCAAAATATCATCACCCTCTCTTTGAAATAAGATATTGTTTCGCCTGTGGGTGTTTAACCGTTTAAAAAATATATAGGAAATCACAAGTTTTTGGGTTTTATTGACATTATACTTAGGGAATAGGGGAAATGTCTAATAAAAAGTTTTTTGGTTTTAGGCCGAGTTTTGTTGATATAACAAAAGTTTATTCGGGGCCGGGAGGTTATTATGCTCTTTTAAAATTAATGTAATCGTTTTGGCTTCTTGATTTTTGTTGTCTGGTTTTTACGCAGGATTATTCCCAACATTTCAAAATATCATTTGTAGGTGATAGGGTCTCATTAGCCCTTGGACATTTGGTAATTTTTGCTTTGACTAATAGTTGTGGGAAGGGCCCAACTTAATTTTATATCTCGTGAACACCAGGAATAAGGATCTGAGAATGCATTAAGCAGTAAAAAATTTTTTATTGGATGTTGTGTGTATATAAACTCGACTAGGCAAAGTTAGTTGTATAACAGTCTTATAGTTGGAACTTGGAATTGTTTCATATTTGATTTTCTGAAAATGCATACAAGATAATTCTTTACGGGGTTGAGTGCAAAGTTCGAAACTTAGGTTCTTCACATTATAGTGGTACAGTAAATAAGTGCTAACGTTACGTATTCCCTTAAGTAATAATTTTAAAAAATATACTAACATCGTTTGTTTTTTTGAACATGAATATTTTTGTTTTACTTTTCCTAAACTGATTGGTTTTTTTGCAGTACGATTTTTTATACCTTATGATTATTAAGTAAATTTAATTTTCAATAATTTTTTTTGTATAGTAAATTAATTTTTCTAGCTCATTCACTTTTCACATTTTTGAGAGAGGAAAGGGAATCTACAACTGTTTTTTTAAAGGAAACTAACTGAGACTGTTTTATAACTTAACTCTATTAAGATTTTTCTAGTGCTAATTTTATTTGAATTTTTTTTTAAGGTTCACTAATTAATGATTTTTAAATATTTTTTGGAAAAAAGCGAAACTTGATTTTCTTGTTGCAAAAAATTTTTTTTTGGTGCATAGTAGTACCTTGCCCTACAATGATTTTACCAGTTTTATTAAATATTTTTTTTTCTGAATTAAAATATAATTTCATTTCGAACCCTCGCGTTTTAACAACCTAGCATCATTTTTATTTTTTTTTCTCCCTACTCCAAACCACCTATTAGGGTAGAGTAATATTTTGAAAATTGTAGTGAGCCACTATTTAATTTTTTTATTATTGGGCTACTGTGGTCGACACCAAAAAATGTTTTTTAAATTTTTTTATTTTTTTTTGACACCTTTCGGTACGATCCTAGGGTCTTCTTGATCATGGTTTGCATCAATTTAGGTTAAATTTTGGGAATGTGATTTTAACGATTATTAGAGAGTTGCAGTCCTACCAAGACGTTATTTCGGTTTAAAAAAAAATTATAACCATCGGTATTTTTTTTTAAATTTTCTTTTAATTTTTTAATTACACACAACATCCTTACTAGTCTAATTCGACGCAATTTTAGCGAGCGGATTTTTTTTAATTGAGCATATTTTACGATTTCTATAACATGAGCATCTGTTCCGATGTTTATTGCGTTCACTTATATATTAAGGGATGATGTTGCCTTAAGCAATGCATGGTTCGTGTAACCTCAGGATAGGTAAGCAGGTTAAAGTGGGTTCTGATTTATTCTTTTGAGAAAAATTATTGTATACGGCGATTTGGGTTTTTTTGGAGATTATTTGTGGAGCCGTTCTGCAATAGCAGGAGTATACCCTAGCGTTAACTGTGTACAACAGCTTTGGGATTTTTGTTATAGTTAGTTTGTTGTACGTTCCATTTAGGGATAAATTTACCTATTCGGTTGCTGAGGTAAACAAACATAACTTTAATTTTGATCCAGTTCAGCTAGGATAAGCGCAATAATTTTTTGTTTTGGTTTTACTCACGCAGGAGTGGAACATAAGACCTGAATACCTGCCAAAGCTCTTGTCTCTCTTTTATTTTTTTTTAACTTTTGTTATGGCTACTTGTTAATTCTAATTTAGGATTTAAGTAGTTATTTCTCTCTGCAAGGTTGGACGTCATGGTTGGTTGTGCAAATAATTATTATAAACTATGATTACATTTTTAAATGCAAATTAATTTTATTTTCTTACTGCTCCGGTGTTTTTCGGTTTTGTTCGCGTCTGCCCGTATTTTAGTTTTATATTTTCTACATTTGTGAGAAAATTTATAGTGATTTTCACTAGTGAATTGAAAGTGAACTTTGTGTTTGTTATAGCGTGGTTTAATTTTTATAATTGGGAGGTACATTTAATAGTTTTAAAGTTTAAAGTTTTAATATAAAAGGCACCATGGCTATTTCTTTGAGTCGGTTGTCTGACATAAGGTACTTAGTCAAGGACGAGTTAATCTACGAGTTAACATGGAGAAGCATAGCCATTGGATCGGTGGAAGAAATGAAGCAACAGCTCATACTGATTAGGCAGAGAGAAAGGACTGATGGAAGTATGAGATACCCTCCGTATCCCTTTAAATTTGGCCAGGATGCTTTTAGCTGCATGAAGAAGCTAGATAGTCTGGTACCGCTGGTAGAGAAGTTCTCTGGTACGAGCAAAGGGGGAGAGTTTAGAAAAATCGCTGTAAGGTTGGAACACGTGCTAGCCAGGATTAACAACATGAATCCGTCCAACTTTGAAGAAAGTCAAACGAAAGGCATACTGGTTGCGGAAACCTTAAGTTTGATTGGGAGGTTGCAGAGCCAAGCAACAGATCTCCTAAGAGTTGGCGTTGCCTCAGATGATGATGAAGCATCTGAAACCCAATCAACGAGTCGAACCTCAGACCACTCGTCAAATGCTGGCAACACATCTAACCAGTCTCATTTCCCGCAACCACAGCACTCGAGCACACAAAGAACAGCTCAACAGCCTACGAACCAACCGTTGGTCATTGCTCCAGTGCAAATGCAAATGCTAACGAACCCAACTCAAGCACCAATACAGGCACCACCCCCAATGCTGATTCAGAATGACGGTACATCAGCTTTTCAGTATCAACAACCGTCTACCGTTCCTTTGAGTTTAGCTGCCCTCCAAAGTAGCATAGCACCAATTGCTCAGTCACGACCATTTTCATGTTCGTCGCCAGTACCAATGTCAAGTGATGCTGGTACTTCATATCATGTTGCACCTGTACCTCCACATAAATGGAACCTAAAGTTTACAGGCGAGAGGGGTACGATCTCCGTCACTGCATTTTTTGAGAGAGTAGACGAGTTGAGTCAGGCTAGAGGAGTTAGCAAAAAGGTTCTACTGAACTCAGGCATCGATCTTTTTGAAAAGTCAGCTTATACTTTTTACAAAGATGTTCGTAGAGAAGTTCATACATGGGAACAGCTGGAACAAAGGTTCATGACAGAATATCTTCCTTCTTCATATGGCGAGAGGCTATTGAAGGAAATATAAAAACGTAAACAAGGCCCTGGAGAGTCTATAGGGACCTATATTGCTGTCATGAACACATACTTCCAAAGACTTGGCTGTCCTGTTTCTGAAGAGGCAAAATTAGCTATCGTCTTCAGAAATATCGCGGACATCTATAAGAATGGGTTGATTGCTACTGAGGTCAATAGCTTATCACATTTAAAAAATTTGTGTCGTAGAATAGACCAGAGATATGGTTTAGAAGAGGAGAATTTTACACCTAGGAAAAACCAATCTATTGAACCTGACTTAGCCTACGTTGACGTAGAGAGCGATAATGACGATTTTCCAACAGGGATCGATACAATTCAGATATCAAGTACCGGGACATCGAACCAACAGAATTTAAATCATCCTGCTAATAGATTCGACAGAAATAGGCAGCAGCCAACAAGCAGTTCCTCTGCTAGAGCTGATAGGGAGAGACAACAACCAGCTAGTGGTCAGCCTAGTGCAAATGACAGAGATATACAACCACCACAGGGTGTTAGGTCTGGTAGGGCGAATAGGGACGTGGTATGTTATAGATGCAATCAAACAGGGCACATGGCGATCGGGTGCGCATTACCTAGAGGTAAGCAGTGTTATTCGTGTGGTCAGGCAGGGGTAACAGTCAGAGAATGTCGTAATTGTAATCGTCAGGGAAACGGACCCAGGCGCTCGTAGGCGGTCGACCTTCGAGTCAGCCTGAACAAGCATCGACCGATAGGCTAACGAACGTTTTAGATTATGTGATAAGTCATGCTCGTAAAGATGAAAGGCCTTATTTAGAAGTGGATGTGCTCGGAAATAAGTTATTAGGTTTGTTGGATTCCGGGGCTTCACGTACCTTTTTAGGGAATCATGGTTGGTCAATCATCGAGAGGTTTGGTTCTTCACTTGATACGACAAAGAAGACGAGTTGTATTGTGGCAAATGGTCAAAGCACGAGTAGTATTGGGACAGTGCAGCTTCCTATGAGAGTTCAAGATAAATTTAGGTTAATAGAGGTCGTCGTCGTTCCTGAGTTGCCGCACACTTTGATTTTGGGATTAGATTTTTGGATTTCGATGGGTACAGTATCGAACTTAAGTACTAATGAGTGGCACTTTGCCGATAATAAAGATGTGATTTGTTCTTTAGAAACATCAGACCAACAAACAACTCTTACACCTTATGAATCAGAACGACTAGAGGAATTGGTCGTTAAATATAAGACTATTATGGGTGACTCACTAGAATGTACAGACAGGGTAGAGCATAAGATTACAACAGATGCAGCACCGATAAGACAACGTTCATATAAGGTCTCATCGGTCATTCAGAAACTTATTGATGATGAAATCGACGAAATGTTGAAACTTGATGTTATAGAACGGAGTAGTAGTTCATGGGCTTCACCAGTGGTAATGGTACAAAAGAAAAACACAAAGAAATATCGTTTCTGCGTAGACTACCGCAAATTGAACTCAGTGACGGCGCGTGATAGTTATCCTTTACCACTCGTATCCGAGACTCTTGACAAGTTGAAAGATGCTAAGTACTTGTCAACTTTGGATATTAAAAGCGCTTATTGGCAAGTACCAATGGAAGAATCATCGAAGCCACTAACAGCATTCATCTGTCGACGAGGTCTCTTCCAATTTAAGTGTTTACCTTTTGGTCTTCATAATGCACCTGCAACTTGGCAGAGACTCATAGATAGCATCATAGGAAACGATTTAGACCCATACGTGTACATATATTTCGATGACCTCGTAATTGCCACACAGAGCTTTTCTGAACATCGTAGAATTCTTGAGGAAATCCTACGAAGATTGCAGAATGCAAAGATAACGGTAAGTTGGAAGAAGTGCCAACTGTGTAGGCCAGAAATGACTTATTTAGGATTTGTAGTGGACCGTCGAGGCATCCGAGTTGACCCTAATAAAATTAGAGCCATGTTAGAGCTCCAGAGGCCAAGAACTGTCAGAGAAGTTCGTAGAGTTGTAGGTACAATTTCCTGGTATAGACGTTTCATAGAGAATTTTTCAGCGATAATAGCTCCAATTACAGCTCTAACTAAGAAAAATCAAAAGTTCGATCGGACTCCAGACTGCGAAAAGGCATTTATTAAGATTAAGGAACTTTTAGTGACTGCACCGATTCTTACATGTCCAGATTATACCAAAGAATTTGTCATTCAAACAGACGCATCAGGATATGGCATAGGAGCATGTTTAACGCAACCTTATCCTGAAGGAGACAAAGTCATATGCTATTTGAGTCGATCTTTGTCTAAGCAAGAACGTGTTTACACGACCACCGAGCGAGAATGTTTGGCATTGGTTTGGGCGATAGAGAAGCTCCGGCCATATATTGAGGGGATCTCATTTAAGGTCATAACAGATCATTTTAGTTTAAAATGGCTTCATAGCTTGAAAGAGCCCAGTGAAAGACTTGCTCGTTGGTCTGTAAAACTGCAGCAATATGACTTTGAAGTAATCCATCGAAAAGGGAAAGATTTAGTTGTCCCGGACATGTTGTCTCGTGCAGTACCCATGATTGATACAATTTCGCAGCACAGAGACGTTTCAACAGCAATTGAAGATCGATGGTACCAAAAGATGGTAAAGAGGGTCGTAGAATCACCATTAAAATTTATGAATTGGAGATACACTTATAATAAGTTGTATAAATATGTCAAACAAGAATACCCTCAACTTTCACCATCTAACGAATATTGGAAAGAGGTAGTCCCCAAAGATCATAGGCGTAGAATTATTGGAGAAGCTCACGATCCTCCTGTGTGTATAAAACCTTCCACAGACTGGCAGAAAAATATTATTGGACAAAAATGCGCCAGGACGTGGCAACTTTTGTAAAGAAATGCTTTGTCTGTGCAGCTCATAAAGGTGATACACAAGATGTATCTGATCAGATGATATCTCACCCAAAACCAACTCGTTCTTGGGAAATTATTACAACAGATTTATGTGGACCCCTACCTCGTTCGACAAAGGGTAATTGCTGGATTCTCGTCGTTACGGACTATTTGAGTAAGTTTTCGTTAGTTTTTCCAATGCGCCCCTACTCAAGCTGTTGTCAAGCATCTTGAGGAGCAAGTATTTATGGTCTTCGGAGTACCCCGTTTGATACTTTGTGATAATGGCCCTCAGTACAAAAGTAACAAGTTTAAGCGTTTTGCTGAGAGTTATCAGGTTAAAATTCAGTATAATCCGTATTATCACCCCAGAGCAAATCCAACAGAAAGGACGAATCGTACGTTAAAAACCATGTTATGTTGTTATGTGAAAGACAACCACAGGAAGTGGGACGAACAAATACATAAACTTGCCTGCGCGATTCGTACTGCAACCCATGAGACAACCAGGATGTCTCCTTTCTTTGTTAATTTTGGTAGGAATATGTGTTTGTCAGGAAAAGATTACTCCAACCCAGTTTTGTTATCTGAAGAGAATGGCGTACAATCCGCAGCTGAAAGTAAGAACGAAGGTTTCCGGAAGCTCTATGCTGATGTTAAGAGAAGGTTAGAGGTGGCAGGAGAGAAAAGCGTAGTTCAGTATAATTTGCATACAAGGGTACCCAACTTTGTTGTGGGTCAGCGCGTTTGGAAGAAGAATTATGTGTTGTCAGATGCTGCGAAGTTTTTCTCGAAGAAGTTAGCACCGAAATTTGTTGGTCCTTATGTGATTAGGAATAAAATTTCTCCTTGGATATTTGAGCTTCAGGAACCATCGGGGAAAGTACTACCAGGGAGCTGGCATGCCAAAGACCTTAAGTCGGCAGCGGATCTCTCCGATTAACCTTTTTAGGTTAATCGTCTTGAAGTTGGGGGGGATTATGTAACGTGTCATTTTTACGTTTAAGGCAAACGTTACATATTTGTTTATTTAGGTAATTAATTAAGGCTCTTCGACTCGTCTTTCTGTACACAAATTAAGGGTATTTTATAGAGCTAGGTTTGGAGGTTATATAGTGTCCAGAAAGTTACCTGAAAGTTAAAGGAGGCATTCTATCGAATTACTTGGGCATTACATCGTATTATTTGGGCATTCTATTTGGAGTTTGAGATCACAGGTTTCGGGAAAAATCACATAAAAACTTTCGATTGTTTTGTTTATCTGTAAAATTTCGTAATTTCCTTTGACGTTCATGAACATAAACAGCTGTTCTGCTTGGGCATGGCGGCGTTGCCGCATCACAAATGGTTTTAGTAACAGGAAGAAAACCTTTAGACGAACATTTCATTCGCTTATGTTTATTTTCGAGAATATTGGGACAATGACTTCTCGTCCAAAACCTCTTTTTCTTCACGAATTAGGTAGTTTTGATAGCACGAAAACATATTTGGGTCCACGGGTCGACCAGGAACAACCGAGGCTCCGCCCACTTTGATATCTTTATTAATTTGATAAGAAGAAGATAAAACAAATACAAATTATGCACTTTTGTAAATGGGAGATAAACGAGGGATAAAAACCAGGACAAAAAGAATAAACAACATCGTATTTTTATATTATATAAATTTATATATAATCATAGTTAAATAAAGTTAATAACTAGCTCAGTTAGTCGGATTGAAGGGTTTTGTAGGGCTAGCTAGTGGTGAGCAAACTTAACATCTGAACATTCTTAGGCCGGGTTTAAGCAGTAGTTCAATGTGTATTTTTAGGTTCAAGTTCAGAAACAACTTTATTAATGTAGAAATGTTTTACAAAAATGGCTTCAAACCATATGAATCTTAGAGAAAACATATCTAAAGAGCAAAGGAAACTTTTGACTAAAACTGTAACTAAAATACAACTAAATTCTACACTCAGTATAGCTTTACTCATATGGGAATTGGTTGAGTGTTCGAATATTCCTGGGTTTGATGCATGCTCTTTTCTCCAGTAATTGATTTTACAGTTGATGGTTTCAATGCTGAGCTTCTTATAGTTCTGCTTGTTATTTTCCTCCTACTTGCTATGTCGGCGGGGGTCCGGTGGGCAAATGTTCGGTCTATGTATGGAGGGTGTCTCGATGTCCTTGTTATAAAAATTTCAACCGTGGAAATAGATCCGACAACACCTCAATGTGCGTTTTACGTATTTTCGATATCCCCTTGGTCGATGCTGCCCCCTGTAGACCGGTACGGAAGTATTAATGTATTTCCTCATTGGTTAGTTTAAAAACCGCGGGTTTTTTCCTCCAGGCTCGCAAACCGGATTTAGTGATTTTTCGGCGAGAGCGTTTTTTTATAAATGGGTTCGCATCCTTATTTGAATTTAACCGGGAAAATTTGGTTGGTACTGTGTACTGTCCCCACCAAATCTAGAAACGATTTCCGGCAACTTTATTTTTTTTTGTATTCTTGACAAAGTGTCTTGTCTCTTTCCTAAAGAATTTTGGCCGGGCTGGTGGCCGTCTATTGGTGTCGCCATTGTTTTTGTGTTTATTGGCACTTAATGGCACTGCAGTAGTTACAGATTATACCAAAGACGGTATAACTGTGAGCCGTCGTTGTTTAGGCGAATCTTAAGTGACGCTCACACCCTCTGAGAGGGATTTAAGGCGGCCTACGCCGTTTCTACGGGAAAGAAGCGTGCCCGTCCATTCCATCGACGGGACAGTTTTGCTGGTGGATCGAGGTTCGAGCCAGTTGTAACCCTGGGAAAGGGTTTTTACGCTCGGGCAAGAATCCAACAGCATTCTTCTGACCATGTACTGCCCTAGCGTCATGTGCTAGATAATCAGCAGGGGAGGCGCGGGCAGAACTGGGACCGATGTAGCAGTGAGGAGATGTCTGAACAACACCAGGTTTACAAAATAAAACACACATTTACTCATACAATAATCAAGGACCAAGGTAGGAGCGAGCTTTAGATTTAATTTCTTTTTTTTAATAATAATAAAAGGTATGACGTAATAGCCCCAATTTTGCGGTATATTTAAGATAATTTTCCTGTGACATTTAAAGTGCCTTGCTATTTTGGCCCTGTTTTATTTCCAACCATTTATTTTTTTTTCCTATTTCATATTTCTGGTATTTTTATCAGGATTTAAAATAAACAAGATGAACTAAATCTTTGTGTTATTTGTACAATCCAGTGAACCAACTTTGCAGAGACAAAAGAGAGATGAGGTTATATTTTTTAGCGGTTTCCTTACATTGTTTTACCTCATGGGGTAGATCTCGGACTGGGTTGCTGTCTGTCTCATTCTACCCAACGTAGAATGATGACAGCAGATATTTGGTCCAGATCTCCCCTATGACGGAATAATTTTGGAAGTATATTTTTTTTACAATCATTTATATAACTGAGTCTCACACTACTGACTCAGATGTAGGTACACTATGACCTGTTAAAGGAGTCCATCTACCTGTAGCGTGCCTCTTGTTTTGTCATCTTAATTCAATCTTTTACAATTTAATTTTGTCGATGAGTCAATTTTTTTTTGGTTTTTTAATTTGACAAATTCTCTGGAAGCCTTGGAAGTAGGTAGAATTTCATTGTTTGGCTACAACGTTTGGGTTGAACTGTATTTAAATTAAGATCTTCTTTGTAAAACATTGATATTAAAACACTGTGGCGCTTAAAATTTTCTTATTTCTGAACCCCCCCTTCTCCACTGTATAAAAGTTACCGGGCCTATCAATGTTTTACCTAGCTGGAAAATACAGTTCTGCTTCCAGATATTTGTTTAATTACTCAGTAATTTTTTTTTAGTGCCACTAATTGACACGGCGTTATAATTCTATTTACAGTGTCACAAAATGGCGGCAACGTATTTAGTTTGCCACAAATGTCACCCAACGCATTTTAATTGGCCACAGCAAAAGGTTGATACCCCATTGAAAACTCAGTTTGAGATTGAGTATAGTGATAAGGAAATCCCGTCCTATAAAGATTTGTTTAAATTCTTAGAGAAAAATTGTCGGGCTTTGGAAAATAGTTCTCTTTTGAATAAGCCGAAGGAGGTCTCACCTCCTCTACCCCCTAGGAAGGGTGGCAAACCACCCTATCCTGGTTATTGACTGGAACAGGCCAGTCTGGTAATAAAGGTTGTGTTTATTGCCAGCAACAGCCCTACCATCCCCTTGTGAAGTGTACCAGATTTCTGGAATTAGAAGTAGGTCAGCGCCATCAATTTGTTAAGCGTGAACGATTGTGTTTTAACTGCTTTGGCAAACACGGTGTATCTCAATGCCCTACAAATGCCACGTGTCGTCAGTGCCAGGGTCTTCACCATTCCCTGTTGCACTTTGTGAAAAGCTCTCCGAGCCCCCAAGTTGATCGTCCAGGGGAGACCCCCCGTATACTTAATAGTGAAGGTGCCCAACAGGCATTGTGTACCGCTACACCCAGTAGCAACCATTTTAACCTCGTAAGAGGAGACCTGTGCTTTTTGCAACTGCCGAAGTTTTAGTTGTAGATGCCAACAAGAAGTATGTGTCTTGTCGGGCAATTTTAGATTCCGCTAGTGAAGCGCCCTTTGTAACCGTCTCTTTGGCTGAGAGGTTAGGACTTAAAGTAGCTCCGAATAGAACTCCTATTGAAGGAATAAATGGCATGATTTCTAGTACATCAGATGGCAATGTAACATTGCAAATAGGCTCCTCCAAGTTTCCTGATAGTTTGTTTTCCTGTGATGCCATTCTTATTACTAAAATTTGTGGAACCATACCTGTGACTGTTGTAGAATATGATTCTATTCAGTGGCCGTACCTAAAAAATTTAGATTTTGCTGATCCTAATTTTGGACAACCTAGTAGTGTAGACCTTTTAATTGGTGTTGATTTGTTTGGTCAGATGCTTGTGCCTGGATTTAAAAAAGGAGAAAATGGAGGACCTTGTGCCATTAATTCAATATTTGGTTGGATACTCCTTGGTGGTATTGAGGGTCCTCGTAAAACTCAAAAACCCATTAGTTTGTTGACCTCAGTGTCTTCCCCTATAGAATCTCGATTGGATAGTACCTTACAAAGATTTTGGGAACTAGAATCGACCCCTCAAAAAATCCCTCTTTCCTCTGATGAGGACTTGTGTGAAAAAATATTTGCTACCACTCATTCAAGTACTGAGTCCGGCAGATATGTTGTTCGCTTGCCTTTCAGAGAGACTCGACAAGAACTTGGTAACTCTAAAGGTCAAGCATTGCGTAGATTCAATATGATGGAAAACCGATTGTTGAAAAATCCTGCTTTGTATAGTGCGTACAAAGACTTTGTTCAGGATTACCTAGACCAGGGGCATATGAAATTGGACAATTCTAGCCCTGACTTCCATTCATATTTTATTCCACACCACCCAGTTGTGAAGGCAGATGGTGACTTGTCAAAAATTCGAATTGTTTTTGATGCATCCAGGACCTAAACTCCAAAGAGATATTGTGTCAATATTGCTTACTTTTCGCCTTTACAGTGTTATATATTCCAGTGACATACGGCAAATGTTCAGGCAGATTGATATGCATCAGGCTGATGTGTGTTATCAAAAGATATTGTGGCGGTTCGACCCAACCGAGGAGATTCAAGAGTACTCTCTTCAAACAGTAACTTATGGTGTGAATTCGAGCCCATACCTAGCTATTCGTACTCTTCACCAGCTCGTTAAAGATCATGGCAGTGGCTTTCCACTAGCGAGCAAGGTGTTGATGCATACTACTTATGTGGACGATGCCATCGGATTAGCTAATTCTGTAGCTGAAGCTTTAGAAAGCCAGAAACAGCTAATTGCGTTGTTAAAATTGGGTTGTTTTGAACTTCGTAAGTGGACTAGCAACACTCCTGAGTTACTAGAATCGGTTCCAGCTAGTCATCAGCAACCAATATCCTTTGATAATGAATCTGCTGGTTTAAAAATCCTTGGACTAAAGTGGTGTCCAAAATTGGATTCGTTTTGTTATGATGTGATGCCCATGGAAAGACATTGTACCAAGAGAAACATTCTTTCTGAGATTGCAAGGATATATGATCCACTCGGGTTCCTAGCCCCAGTTGTTTTGTTTGCTAAATGTTTAATGCAACGTTTCTGGGTCCAGGGTCTTTCATGGGATGATACCCCCTCCAGTGATATTGTTGCACAGTGGCAACTCTATGTATCGCAACTACCATTATTATCTTCGATATCAATACCTCGTTATGTTGTGAAGCAAAATGCGGTCACCACTGAATTGCATGGCTTTTGTGACGCCTCAATGTGTGCATATGGTGGTGCAGTATATATTCGACAAATTGAGTTGGATGGAAATATTTCTATCTCCCTTTTGTGTGGGAAAAGTAGGGTGTGCCCTTTGAAAAGTATTTCTATTCCACGCTTAGAATTGTGTGCTGCTGTATTGTTGGCAGAGCTATTGGAGTTTGTTGGCAATCATCTTGATTGCATCCCGATTGATAAGATTTTTGCTTGGTCTGACTCCAGCGTACCCTTGCTTGGATAAAATCGTGTCCATCAAAACGAAAGGTTTTTGTAGCCAATCGTGTAACGACTATTCAAGAGAAAGTTCCCCCCAGCTGTTGGTACCATGTAAATGGTAAGGAGAACCCAGCTGATTGCTTATCCCGGAGCTTACTTCCTGGTCAATTGATAGACCATCCTCTTTGGTTAACTGGACCATCCTGGTTGGCCCAGTCTAGTGAAACATGGCCTATGAACCATAAAATTGATGCGTTTGATGCTGATCTACCCCCTGAGGAAAATCGTTTTGTTTTTGTGACAGAAATACCCCTTGATGAAGTACAGCTGTTACTCACTAAGTACTCCTCTTTACGTAAAATCTTGGGCATTGTTGCCTTTTGTTTGAGACCTTTTCGAGTGAAAAAAGATCCTTCTTTATCTTTATAAAATATTTATATTATTTCAAATTATGATTAAAGTAAAGGAGACGAATTAAACTTAACTCAGAGGATTCCTTTTAGATAGTTTTATTATAAACTCAGTGTCGTAGATTACACAATAACAACTTTTAACTAAAGCCGCATGAACGCGTATTAACAGTGTTTTATCAACTGAACTCTCAATTATTATTTCCCAAATATGCCTAGCTCAAAACCAATGGCAATGTTGCCAAACTATATTTAATTATTTCCTAACATGTTTTAAGTCAAATATGTGACAATCTTTTCCTACTAAAGCCCTCAATGAGGCAGATCTTTATTATGCTACTTTAGTTGTTGTGCGAGTTGTACAACAAGAAGTTTTTTTTGTAGATTTGAAAAGGATACGTAAGGGTGAGAGTTGTGCTAAGCCTCTTCGAAAGTTAGCTCCTTTTCTTGATTCCCATGGTGTTCTCAGGGTGGGCGGTAGATTACGTCACACTGATTTAGCATATGAGGTGAAACACCCCATGTTGTTGCCTTGTAGTCATAGGCTTACCAATTTGATTATTGAAAAATTCCATAATGAGCATGGAGATCCAGGTGCTCGCTTATTGGAGTACCTCCTAAATCAACAGTTTTGGATTTTGTCGGTGAAAAGTGCCACTCACAGTGTTAAGTCCAAGTGTTTTTGTTGTGTCATGGTAAATCCCAAACCATTGCACCCATTCATGGGTGACCTTCCTAAATTTAGAGTGTCCCAGGTGAAGCCCTTTTCCCATGTTAGTGTAGATTTTATGGGTCCATTTTCCATCACGTTAACCAAGCGTCGTGGTGTAAAAAGTCAAAAGGCTTATGGGTGTATTTTTGTTTGTTTCCCAACAAAGGCCATTCACCTGGAGGCTGTTTCTGATTTGTCCACTGATGCATTTTTGGCTGCCCTCCGCCGATTTGCTGGTAGACGTGGCAGATGTGCTGCCCTCTACAATGACCAGGGCACTAATTTTGTTGGGGCAAATAACCTCCTTGTGTCCTATTGTCAGCAAGCTGCTGAGACTTTAGCGATTAAGTGGTGTTTTAATCCACCCGCCAGTCCGCATTTTGGTGGACTCCATGAGTCTGCGGTAAAGTCCACGAAAACTCATCTGAAGAGAATTGTGGGGGATCAAATCCTAACCTTTGAAGATTTGATGACTGTATTGGTTCAGATTGAGGCTATTTTAAATAGTCGACCATTGTGTAGTATGAGCCCTGATCCTCAAGACTTTCAAAGTCTTACTCCTGGACATTTCCTCACTTTGGAACCCTTGACAGCCCCTCTCGATGAAGACCTAACCAATGTTAAGTTAAACCGTCTCCATCGCTGGCAGCTTGTTCAGCAGATCCAGCAGCATTTTTGGCGCCGCTGGCATATGGAGTATTTACAGTCGTTGCAACAACGCGAAAGATGGAATACCCCCGATAACCCTCCAAAAGTTGGAACATTAGTAGCGTTGAAAGACGAAAACCTACCCCCATTGAAGTGGTCACTCGGTAGAATTGAAAAAATTTACTCGAGTCCAGATAGAATCCCCCGTGTCGTGCAAGTAAAAGCCGCGAAAGGATTACTTGACCGTAGTTTGGTGAAGGTATGTGCGTTACCCAGCCAGTAACTAACCTTCAAAGCCTTGTGTAGCGTGAATCATGCTTATTTGAATTAACTTAAGTATGACGTCCATAGTTATTGCGATAAAATTATTGTTGCAAAAATGCTAATCTATTGTTTAGGCCCTTTGGGTAATTGAATAACCTTTGTTTTTTTTTGATTTTTTAGTTTTGGGTTTTTCTATAAAAATTGGGAATTTTTATGGTGGGCGGAATGTTTAATGTTGCCAGTTATTTTTCTTTATTGTTTTATTTTGAATTTTTTGGAAAACCTAACCTTAAAGTTTGTTTTGATATTTTTGGGCTTTCTGCAAAAACCTTCAAAAAAGAAAGTCCTGTTTGGGAAAAATTCCGATCAGGTGATAATTTCTCTCTTTGTTGAAAGTTATTTTCTTTTTGATCACCTGATCATTTTGGTAAAATCATGCGCGTTTTTTGCTCACGCTGGGAGTTTGAAGCGCCACCCTGTGTGTGACAGGGGAATGAAGAAATCACTGCCGACAAAAAACTGAAAGAAGTCACACGTGTTTTTGGGTTGAAGACCGAAATTCCAGTCACAAGAAAGGGCCGCGGCCGCCAGTGAAATTTTGGGACTGCTACAGAATTACAGAAGGTAAGCTTCTAGCGTGTTGCCGATTTTTTCCTTTGTTTTTTAGTTTAATAGACTCTGTTTTCCCAGGCGGGGCGAATTTAACCTTGGGGTTATTTTTTTTGGGATATCTCTAGTTTTTCTCCCCTTCAGGGCTCAGATGTCTAAAATGTTTTATACATTTTTGACGTTTTCAAAAAAATATATAATTTAATATGGATTATGTTTTTAGTAAGGATAATTTATTTTTGTATTACTTGGATCTTCTACTTTAACACTCTGTATAAAAAATTACAATCTGTTACAGATTAAGCAGTAAATATTATTATATTATTATCTCTAATTACATCAATTTCGAAGAAAATAATGGTACGCCACTGTTTTCTTGCATAAAAAACAATGTACTACATTTCATAGATAACGGATAACATCACTAAAAGGCAACTGATATGGTACGGCCATGTACAACGGGTGAAGGACGGAAGATTACCAAAGCAGGTTCAAGAACGACAACCAATACAGCACAGAAAAAGAGGGCGTCCTAAACTAGAATGGCAAGAGTCAATCCAAAGATCAATGAGTCAAAAAAATCTGACAGAAGATGATTGTCAGGAGCGAAGGAGGTGGAGAATAGGCGTCGGACAACGTAGAAAAACGTTGTAAACCGACATAATAGTAGTACTACATTTCACCAAAATATCTAAAGCTGTGTCACAGATACTAATAATAAAGGAGAACATAACAAAATCATTTCATGTAAAAAAAGTCAAAATAGTATTCCTTAAAAAAAATGAGATTAAGTAAAGTCCTCTAATACAAATTTCAAAATGAAAGGGTCTTACTAGTTTAAAAATGTTTTTTTTAAACTTTGCTATTACAGCCAAATTGCTTTATGTTCAATATATCACTGTGCCTAAGAGTCATTTGCAGCCGTAATAGCCAAATTTAGAAAAACATTTCCAAACTAGTAAGAACCTTTAATTTTGAAATTTGTATTAAAAACCTGGCTTTACTTTTATCTCAATTCTTTTTACGGAATACCATATTCGCGTACTTGGCTTTTTTTTAACATGAAATGTTTTTGTTATGATTTTACTCCTATTTTAAAAGATATGGATAATATTTAAGTTTTAAAATAGTAAAATATGCGGAATATTGTAACCAAACTTTTGCAATGCCTTATTAAAAATTTTGAGGTTTTTTAATTTTTTCCCATGGTATTATAGCTCGCTCCTATCAGCCCTTTAAAGCTCAGCTCTAGCGTTCCTGGAAGTAGGCAATGTTAATTTTACATAACTTTACATTTATAGGGGAAAAAAGTAAATTAAAATTTTGGTGTTTTTAAATTTTTTCCTATAATTTTATCATAGTTCCTATTAGTCTTCCTAAGCTCAGCACTCGTTTCTAGGGACGGGAAGTTAAATAAAATTTTGGGGTTTTTCATTTTCTTTTATAGTTTTATCATATTTCCTATTAATCTGCGAAAGTTCAGCTCTCTAGCGCCTCTGGAAGTGGGCAATGTTAATTTTACATAACTTTGCATGTATGGGGGAATTAACTCCCCGAATTAGAATTTTGGGGTTTTTTGATTTTTCCCAAGGGTTTGGTCACTATCAGTGTTCCAAATTTCAGCTTTTTAGCATGTCTGGAAGTACAGTAGAATTTTGATGATCTATACAGGGTGTCTCATTATATTTTTTCCCGCCATTTGAGACCATTAATAATTGATATAGGAATATAAAAGAAATTGTGTTCGAATTCGCGAAATTTTGACTTTTAAATTGCATCTTGACTTTATTCCTGATGCCTACCGTATTTGACAGGCGCTTAAATTTATAGTTTTTGTAAATTGGATGCTTCTTATATTATTTAATTAATAGATTAGGCTTGGAATATACTTTCCAAAAATACCCCATATGTTGCAGTTTTGATAAATAGTTTCTGAAATACTAGCGATAAATTTTTAAATGATAAAAAAATAACATTACCACTTTTTACTAAAATTCACAAGAGCGGTACTGTTATAATTGCTAATATCTCAAAAACTATGGCTCTAAACTACGACATATCGGGTATTTTTGGAAAATATGTTCCAAGCCTAATCTATTAATTAAATAATATAAGGAGCATCCAATTTACAAAAACTATAAATTTGAGCGCCTGTCAAATATGGTAAGCATCAGGAACAAAGTCAAGATGCAATTTAAAAGTAAAAATTTCGCGAATTCGAACACAATTTCTTGTATATTTCTATATCAATTATTAATGGTCTAAAAGGGTGGGAAAAAATATAATGAGACACCCTGTACATGAGTGAGTGAGTCAGTGAGTGAGTGGCAATTTCGACGTTTTTTGAAATTTCGTAACTACTTTACAACTTTATGGAAGTCCATGAAACTTGAAAGGGTTGTTAACTCTATAAAGATCTACGACTGTGCAAACTTTGAGCTCATTCCGAAGTAGAGGTTTAGATAGGTCAAATATGGGCTGAAATGTTTCAAGAAAAGATGGTACTGCAGCGCGAACTTGGCGAGGCACTGCCGTGCCCCACGATAGCACTTTGTTTCTAAAAGTTAAGACGCTTGGGACATAATATGTTCATATAGTTTTTTTTCTCAAAATTGACCCAATTACCTCATTAAATATTCGCATGTTATTCAATAACACCCTATATATGTATCTTGAAATATATTAATATTTTCTACCAAGAATGTGCTTCTGAAACACTGTGTGGCTTGGGGATAAAGAGTCCCAGGCGGGATAATTTTTCAAAATATCTTAATTAATTAACTAAACCAATCTCTGTTCATTAATTTATTATAACTAATTGATTTATTCTGAGTTTACTTAATTGTTAATTTATCGCATTTATCTTATTAAACTGGTTCAGTAATGTGTCGGGCATCTTATGTAACAACAATTAATTAAAACAACTTTTAAATATGTGACCGATTTATATTAAAAACAATTATCGTAAAATATTTGAATTAAAATAATAAACTATTATAAACTATTTCATTAGGTATTTTTCGGATATTAGGGACTTATTGCAATAAAGCCAGGCACAACTTGTGCCGAACACTATACTGACAGTTTCACATTATAAGAACAGCTGTCTTCTTTTAAAATTAGGCCTTTGTGTATTATAAGAGCCGGAATTAACAGTGCCGCCATTATTAATGGAAAATAAACGACTGGAATTATAAATTTGACTTTGGTATGTCAATTTTAAAAGATCAAATATCTGTTTTCAATGTGAAACTGTCAGAATAGTGCCCGGCATAATTTATGCCTGGCTTTATTGCAATAAGTCCCTTGTTTTCATCTTTCTTTGCTTTTTTATTTATATTAGACGTGGTAACGGGGTAAATCCCGCAATTTGATTGGCCAAGAGGGCGGTCGATATGGGCGACAACGCATCAGTTTACGGCACCTAACCTGTGCACAAAACTTAACGAAAAAAACGGCGCCGCATAACAAAAATTTGTTCAATATAAAGAAAATACATGAAAATTTGAAAAAATTCGCAGTAGGCAAAAATTTTAGAATAATTGTTGAAAAAATGACGCCACAGAACGAAATTCTTCGTAAAAATTATAAAAATAATTTAAAGAAAAAAAGTACCGCAGACAAAAAAATTCGGTAAAAATGGTACCAAATGCAAAAGTTTTAGTTAGCTTCAAAAGTATAAGCGCCTCATATAGTCGGTCAGTTCGCCCCTCATATTATGCTTATTTAGTTTGGGGAAGGGGGCTATATTTCAGCTTGGAGGGCCTAAACTAATAGTAATTAATATGTAAAGTATTTTAAACATGAGACGCTTTTAAAAACTTTTATATTTTTAAGATTTAGGACTCGAAATTTTTTTAGGATATAAGCTGAGAAAATTAGATGTTATTTCCTCGATGATATAAGCGAAAATCAGAAAAATATTGCAAACGTAAAAACATAGAAATTCGACCACAAATAAAGCTATGGATTTTGTAATTTTAATTATGAGCCTATTTTTTATAAACAAATAAAATAAATTGTAGGTATGAGGTCCTTATAACTGCTGCTATCAGTTTATAACAAAAATTCTATCGGAATTCAATTATTAGTATTTTTACCTTTCTAGCCTAGTAGTCTATGGACAAATCAAGTTTCGTGTGCAAGTCATGACAACTTTCTGTAGATAAGCTAACTTTGTTAAGGGCATCCCATATATCAGGTTTTGACTTGTTATCATTCTGGTAAATGCGTTTTTTTAAAGATATGGCGAATTCAAAATGGCGGAATACTTGCTTTGTAATGCTTTTAAAAATGTATTGGTCAGAAAATATGTATTTTTTCGTATTTGTCAAAAAAACAAAAAAATTTTTAAAAAAAGGTAAATTTTTTTAAATTTTATTTATAAAACTATTGGAGCTAGAAAAACAAAGTTTGTATAAAACAGATAGCTGATTTGATTCTTTATTCAAATATGGTTCTTTGGGTGAAAATGTGTTCCAATGCGTTAATTACTTTTTAAGTTATAAAAATAGGGGTCTTTGGGGTATATTAAAAATTATGCTTTTAATGAAAACCATAAGAACTTTTTGAAAGTAACTTAAATTTGTTTAACATACCTAGCAGATCAGGTTTTGACTTATTGTCATTGTGATAATCACGCCTTTCTTTAAATATGGCGGATTCAATATGGCGGAAAAGCATATTTAAAGACAAATTGTACCTTTTTTATTTTTTATCCGATTTTAATACAACAAAGTTTAAATGACTTGATTTGATATATGTATTAAAAAAATACTTAAAAAAATGTATTTTTCTTAATATTCGAAAAAAAAAAATCGGGTGAAACATGTGACAAAATTGATTTTATTTATTTTATTTTTTAAGTGACCCCCATATACGGACGTCGCTGAAGGGTTTGTCATTAATTAAACTCCACTGACTTACACATTGTTAAAAAGAATTTTTGTCAATTAAGCTTAGTTTCTGAGAAAATTGGAAAAAACTTGTAACAGAATTAATTTGTTTGGTGATTTGTAAAAATTGATTGCACAAGCCTGTGAAGTTTTAATCTGAAGATAAATCTTACACTATTATACACGTTTAAAAGGAAATTTTATTGTCTACAATCGACTAAAGGTCATAACTTTTGATAGAGAGCTTGGTTTTTAAGATAATCGGGTAAAACCTTTAATTTTTTTATATTTTCTTAATAAAGGGACGCCGCTGGAGAGTTTGTCATTAGCCTGACCCCGCCGACTAATATATTGTTAAAAAGGAAATTTTATTTTCTACAATAAACGGCAAAATATTTTTTTTCCAAAAAGCTTCATTTCTGAGAAAATTGGATAAAACTTGTAAAAAAATTGATAAATTTAGTGATTTTTCAAAATTGATTTTATTTACGGACGTCCCTAAATTCTTATATATGAAACTACCATTGCCTTATTATATATCATTTAAAAGGTAATTTTATTGTATATAACAAAGTGTTTATTATATTTTTTGATATAGAGCTCGGTTTTTGAGAATTTACCCGATAAAACCTTTAATAAACATGTTTATTTTTTAAATTTATTTTCACTACCTCAATAAACGGGCGCCGCTGGAGAGTTTGTCATTAGTCGTACCCCACTGACTTATACATTATTGAAAATGAAATTTTATGGTCTACAATAAAGATTAGTACATATTTTTCCCTAAGCTTAGTTTTTAAGAAAATTTTAAAAAAATCTAAAAATTTCAGGATTTGGGGAGTCTGGGGGGTTTTGGGGGATTTTTCAGCTAAAATTTAAAAAAACTAATATAATTTTATTTTTAAATTAGATTTTACACATTTTTGATCAATTTCTATGTCAATGTGTCTTTAGGGCGTCAACTTAGATACATTTTTAGAAATTCGAACACGACTATATAAGGAGGGGGGATAAAAAAAAAGTGGACCAAAAACTTGCCCGGCAACATCCAAATCGTTAGTCTGTGACCTATTCTCAGCTAGGATCCATTGTCCAACTGCGGTCCTCATATTTTTGCATACTCAACTACCTCTAGCACCTGCACTATATTGTAAAAATTTTCGTCGATTGATATTCACTTTCAAAAATAACAATAACAACGATGTTTGATAATGTCCATCAAACAACGATAACAATAATAATAGACATCACCTGTTTTACTAGACGCCTCAGCTGCGTAAAGCCGCGCGCCGCCTTATAGGCGTCCGCGTACGGTAATACACCTTCGGTAGTCATTTTGGTGACAACAAATTGTTTTTTTATTGAAACAAATATAAAATATACATCTATATAAGACTTATATACACCAGACTAAAGAAAAATGTTCATTCTATAACTTTTATTTAAACTTTTTTTTAAATTTTGCTTTGGTGTTATTAAAAATGTAGGTTAAACTTTACTAACTATACAAAAAAAAAGTTAAAATTCAGTTATTTTATTTTTTCTAAAAAAACGAAGCAAAATTTTGAAAAATACAATGGAAAGTTATTTTATTGCGGGTGTTTACTGATTCATTTGACATTTTTTGCAATCCTCTATGACTATTTTTAAGAAAGATACATCGTTTTAAAAAGTATCGTGCAAAAAAAAGTGGTGGGGGCCATATCTTTGAAAAAACGCATTTATTTTAACAAACTTGGCTTATCGGGAAAAAGTTGGCACAACTTGCACACAAAACCCCCTTTTAGGCCGATTTGTCCATAGACTATAGAAGGTATTATTTTCCACGAAAAATGTGTTATTTATGTGTATTTTGACCTATCTTAGTAATATCGTCGTAATGTCTGTCTGTGTGTGTGTGTGTGTGTGTATATTATTTCTGCCTGTAACACCATAGCTCATAAACCGCTGAACCGATTTTCATAAAATTTTTGGGTAAAATGAGCAGCAGACTTTCTATATGCATTTTGTCCATTTTTTGTAATTTTGGTAAATAAAAAAAACTGCTATGCGTTTGTCACGAAATAAACCGAAAAGTTCATATACCTAAAATATGGATAAAAAATCATTCAAGGATTATACCTACATATATACGTCTTCTGTGGTATAATATTGTTGCTCTATGTATGTAGTTTGCGATGTCTTCTTTGGTTAAAAATGTGAAAAAATGGACAAAATGCATATAGAAAGTCTGCTCCTCAAATACTGTTCGACAATCCTATGAGCTAATTAAATTTTGGTTAAAATCCATTATTGCTAATGACAGTTTTTCGACAATTAAATAATTTTAAAAATGCTAACTTTTTGCTCAATAACATTTCGCCAATTTTTTTTTAGTGTTTTCCATTTTTTGTAGATATTATTTACAATGCCTACATATATCCTGTGTTAGTAAAATAACTCAATCACTTTGTGAATAGAACCATTATAAAGTCGTTCACCCGCGGTCAAGAAAAATTTTGATGAAAAACTAATCACGAAACCAAATTATTATAACAGAACATTTTCTCATTTCTTCATCATGTATGAAGCGGAATAGAATAATAAAGCGGTCAGATTTGTGTCCTTATATACAGAGTGTTTATAAAGTATGTCGCGAACCTCCAGAGGATGATTTTTATGAGTGATTTTAAGAAAAAAACTTCAATTAAACATGGTTCCGGCAAATGGTTGGTTTTCAAGATAGAAGGTGTCAAGGTTTTAATTTTTTGTTTGTTTTTTGTTTATAGCTCGTGCAGTTTTTAAGATGTTTGGCTCAAATTTAGAACGTTTATTTATCTACAAGACATACATTAAGCATGCCAAATATCAGGAAAAAACTACAGGGTGAAATTTTTTCAGGGATTATGCACCCTTTTTTCCCTCAGAACTTTTTAGCAGTAAGCCAATGGCAGATACAAAAATATAAAATTGATTCTTCTAAACAAAACAAGGAATTTATTTTATGTTTTTGAGTCTGCCAGTGACTTACTGCAAAAACGTTCTGGGAGAAAAAAGGGGGCATGACCCAAAAAAAAAACCACCCTGTAGTTTTTTCCTAATATTTGGCATGCTTAATGATCTATGCCTTGTAGGTAAATACACGTTCTAGATTTGGGCTAAACATCTCGAAAACAGCACCAGTTACTAAGAAAAACACCTCAACCTTCTCTTTTCTCAAGCCATTTTGTAAAATGTAAACAAACAAAAAAATTGAGAACACACAGCTGCAAATTGCACGCAAACACATGAGAACATACACCAGGGCTATCAAAACGGACGGGCCCCGATCCTCCACTTTGTTGCCGGCACATCGGGGGCGGATTTTTTTTTTACTAACGTCACGCCACAACTGATGGGCTTTAAAATATTGACGTCGGAATGACGGTTCATGAATATTTGATTTTTTTAAAAATAAAGCCGGTTTCGAGATTGTTTTTACTATATTCTTGCAGAACAATTTTTTTTTAATGTATAATGTATCATTAATTTTTCAGAGCCGCTTCATTAGCTCACACAAAAATTAAATTAAAGCAGAAGCGAATGTGTTCATTTCTGCGTGAAAAGTAATCGGATTACCTACATCTACTTGTTTATATCCGGCACTTGGTAGACTTTTAAAACTTAATTTAGTTATTTACATATGTTTTTATACGACTGTCTTGTAAAAGGGGGTTTTGCGCACGGAGAACACGATCTGCAAATGGCATTTTGCGCACCCTGTGTGCAAAACGTTTTGCACACGCTTATGTCATTTTTGCATACGGGTCTCCCGTCATTGTGATTTTTGTTGTTGTCACCCATCAATATAAGTTGGCTTAGTTCCGTAGCAACCGTCACTGCTCGTATGTTTTGTTGATTAGATACGTCAAAAAATTGTTGAATTTTTAAAGTTTTGTTGTAAAAATGTCGGAAATAAAAACAAGTTAAATTAAAATTTGATTTTTCTTTCTTTATTAGCAGTCGTATAAAAAATATTGTAAAAAACTCGTTTGAAAACCTCTTTGCACACCCCTCGACTTGTAGACCTCGCCTTCGGCTCGGTCTACTAAACTGTCTCGATCGTGTGCAAAAAGTCGTTTTTAAACCTTGTTGTTTAAATAACTATTACAAAAATTATATCATCAAGAAATATTTTTTTAGGGTAATTTTGTATTAATAATAAAAATGATTAAGGCTGGTATTTTTGGATTCTACGATAAATGAACTTTATTGTAAATAATCATTAAAAAATCAAAAAAGTATTACAATACAAACAAATGCCATGACAAACACAGGTGAAAAGGTCAAATACATGTCATGTCATCCTTACAAAGTTTGGTGGAATATCGGGATGGTGTCTGAGAATATTTCACTGAAATTTCGCGGAAATCTATAGTGCCATTTTGAAAATATCGTATAATATTCTTCTGATCTCCTATAAGACCCAATGTTAAAGTCGGCTCCCCGAGAACAGGTGATTTTTTTAGGGTCGTGGCCTGTATTTTTTTCTTGGCCTTGCACACTTCAGAAAATAATTTGGTTTGGAATTTTCCATTGTTTTCGTGACAAGCTAAACTCTATACCATTATCTTTGAGATAACTTTTGACTGTGTCACTTGTCATCAAGAAAAAAGCTCCCCAAGGGTGTACAGGTCCGGATTCAGACTAGACGAAAATAAAGTTAGGGATTCAAATTAGACCAATATAGACGTAGACGTACAGGGTATTTTTAAAGTATGTGGTGCTCCTTTGAGTAATTTAAAGAAAAGCTCTTACTAAAAAACATGGAAATAATGCAATAGGGGTCGTATTTTTAAGGGTGACAAAATAAAAAAACGATCATATTACCTATAATCGTTTAGTCAACTTCGTTGAAATTTGGCAGTGCTGTTTGTAGTGACAAGAGGCGAATTTGGCACTACTTAGATTAAAATAATTAAGTCCAGAAAAAACTATGCGTTACTAAATATTTTCCAAATTCGGTATTTTTTTTCTTTTATTTGAATAAATAACTACAAACACAAATTAGTCTTGGATTTTTTTTTACCATGATTTGTTTTAGAGATAAGAAATATAAAGGACTTTATTGCAAGTCCGCATTCCATATTTAGGAAATGATAATAAAGTGTTTTTTTTTATCTCGAAAACAAAGTACGATGCGACAAAACTTATGAAGTAAAAAAGTTGTATTTTGGATTTGCTTAGTTATAAAAAAATACACAAGATACAAAATTGTCAGTGACGCACAACCGATTTTTTAAAAGTTTGACACCCTGTACCTTAAAAACTTTATATTTCGAGCCCATATGTATATGAACATTTTATTTTGTCTAAAAAGGGTATTTTAGCATTTATTCTGAAAATGCTAATAATAGTTTTTTTGAAAACTGAATAAAACCTAAAAAAAACATGATTTTTTTTCTTGATCCTAAAAAATAACCACAATTTATGGATGCCAATTTAGTGATAACCGTGGACTTGGCCCATAATTTAGTTTTCTACAATAAAGTTGATTACATACTTTCTGTAAAAGGCTTACCTTTTGAGAAAATGACTTAAAACTTAATAATTTCGGTTTATTGTGTATGCCGGGTGGGCCAAAAAAAACCGAACAATTTTTTTTTCATTATAACTTTTAAACTATACAATCGATTTTAATAGGACAAACTGCACTTGGCAGATAATTAATCAGAGTTTTGACTAAATGTATTTTTTTGGCCTCTATCTTAAAATCCAAGATGGCGGACGAAATTAAAATGTGCCCTTCAAAGATGCTCGTTTATTCTCGTGTTGCGAACATGTCTAAATTACTTTTTTAAATTAGTAAAAAAGCTGCATTCTTGCCACGCACAACAAGGTACGAATGAGCAAAATCGGTTCAGTGGTTCTAAAAAAAATATTTTTGTTTCAACCATTGTTTTGCCTTGCCAATCATGTCTGAATTTATTTCCTTATAAATTCATTACTACTGAACCAATTTTCAATTTCAAAATAAAAAACATCCTGGTGAGAATTGATTTCTTTTTAAAGATCGTGATCAAAGATTATCGCCATCTTAAAATTTAAGATGGTGGACAGAATCATACTTGATTCTTCAAAATGGTGTGTTTATTCTTAGTTTCCAAAAATGTTTCAGTTTTTTTTAAATTTATAAAGAACCGCTACTTTTCCTTTACACAACGAGGAACAAATTAGTAAAATCGGTGTAGTGGTTCTAAAAAAAATTTATTTTTGTTTCAGCCCTTGTTTTACAGATTATACGATTGCATTGCCAATCCTGTCTGCGTTCATTTCCTTATAAATTCGTTATTACTAACCAATTTCAGTGAAATAAAAAAAAATCATTTTGAGAATTGATTTCTTTTTAAAGATCTTGATCAAAGATTATCGGCATCTTAGAATTTAAGATGTTGGACAGAATCAAACTTGATTCTTTAAAATGGCTTATTCTTATTTATGAAAAACATTACTTTTCTCCCGCATAAAGATATAAAAATTAATGAAGTGCTTTTCTATAAATAAAAAAAAAACTAAAACATTTTTGGAAAATAATAAACGTGCCTCTTTGAAGGGTCAAGTATGATTATTTCCGACATCCTAACTTCTAAGATGGGGCAAATTTCGATTATTAACTTTAAAGAACAATCAATTCTCACCATGATTTTTTTTATTTCACTAAGATCGGTTCCGTAATAATGAGTTTATAAATAAAAGAATGCAGACAGGAATGGCAATGCAATCGTATATTCTGTAAAACAATGGCTGAAACAAAAATAGGTTTTTTGAGAACCACCAAACTGAATTTACTAATTTATACCTTGTTGTGTGGGAGAAAAGTAGTACTTTTCCACAAATAAAGAAAAACTAAAACATTTTCAGAAAATAAGACTAAACACGCCATTTTCAAGAATCAATTATGATTCTGTCCACCATCTTAAATTTTAAGATGTTAACAAATTTTGATCATGATCTTTAAAAAGCAATCAATTCTCACTAGGATATTTTTTATTTCATCAAAATCGGTTCAGTAGTAATGAATTTATAAGGAAATAAATGCAGACATGATTGGTAAGGGAATCGTATAATATTCAAAACATTGGTTAAAACAAAAATATATTTTTTTAGAACCACTAAACCGATTTTGCTGATTTATACCTTGTTGTGCCTGGCAAGAATGTTGATTTTTTAGTGATTTAAAAAAAATCTTAAAACGTGTTCGCAACACAAGAATAAACGAGCATCTTTGAAGGGTACAATTTTATTTCGTCCGCCATCTTGGATTTTGAAATGACGGACAAAAAAATTTATTTGTTCAAAACTCTGATTAATTCTAGGCCAAGTACAGTTTTTTCCATTAAAATCGATGGTATAGTTCAAAAGTTATAATAATAAAAAAATTGTCAGGTTTTTTTTGGCCTACCCGGTATACTATGAAAACTACATAGGAAACGGGTGTACACGAGGGGTGATTAGCTGCCCACAGTTGGTGTACAGAAATTGCCTACCGGACTCCACAGGACACTATAGAGTTTTTGAGATATTAAAATTTTTTATACCTAACTTAAGATATAGGTACTTTTTTATCTAGCCACATTATCTATTTAAAACCAATTATAATATACAACTGTACTTTTACTTACCCTCTATAATTTAAATACACAGCCAAAATTTAAAAAATTTAACTTTTAACGAAATTTTCGTTTACTTCACAAATGCTTGTTTATAGAAAAATCTCAAATAAACAAAATAGCAAAATGTAAATAGATACGGAACTGTCTTTTAGACATACACCACCTTGGATTAATCCCATACTTATATTGATTTAGCACCGGAACAACTCAACTGCGATTCATCTCTTTTTAACATGCACTGGCCGCGCGCATGCTATCAAAAGGATTAAATCGCTGGATAAGTTAAGCTTTATGAAACGAATATTCCCCAGGTATATGTTTATCTCTATTAGCGCATTGAAACTGTATATTAAATTGTCTTTTTTATGAAATTATTCAAGAAAAACGATTGACTCCTAACCAAAGCAAGCAATTTTTTAATCTTTACCTTGCTATGCTATGGTCTGAAAAAAAGTTATCTCAAAGATAATGGTATAGCCTATATCATTGCTTACTTTTTTCATTTTCTTTGCCCATCATTTTAGGCTATTATGTATATATAGGTAGTATTTACATACCGTTAAGTCATTGCAAAATATGTAAAAAAGTTTAGGTACACTGTACAGTATTTTTAAGGCTATACGATATAGTAATTTCGAGCGTGTAGAGATCAAAAGCCATTTAAATTTTTTGCCCGTTTTTTTTTTTCATGAACAACGTTTGTTACCACATTAGTGAATAAATGAGTAATTTAATCATTCGTAGCAGTGAGACGAATACCTTCAAAATTGCTTAATATTCTACGAGTTTTCTCGGAAGTTTAAGCCAATAAGAGTTAAGCAAAAAATTAATGGATACTAGGTAAACAAAAAACGGATCTTTGAAAATGTTTGTAATGTAAAGCAAACCATAACACATTTATTTTATGCAAACTATAATTTATAATAAAAATCCTATCGAGAATTTTTGAGGATGGAAATGGCTTTTTTCCGAAACACCGGTGTCCGTGGTTCACTTACTTAATTACCCCTTTGAAGTTGCTTTTTATACTTTGTTAACTCATTGTTTTCGGTTCATACCGACGGACGACGTCGTGGAGACGGTGAATAGCATGGTCTGGTTAAACTGTGACGAAATATCATTCTTTCTTACAGACCTGTAAACTTTTTTGACCTGCCATGGACTTAGTTTCCTTGGTTCGCTGTGGTTTCACTCGTGGAATGAAAAATAGGTTTCTATTTTTTCATTCTTTTTGATTTACCTTGTTTAAAACCATAGCTACCATGTCCTCTTGAGAGATCAAATAACCTTGGACAATTGATCGCAAACATATCCTAACCGGTGTCTGGACCACCAACATTTTGCAAAAAAAAGTCCCCACAAAAAAAATGGTTAAAAAAAAATACTTTTTCAATAAGTAGTTTTCTAAAAAAGTAATTTATAAAAAAAACAAAAAAAAATATATTTTTTTAAATAATACTTTTTATAAAGCAGTTTTTCCAAAAACTAATTTATTAAAAAAACTCTCTTTAGAATTTTTTTTTAAACCCAACAAAAGAAAAAGTAAACATTCACATTATCAAACCAGAACAATGGACACAACACTTCGATAGATATCTGTCAGCCTCTCCGAGGAGAGACATAGAAGTAAATGGAGAGAAAGTAATTATCGAAAAAGAAATGATAAAGAATAGTATTAAAAAGCTTAAATCCGGAAAAGCTAGCGGAAATATGGATCAGAGAAACTACTAGAAAATCTCACATATATTATCAATCAATGCATAAACGGACATCCAGTACCTGATGATTGGAAAATAGCATTCATATCCTCAATACATAAAAAAGGAAACAAGCTCGATTGCAACAACTACAGAGGAATTTCAGTAACCAGTACTCTAAGTAGATTGTACAGTAGGATTCTTAGAGACCTAATAGAGAATGATTTTCATGACCAAGAAGCAGAAGAGCAAAGTGGGTTTCGTGCAGGCAGATCTTGTAGTGATAATGTTTTTTTTTCAAAACAAGTAATTGAGAAAAGGAGTGCCAGAAATATAGAGATTCATGTTACCTTTGTGGACCTACAAAAAGCATATGATACCGTTCCAGTAGAAAAATTATGGACAGTGTTAGAACAAACTAATATCCATCATACATATATAAAAGCGATAAAAGGACTTTACAAAGGGTCAAAATGTAAAATTAAAATTGGAAATCGACTTTCAAAAGAATTCCAAGTAACGAAAAGCTTAAGACAGGGATGTTGTATTTCTCCAACTCTTTTTTAAATATAAATCGCACTAGCTCTAAAAAACTGGAAACGTAAAGTACACGGCATAGGAATACAACTTAACGACCGATTTACCATATACGCACTACAGTTTGCTGACGACCAAGTAATTGTAGCTAATGATAAAGAAGACATGGAGTATATGATGAGAAAGTTAACGGAAGAATACCAAAAGTGGGGGTTAACCATTAACTTCGAAATCAATGGGGTTAACAGTGAACGTGGACAAGACACAGTACTTATGTATTGGAAACGAATCAAGTGAGTTCGAACTAGACAATGGACAAACAAGATCTCCATGCAATGGGTATGTATACTTGGGTGTCACATTTGACAAGACAGGAACAGACTGTAAAGAACTGGAAAAAAGAATAGTACAAGCAAAAAAGGTATTGGTTGTCTTAACAGTATTTTATGGAGCAGAGAGATAAAAAAGAATGTAAAATTTAACATTTATGAAACAATGGTGTCGCGTAACAGAAAAATACAAAGTCGAAATGGATGCAATAAGAAGATCAATGAGAATATCTAGAACAGATTATATAAGAAATGAGATCATAAAAGAAAGAATGGGAATCGAGGGAAGCATACCGGATGACATCACTAAAAGACAACTGATATGGCACGGCCATGTACAACGGATGAACGACGAAAGATTACCAAAGCATTGCCTAGAATGGCAACCAATAGGGCGCAGAAAAAGAGGGCGTCCTAAACTGGAATGGCAACAGTCAATCCAAAGATCAATGAGTAAAAAAAAATACTCTGCCAATCTATGGGCACATAAGCTCACACTGGGTACTATAGTTTTAGTGTATCTACTTGAAAGCTAATATAACTAAAAACTGAAGTATATTTTATTGAACTCCAGACTCAATTACCTTTCGTTTGATACCACACAAGCCATGTTTTGACTTAAAATCTAATTTTTCAAATCTACCCTCACCCTTTTTTTTAAAACTAAAATGTATTTTTTTTAACTCCAGACTCAATTACCTTTCGTTTGATATCACACACGCCATATTTTCACTTAAACTCCAATTTTTGAAATATACCCTCACCCTTTTTTTGAAATAAATTAAAATGTATTTTGTTTAACTCCAGACTCAATTATCTTTCGTTTGATATCACACACGCCATATTTCCCCATAAACTCTAATTTTTGAAATCTACCTCCACCCTTTTATTTGGTTTGTGTTCGGTGGATTTTGTTCATTTTTAAATGGGACCATCTCGGCCCAAAACCCAGCCTAGGTACCAAATTTCATTAAAATCGGCCAAGCGGTTTTTGAGTTATGCGCGTTGGTCGTTAAAGACAGACAGACAGACAGACAGACAGACATACAGACAGACAGACAGACGGCGCAACAAAAAAGTTTCAAAATCATCTGAAACGCAAAGATATATAAAATTTTTTGAAATCGGAGCAACTTTTTTTTTCTCGAAAAAATTAGTATCACCATAGCTCACACTACTATAGTATAGTATACGTGTGAGCTAAAAATTGACGGACGCTGATTGTCAGGATCGAAGAAGGTGGAGAATAGGCGTCGGACTAAACCGACATAGTAAAAAAGAGTTTTTTCATATTTAATAAATATGGACTTCTATAAACTTAGCATTACCACTTAAGAATTGGATATTCGCAATATATGCATTAATTGTCGTGAAATTGTCGTAAATTTGTCGTGAAAGAAAAAAATTTGTCGCGCCACCCGTTTTCCTGAAAAGAGTATATAATGCTAAGTTGAGTCTCAACTTAGCACTACCACCCCAGAAAAAATTAAAATTTTCAAAAACTAATAAATGCATTAATTGTCGTGAATTTGTCGTAAATTTTTCGTAAAAGAGAAACAATTGTCGCGTCATCCGTTTTCCCGGAAACGGGCAGTGAGCAACTTTGAGATCTAAATCTAAATCTCAGTGATCTTTAAGCTTTTTCACAATACGAAGATGTAGTATATTTAACCTTGTCGCGCGATTGTAAATTTTTGGTAAAACAATCGTTATATTATTTGCTGTTTTTACTTTTACCCTTACCCTTTTTGGTGTTAATATAAATATTTATTGCTCGCTGTTTTCAATGATCAAGCTAACGCCAGGATTTTGCGTTTTTTTAGAATTAACGAAAAAAAGCGAACTTCTCAAGAAATATTATGTTGTCCTTTTAACAATCATAGGCATTTTGCTACAAAGAACGGATATAAATATGTTTCATACTAACAAAACACCATCTTCTAGTAACACTAGGTACCTACTAGTTGTATAGCTTTATTTATTTTATTGTAGGCCAAAGTTCTTACCTAACAAAGTCGAGAAGCCCTCCCTACCCCTTGTTACACTTTGCCAAACTTTTAGGAAGCCCTCCAAATCCTGTTACGTAATTAATAAGCGACCCCTAATTAAATAAAGATCAAGCATAGCATAGGCAATGGTTGGGAAAAATCTTTTCGAACACGTGTGTAAACGTGGTATGTCGACTTGGCAACATTGAAAGCCCTGCACCAAAGCATCGAAAAAATAATATCTTTGACCAAAGTTCTTTGAGCCGACAAGACGTTTTTTTTTTAAATTTTATTTAATAATTATTCCGACAAGTACACCATGAAAAGAGGGAAACCTCCTAAAATCCTACTATTCTTGTACGGCCAGCTAAAAATTTACAATCGCGCGACAAGGTTAAATATACTACATCTTCGTATTGTGAAAAAGCTTAAAGATCACTGAGATTTAGATTTAGATCTCAAAGTTGCTCACTGCCCGTTTCCGGGAAAACGGATGACGCGACAATTGTTTTTCTTTTACGACAAATTTACGACAAATTCACGACAATTAATGCATTTATTCGTTTTTGAAAATTTTAATTTTTTCTGGGGTGGTAGTGCTAAGTTGAGACTCAACTTAGCATTACATACCCTTTTCAGGAAAACGGGTGGCGCGACAAATTTTTTTCTTTCACGACAAATTTACGACAAATTTACGACAATTATTCCATAGATTAGTTTTTGAAAATTTAAATTTTTTCTGGGGTGGTAATGCTAAGTTGAGACCCAACTTAGCATTACATACCGTTTTCAGGAAAACGGGTGTCGCGACAAATTTTTTTCTTTCACGACAAATTTACGACAAATTCACGACAATTAATACATTTATTAGTTTTTGAAAATTTTAATTTTTTCTGGGGTGGTAGTGCTAAGTTGAGACTCAACTTAGCATTACACCCCCTTTTCAGGAAAACGGGTGGCGCGAGAAAATTTTTCTTTTCACGACAAATTTACGATAAATTTACGACATTTATTCCATAGATTAGTTTTTGAAAATTTTAATTTTTTCTGGGGTGGTAGTGCTAAGTTGAGACTCAACTTAGCATTACATACCCTTTTCAGGAAAACGGGTGGCGCGACAAATTTTTTTCTTTCACGACAAATTTAAGACAATTAATGCATATAAATGTTTCGTGAAAAGTTCACTTTTTTTCATAATTTCTAAAACAACGAAAAATCCTGGCGATCAATGAACCTCAATGAATATTTACTCAAACACCACAAAAGGTTATATTGAAAAGTAAAAGCGGAACGTAATATAATGATTGTTTCACCAAAAATTTACAATTGCGCGACAAGGTTAAATATACTACATCGTCGTATTGTGAAAAAGCTTAAAGATCACTAAGATTTAGGTGGGAAATCTCAAAATTGCTCACTGCCCGTTTTCGGGAAAACGGATGACGCGTCAATTGTTTTTCTTTTACGACAAATTCACGACAATTAATGCATTTATTAGTTTTTGAAAATTTTAATTTTTTCTGGGGTGGTAGTGCTAAGTTGAGACTCAACTTAGCATTACATACCCTTTTCAGGAAAACGGGTGGCGCGACTAATTTTTTTCTTTCACGACAAATTTACGACAAATTCACGACAATTAATGCATATATTGCGAATATCCAATTCTTAAGTGGTAATGCTAAGTTTATAGAGGTTAAATTTGGAACCCTACACAGTAGAAGGCTTAGGTATTTTATATTAGCTCACACATATACTATACTATAGTAGTGTGAGCTATGGTGATCCTAATTTTTTCAAGAAAAAAAAGTTGCTCCGATTTCAAAAATTTTTATATATTTTTGCGTTTCAGATGATTTTGAAACTTTTTTGTTGCGCCGTCTGTCTGTCTGTCTGTCTGTCTGTATGTCTGTCTGTAACGACCAACGCGCATAACTCAAAAACCGCTTGGCCGATTTTAATGAAATTTGGTACCTAGGCTGGGTCTTGGGTCGAGATGGTCCCATTTAAAAATGAACAAAATCCACCGAACACAAACCAAATAAAAGGGTGGGGGTAGATTTCAAAAATTAGAGTTTATGTGAAAATATGGCGTGTGTGATATCAAACGAAAGGTAATTAAGTCTGGAGTGTAACAAAATACATTTTAATTTATTTTAAAAAAAGGGTGGGGGTATATTTCAAAAATTAGAGTTTAAGTAATATGGCGTGTGTGATATCAAACGAAAGGTAATTGAGTCCGGAGTTTAAGAAAATACATTTTAGTTTTTGTTTTTTTTAAGGGTGGGGGTAGATTTCAAAAATTTGAGTTCTAAGTCAAAACATGGCTTGTGTGGTATCAAACAAAAGGTAATTTAGTCTGGAGTTGAATAAAATATATTTCAGTTTTTAGTTATATTAGCTCACACGTACACTATAACTATAGTACCTAGTGTGAGCTTAGGGGCCCATATAATGGCAGAGTATTTTTTTTCTCTTCCTAAAATTTGTCTTGTTTGCCGCGCCCACTTTTTGGACCATTATATCATATAATTTGGAGCAAATAATTTAAAAAAAGGTAAATAATAAATTTATCATACCTAGTTTTTATATTTTACAAGCACGTTTTGTATTGTCTGTCCTTTTTTTAAATAAATTCTTTAATAACGAATTAATTGTACTTCTTGAATAATTTTTTTCTCAACAGATAATATTGCGAGGGCAGTTAATCTATTCTAGGGTAGAGAACCAACGTTCTGCTTCTAAAGCGCCCTCATTACTGAGAGTATTTTTATATACGTCTTTGTTTGTCAAGCGTTATAAACAAAGACATACATAAAAATACTGTCAGTAATACTGATCGTGTGAGGTCCGCTTAAAGTTGTCATAGGCATCGTAACGACTGCTTCTAGCAGGTAATGCTAGCAGAATTAGAAACTTCCGCCGTTCTCGTAACTACGAAATCGTGGACAAAACAATACGGGCTGACTGATAACGCCAAGTTGTTTCAGTGCACTAATTTAAGGTGCACTCACACACACACACACACACACCTCTAATAGCCAACAGTAGCCGTAGACGCGGGTGGCATCACAAGCTGCGGGCAGCATCGATCGCCTCAATTGATTCATAAGAGCACTAATCGAAGTAAGGCCCAGATTCTGTGTACTGTAAAATTCTATGGGGATATGTCGTTGTACTACTACCGTAGTAGTACAACGAAGTATCATATAAACCTTCCAAGTTAAATTGCAATGTAAAATACGGCTTTGCAGGTGCAATTCGTAAAACAATTTATTTTAATTTAAAATACAAATAAAACTAACAATCTACCCAACCACACACAATGAACTTAGGCAAGTATAGGAAAGGAATATAATTCTGCCGCCTCAAATAATGATTATCTTTGCTCTTCCTGGGTCTGATGATTTATTAGCCCATTGTGTTGCACTTGCATCCTTATTTATTTGTTATTTATATTTTCTGTCTATAATAATAATAAACTTCTACTTACTTAAGAGGTCTATTATTTCACTGATGATTGTCCGCCTCTGAGTCTATCTGTTTTTCTTGGTTCTTATGGATTTAATTTGTTAAGACGCTGTCATAAAGAGACAAAGGATCCCGCCCGGAGCTTATGGGCGGTGGTTTTCAGTTGGATTTCCTTTAAATTTCAGTATGTTGTAGATCTTGATACCCTGATGAAAAAAATATTATAACCCCATCGTCGGCCGCCCTATGGTTTCTAAGATACAGGGGTTCAAAATTTCAGTTTTTAGCTTTTGTGCATTTTTCACAAAACACTATTTCAAGTCATTTCTACCTATTCTGCAAAATAATATTATTGTTTGTTATATAAAGGTCACAAGTATAGCTTAATATCCAAGCAAACAAATTGGAACTATTAACAGTTAGCTACATTCAGTGGCGTTCCGAACACAAAAATTATAAAAAAATATTTATTCAAAAAACGATGCTTGTTTGATTTTTGAATTCACGGGTACTAAAATTCACGTTTATTAGTATTGTTTGGCTTAAAAATTCCGCTGATTGAAGCTTGCGTCTGAGGGTGGGTAAAAACGCTAATCAGCGTTGCTCTGGCCTGAAAGACAGAAGGGCTGTCGTAGGTCACGGATGGTTGCTTTTTCTTTGCAATCGATCTTTTCATCGATCGATATATAAAGCAGTTTATACTCGCCTGCTCTTGTTCTGGTATCTCTCGTATCTCGGTAGATCCCAACTAACATTTATAGTAGCGGCTACATGTTCTAAAGGCTTTGCTACTTTCTTTTAGTAGAAATGTGGTGATCCCACCCAAAATTTGTTACTTTTTAGTTCTAACTACTATTTAGTATCAGGAAATAGTAGATGTTTCGTAAAAACGACCCTCTAAACTACTTCATAGGATTGTTTCTTGATAGTCGATTCTGATAGTCTTCTCTACCACAATAGGACGATGCTAAAGTTTTACTTTCTTTTTAGTCGTTATTTCGTAGTCGCCCTGACTTTTATATCCTACTTAATTACCACTAGAAAGTTAAGCTTCATTGGAGTCCCAAACAAGTGTATCCGACAACTACATTATAACTTTAATTTTTACCACAAAAGTTTGTGTCATCATAGTAACATCTGATGTAACAATGTAGACAAAATAACTTTTTGGATCAACTTTAAAGCCGCAACTACTTTCAAGTAACCTTTTCGACTATCAGGGAATATAGTTTGGGACGCCATGTTTTTATGTAACAAAGAAAATTTAATATTTTTGTTGTCGTTTTATTAGCTCATATTAAAGAGCCATACTATTTTGTAAACAAATTAGTTGAAGCTTACCAAAAATGCTCTTCTTAAGCACCATTTGTTGGAGTTAACTGTCGATTATGAAAACATAACCTCCAAAATCACAACACAAAAATTCCATCAGCTACCAGAAAACGGCTCAATTTTACGGGCGCACCGGTTTTTTGCAATATATATAATGCATGTTATACAAAAAACTTTGCGTCGCACTCGAATTTTGATCCTCTGCTCGTAAATTCTCACACTTTTGGATAACATAGTTCATATTATAACCATAACCAAACAAAAAAACTAAGCGAGTCTGTTTACTGTTGTGTCCACCATATTGTGTAACAATTCTACCAAAAAGAAACGATTATATTATTTGCAACTACATCGCAACTTTTATGCCATTACGGAAAAAAAACAGCCTCTACGACGTAGTAGATACCTGGCTACGACGTAGTAGTGTAGTTGTTACTACAGTGACTTTAAACACTTGGCCAAGTAGTTATAACCAGAAATTGGTTCCCCACTTAGGGAATTATAACGTCGCTGTATGGTATACTGGGACGTAGCGGGAGTACGTTGCGGTTACTTTTAAGAAATTCTTTCTAGTTGGGGTTTCGTCGTTACAACTTTAATTGTTTGTTGGGATGGCGCTTCTAGCGAGGGTTTTCTCACTATAGACATAGGATTAGAGACAAGACCGTCTAATTAACTTCGCAAGGGTGTCAAATTGACCAAGCAGTGTTCTGAGGAGTCCCATAAGGACGAAACAGTTAACTGTCAACAATTATTAGGTTTGCATTAGATCTTGGACCCCCATGAGGTTAAGCTTTCAAGCTACCCACAGAAAAATTTGAGAGAAACAAAAACTTTATTTTAATTAATTAGCCACGAAAACTTGTTTGATTTTTAAATTCACGTTTGCTAAAAATTAAGAATCGGGTATCATATGATTTAGTTTTTATAAAAAAACAAAACTGAAATTTAAAAAAATAATAGTTTTTAAAAAAATTTCAAAAATGTACTATTTTACTTTTTTTTTAAATATACAGAAATGGTGAGTTCATTTTGAAAAATAATGTTAACTATAAAAATACATGGAAAATAATTCTTTTCCCACTATTTTTCCATGCATTTAAAAAAAAAATTCAACATGAACCCATCATTTCTCCATCCCAAAATTTGGTGAAAACATTAAAATAGAGTCCATTTTGTTGACTGTACACTCTGATTTGGCAATAAATCACTCCCGCCAGTTGCTAGAACAAAAGTGTCGGTGGCGTTCCGGCGGCATGATGGAACGGAGCCTGCCGGTGTAATGTGAATTGGGCGCCGTCAAACCACGGATCACCTGACCACGGATCACCTAACAAATAGGTGATCCGTGGTCAAACGCTTCGTTGACGATACGGTGACGCACAGTGGGGCAGAAGCACAAAAAGGTGCGATAAAGTCCCACAGTGCAATGGATGTATTCCTTTGTAGTCAGTAATGTTTAAAATGAATTACTTAGTGATACAAAATAAAAAAAATTGACCCCGAGCTGTTAGTCGAGGTATAAGTGGTCGAATAAGCTTCAAAATATTTCCTAAAATACTGTGTACGACGGCATATATTATATTATGTTGTCGACCCTACAGAAACGGAAAGGCCAAGTTTGCACCCTCCCCAATAACTAATCGTCCCCCTGAAAAATGAAAACACCTAAACCCCCCCAAAAAAACTTGACAGAACCGACATTGAATTTTTACATACTTTTCTTCTGTCTGCCTTTCGCCATTTTTAAAACGACTTGACAGAAGCTTTCAGTGGCATATATAAGGGGGGGCCTGGGCACCCCTTGAAGCTAAGATTTTTCTAGATATTTTCCACATATTTCATGAATACAAACATAAAACAGCATAAAATACGGCTTCATGGAGTCTCGCTCCCCCCCCCCCCCCAAACTGTCTCAGGTCCACCCCGAGACATTTTTCTATATACGCCACTGGAACCTTTCTTTGTTTATAAATAATCATGTTTATATATTATACTAAACAGAACAAAAAATAATTTAACTATATTAATAAATCAAATAACAAGTTAAAAAAAAGATCGGTCTGAAAGTGTAAAATTAACGTATAAACCTCGTTATAAAAGAGTATTTTTATCCTTTAACAAATTGTAGCTTTCGCTACGCTCGTGCTAAAAACTTTTTACCTTGAAATAAAAAGTGTCACTTTTATCCCTTGGTATATATTATAAGAACAGGGCCCTCTTTAATCCTTATTTTAGCGATAAAACTCTCACTTTTTATCCTTAGAATCCAAAAAAAAGGCTCTATCACACATTATGTTTTTAGTAAAGTAGCTGAAAACTACATAATTATAATTATAATTTAATTTTAGGGCAGAAAAATCCAAAAGTTTAAAAAATATCTCCTAAAATTCGTAATTAGTGTCTTGTTAGCTATTGGCCAATTATATACCTCGCTACGCTTAGGCTACAAACTTTTTGCCTCGGGATAAGGTGTGACTTTTATTCCTTAATATATATTGAGTATAATAATAGTATGTGTAGATGTATATGTATTTAGTACGTTATATTTTAAATATCTATACTACAATTTAAACACACATTTCGCTAAGCTTGGAGAAAAATGTTAATATTTAAAAATTAATTCCGGCCTTAGTAGCAAAAGGTAGCAGCTAAATGTGGCATCATTTTAAAAAGGAAGGTTCAATAAAATATAACATGTGAAAACTCGACCGCGACAGCGGGCGACAAGTTACTTTGTGTCCACGTATATTTTTAAAATTAAAGAAAATATTTTTTTTTTTAAGATTTTACAAAAATGGCAGTTTGAAGAAAAATAACTAAAAATTTTGCATTTTTTCTATACGAGAATAATGTACTCACCATAGTGATTATCTGACATTATTAAAATTATTTTAACCAAACTTGATCAACATTAAAAATTGTGCCAAAGTTGATTCATTTGTGTTCTTAAAACAACTACGCAACGCCAGTTTTCAAAACACGCTAAATTTGACAAGGTGTTTTATTCATTTGTTTGACGTTTGACTATCTGAAGCTAACTTGCTATGGTAAAGCGATTATTAATAAATAGTTTTCAGTAAAAATATCTCCCATATTAGATAAATGAGTTCTGCACTAAATCGCATGTTTTCTTGATTTTGCCCCTCTGTGTGACGTGACGGATGCGAATGCGTTTGGAAGTGCTTGCTATAAAGAAAACGCAGGATTAGAGGAAAATATAGATACATAACTAGAGGATCTTGGGGTATCGATGTTAAAAAATATTGTAACAAAACGGGATTTGAATATAAATGGTATTTTTGCCATTTTTAAATAAATATTGTTTTCGACATCAACAAGCATTAGTTATATGCAAGAGAAGTTTAAGAATAAGTAAAATGTATGGCAACACCAGCGATTTGTTTTTGGGCATGTTTTCAGGATCGCTGTATTTTAATAAAAGTTCTATTTGACTAATATGTCCTTTGAGCCACTAACATCAAAATAATTCATATTTTGTAACTGGAAACAAATTTACTAAACTATTTTCAATTTAAAAAAAACACACTGTAATTTTAATTTCTAACGGTTTTCTAAGTCCACGCATCTCTTGATTACACTGGTATTTTGTATCTTTGTCTGCCAAGTGTTCAAACCAATCAACGGCAAGCTAAAAGTGCCTGCCAGCCAGGGTTGCTTTGGCCGAAGCTAAAAGTGCCTGCCAGGCAGGGTTGCTTTGGCCGAGACAAGAAAATCGTTGAAGAAAACATTCTTTAGTTGGATTCTGTTCGCTTCACACCACTTCTTAAGTGAAGGTTTTTTTTCAACTGAGGAAATGTTAAATTTATCAATTATTTTATATATTATATATATATATATATATATATATATATATATATATATATATATACATATATATATATATATATATATATATATATATATATATATAGATATAATATATATATATATATATATAGATATAATATATATATATATATATATATATATATATATATTTATCGGTTTCACAACGTTCTACGTCTTCCGATACCCAATCTCCACTCGTTTCTGTTTGCCTATAATTCATCATCTAGGCCTCTTATTCTTATTTCACTGTCTATTCCTTCTCTCCAGCTTCTCCTTGGCCGTCCTAGTTTTCTTCGGCCAGTTGGTTTCCATTGTAGTATTTGTTTAGTTTAGTCTTTCATCATTCATTCTTTGTACATGTCGGTACCACACAAGTTGTTTTGTTCTTATATCATCCACTAAAGTACGTTCACCCACTTTCATAATTTCTCTTATTCTTTGATTTGTAACTCTTTCTCTCTTTGATTACCCTGCTGCTCTTCTCCAATAGTCTATCTCCGTAGCGGAAAGCATTTTTTCTGTTCTATCCTTGCTTGGCCATACTTCTGAGCCGTATGTAATAATACTTTTTACAATGGTATTATATATAAGCTTTTTGTTATGTTTTGATATACTTTGGTCCCAAACTATTCCATTTAATAAAGTTATTGCTTTTCTTCCTTGTACGTTTCGATCTTTTATAGCTTTGTCTAGTGTTCCGTCAGCTGTAATTTTTAGACCCAATGTACTCACAGGACTGAATTCGCTGCCCGGTATTTAAGATTAGATCCTATTTCATTTCACGGATACACATATACTCTGTCTTATTGAGATTAACTTCTAGTCCCCACTTATTGTACTCTTATCTTAGTTTTCGTGTCATATATTCGACGTCGTCATAATCCTGAGCCACTACTATCTGATCATCGGCGAAACATAAAGTATACAAGGTGGTTTCGTCCAACGGAATTCCCATGTTTTGGCATTTTCTCTTCCATACTTTAAGGACTTGTTCCAAGTATATCTTGAAGAGCGTAGTCAAGATACAGCAACCTTGTTTAAGACCTTTATTTATTTACTTGAAAGCCTTTGGTTAGTTTTGCTTTTATTTTAACTTTTGCCTTACTATTGCGGTATAACTCTTTGACGGCCTTAATTAGTTTTACTTTGTATAAAACTGTTAACTTTGTTATTCATAACTATTTTTGCTTTTAGATTTTATTTTAATTTAAAAACTTTTCATTATTATTGTTTCCAGTGTTTTGAAATATTACTGCTATCTTTTTTCTGGTTTTTTAACATCAAATACAAATTTTTCGTTGCCCTAAAATCGGAATTTTTAATCATTATAATATCCTAAACCTAAACAATTAAAATAAATAAATTAAACAGTTGATTGAATAACTTTACCTATTCAATCAACGTTTAAAATGTTGATAATTTAGGTAATATATTTACAACAAAAATACAAAAGGTTTCTAAAACCTGAAAGTTTAAAGAGTGTGAATATTTGAGTACAAAAGATGAATAGTAGTAAAATTTTATATTTGATTAATAGATATAAGAAGTGAAAATGTGAAGTTTAAAGAAGAAAATTGAAAAGGTATATATGATTTTCCTACATTGTTTATACAGGGTGTTACAAAATTCAATAACATAATTTTAATCAATAATCAATCAATAATAATAATAAGACAAAAAGTTCATATAAACATAGGTCCACAAACGCTTAGTTTTCAAGATACAGAGCGTTAAAATTTTGTTTTTTTATAGCTCTTTCAGTTTTTAAGATGTTTAGCTCAAATTTGGCACGTATATTTACTTATAGGTACTACAATATTAGGCTTGCCAAATAAGTTTTAATTAATTTGTTTATTTTGATATACTCGCGATGCCATACTGGCGCATTTTTTATTTGATAATAGCAGCCTTTGGTGAAACAGCTACATTCTCTAAAACGGTTACAGTTGCAAAAAAAATGCAATAAACAAAATGGATTTTATTTCTTGTCTTAAACTATCTAGTTCTGCCTACCAGTGGCTTACAAGGAAAAAAAACGGGGAAAAAGGCGACATGACCCCTGAAAAGTATCACTCTGTAGATTTTTACTCTTATTTGGCATGTCAAATAGTGTAGTGTCTATAGCTTAATACACGTGCCAAATTTGAACTAAATATCTCAAAAACTGCACGAGCTATAAACAAAGAACTCTATAAAAAAACTAAACTTTAACACCCTGTATCTCGAAAATAAGGCGTTTGAGGACCTATATTAATGTGAACATTTTGTTTTAAAATCACTTAAGGAATTGAACATTAAAATTATTTTGAATTTTGAACTACCCTGTATAATTGAGAAAAACATTTAAGTATATTCTTCCTCCAAGAACCGCCAAATTCCTTTTCGAGGTCGTGTAAAATAATAACTTTAATAATGTTTAGTACTTTTATCAGTCATTTAAAGTGTTGCACAAATTGGTCGCTTGCAACGTTTAAGCCTAGGCCACTTGATTTGACGGTACCACTGTCAAACGAGTCACCTGTTACAATATGATCAAACATTCACGCGTCAAAAGCTTGAAAGGATAAAAAAATGTAAGATGTGAACTCTTACTATCTTAAGTGCAGTATCATTTACTGGTGGCTCGAGGGGCATTATTTCGTTCTTCGGTGCAGTACCGCAAGTTTAAGTATATCAAAGTAAGTACCATTAAAACGTGATGGTACTAACTGTACAGGCGTTCCATTATCGTTTGGATTAGAGCGCCAATCGGCGATTACTTTCGGGAGAACTTTTTTGCATCTTTCGGATAAACTATACGCAGGCAGGTTTCTAGGACACACATCACAGAATAGTTCGGTTCGGTCCGCTAAGGTCAATATGTTATGGGACACATTTTAAAGGAAGACTTTTTAGGGTACGAACATACCGAAACGATCGATGTTTACACCGATGCCGGGCAGAACATCCCGAAGATGCTTTCCTTTCAGTGTAAGTTAAAGCTTTCGGCTAAGTTTAATTATTAAAAATTTAACAATGAAGAAACAGTAGTGAAGATAGTTCTATGGCTGCAGGTGAAAAGTGGTGCACTATGTGTAATTCTTCAAATCGGCAAGTTTTGTGCTCTTCCTATAAACCAACAAAGGCAATATCTGGGAGAATACCATCACTTGTTTAAAGAGCATCGAGATCATTCTGATAGATGCCATGACTATAAGAGAATGAGTCTAGATATTACATAACCCAAACGTCTCAAAGCCGTTACACAACGAGAAACCACAAAGAACTAAAAAATAAATACGTGCCACGTTCCGTACTCACTGGATACTGTCACGTGATTGCAGAGAACCAATAAAGTGCGAGATTACCTCGCGGCCACAGCTCGATCATCATATAAAATCAAATTATTTTGTTCTGCCATCGACATCGCTGTAAACCAGTGTTGCCAAATCTGGTGAAAATTCACCAGATTTGGTGATTTTTCAACCCATTTGGTGTAATGGTAAAAACTTTTTGAACTGAATTCTGGTGATTTTGTGACAGTGTCCTAATTAAATTAATAGCGATTTCGGCTTTTGCTCGAAAACTGCCCTGGAGTGCTCGAAAATTTCTCTGAAACGGATGCACGCGTTCGACTTAAAAAAGAGCAGTGCCCTAAAAAAGATTTGCGTGCTCGACTATTGCCCGCAAGTCTCCGAGCGGGTGCTCTGAATTGCTCCATCTCTTTTGACGGAGCAACGTTTCAGATCAAAACAAAAACATAACCCCATTTTCTAGATTTGATTAATTTGTTTCTACCTTTGGTATATGTGTGTTTTTATAGGTGTTTTCCGTGTTTTGCATTAAGAAAATTTACATACATATGCTACAATGCAACAAAAAAATTAATAAAATAAAAGAATTATAAACCAACAATATTTTTTATTTGTTCAGGTTACAAAACCCACGAAATTTCGATCAAGTGTTTGAAAAATCATGTTCGCCCTTGCTCCGAAGGCGAGCAATCCCGCTCGATCTTAGATCAACCCCGGGATGCTCGGAGAGAGATTCATGACGTTACCACTCTACCCGCGAGTGATTTCAGAATAGTGAAGCCGAAATCGCTATGAATTATTATATATTTCTTCATCTTGACTATGAAACCTAGGTATAGGAAACAAAAAGTATCAGATGAAGAAAACAGAGAGTAAAGTAAGCACATGTTGACAAACAAAGACATGATGACCTTTTTTTTTGTTTTTTTTGTGGTCGCAAATTTTTTTATGGGCGCCCTTTTCAGTCTTTGACCCCCGGCCACCGTCGATAACCCATCCAAAATGCGGATTTTTGGCAAAATCTGGCAACTTTTATCTTTTATCGCAAGCGTCTTGTAATTTTTAATTTTTGGATCTGGCAACACTGCTGTAAACCGCGATGATAGGCGGCAAGGGTGAACGCGTGAAGCATCCTTGGTACCGTACTCAACCCGAATTCCGTCACCCACCACAGTTCCGTCACTTTGCAGAAATGTTTTGAATTACTAAGCTAATCCTACAATGGAATTCCAATAAAATTATTTTATCAGTTCACCTATATATCTTGCAACACTGTGCGCAAATTTCAGCTGCAGTGTTTAAAAGGAAGCTGCGCGCGAAAAATTATTTTAGTCGTGCGTCAAGTGTCGAAGCGGAACCTTGCATTTTATTATAAGGTAGGCCACTTGCACGTACTCATTTAATCTAAGATTTTGGGTACTTTAGTTTATTATTACCTAATATATTTATATTTTTTACTAAACCAATGTCCGTAGATAAGTTTTTAACCAAAACTTTCTTTCTTTTTTCGATTATTTTCAATAAAAAGGGGGTGGCGGGGTTTGGGTTACAAAAAAGCATTGAGACGGAAATCCGACAGGAGTGACGGAATTCCCAACAAAAACAATGTCTATTCAAATTAGTGTTATCAAAAAGCGAAAAATACATCTAAATCAGAATCACATTTAACCATATTTTCTAAATCCCAAATTCCGTCACACAAATTCAAGGTGTCGGAATTCAGGCTGTGGGGCTATGACGGCTTTCCGCTTATATTTTTTTTGTAAAAAATAAGGGTGACGGAGTTCTGGTGGGCAACAATTTTCAAAGTTCAGTTTTTTCCATATCAACAACCATATAAAGAGAAAAAATCTAAAATGATAAAACCTACAATAAATCAAATTTTTTAAATTTCAAATTCCTTCATATGTTTTTTATACTCTACGTCTTTCGATACCCAATCTCCACTCGTTTCAATTTGCCCATAATTCATCATCTTCGAAAAATACCTACCTATCCAGAATTTTTGCTCCAAATATTCTATTTACTGAAAGAAATAAATACTTTACAAGGCTCCACCCCACTAAAAACTATTAATTATCGTTTCGATACCACAGTTATAGGTTAAGTGAATTTTCAGTTATGTTACAGTCAGACAGATAGACGGACAGATAATCCTAGAATAGTTATACTGACACACAGACATATACTACCACAAAATTTGGTAATTAGGTTTTTTTTGGGTTTCCAACTCATTTGAAGTGATAATAAAAATATTTTATTGACGAACCCATTAAGCTTTCACTTCTAATGGTATAAACAACTAAAAATTCTATATTTTTTTGTGTGCGTACTGAGGTCCCCCTAAAAATATTTGATGAATTTATGTAAGCAAAGTTAATTAGTACAATAAAAGTTAGTTGTATTTCTTATAGATTGTTTTTAGCATCCATTTTATCATATGACGGAATTCAGGTCAAAACAATGTCGGCGTTTAGGTAAGCACTATGTCGGAATTAAAAATTTAGGATCTCTAACGTTTTTATTTACTAAAAAAATATAGTTAGATTTAAATTCTCAAAATAGAATACAGTGAAACCTCCTATAAGCGGACACTCACGGTTCCGTCGATTTTGTCCGCTTATTGGAGGTGTCCGCTTAAGAGAGGGAACTGCGAAAAAACGTATATGGTTGTATTACTTATAATAAAACAGGATAACACAAACGGAAAACTATACAACATTTCTTAATAGAAAATCGGTAAAAAATAAGGTAAACTTAAGAAGTTTTTTACTAAGCACCATTTGAAAGACATATATTACTACCCAACTGAACAATAAAAATAAAACACAGCAGTCCCGCCGAATAAAATATGTTGTAAATACGACAGAAGTATTTAGTATCTCATTAAAACGGAAAGGGATAATTCTCCGGCTGCAGAGTGCGTTCTTGCCAACATACTATATAATATTTATGCCCATGTCGTGCAGCGCTCCGTCCCGTCGAGAGGTTCGCGTCCGGTTAAGGGAGGTTTTAGAATTTTTTAACCAAAAAAAATTGTCCGCGTCCGGTTATTAGAGTGTCCGGTTATAGGAGTGAATTTTATATGTAAAGAAATAGGCAAAAACTTGGTTCCAACAAGTTTGTCCGGTTAAACGGAGTGTCCGCTTAATAGAGGTGTCCGCAAGAGGTTTCACTGTACAATGTTTAATAAAATGTCCACAGTTTCAGCACAGCAGCAGCAAAAATCAGTCCATGAATACTAAGGGGCTCAAGGTGACGGAATTCGGGTCGACTACGGTGTCGTAAATGTCTGTTCAGTGTTTTACAATACAAGTATAGGTACTCTAATGGTCGATCTCAACTTTCCTAATACCAACTATAGAACGAAAAACCGTAACTTTATCGTTTCTATGAAGCTGTGAAACTGACTGATGACTAAAACGGATCTTGCAGACTTTATTGCATTCATTAAAATTTTTGCTGGACAAACCGCAAACTATTCTTTGTTTGTCGCAGTTTTTTATGTTTGAAGATTAGAATTCTAAACCATCATCATATCAGACAATTTTGAACGTTATCGTGCGTTGAGACAGCAGATCAACAGCCGACATCTTTGCCTTTGATCGTGCACAGTTGGCTGCCACGGTGCCTAGAATATACCGGTGTTCGGATCTTATATATATATATATATATATACATATATATATGTATATATATATATATATATATTTTTTTTTATATGTGTCAAATTTTCACGTCATTGGTGTCCAGCTGATTTTTGTAAACAAAAGTTAGATATGATATGAACAATTAATATATTTTTTAATTTTTTGAAAACTAAGGCATTTTTCCTACTGTTTTTTAGTATATTCTTATAAAATAGTATTTTTGACACATTCCACTCGTTATTTTTTTTTAACTCGCTTTATTTTTCTTTACACAAACATTAAAATTCTAAAATTCGAAGGAAATAATGTGTTCGTTTCAGCTTGAAAAGTAATTCGCTAACCTACAGCTTTGTTAACTTCCCAAGTCCTCGGTTTACCTTTGATACTAAACGATCATATTCAGTTTGACTTATATTTTAAGTTTGTGTAATAAAAAATAAAGCGGGCTAAAAAAAATAACGACAATACGTCTAGAAAATTATATTTTATAAGGATGTACTAAAAGACAGTAAAAAAATTGTCTTGTAGTTTTCAAAAAATATTAATTGTACATATCATATCTGACTTTTGTTTACAAAAATCAGCTGGACCACCAGTGACGTGAAAAATTCAGGCACCGTGGTTGGCTGCCACCTTAGAAAATTGAAACTGCGGTTATAATGCAGAATAAAGTCGAAAGCAATACCTTCTCTAGCCATTGCTGCGCGGGCTAGGAAGGTAACTAGCCATTGCTGCGCGGGCTAGGAAGGTAAAAATGGCTAACTAATTTAAAAAGTAAACTTAATCACAACAAAAACATTTCATGTAAACAAAGCCAAGTACGCGATAGTAGTATTCCGTAAAAAGAATTGAGATATAAGTAAAGCCAAGTTCTCCAATAGAAGTTTGGAAATGTTTATTTAAACTTTGCTATTCCAGCCATGTTCAATTTAGCACTGTGCCTAAGAGTCATTTGCAGCCGTAATAGCCAAGTTCAGAAAAACATTTCGAAACTAGATATTCAGAACCTTTCATTTGGAAATTTGTATTGGAGAACTTGGCTTTAATTTTATCTCAATTCTTTTTACGGAATAACACTTTCGCGTACTTGGCTTTTTTTACAAGAAATGTCTTTGTTATGATTTCAGTCATTTTTTAAAGTATTTGGATAATATTTAAGTTTTATTAAAATATGCGGAATATTGTTCAAAACTTTTGTCAGCCTTCTAAAGCTCAGCTTTCTAGCGTTCCTGGAAGTTGGCAATGTTACTTTTAAATAACTTAACGTTTAGAGGGGAGGAAAGTAAATTAAAATTTTGGTGTATTTAATTTTTTTCCTATAGTTTTACCATTGTTCCTATCAGTCTTCCATAGCTCAGCTCTCTAGGGTTTCTGGGGATTATTAATTTTCTTCTATAGTTTTATAATAGTTCCTATCGGCCTTCCAAAGCCTAGGTCTCTAGCGTTTCTGGGAGTGGGCAATGTTACTTTTACATAACTTTACATTTATAGGGGAGGAAAGTAAGTTAAAATTTTTGGGGTTTTTAATTTTTTTCGTATAGTTTTATCATATTTCCTATCAGTCTGCCAAAGCTCAGCTCTCTAGCGCTTCTGGAAGTGGGCCATGTTACTTTTACAAAATTTTACATGCATAGGGGAGGGGAGTAAATTAGAATTTTGAGATTTTTTGATTTTTGCCAAGGGTTTGGTCACAATTTCTATCAGTGTGCCATATTTCAGCTTTGTAGCATGTCTGGAACTACAGTAGAATTTTGATGATCTATACATGAGTGAGTAGGTGAGTGAGTGGCAATATCGATGTTTTTTAAAATTTCGTAACTACTTTATGGAAGTCCATGAAACTTGGAGGGCTTGTTAACTCTATAAAGGTCTACGACTGTGCAAAGTTTGAGTTTCATAGCTCATTCCGAAGTAGAGTTTTAGATCTATCTAGGTCAAATATGGGCTGAAATGTTTCAAGAAAATATGGTACAGCAGTTTCCGCGCGAACTTGACGGGGCACTATCGTGCCCCCAGATGTATCTTCAAATGTAGTAAGTCCGGTAGGTGCTAGCACTAAAAATGATTTAATTTTTTTTTAACCCGAAATAAAGTTCCATTTTGCTCATTTAGCCTTCTCAGCAGCTTTTGTTCTCTAAAAGTACATTTCCACTTTGAAAAAACAACAACTGAACAGATTTACAACTGAAAGGTGGGCCGTTTATGACTGAAAAAGTCATTTCTTTTAAGAGCCAGAATCAAAGAGCGCATTGTGTTTCACAGGGACGCGTTCGCTTTAAACACAGAACTATATCTCACACCCACAATTTATATACCTACACAAGGCGCCACATAAAAGGGTCGTGGTTCGTCTGTCGAAAACACGTTTATGGAAAACATCTTTATCGAAGACATTTTGATCGAAAATCTTAATTTCGAATGACATTTTGATCGAAAATCTTAATTTCGAATGACATTTTGATCGAAAATCTTAATTTCGAATGGCACTTTTATCGAATAGCAATTTAATCGAAAATCTTTTATTCAGTTCGGTTCGGTTCGGTTCGGTTCGGTTCGGTTCGGTTCGGTTCGGTTCGGTTCGGTTACACCCCCTCAAGGATCCCGGGAAAGAAATCAGGAAAGTTTTTTTTTTGAAAAAATATGATTAAAAAGAGATCCCTTTATCGAATTATATATATAACTTCATTCTCAGATTGTGTTTTCGATTAAAAAGCGATTCGCCAAAAATGTTTTCGATTAAAAAGTCATTCGAAAAAGTTGTATTCGATAAAAAAGTTTTCGATTAAATCATTATTCGATCAAAATGTCATTCGAAATTAAGATTTTCGATCAAAATGTCTTCGATAAATATGTTTTCGATAAACGTGTTTTCGACAAACGAACCGCGACCCCACATAAAATGCATATGCCGATTTAACGTGGTAAAATTTAGGCTTTACATTTCAGTAATTAATCAAAGATAATATTATTTGTCAAAAACATGACATTGTCGGGTCTTGTTGTTTGTCCAAGTGTTCCAAAATGCCTCCACAAATTTTCCAATTTGATAAAGCTCAAATTTTGGCCAAATACGACCTTACGTGAGACCGACGATATGTACGTAGCGTTGGGAAGAGGGTCAGCTCCTTACTAGGTAGCCAGTTCAACGTGTTAGTATGAAATTATAGGATGTAAGCAATAAATATATTTAAGCAGGATTTTTTAAATTATATCTCCCCTGTCCTTTTAAGAGGACGAATACGTTTTCGGTGAGCCACCCTGTATATTACTTTAAATTAAGTATTTAACCTCTTTATAAAATCTATATAAATATAAACTGAACCTTGATAATGATGATGATAACGGAAATGACGACACGCATGTTTTATCGTTCGTTTTGATAAAAGAGTTTTTTAACTTGTTTTCCCTTCTGGCTAATAAATTTTGTAAAATACATAAAATAAGTATAAAATGAAAAAGAAATATATTTTAATCACCTCACTATACTAATAACGTTAATTACCACTTATGATCGGACAAGCTTACTTATGCACGTATTAACGCTAAAAACTGCACATAACCGATGTGGCTTTACTCGGACGTTGCGATCTCTGTATTGAGAGATATTGAAAGAATACGAGCAATTCGCGCGCGCTTGCTTAAGGCACCTTTATCGGTAGATAGTTAGGTATTACAAAATGATACCGGTAATGACGCTCTATATAATATTTTTTATAAAATGTAATGTATAAAATTTTATAAAAAAAATTAAGAATAATATTTGTTTGTAACAAACGGCGATACAAAGTGATATAATATATATATATATATATATATATATATATATATATATATATATAAATTCAACTAGACTTATAGGGCAGTATAATGATGAAATTCGCATAATATATACATCTAACCGGTTATGATAATAGTAGAGTTAAAAGCCGCTTCTATCGTGTCACCCCGTGTGCACTTCAGTGCTAAAATGTAAAACACAATTTAAATCATTTCTTACACCCTAAGAATGCAAAATCGACTGGTCGTCCAAAAATCGTCGTGTGCAGGGGGTGGTGGGGGTAGTTTTTCCAAAAATGTAGAATTTTTTTTTTTGCATTTTTTGAATCTATAAAGTGTGCTCATGACTCCACCAAAAGCATATAGTAATATTACTATCAGAAACATTTATTTTTCTATGTTGAAAATATCGTTCCCAATGCTTTTATATGGTGAATATGGACGACTGGAGGACCGTATGGCCAAGAGTTACATACTAATATAGTGAATATAGACTCCCGGAGGCCCGTAGGACCGAGACGACCAGTCGATTTTGCATTCTTAGGGTGTAAGAAATGATTTAAATTGTGTCTTACATTTTAGCAATGAAGTGCACACGAAAATCGGTTCTAGAAGCCTTTCACGCGCTTTTAAACTCTACTATAACGGAGTATTACGTTTGGGCCAGTTTTAACCAAATATTAACAATAAATAGCAACTACAGCATCAAACTAAATTTAGTGCTTTAGAACAATATTGGAGGCAATTTTATTTGTACTAAAAAAAAAACTAATATACTAAACACTAATTTAATTTTAGATGGTAACGTGAAAGGGGAACCCTTTTTCAATAATGACCCCATACGTGTTCTATGCCTCGGCACTGACGTCTTGTTTAATCCCATAGCAAATTGTGGCCCTCCATCCGGTCGGGCTACAAACTTTTTGTTGCGGCGTTAAAAGTGGCACTTTAGTCCTTAGGTTTTTCACATCACACGCCCATCACAGAACCAATTTCTGCCCACGCATTTTCTTTTAAAAATTTTTTTATTATAATCTTTATTTTTTTAATCCCATATATGAAAGGTCTTTTTGTAATATTCGATTAATAATAACAATACCTTTTTTACCTCACACGTATTCATTTTGATTGGCGAAACTGACTGCGAATCACTTTGTCACAGGTTACCCAAAAAACCTTTGTGTTCGCATCGAAGGCCGCCGGCTCTCTGCTCACTACAAGCGGCCTGTTGCGTGCTCGCAGCATGCCTTTTACGTCCACAATAGCGAATATCCGTTCGTTGTTCGAAGCTCGTGACTCGCTAATGAGTGAAAAGAACCCACTAAACATAAAAACATTTTAATAATGTCAAAATAATGTTTAATTTAAAAACATAACGTTAGGTTGGATGCTAGTTCTAACGTCATATTCATAGTGAAAAAGAAGCTTAATAACCCGTTTTCTGACGTTAGAAAAATAATGTTATGTTTTTATAACGTTTATAAAGTGTTTTTCCAACGTTAAAAAAATATTGATTTTTAACAGTGAAAAAGAAATGTTTTTCTAACATTGAAAAATAAAATGTTTTTTTAACAATGAAAAAATGCATTTTTTTCGAATATCTCTAAAGACAAGGTAACTTAAATAATGTAAATAAAATTCTTCTACTTTGGAAAAGCAGAGCAGCAAGAGTCCGTTGAGGTTTTCGTGAACTCGACACTCAGTAAAGGAAATTCGGACCCGTAGCTTCTGAAAATAAAATTTGAAAAATATATGTAAACAATAATTTTGTAGTAAGTGCCTCGCTCTCGTTCTCATTAATGCTCAAGTGAATACAAGGCAAACAATATTTAACTGAATGCTCGTTTGAAATTCGCACTCTGATCGGATGGGGTCCCGTGCCGAGGCATTCGTTTGGTCCCGCTGCGAGGCTTGCGAATTCTGCCTCAAATGAATACGCGGCTTAAGGTCCGGCGGCTAATCATTCGCGGTGAATTGTGGCATTCCCTGTCTGATTAACTGTAACGTAGGTATGCGATATTCCATATAAAACAATTTTTGTACTTTTGTTTACTTTTCTTACCTAATTTTTCACCCAACTTGTGTATATTCGTATCCAAATATGTATTTACTATTAATAATGCTTTTAATTTTCCATGTTTGTTTCTACAAAAGGTAAATATTTTAACCAAAATTGCACAAAGCGTATGTGCTACCGACTTATATGAACTCGCAGCGAAAAGCAACTAAAAATGGCGATGGCCCGTTCTGGTAGTGAAACTATGCGGCAGCTCCCTATATAGTATAATTTTTTTTAATGTTTAAAAAATAAAACATTTATTAGATTCATGTATCTCAAATTCAACGTTAGAAATGAGATCTAGGAAAAACGTTATAAAAATAACCATATATTGATTGTATTATTTTTAATGTTAATAAAATTATGGTTTTTTAAATATTTGTTTCTTAAAGTTATTAAGAAATATACTTTTGGTAATGCTTTTACATGAAATTTTCGATCGGATTTTTAACATGTTTTTTTAATGTCAAAAGTTGACTTAATTTTAACACAAATTTGTGCTAAACTTTTTTTTTTCAACATTTATTTGACGTTTTTTACGATTTTGTGCTTAGTGGGAAGTTTGGTCAAAGTGAACGTATTTCTGTAGGTAACACATTATAATATGTTTTATTCTGGTGGCTTTTGTAATATTGCCAACACAAGGGCGTTGGTTGAACTTTATGGGTCTTTACGGGAACTTATGGGACAACAATGCCGTGTGTGTGTTGGAAGATCAAGATCGGTATACCGCAGCTTTGACCTTGCTGGTGGGAACAAACTTGCTAGTCTGTATTTTTTTTTATATATTTTATTATTTTAATACAGTTGTTCCATTTCAAAATGATACTATTAGGTAGCGCGCGCTTTCCCTAAAGAATAATACTTTCAGCAAAACTCGGCAATGTTGCGCCCGTTCGCACCGCGCAAGCACGGAGGCAAATTCTCGACGAGTCGTTAAATACCGAGATGAATTCCAAGACGTGCGCAAGCGTTGATCTGTCACTTCTGCCAACCAATCAACTGAGAGATATTTCAGTACCATGGTTTTATACAGCAAAACTTTAATAATTCCCAGTTCTTTTTGATGAAAATTCGTCGTTTTTGTTCTGTGAAAATGCCGGTGACGTGCAAGTTGTGTGACAAATTATTTATTGCCCAATTTAATTTGAATAAACACTGTCATCGGGGTTCTACTGTATGTCTATGCTACGATAAACATTTTTTTAAAAGATTTAGCGCATTTAAATTTGTCAATACTCCCATGGCAAAATAAAATAAACGTGAAATGCATATAGAAGAAATACTGCATATACCTCAAAAAATATTAATCGCAGCACATAGATATTGTATATGTTTGAAATCAAAAAGAAAAGACGAATCTTAAAATGCAAAAATATACAGGGTGTTCCCTCTCAAAAAATCGACTTTATTGTCACACCCTGTACAGGGTGTCCCAAATTCGTTGTTTTTTTGTGGTGTCGGGTATTTCTAGGGGAGAAAGAAAAAAACTGAGCCCCCTTTGCGACGCTCAAATTTTAAGAGAAAGGTGAAAACTACATTTAGATATAGCAAGCCGTTTTTAAGCTACGGAGTGTTTTTGTCTGCATTTTGCTTTTGTGTAAATAGCTTTCTTATAGATCTTTTCTTGAAGAATTGACAGATGTCAACGGTTTTTATTTATCTCTTGTGGTTTTTAAAATATTGCATAAAGTTGTTATTTTTCTTACAGAATAACTAAAACTCTCTCTAAAATTTCCTTTAAAATGATGTATCACACTCAATATTTTATTTTTTTTTATTGTTTTCTTTATTTTTATTTTTTAATCACCTCTTTATTATTTTTTAATATTAAGCAAACTAAAATATGTGGTAAAAATAAAAAAAAACAAAAATATAAAGAAATCCCACTAATCCCATAAAGAAAAATTAATTTTATGTGATATCTCAAAAACTAAACGTGACAAATGAAATTTAATTTAACAGTTGAATTCCTCTTAAAAAAGTGTCTAAAGAATGTTTTCACAGAAATAAAAATATTAATAAATAAACAAGTTATAGACCCCTTCCCAAAATGCAGACTTTTTAAAAACACCCCGTAGTTTAAAAACGGCTTGCTATATCAAAATGCGATTTTCACCTTTAAGGTTCTTTTGAAATTTGAGTGTCGCAAACGTTGATGAGGTTTTTTTAGTTCCTCTAGAAATACCCGAAACTCCCCAAAAACATCGAATTTGGACACCCTGTACAGGGTGTGACAATAAAGTCGATTTTTTGAGAGGGAACACCCTGTATATTTTTGCATTTTAAGATTCGTCTTTTCTTTTTGATTTGAAACATATACAATATCTATGTGCTGCGATTAATATTTTTTGAGGTATATGCAGTATTTCTTCTATATGCATTTCACGTTTATTTTATTTTGCCATGGGAGTATTGACAAATTTAAATGCGCTAAATCTTTTAAAAAAATGTTTATCGTAGCATAGACATACAGTAGAACCCCGATGACAGTGTTTATTCAAATTAAATTGGGCAATAAATAATTTGTCACACAACTTGCACGTCACCGGCATTTTCACAGAACAAAAACGATATATGTGGTAAAAATAAAAAAAAACAAAAATATAAAGAAATCCCACTAATCCCATAAAGAAAAATTAATTTTATGTGATATCTCAAAAACTAAACGTGACAAATGAAATTTAATTTAACAGTTGAATTCCTCTTAAAAAAGTGTCTAAAGAATGTTTTCACAGAAATAAGAATATTAATAAATAAACAAGTTATAGACCCCTTCCCAAAATGCAGACTTTTTAAAAACACCCCGTAGTTTAAAAACGGCTTGCTATATCAAAATGCGATTTTCACCTTTAAGGTTCTTTTGAAATTTGAGTGTCGCAAACGTTGATGAGGTTTTTTTAGTTCCTCTAGAAATACCCGAAACTCCCCAAAAACATCGAATTTGGACACCCTGTACATGGTGACGGATAGAAAAAAATTATGTTGGCTTTTAAAGTTCATCATCATCATAATTAACCAAAAAAAATCTACAATGTATTATAGCCCTTTATTTTCAATGATAAAGTTGCTGAGTGCTCCGGTTATAAAAAACCACCCGGTACCTACATAAAATCTCGATAAAATCATACCTAAAAATTAGAATTGACCATTATTTTATACCTTGAATTTTTTATTATACGTTAAGCTCTTCGATCTCGCGCCAATCCCGGTATTCGCGCCAATAATTTAAATTAGACATTTTGACGTTAATTTTGGCGCATGCTCCTTTGATGGAATTCATCTCGGTATTTAACGACTCGTAATTCTCGTGCTATATGTTTCGAAAGTATGGTTCAGTAAATACGTCATCAATTGGTGACGTTTCATATCTATATTTTCTAATTTATGGGCGTTATACTATGAAATACCGTTCAAGGAGGTGTAAATTGTGAATTTATTGTCAATATTTTAGTAAAAACTAAATAAAATTAAGAAAGAATGTCTCAATAAAAAAAACAGAATTTTAACATTGATTTTTTAATATTGATTTTTCAGCTAAACGTGAAAAAATGACACCAATTGATGACGTATATATTGAACCACACTGTTTCGAAACATATAGTACGAGAATTTCCATCGGATCACTTGTTTGGTGATCCGTGGCACAAGGCACGTTTAAACCTAGATGCACCTTAAGCACTTTTCTTGGATTAGTCAGTTAATCGCGATTAAGCCGTTGTTGCTCACATACAAAAGATAATGGATTAGCTAAGCCTTGTTCCGGTGCATCTAGGGGTTGGAGTGTGGATTGGTGGACTCTATCATTATTGTTGTGGAAAAGACATACAGTGTGTGCAAAAATTTTCTTAACAAATGAAGATTTTCTTTAATACTGCGTTAAACAAAAAATTATTTCTGCAGAAAAGCTGTGCTTGTCCTAAAACTTATTCAACACCAAACAGATCAGTTGCCATGCGCAGTATACAGAATAGAACGAAAAGGGTGGCGGAACAAAGATCGAAATACAAAACATCGAAAGACAAAAGATCGAATACAAAAGATCGAATACAAAAGATCGAAAAACAAAAGATCGAAATGACAAAAGATCGAAATACAAAAGGTCGAAAAGACAAAAGATCGAAACCACAAAAGATCGAGAAACAAAAGATCGAAAATACAAAAGATCGAAAGACAAAAGATCGAAAGTACAAAAGATCAAAAGTACAAAAGATCGAAAATAGCGCATTTCAAAATATCGCTATTACATAGTTTTTTCAAAAAAAAACTTTCCTGATTTCTTTTTTGGGGTCCTAGAGGGTGTGTAACTAAACCGAACCGAACCGAACTGGTTCGACTATGGCTCTTTCCAACATATATTTAAAAAAAAAACTTTCCTGAAATGTTTCCCGGGATCCTACAAGGTGTAAAACCAAACCAAACCGAACCGGTTCGTTTTGGTTCGGTTCGGTTTAGTTACACACCCTCTAGGATCTCGGGAAAGAAATCAGGAAAGTTTTTTTGTTTGAAAAAATATGATTCAAAAAGAAACCCCTTGATCGAACTCAATGATTTGTGTTAAGTATGACAAGCCATTGGTTTATTTAACGGTTGGGTAATTTTACCTTACCTGAACTTGCTTAAACTGTTTATGTGAATATACCTAAGCAAACATGATACGCGTCATTTTGTATATTTCGATCTTATGTACTTTGCGATTTGTTTTCGATCTTTTGTCTTCTGATATTTTGTTTTTCGATCTTTTGCCTTTCGATCTTTTGTCTTTCGATCTTTTGTACTTTCGATCTTCTGTATTTTCAATCTTTTGTTTTTCAATCTTTTGTTTTTCGATCTTTTGTATTTTCGATCTTTTGCCTTTTCGATCTTTTGTTTTTCGATCTTCTGTATTTTCGATCTTTTGTCTTTCGATCTTCTGTTTTTAGATCTTTTGTATTTTCGACCTTTGGCCTTTTTGAATCTTTTGTTTTTCGATCTTTTGTATTCGATCGTTTGTCTTTCGATCTTTGTTCCGCCACCCGAACGAAAAACTACATCTTTTGCATAAGAGTAAAGTACCCTTATTTAAGTTATTTTGTGCCGTTGATGCGTATACGCAACCCTACAGTAATATTTTTTTTACAAAAATAGGATTCTTTTTTGCAATACAGATATAGACAAATCCCACTTATCTAAGGTTAGACAAAGGTAATCAAATTGGATTTAAAAGATTTTTTTTGTTTCCGTCTGCCTGAAATTTTTTTTGAAAAACCTGATCTTTTCTTCTTTTGGCTTCAAAATTTTCAAAATTCAAAAAAGCACATTTATATTTATATTTCCAAAGATATTGTACTTTTATTTTACCAAGTAAACTTTCAGTAACAATATCAAACGGAAAACTTATGTTTATTTGTAGCAGGTTTTTTTTTAAATACGTCATAAACTATAGTGTTGCGTTTACGCATCAACGACCTAAAGGGTTAGGTGAAATTGCCGAAAACAGTCGGCGTGCAGATATACAGTGCAACGCTCACAAATGTAAATCGTTTGACTTTTGCACTGGAGTCAGTTTTGCTTCTGACGTGTCCCATAGATCACCCCTCATATCAGTGGACGACGAAAGAGCTCTAGCAACAAAATTCTTTGTTTTGATCATTCGCAATGCAATAAATGATTTGAAATCCAGCTGCGACATCTTATTCTGGTTTACGGTATTGTAAAGTTTCCAGGCGTTCACAAGCGAACTGTCAACAACATTTATAAAAAGTGGCCACCACCATTTTTTACCCATTACTTTGATTCTATACTTTGCAACTCCATTATCGTGTAAATCTACGCCTCCCATATATTTATTATATGCTGATATTACCGCTGGTTGTGGAATTGAAACTTTTTTTTTAATTTTTTTGAAAAAATTCAATGTCGGGTGTGCAAAAGTCAAACAATTTACATTTGTGAGTGTTGCACAGTATATCTGTACGCCGACTATTTTCGGAAATTTCACTTAACCCTTTAGGCCATTGATGCGTTAACGCAACACCCCATATTTTGATAAGTTAATATTCTATATTTTTTTACGGTACGGATTAGTTACATATATGTATATTTTTTATAAATATTGTTTTCTTTCTATCCTTGACCCAAAATGGGTTAAAGAGATAGGAAAGAATTGTGCAAAAAAAAGTTGTTTAGAATTAAAAGTTATGTGCAGATACGACTTTTAAACTTCCTATGACGACTTTGATAATTTTGAAATTTTTTGAGATTATTTATCAGGGATTTTTCTATTCTGCATAATAAACATATTGCAAATTAAGTTTATAAAACTTTTAAACGCATATATTCCCAAAATATATATTTTTGAAATCAGGAAGAAAAAATCTGTAAAAATCTAAAATATTATATAGGGTGTTCAAATTAAAAAAATGATCCACCTGTAAAATTTTGACATTTAGAATTTTTTTTACATTCTGTCTCTAAGATTCCTAAACTTCTTAAATACTCTGCCAATATATGGGCACCTAAGCTCACACTAGGTACAATAGTTATAGAGTACGTGTAAGCTAATATAACTAAAAACTTAAATATATAGATTATTCAACTCCAGACTCAATTACCTTTGGTTTGATACCACACAAGCCATGTTTTGACTTAAACGCTAATTTTTTAAATCTACCCCCACCCTTTTTTTTTAACTAAAATATATTTTTTTAAACTCCAGAATCAATTACCTTTCGTTTGATATCACACAGGCCATATTTTCATTAAACTCTAATTTTTGAAATCTACCCCCACCCCTTTTCTTTTAAACTAAAATTTATTTTGTTTAACTCCAGACTCAATTGCCTTTCGTTTAATATTACACACGCCATATTTTCACATAAACTCTTATTTTTGAAATCTACCCCCACCCCACCCTTTTTCTTGGCTTGTGTTCGGTGGATTTTCTTCATTTTTAAATGGGACCATCTCGACCCAAGACCCAACGTAGGTAAAGGATCAGGCACACCTCTTATGGGATTTCTATAATCCGTCAAACTTCATGAAATTTTGATATGTTGTAGACTGAACCTTTCTTATCAAAAGTTCTCATGGGCCCAACTGAAATTAATGACCAGTTTTTGAAATACAGGGTGTTGAAAGTGATAATGTCCAAGAAGTATAATAGCTCTTTAGACGGGTTTTCCAAACAGATACGCAATGTTACTATTACATATATTTACAATTTATTTATTATTTTTAATTTATACCTTTGAAACTTTATGTACAGGGTGTTTAAGTAAATATTAGTCGAATATTTTAATGAGAAACAAGCTCTAGTATGTTGTAGAAAAGTCCTTGCTCATCAAAAGTTCTTATGGGCCCTACTTCAATGAATGACTAGTTTTTGAAATACAGGGTGTTGAACGTGATAACGTCCAAGCATAATAGCTCTTTAGACGGGTTTTCCAAACATATGCGTAATGTTAGTATTACATATATTTACCATTTATTTATTATTTTTAATTTGTACCTTTAAAATATTATCTACAGGGTGTTTAAGTAACTATTATTCGAAAGCGTTAATGAGAAACAAGAGTTATTAGTGTATTTTAGATTGAACCTTTCTTATTAAAAGTTCTTATGGGCTATACTTAAATTAATGACCAGTTTTTAAAACACAGGGCTTTGAACGTGATAATATCCAAGAAGCATTATAGCTCTTTAGACGGGCTTTCCAAACACTTACGCAATGTTATATTACATATATTTACGATTTATTTATTATTTTTATTCTGTACCTTTAAGATATTATCTACAGGGTGTACTAATCAAACCACATTATACCAGAGGAGACGGTCTAATATATACTTAATAAGTTAAGAATCATTAAAAACTAATAAATACTCTGTGTAATGTTTGGAAAACCCGTCTAAAGAGCTATTATGCTTCTTGAACATTATCACTTTTAACACACTGTGTTTCAAAGACTGGAAATTAATTTTAGTTGGGCCCATGAGAACTTCTAATGAGAAAGGTTTAATCTCCAACACACTAAAGCTTGTTTCTCATTAAAACATTCGACTAATAATTACTTAAACACCCTGTGGATAATGTTTTGAAGGTACAGATTAAAAATAATAAATAAAATGTAAGTATATTTTATAGTAACATTGCGTATATGTTTAGAAAATACGTCTAAAGAGTTATTATGCTTCTTGAACAATATAATTTTCAACACTCTGTATTTCAAAAACTGGAAATTAGTTTAAATTGGGCACATGAGGACTTCTGATGAGCAAATTTTAATCTACAACATACTAAAGCTCGTTTATCGTTAAAATATTCTACTAATATTTATATATATATATATACCCACATAGCACAAAAATCACATCAACGTTAAATTAACGTGAACAAAAATAACAAAGTTTTTTTTACTTGAAAACAACCTCACAACATGTAATATTTATTTTGTTAAATCTACATGCTTAAAGATAAATTAAAAACAAGGAGAAATCAAGCTATAAAAATGTACGTTTTGCTGAAGTTTCTGGTGCTGTGTATATAACGTGCTTTTTACCCTCGTTATTTTCATGTACCAAATTCACACTTGAAAAGTCCTCCACAACATGTTCTAAAACGCCACTAGATTAAGACTTCTCAAACCTACTAACTTTCTGCGTCTTTTTTGGTCACGTTTTTTAATAACTTTTTTTAACTTCAAAGAGACGCAAAAGGAAGTTATAAAAGTTCACTAGTTTAAGACTAAAACACTTCAAGACAATTTTAAAGATAGCGCTCAAGGCAAGACAAAATATCCATTTATCTATCTATATACATTATGTTTTTTTTTAAAGCTAAACAAGATTTTTTAACAGTAAACACTTTCACAGAATATTAATGTGCCTTTATCAGGTTAATAACAGATGCGTCGTGATCGTGAAGGATCAGGGATCAGTTCCTTAAAAGGTTTTTGGAGTTTAGAGGCCAAAGCACTGCCTGATAGATTTCGTCAAAGTGAAAAATCCCGAAAATAGGTGGCGCTGCTGCCAGTAAAATCTCAAAAATATTCAGTAGAAAATCCATGCAAGTCGCGTTTTAAAATTCGTGTAGAAAAGGCGTGAATCTAATGTGATTTTAACGTAAAAATCACTTGAAACTCACGTAGAAACATTGCTGTTTTAATTTCATAACGGCGTTATTACAACGCAGTTTTTAGCAACGTTATTTTTTATAACGTTAATGAATGACCTATTAAGCTTGCTTTCATATATGAAATAAACCTTTTTTTTAGCAGCTTTTAAAATCAACGTTTTTTTTTCTCACGCCTTTTTTACGTGGTAAACACGTGATTTTGCTATGTGGGAATACACCCTGTGGATAATGTTTTAAAGGTATAGATCGAAAATAATAAATACATCGTAACCATATGTAATACTAACATTGCGTATGTTTGGAAAACCCGTCCAAAGTGCTATTATGCTTCTTGGACATTATCCCTTTCAACACCCTGTATTTCAAAAACTGGTCATTGATTTGAATTGGGCCCATGAGAACTTTTGATAAGAAAGGTTCAGTCTACAACATACCAAAATTTCATGGAGTTTGACGGATTACAGAAATCCCATGAGAGGTGTGCCTGATCCTTTCATTAAAATCGGGCAAGCGGTTTTTGAGTTATGCGCGCTGGTCGTGTCAGACATACAGATAGACAGACATCAAAATCATCTGAAATGCAAAGATATATAAAAATTTTGGAAATCGGAGCAACTTTTTTTTTTGAAAAAATTAGGATCACCATAGCTCACACTACTATAGTCTAGTAGTAGTGTGAGCTAAAAACTATGAAACTATGATAAATACAAATATCATATTTTAATATCTATTCAAATAAACGGCTACCATTTTTAAAACAAAATATTATCATTTTTAAAATTTGTGTGGATATAATTTTATTGTAACAACGAAGGAAGGTGGCCTATATTGCAGGATATTTATAAACAATTATATAAAGCAGTGGCGTATATAAGAAGGGGGGCAGAGTGACCCCCCCTCGAAGTTAAGATGTTTTAGATATTTTCCACATATTCCATGAATATAACTACAAAACAGCATAAAATACGGTCTCATGGGGTCTCAGACCCCCCCCCCCCCAAAACTGTCTCGGGCCCACCCCGAAACTTTTTTCTATAGACGCCACGGATATAAATATTAAAAACTATTGCATTCAAGACAAAAAAGATCAAAACTTTCAAACAAAATGTACAGTAAAACTTCAGTAATCCGGACACATATCGTTCCGGTTAATGCCGGATTATCGAGGTATCCGGACTACTGGGACTATTTATTTTTTTATAAATTTCGCAAATTTCATACTAAAATACCTTTATTTCGTAAGTGTTTATATAAAAAAAGGTAAAACTTAAAAAATCATTCCAATCTTATAAAAATATAAAACTACAAAAAAAGTATGTTTCTATGTAGATACATACATACCTATGTATAACTTAAACTGCATAAGTATAAGAATCTTTTTTTTTCAAGTGTCTAACTAAGTTTGAATACTCTTGTTTTTAGCTAGTTCTAACACTTTTTCCTTTAGCCATTTGAGTAGCAATATATCCTCCACTGGAAAATCATTTTCCTCTGCCCATTGAATGGATACTGATAATGACCTCGCAGCGTCACCGCGCTTTACTCTCTGCACCATTCCTCCTTCAATGTCTGATTCGCCGGATTCATTCTGTTGGTCTTTGTTAACTATTGCCTCGTTTATTATGTCTTCTTCTGTTTGGTCTACAATAATGTCTTTTTCTCCAGTCGCCAACTGCATAATATCATTACTACTTAAGTCATTTTCTGGATCTATGATATTCAGTGAAGCTGTAATGGCCTTAAGGTCTGACTCATTTACAACGCAAAGTCTCTTTCGTAGTTCCGAAAGTGGAAGATTCTCTTCATCAGACTCCGCGTCCTCTAACACCTCTGTACCGAGAATGGGTTCGGTCCATAATGCTCCCCAGCTCTTTTAAATATTTCTTTGAGAGATTGATGTCCAAGCGAAATCCAAGTTACTACTGGATCTTTTAAGTTGTATTCTTTCAACATATTTACCATATCTGCTCCTTCATTTGATATGACTTGATTGAGCAAGCGCTTTCTGTATCCCACCTTTATGTTTTGAATCAAGTTTTTGGTCCATTGGCTGTAGTACTGCCGTGCAGTTAGGGGGCAAGAACATAACTCTAAAGTCTGGATCAAAATTTATTTCTTCCTCTGGAGGATGACTTCAGAAATGCCTACAATTATTACGTCGCGTGAAACTTGTTAAGACAGGAAAATTATTGTTATGTTTCTAGTTTTACACGCAATATAGGCTAGGTTCTTTCACGATTGGCTAAACGTTTTAACGTCCGGTTTAGAGAGGTAAAATTTTGAAAATGTCCGGTTTATAGAGCAATCCGGATTACTGGAGTGTCCGTTTTAGCGAGTGTCCGAACTACTGAAGTTGTACTGTAAATCCAGTCTGTAAACTTGGCACCGTTTAGCAATTACTCTGCTAATTTATGGGCACCTAAGCTCACACGATTACTGTATAATTTGTAGCCAAAACCCAAATCGGGCAAGTAGTTTTTAAGTTAAGCGCGTTCGTCGTTACAGCCTGACAGACAGGGAAATGGCGCGACAAAAAAATTTCAAAATCATCTGAAACGCAAAGATATAATTTTTTTTTTAAACCGGAGCAATTTTTTTTCTAATTTCTGACATGATCACCGCTCTTATTACTTATAGTATACGTATGAGCTAATACAGACTGGTGTCAATATTTAAAATGTTGTTAAAAATATTTGTAATTTTTTTAATTTCTATCTTAAAGCATCTTTTAGCTGGGAAGGCCTAAGACAAATGAAGAGGTGTTTATTTGTAAAGCAGTCTCTGACTTTCCTATCTCCATAACCTTAAATCGAGATACCATAGAGAAAAATTTAAGGCAAAAGCAAGCTAGTTGTTTTGGAGCAGTGGCGGATACAGGATCAAGAGGGGGGAGGGGCCAAGAAGGAAGCAAAAACCAGAATATATAGTCTCCATGTTGTTTGAATTAAGTCTTAGGTCTAAAATAAAAAATTGACAGACATGAAAATTTTTGGAATACCAAGCAATTTTTGTAAAAAAAAATTATGGTGCGGCAAAATTTTGTTAAAAATTGCGCTTAATGCAATGGAATTTTTTCCATCAAACTACAAAAAAAGTTTAATGTGAGGAAGGTGGGGGGGCGCCCGGGCCCCTCTGCCCCCCTTCTGGATCCGCCACTGTTTTGGAGTTCTATTCATCATGGATACTACCCATGAGCAAGGAAACTTTTGTGGGGATAAGTTTTTTTTTGTACGGCTATTTTTATCCGCATTAATAACTGGGACTAAAATTTGCTTCTTTTGAACGGGATCTTAGAAAAAAAAACACTAAAAGGAAAAAGATAATTTCCCGTCAGTTATTTTCCTCTCGTATATTTTTATAAAGATTGATCGACATACGGGCGCAAAATGACACAAACGAGCACATTTATTAGGTCAACCTTGAGGCGATATCGGCTGATGAAGTTTTTATTAGATTTCCGATAGGGTGCGGTGGTATCCAGGGGAAAACTAGGGTCACTGCATCCTGGAAGCCTGGCGTCTCCAGGCTTCCAGGATGCAGTGACCCTAGGGGAAAACATTTTAAACTATCGAGTTTTTGCTCTCATTTGTTTCTTCTTGATTTTAATTCGCCGCGGCCGATTCACCGCAAGGATAATTCGGCGCCGGCGAATTCATGAATTCATGAGTAAATAAAAAATTGAACCAAAAATTGATCCGGCAACATCCAGATCGTTAATCTATTCTGTCTGATATTATGACCGGAAAATTTCTATTTTAATATTGCTACTTCTCCTCTGACATCCCTTACTTTTGTTTTATTTCTTATCCATTCATTTGTCTTACCGTTGATCTTCGGGCTTTTGATACCTGGTCTGTTCCCGCCTCTATTTCACTTTTGCAATTAGAAAATAGTTTTTGTTTTTACTTTTTTTTTATTATTTTCAGTTTTTTATTTTTACTTTTGCTTGCACTGCAAGTTTACTTAATTTAATTAATTTTACACTCGATAAGCTTTTACTGTTTATCCCAATTTTTCTACAATTACCCTACATCCTTTGGGCCCTTTTCTTCCTTGCTACCCCCTCTTTACCTTCCCGTAAAGCAGTGCGCGCTAGGCGAAAAGGACAGGAAGCGCGCGAACGTCTCCCCACTGCGCGGAGAAGTCGACCCATCCATCGCCCGCAATAACGTCGACGAAAGATATCGCCAATGCCACGTGCGAACCTAATCAATTTTACTACATGTGAAAATTACAATTTCCTTTAAGAAAATTACGGATTATTCCAAGAAAATTAGTGAAAGTGCGAAATCTATACGGATTTCCTCGTTTACCCGGTGTTCCCTAGCAGAATCAAAGGTAAGTCGAGTGTACTTTTTTTCTTTGCGAATTTTTCCTAATTTTTCATATAAAATTTTATATTTAAAAATATTATTTACAAGTGCTATACGGCACATCATTCATTATTGCCAATTACGGCAGCAGACATCACCAAATGGTCGAGATATCCACGGGAGTAGGATTGGCGGTTGTTGGAGAGTTTCTGAACCAGTTTCCATTATTTTATACAGTCCACCCTTTGATTTCTAAATTTAGGACTGCCCACCTTGTCCACCCCGAACATTTGGCCTTCGAACCGGATATTCGGAAAACGCGAAAACAACCCTTAATTTTCTCTGGTGATTTCTCGATTATTTGCTCATTTTCTAAGTGCAAAAAGTCCATACTTTGGCAAAGCGATTCATGAAAATTACATTTTAAAAATTTTAATTTTTATATTCAATTAAAAATTTAAAATAATAAAAAACTCGCCACTCTGGGTTACCTACTGCCTAAATTCGTGCCGATCGCAAGGCCAGTGATCGTGTTTTTTGCTTTACAAAAAAGGTGTTAAAAATAAACTGCATTTCAAATCAAATCAGTTGTTTATTATTTATTTTAAAAATTTACTTTTATGAAAGAAAACACATTTTGGGATTAGTCGCATAGAACCTTTTCTATTTTGTGAATTATGGCTGATTCGACAAAAATAGCGCGAGCTAAGGCTTCAAGACAGTCGGCTATTGATCAATTACAGTTGATTTGCGACTCAGCTACAAGGGCTAAAACTGACGCTAGTTCAAAAAATCGTTTTAAGGTTTTTTATAGAAACTTAAAAGTAGTACAAAAAGCGTTCGATAAGCATCATAATAGCCTTTTAGTGCTGATTTGCGCAGATCAAACTCAGCTCACAGCTGAACCTAAGTTAGCCAATTCTGTCATGACCTTGTTGCAAGATGTAGAAACAACGTATTACGAAATATTTGAGTTGCCACTGGAAGAAGCGTCCCACGCTGGGGCGTCTCCCGGATTTCATAGTACCATGTTTCCAGCTCAAAGTACATCCCCTGAGATATCTTTTATGCCAAAACCTAGTTTGCCATGTTTTCAGAGTGACGTCAGATCTTTTCCCAGTTTTATTCAATCTTTTGATTCTCTTTATCATAACAGTAAATCTATTTCAAATATAGACAAACTCAAGTGTTTGCGTATGTGTTTGCAAGGCACCCCGTTAGATTTAATTTCAGATTTACCCGTTTTAAATGAGAATTACCCAATTGCTTACAAAATTCTGCAAGATCGGTATAATAACCGCAGATTACAAGTAGTAACCCATTGGAAAGAGATAGAAAACTGCCCTGCATTAACTCAAGAAAATGCGCAGCAACTGCGCAGTCTATTGGATACTTTCAATAAAAATATTTCTGCTCTAAAATCCTTAAAAATGAAACCAGACAATTTTGATTTTGTTTTAATGCAATTTTTACTTGATCGGCTCGATCCCAACACGCGCAAGGCCTTTGAACAACATCATGCATCAAATGAGATACCCTTGTATAATGACGTCACAAGTTTCTTGCAGAAACACTGTACTGCCACGGATCACCTAAAGGTGATCCGTGGTACTGCTTTGGAATTGGTACCTACAAAGGGCCGCACAGATTCGAAGCCCAATTCTTTGAATAACCCTAGGTTTTCGAATACGAATATGCAAAATACTTCAAATAAAAAATCTAAAAATGCATTTGCAATCGCAACAAAAGAGTCAAAATAACCCCCCAGGTACATGCTCATTATGCGGCCCTACTGCTCAGCATATTATCTATAGGTTTAGTAGTTTTTTGAGTAAGACTCCTCACGAACGCTATGAAATAATAACAAAAAGCCGCGCATGCGCCTTCTGTCTGGCTTCTGCGCATGTGCAGACCCAATGCAAGTCTCAAAAACGCTGTTTGACGTGCCGGGATGCTCATCACTCACTATTACATGACTACAACCTCGCTCAAACTGGAGGTCAATCCTCCTCCTCAAACACTCAACATTCCAATTTACATGTTGGTTTTTCGAATATTCAATGCAAAACTTCAGTTTTACAAAATTCTCCTCCAGAGTCAGAAATTCTGTTATCCACAGTTTTACTAAAAATTAAAGACTCATTTAGAAATTGGCATATTGCTTGTGGCATTTGTGACACTGGTGCACAAGCGTCATTTTTAACAAAAAGTTTGGCCAATAAATTAAATTTAAATAAAACGAAAATTAGACTCTCTTTAAACGGATTGGAGGGAATGAATTCTGTAGCCAAATCTTATGTTAACTGCACCTTGGGGTCTTTGCACGATTCTGAATTTAGTCTTATTTCTGATTTTCTGGTGGTAGATAAAATTTTAACATGCCAAATTTTGATTTTTTTAAATCCTTGAGGTTAGCGGACGAATCCTATAACCAACCCAGAAAAATCGATGTACTTCTTGGAAACGATATTTGGCCCTACACCCTACGTGAAGGGAAAATTTGCAATGGTCCTGATCAACCGCTTCGCATTAATACTGGCTTCGGTTGGACCATTGGGGTTAAACTTTGTTCTCAACCTACATTCCCAAAAAATATTCAAGGCCTACTTACAATGTTGCCAAACGACTCACTTAGTACAACATTACAAAAGTTTTGGGAAATCGAGAAAGTCCCTGACATAAAATCGATTTCACCAGAAGACTCGTATTGTGAAAAATACTTTTTACAAACTACTACAAGAAACGCCGAGGGACGGTACATTGTCTCTATGCCCTTCAAAATCAACTGCCTTGATTTTGGAGATACACGGGCCGTTGCCCTTAAAAGACTCTTTTCCCTTGAAAAAAGACTTGTACAAAATAAATCTTACTATGATGCTTATTCTCAGGTATTTCAAGATTATTTAAGTCAGAATCACATGCAAGTGGTCCCTAGACCCCTCGATTCTGAAATAATAAAAATAATTACTTTTATATTTCCCATCACGCAGTTGTGAAGAAAGATTCTTCAACAACCCCTTTAAGAATTGTTTTTAATGCGTCGAATTTTATTAAAAACAAATGTTCTCTTAATTCTGCTGTTTATGTAGGACCCAAGCTGCAAGCCGACATAGTCAAAATTCTACTTAACTTTAGATTACATAAAGTTGCATTGGTTTGCGATTTGCGACAAATGTATCGTATGATTCTAGTAGAGCCTGATCAAAGAAACTATCAACGCATTCTTTGGCGATTTTCCCTGGATAGTCCCATTCTTGATTTTCAAATAAATACTTTACTTTTTGGCGTAAGTTGCTCTCCATACTTGGCTATTCGCACACTTTTACAATTATCTAATGACTATCTTGATTTACCCTACGCATCGGAAGTTCTATGCAACTCCACCTATATAGATGATTGCGTCATATCTTGTTCCACTTTTGAGATTGCGCAAGAAGTCAAGACCCAATTAATTGAACTTTTGCAAAGAGGCGGCTTTGAAGCTCGCAAGTGGGCTAGCAACTGTCCGGATCTGCTCTCAGATTTGTCAGAAACACACGTTCAGACTAAATCTTGGTCATTTGATTCCGAAAATGACAGTTGTTTAAAAATTCTAGGACTTAAATGGAATCCTCAAAATGATAATTTCTTTTCCTCAGTGGATACCAGCCAAAGCTCTAATCAGTGCACCAAAAGAACCATTTTAAGTTTTGTTGCTAGGCTATATGATCCTTGTGGTTTTTAGACACCTGTCAATTCTTATGCAAAATATTTAGTGCAACATTTGTGGTCTTTGGGACATGATTGGGACCAACGAGTTCCTGACAGTATTTTTGAAGTCTGGCAAAACTACCAATCTGACTTTTCATGTTTACAGAATTTTAATATATCTCGAGAACTAGAGATTTATAATTCCAAGTTCATACAATTGATAGGGTTCAGTGACTCTAGTGAAAAGGGTTACTGCGCAGTTACATTTTTTCGTGTTATTTATCATGACAATAGCATAAAAACTTTCTTTATTTGCGGTAAATCAAAAGTTGCTCCATTAAAACGCAAAAGTTTGCCACGTCTAGAGCTTTGCGCATGCGTTCTTTTGAGCAAACTTATGCATTTTATTTTGGAGACGTTTTCTGACAAAGTTCAATTTTCCAACATTTATGCTTTTACAGATAGCACTGTAGCTTTACAATGGATAAAAGCTTCGCCCCACAATTGGAAAACTTTTATCAGTAACCGAGTAACATATATTCAAGAAAGAATTAGTGCAAACTACTGGTTTCACGTTTGTTCTGAACATAACGCGGCCGACTGCGGCAGTCGCGGGTTATTACCCTCTCAGCTAATAGAGTTTAAATTATGGAAGCAAGGCCCATCTTTTTTATTTGAACCAGAGGACTCTTGGAATTTTTTACAAGTCGAAATTTCTAAATCTAACGAAGCTTTGGAAGAAAAACGAAACTTAATACTCAACTATTATTTCACATAATTTTCTTGATGAGCTCTTTGAAAAATATAGTTCTTTGGCAAAAATAAAAAGAATTGTTGCCTACTTGTTACGCGCTGTCAAATTATTCAAAACTAAAAGAGAAAATAGACCTGCGCAAAAGCACTTGGTTCTTTCTGAATTAAATTCCGCTGTTTTGTTTATTACTAAACATGTACAAAGCACGGAGCTCCAAAATAAAATTGTTTCTGTTAAAAACGGACAAATTCCAACAAGTTTAAAAAGGTTAGATCCTTTTTTAGATGATGCGGGTTTTTTACGTGTCGCTGGGCAATCTTCAATTCTACACTTTCATACGACAGAAAATTCCCTATTCTTTTACCAAAAACATGTAAATTTACGGATTTACTTATTTTGGATATACACCGTACTGCGCAAATCTCCCACGGTTAAAGCATACGTTGCTCTCTTTTGCTGTCTAAGCGTCAAAGCTGTTCATTTAGAGCTTGTCTCTGACCTCTCAGGAGACGCTTTTCTCGCGGCGCTACGCAGGTTTTTTGCCAGAAGAGGCAAAAGCCAAGCTATTTATTCGGACTGTGCAACAAACTTCGTTTTTGCTGACAAATACCTCGTGGCATTTTAATATCCCTACCGCCAGTCATATGGCTGGAATATGGGAGGCAAACATTAAATGTGTAAAAACCCATCTAGTTCGCGTAGTAGGTAATCAAATATTAACCTATGAGGAACTCCACACAGTCCTTACCCAAGTAGAGGCAGTGCTGAACAGTAGACCAATTAGTAGCATGTCCTCTGACCCCTCGGATATGACCGCGTTGACTCCTGGTCATTTTCTTAATCTTGCGCCCTTGACCACAATTCCTGACCCAGACCTCACAGAGGTTCCCTTGAATCGCATTTCTCGGTGGCAACTTCTTCAAAGAATGCACAGAGATTTCTGGAATCGCTGGAAAAATGAATACCTACACACTTTGCAACAAAGGTCGAAATGGCACAAAAGTAACTTTTCTTCAGTAAACCCAGGAACTCTAGTCTTGGTTAAAAATGATCATTTGAAGCCTCTTAAATGGTCACTGGCACGAATTAGTGAGGTAATCTATGGGTCTGATGGAATACCAAGGGTGGCGATCGTAAAAACTGCTAAAGGAACTCTTAAGAGGCCTTTGGTAAAACTCTGTCCGTTGCCGGACCCCTTACACTGAAATTAATATTTCAGGGGGGTGGGAATGGTTTGGTCCCGCCTCTATTTCACTTTTGCAATTAGAAAATAGTTTTTGTTTTTACTTTTTTTTTTATTATTTTCAGTTTTGTTATTCTTACTTGTGCTTGCACTGCAAGTTTACTTCATTTAATTAATTTTACACTCGATAAGCTTTTAGTGTTTATCCCAATTTTTCTACAATTACCCTACATCCTTTGGGCCCTTTTCTTCCTTGCTACCCCCTCTTTACCTTCCCGTAAAGCAGTGCGCGCTAGGCGAAAAGGACAGGAAGCGCGCGAACGTCTCCCCACTGCGCGGAGAAGTCGACCCATCCATCGCCCGCAATAACGTCGACGAAAGATATCGCCAATGCCACGTGCGAACCTAATCAATTTTACTACATGTGAAAATTACAATTTCCTTTAAGAAAATTACGGATTATTCCAAGAAAATTAGTGAAAGTGCCAAATCTATACGGATTTCCTCGTTCCCTAGCAGAATCAAAGGTAAGTCGAGTGTAGTTTTTTTCTTTGCGAATTTTTCCTAATTTTTCATATAAAATTTTATATTCAAAAATATTATTTACAAGTGCTATACGGCACATCATTCATTATTGCCAATTACGGCAGCCGACATCACCAAATGGTCGAGATATCCACGGGAGTAGGATTGACGGTAGTTGGAGAGTTTCCGAACCAGTTTCCCTTATTTTATACAGTCCACCCTTTGATTTCTAAATTTAGGACTGCCCACCTTGTCCACTCCGAACATTTGATTCATGTTTGATTTTGATTGTCCCGGTCTGTGATCCATAGGTAAGTATAGGAAGGATACATTGGTTATACACTTCCGTTTTGAGGTACAGAGGATATTTTTTAATATGTAGCTTAATTTACCGAATGCTGCCCAGGTCAATCTTACTCGTCTCTTGATTTCAGTCGTTTGGTTTTACTTTTTTAGTTTGATAATTTGTCCCAGGTATATTCCTGTACTTGTTCTAGTTTTTCTTGGTTTATTCTGATCGTGATATTCTCATCTGTGTTTGTTATGACTTTAGTTTTAGTGCAGTTCATACTCAAGCCTATATTTTTAGCTGATGTATTCAGTTCCTCCAGCATTTTTATCAGTACTTCTTTCTTATCTGTATTAAGGCAATATCATCAGCATATCTTAGGTGGTTCACGTATTGTCCGTTTACGTTGATGCTTATTTCTTCCCAGTCCAAAGTTTTTAAAAACATCTTCTATGGCCTGGTTCAACAGTTTAGGGGATATTGTGTCACCCTCTGACACCTCTTCTTATGCGGATTGGCTTGGTTCCTTCGTGGATTTTGATTGACGTTGTTGCTTCGCTATATATATTGGCTATTAAGTCTGTGTATCTGTGATCCATTCGGCTATTAATTAAAGATGCTTTTACTGTTGTATTCGTCGGCTCGTTCTATTAGGATTTTCATGGTTAATAGGCGGTCAACTGTACTGAAACTTTTTCTGAAGCCTGTTTGTTCTTTTGATTGATATCCGTCAAATTTTGTAGTTAGTCTATCTGTTAATATTTTCGTGAAAAGCTTATAAATTACATTGAGCAGTGTTATAGGTCCGTAGTATTTTAGGTCTAATCTATCGCCTTTCTTCTGTAGAATAATGGTTACTGATTCTTTCCAGTTGTTTGGGATTATTTCTTCTTTTAGTATTTTATTGAGGAGAATATGGAGGGTATTAACTACAGTTTTACCACCGTACTTTAGAATTTCTGCCGTTACTCCGTCTTTCCCAGTGATTTGTTATTTTTCATTTTCTTTAATGCTCTCCTTATTTCCGCTTTGCTTATTTCGGGTTGTAGTTCTGAGTTTATTTTCGTTATTTTTGTTTGGAGTTTCTTTATGGTTTCTCGCGATGGTCCCCTTTTTGTTTTGTATAATTCTGTATAGAATAGCTGTGTAATATTTTTAATATCCTCTTTAACGTTCGTTTCTATGCCGTTCATATCCTTTATTTTAATTCTTTCATATCTAACTAGAGTCGGTCTTAGACATTTCATATTCCTGTTATTTTCATAACTCTTTCAACTTTTATTTGTTGGCTCATCCTTTTATCATTTTTCTTAGTTTTATTTATTTCTGTGTATTCTATCAATGTTCTTTTTTCATCTTTTTCCAGGTTCCGCATTTTACCCTTTTGTGCGATATGTTTTCCTACTTGGGTCATAGCTTTTGTCAGTGTATCATTTATTTCATATATATTTTGATTTTCGCATCTTAAGTTTTGGGTTAGCTGTTCCTTTAGCATTTCTTTGTACATAGCTTTATTTTGTGTAAGTTTATTCATGTCAAGTTGTTTATTGTTATTGTTAATTTTTCTTTTCATTTCGAAATTGTTAACCATATCAATATTAAATTATTCTGTGGCCCACTGACTGTGGATCGTAATCAGCAAGTTAATAGTCTCATTATTTCGGCGTGCCTCATGCCTCAGACAATAACTCGGTGCATCCAGGAAGAAGCAATTTAGTTCACTTCCGAATAGAGATACACTGGACCTCCCGCCCGTTCCGCTTACTGAATTGGGGGGAATCAGCAGGAGCCGTAACCCAAAGTTTGGCGGTAGACATGAGCACAATCGAATTATCATATTCCCATTTTTCAGCAGACAAGGGTATACAGGTTAGCTATATTATATATATATATACAACGAGTGGCGGCGCGTGGTGTAAAACCAACTTTTTGGGCCTTAGAAAGGGCCATTATATCATATAATTAAAAAATGCACGGCAAAAATTTTTGTCTATATTAAAAAACCGTACTTTTCTTGAATAAATTGTTTTACCTTAAGGCAATTTGTTTTGAATTAAAATATTTGTTTTTAGTTCAACGCAGCGTTTAATCTTGAAATGAGACTTTATTTTTCTTCTTTAATTGTTTTGTTTTAGTATACTCCATTTTGTAACAAAGCAAATTGTCTTCATATAAGTAATATTTTGCTTCCAGGGAAAACGGTGCCTTAGATTAATTCAGTTCCAATTTATAATAAAACAATTTCTGTTTCACATTAAAATAAACTTACAAGACATTTTTTGTGCTATATCAAGAAAATATTCTCTTGGTGAATAGGAAAGCACAAATCATTTTACTTCAAGGCAATTTGCTTTGATCTAAGACAATTTTTTTAGCGTGTAAGATATTTGGTTACATATTAGTTATCCATTATTGTATTTATAAATAAATAATAAATGAATCATACCTAGTTTTTATATTTCACAAACACATTTTGTATTGAAAATGAAAGCATGTCCTTTTTTAAAATAAATTCTTCAATAACCAATTCATTAAACTTTGGAGTTTCTTGATCTTTTTTTTCTCAATAGATATCACACATTGTGCTTTCAAAGAAAGTTTTAATTCTCTTTAGTGTAGAGAAACCACGTTCTGCTTCTCAAGTTCTCGTAGGCATCGTAACTTAACTTAACCTAGCACGCTAATGCTCTCAGAACTATAGTTCAGGCAAGATTTGGGAAAATCCACTTTCTAGAAGCATTTTATATTACTTTTTGGCAAATGGGCAATTCCCCCTATTTTGACCCCGCTGAATCCGAATATCCCTGTTGCCAACTCGAAATATTAACAGGGGCTGAGATATTCAAGATGGCGGCCAAAATGGCGGCGGAATTTTAAATTGCCGCTGGAAAGCCCAAATTGTCCCAGGTGTACATTCAAAATATATATTTGTATAATTAAAAAATAATAACACATTTTTTTTTAATGGCAGCAAAAACCTCAAAGTTTGAGGTTTTTTCAAATGTTCTTACTAAGCTTCTAAGAAAAAAATGTATAATATACTTTATTGTAGACAATAAAATTCCCTTTGTTTTTTCCAAGATTTATTTAATTTTTTTCAAAACTAATATCTACAGAAAACCATGTATTACATTTTGGTATACTCACTAAAATTACGTATAACATGATTAAATCGGTTTTATAAATAAAACTTCAGGGGCATCCGTAAATTAAATTAATTTTGAAAAAACAGAAAATAAACCATTTTTGTTACACGTTTTATCTAATTTTCTCAAAAACTAAGCTTAACATGAAAAAACTTGTTCTACACTTTTTTGAAGACAGGGAAATTGCCTTTTTAAAAATGTGAAACTCGGTGGGGCTTGACTTATAGCAAACTCTCCAGCGACGTCCGTCAATGGGGGTGATTTCAACAAATCATTAAAAAAAAACATGTTTTTCATACGTTTTATTCAATTTTCTTAAAAACCAAGCTCTTTATCAAAAAATATGTTCTATACTTCGTCATTGCCAATAAAATTTCCTTTCAAACAATGTATAAAAAAGTGGAAGTTATTTAATATTTACCGCTCCAGTGGTGTTCTTAATTTAAAGAAATTATTTAAGATCAATCCAAACTAATCAATTTTGTGTCTTATTAGCTTTTCGGTGGATAATAAAGAGCGGCGGATAAAAGGTCGAAAGTACAAAAGGTCTAAAAAATAAGGTCGAAAGTACAAAAGGTCGAAAATATAAAAGGTCGAAAGTACAAAAGGTCGAAAGTACAAAAGATCAAAAAACAAAAGGTCGAAAGTTCAATAGGTCGAAAGTATGAGTACCTAATTATGATTATGCCCCCCCCCCAAACCGTTGCATAGGATTCACCACTTTATTTTTAGTTCCATATTCTTAAAAAAATAACCAAAAACACCTGTGAAAATTACTACTGTTACTTTCTGCACAAAAATATTGCTTAGGGGGGGGCCATGGCCCCTATGCGCCCTCCCCTTATAACCACCGGTGTTTTTTTGCTTTAAAAAACTTATTTAGATAAATCAAAATATCTAATCTAATCAAAAAACAGTTTATTTTAATTTGGAACATTTTATTTTAGTAGGTATAAATTACGAAACTTTTTGAAGTATTTATCATAACATTAACCTCACTTTGTAATATATCATTTAAAAAGAAATTGTCTTATCCTCAGTAAGGAATAAAGGCACATTTTTTTTCTGAAAATCTTAGTTAGAAAACATATTTAAATATGCAAGAGAAACTGATCATTTCAGTTATTTTTGAAAATAAGTTTATATTTGTACGCCCCTGAAGCCTTAAATAGATACTACATATTTTTTCCTAAAGAGTGTAGTTTTTGAGAAAATTTTGAAAAACCTATAATAAACATGTTTTTCCTAAATAATCCCAATTTACGTACGCCACTGAAGAGCTACTTGCTTTTCCTAACCTTATTGACCAATACAGCGTTGGAAAGAGAATTTTATTCTTCACAAAAAACTGTTCTTTGCAATTTTTGATAAAAAGGTTAGTTTTCGAGAAAATTGCATAAAACTGAAAAAAACAGGTTTTTGGGGGTTTGGGGGCGATTTTCTCCGTCCCTGTCGATTTTTCGGGTTGGCAACAGAGATATTCGGATTCAGCGGGGTCAAATTAGGGGGAAATGGTCTGTTGCCAAAAAGTAATATGATTTGCTTCTAGACCGAAAACGGAAAGTCTTTTAAAATAATATGCTCTGACTATTAGAAACTTCCGCCATTCTCGTAACTACGAAATCGTCGAAATCAAAACAATACTGTCCGACCGATAACACTAGGTCTGAGACAACCAAGCACTAATTTAAGGCGGACGCGGGTGGCAACACGGGGGTGCGGGTAACATCGATCATCGATCGCCGTAATTGACTCACAGGAGCCCTAATCGAAGGGAGGCCCAGATTCTATGTACTGTAAAATTCTGTAGGGACATGTCTCTCTCTCTATTTCTATATTTTGCAATTAGAATGCGACATAACATCTACAGTACACAGAATTTGGGTCCAGTTAAGCATGGCAGTAGCCGGCCTACGCATCCACCGTATGGTCGTTTGAACATGAATACAAACACATCCATACCGGGTATTAATTTCTAGTTAGTACTTAAGTCTTTGGCAAATTTTATTTTGGTGTTTATTGATACTTTGTAATAAAATAAAATTTGGGAGTGCACGTGCACATGTGCTCTTATGGAGGAACCGCCACTGAGCACAACGCGTTATTTGTAAAATTAGTACTCACCAAATTCGGAAAATCCTTTGCTTCTGTTTCTTACATGGATCCCATCCAGATATCCTAAAAATAAAGAAAGGCTTGTCAGGAATTTAATAAGGCTCGACTTTTTATTTGATGGAAAACTCTAGTCGAGAAATGTTTGACTCATTCCCTCAAAGTCTTTCGAGCATAACACTAACCGTGGATGACGATGATAATGATTCATATGTGAGTGCCACTGCGACCACCAGTGGGTCTATTGTGACTCACTTTTGAGTGCTTTCTCACCACTGTATGCCTAATCCTCCAAAAAGGCCGGTCATCAGTTTGGGTGAGACACGGTTTAGATCTCTGAATCAATCTGAGGTTTACCGAAAGTGTTCTGACGTAATTGTGCAATAGCCGGAACATTCGCATAGTAGGTATAGTTTTTGCAAAGTCAATTGACCAAAGATTAAAGCCGACCATTGGCATATCCTTTAAAGAAAGTGACATGGGCGGCGGTAGATATACTCATGAAAATTATTTCATTTAATTATGGCGTAAACTAAAGAAATAAAAATAGATAATAAAACTTTCTATTCCTACACCTACAGAAACGACACTGATTTATTTTCTAACTCTGCACACTGCCGACTAAAAGGGTCCCGTAAAGCACACCCGAAAGCAATTAAAAGCGCATCTCAAAAAAATCTGCCAATCAGGTGCCGTCTATCCACCTGTGCTGGGTCGGTCAGAAAACAAATACTTTGTGCTCGGACCGCAAAGAGCCGCGCCTTTTCTCTGTCGGTAGGGTTGAAATTATACCAGGAAGTTTTATATGAATTTGGATAACTTTTGAAGGGCAGATTAAAGCAAAATTTCATGAAATCGATAGAACCCCATATTCGGAGCATTTCAGGTGACTTTGCAAAAACTATACATGTCTGACTATTTCGTCAAACTCAATACAGTGTCTACATTCGGTGTCTTTTGTTAGTCCCATTCTGTGCATGGGTAGTCTCAGTCGACAGTGACCCGTAAAAAGATTAGTCAGTATCAGTGCATCTTCGGCCTGGTAAGTCCAATGATGTTCCTGGGTCTCTTTCTACAAGTTCCTTTAACATAGATAAAGGATTTTTGCTTCGGTTTAGTCAGTTTTTATTAGATAGGCAACTCCGGCTGTTTGACAGATCATTAACTCTGTGGCGCCCACTACTGAGCTTAGGGACGAACTAAAAGTTGAGGCGGGAAATTTGAATCGCCTTTTTGGTTGGGCAGAATTTTCTAAGTTGTGGTGATTTTGATATAAATTGGTACGATTAATAAACTTATGAAGACATTTACAAAAATCATATTTTTTTTTCCGGCGACGTAATATATGCGGCGTCGCGACGGTTTTAAATGTGACGTGACATTGATCCAGATTTTCTGAAAGAACTTAATAACTACATTAGATAGGACAGTTCTAATTTCACCTTTGAGCAGACAACGAGTGTGCCTTTCTAACAAGGTATTACACTTTAGAAGCGTGATTAAGTTCCATTAAATAAAAATTGTTAAATTCAGTTTTTATCAAAATTTACATTTTTGTATTTTTCCTTAATTTTGGTTTATCTGAAGCGGTTAAGTGGTTTTAGGGGTGATTTTGGGTTTGGTTGCAAACTAAGGTTCCCTTTGAGTCTGCCTATAAGAATATATTATTACTTAGATTTTTCACTCGCAGGAAATGATGCAAAAAATTTTTGAATTTGGTCAAGTCAGTTTTTTTATAAAATCCATGGATTTCGCTCATAACAAAAACATTTTTTTACTACACTTTATTTTGAACTATTTTTTTCTTAAGTTTTTATTATTATGTTTTAGAATTTAAAGAAAATTTTAAAAAATATATTGCAGTTCAAAAAAAATAGTCAGAGAGTTTGGGAATTTAATCCAAACACAAGAAATGATACTTTAAAAATCCTTGAATTTTGAGTCAATTTTGGCACCTCTTCATTCATGTCCATGGGATTTTTATATTTCCCGGGTGATTTTGTTCCTCCAAAAGAATTTACTTTCCCAAGGAACAAGCTTTCAAAATTTGTGTAAATCTCCAAAAACTATATTGAAGTTTTTATGCCATTTGCCCCCAAAAATAGCTATTTTTAGAGAATCTATGAATTCCCATAAAAACAAGTCATTACTGTTATTAACTAGCTGTAGATCTATGACTTCAACTTAACTATAGAAATTTTTGTACTTCCATTATATAAAGCATTAATTTTTTTTTAATTAGACTGACCACATACTATCATCCAGTTTATTAAAGATCGTGTTTTTTATTTTATTTGTCAAACACACTGTGTTTTTTTTTTATTACAATCTAGTCAGTAAGACTAATTAGCAATTTTGTTTTAACTTAATTTACTAGAAAAGTCAGATTTAAACTTAGGGTTCACTCAACAGTTCTCCCCGCTTTGTTTAGTCTGTAACTCACAATTGTGTTGTGTTTATAGCATTATTTTGTTTTATGTGTAATTCACTTAGTTTACTAGCTCAAACGGCTTCACTCTTTTTAGTCGTCGAACTAGCATAGTATTGTCTAGAAGCTGAATTGCTTCCACATTCACATGCCGATGGAGTCTATCTTCATGGCTTTTTGCGTACTTTTTTATAGTCTCTGCTACAGTTTCGATTTTTAGATCTCGATGAAGGTCACTATTTCGAACGTACCAAGGTGCATTCACAATGTTTCTTAATACTTTATTTTGAAATCTCTGTACAACTTTTAGCACAACCCCATAGTTGAATACCATATGTCCATACTGGTTTCAGTATTTGTCTATAAAGCAGTAACTTATTATGAATTGTTAAATTGGACTTCCTTCCAATTAGCCAGTTCATTTTTCTATACCTTATCTCAAGTTCTTCTTTTTTTTTCTTAACATGTGCTTTCCAGCGCAATTTGGCATCAAGTGTCATACCTAGATATTTTGCCTGATTCGAATATGGTACTGGAATGTTGTTAATTGTTATTTGTATGTGATTTATATTTTTGTTTGTAAAATCAACATGAATTGATTTGGTTTCATTTAATTTTATTCGCCACTTTGTGGTCCAACTGTGAATTTGGGTAACTGCATCCTGAAGTTTTTCTATGCATTTTTCAATAGATTTTTCTACCGTCAATAAACCAGTATCATCGGCAAATGTTGCTAAGTGACAATTTTCTGGCTTTGGGATATCACAAGTGAATAATAAGTATAGATAAGGGCCTAGTACGCTACCCTGGGGCACGCCTGCTTGAATTTCTCTTAAATTTGAGTATGAGTCTTCCTGTTTTACTCTAAAATGTCTATCAGATATGTATGATTCCAAAATATCCGAATATTGTTTTGGCAGAAACCTTTTTAGTTTAAAATTAAGGCCTTCATGCCACACTTTGTCAAATGCTTGTGCTACATCTAGAAAAACTGCAGAACAAACTTTTCCCTCTTCTAGTGCTTTTTCTATTATATTAGTAATTCTGTGTACTTGATCTATCGTGGAATGCTTGTCTCGAAAACCAAATTGATGAGATGGAATAATTTCTTGTCTTTCTATGATGGGTTTTATTCTTTTAAGCAATAATTTTTCATAGAGCTTGGATATAATTGGCAGCAAAGATATTGGCCTGTAAGATGACACGTCATGGAGTGGTTTTCCCGGTTTTGGAATCATGATAACTTCTGCAACTTTCCACAGTTTAGGTACGTACCTAAGCCTAAAAGACGCATTAATTAGGTTGCATAGTTTTACGATAGCTTTTCTGGGGAGTTGTTTTATGACTACCCCGTTAATAAGATCATACCCTGGGGCTTTTTTCGAATTAATATTTTTGATTTCTGTTAATATTTCTTTTGGTGATGTAAGCTTAATATGGTCCTCGATTTGATGGGGTTCATTTAAATGAAAGTGTTCATCTGGTGCTTCGTGGGGCTGAAATGTTTTTTCTAAATGACTTGCAAAAATATCTGCTTTTTCTTCGTTACTCCTTGCCCACTGGTTGTTAGATTTTCGTATGGGTGGAATTTGGATAATTGGTCTTTTAAAATCTTTGGTTGCTTTCCAAAGGGAATAGTCGGTATTTTTATCATCTGTAAGTTCATTAAGAAAATGGTTAATAGATTCATTTTTTATGACTAGAATTTCTCGCCTAATGCGCTGCGTCATGTTGTTGAGATTTGTTTTGTCCCGAGGATCACGGCTTTGTTGCCACTTTCTTCTTAGTTTCCTTTTTTCCAATATAAGGTCTCTAATTTCCTTTGGATAGTTTTTTCCCTTAAAAATTCTCTTTGGTTTTGGACTGTTTTCCCAAGCTGCTTGTTGAATATTTGTAACAAAATAATCAACTTCTTTATCGATTTGTTCTGGCGTTTGCAATGGTACTGATAGGTTTATTTTTTCTGACAGACTTTGTTTAAAACTAATCCAGTCAGTCAGTTTATTAACTAGTGAGATATTTGCTTCTTTCTTTATTATGTTTTTACTAAGAGTTAGAATAATAGGTGAATGATCTGAGTGTAAATCAAAACTTTCTTCTATATCTACAAAACTTAAAGATATATTTTTTACTATAAAAAAATCAATTAGATCTGGAATTTTTCCTGGATCTGTTGGATAGTATGTGGGCTTACCAGTTGATATCGGCTCACATTGATATTCACTAATAGCTTGCAAAAGTTCTTTTCCTTTAGAATTCGTCAGTCTAGATCCCCAGTAGGTATTTTTTGCATTAAAGTCTCCTCCAATTATAAAACGGTTTCCTAATTTTCTGAGAAAATTAATGGTGAGGTTAGGCCTTCTGTAGAAAATAAAATATACCGAAGGACCACTCGAGATAGCTCGAGAAAAACGTACGGGAGTTAAGAGGGACTGTATCTTTCCACAGGGCTCCAACAGGGAAAAAAGAGCCTAAAAACTTAAATACCAAAAATAGCGCAGCAATGAAAAATTATCAAGAAACGACTTACCATTAGATGTCTTTTGTAGCTACTTGGCTGGCCAGCCCGATTATACGCGAAGTACCAGACTCTCCATTGTTCTATAGTTCAAAATGTTCCAAACACTAATATCTAATAAACTAAAGCGTAAAATTAATAGTTTCCACAATTTTAATATAAAATGATAGCGGTGCGGTGACTTTACTTGCACGAGGCGCGTGGTTGAGTGTTCGCCCAGACAATCGGCGTTTTCGTCTGCTAGGCCGAATTTAGCCGCTTATTTGAGATAAGCGGCTAAATTGCTGGAAGAAGCGCGCGAAGTTTAAATTTAAAATATGGAAAGATATAGCGTAAAGTAAATCAAAATAATATTCTAAAAACGCTTGTAAGCGTAGAAAATGTAACCCAAAAATATTTAAAAACTAAGAGAGATAGCTTCTCTAATTTTAAGTGAAAATTAGAGAATATAATTATTTACAAAAATAAAAACAAGTTGGGAAACTTGTTCATTCGGCCCACCAAAATGAGCATCATTTTTCGGTAGGTGAATCTGAATCAATTGGAAGGGGGCAAAGCTTGACTAAAGGTCGTTTAAAGATACCGGACGCGGTACGAACATTTGCCACCCTAGCGTGCCCATCAGGCCCTTTAAAAATTTCAATAATGCGACCTACCCGCCATTGAAGGGGCGGTGATAACTCGTCTTTGATAAGAACGAGGGTACCTATTTTTGGCTCTGCGCATGGTTCCAACCATTTATTTCGTACTTGAAGGGTATGTAAAAATTCTTGGCTCCAACGACGCCAAAAATCGGCTTGTATTCGTTGGACCAAGTTCCATCGCGATAACCGATTCTCAGGTTTACTTGAAAAATCTTCATCAGGAACAGAAACTAAAGGTCCATGTGTTAAAAAATGTCCCGGTGTTAAAACCTGTAGATCGTTACAGTCGGTAGATTGCGGGGTCAAGGGGCGAGAATTTAAAATCGCCTCAATTTGACAAAGAACCGTGTACAACTCCTCATAACTTAGAATTTGCGAGCCAATGGTACGAATTAAGTGAGTTTTTACTGATTTTATCCCTGACTCCCAAATACCGCCGAAGTGGGGAGCTGATGGAGGGATAAAATTCCAGGCGATAGCTTGTTGCGTGCAAGCATTTCTTGCAAGATCAAGCAATTCTTTGCTTGATTTAACGAAATTTGTGCCATTATCTGAAAAAAGAGTTTTTATGTAACCTCTTCGGGCAACAAAGCGACGTAGCGCAGCTAAAAAAGCGTCCGAAGTTAGATCTGACACTAACTCGAGATGTAAAGCTTTAGTATTTAGACAAATAAAAAGGCAGATATATGCTTTTTGTGTTTTTACACCTCTGTGTTTACTGAGAGTGATAGGTATAGCACCACTAAAATCTACTGCACTAAAAGTAAAAGGCTTTTGTGGAATCAAGCGGTAGGACGGAATTTGTCCCATGATTTGCTCATAAGAATGCGGTTTGACGCGAAAGCAACGAACACATTTGGATAAAACCGTTTTAATTAAGCGTTTGGCAGATAAAATCCAAAAAATTTGACTAATGAGATATTGGACTGTCTGCACTCCAACATGCAAATATTTTTTGTGCATATATTCAATAAAAATATAAGAAAGTCTACTTTCCTTGGGTAAAAGAAGAGGATGTTTTTGTCCGTAAGAAATAGTCATGGCTTGTTGAATGCGTCCTCCAACTCTTATAAGACCATCCTGGTCTAAAAAGGGATTCAATTTTTGTATGGGTTTTATGCATTTTTTCTGGTTTTGAAGGTTAAGAATTACTTCAGAAAAGTATTTTTGTTGTTCGTGCTTAGCCAAACATTTTAAAGCGTTAAAGAGATCGATATAATCTATATTTGTCTTTTTTCTGACGTCTGCGGATAGTCTACAATTATTTATGAATCGCAAACTGCGGGCTAAAAGTAGTTGAATAGCGTAAAAATCGGATTTATTATTTAAAAGCGAATCTAAAAAATTTTCCGTTATTCGGTCACAAGAAATCAGAGCAACCTTTTTTTCGTTCCTCAGTCTCTAAACTGTCATTTATTTTGACTTGCGGGGTTTTTGTTGGCCATTTATCGAAAGATTCTTGTAAAAAACTAGGGGCGGCCCACCATAGGGGATGATTTAAAAGCTCACTCGGCGAGCAGCCGCGGCTGGCTACATCGGCACTATTGAGAAAGGTGAGGGTATATAACCAACATTCTGGATTAATATTATCTTGGATAAGACTAACACGATTTGCGACAAAAGTTTTCCATTTACTTGGATGGGATTTTATCCAGTGTAAAACAACCATTGCGTCCGAAAAAGCGTAAATATTATTTATTGTGAACCTTTTTATGAATATATCATATGTGTATTTTAAGACCTCAGATAAAAGAGTAGCGGCTAGAAGTTCTATTCTCGGAATACTAACAAATTTTTTAAGTGGAGCGATGCGACTTTTCGCAAGAACAAAATATATGTGATATTTAGCGTTTCGTAAGACACGTAAGTATATTACGCATGCGTACCCTCGTTCACTCGCATCACAAAAACCACAGAGATCGATGGATTCGGCGTTGGTGATGTCAATGTGGCGGGGTAAACTAAATTTTTCTAAAACTTGAAATTCAGATTGATAGAGTGTCCACTGACGAACTATTTCTAAAGTAGGCGTGGCGTCCCAGGAAATACCAAGTAACCAAATTTGTTGAATCAAATATTTTAAAGTGAATGTTACTGGGGTAAGATACCCATGGGGGTCATAGCAGCGTGCTAAAAAAGACAGAAACGTCCTTTTAGTACAGCTTTGCTGATTAGGTAATATGTTAAATCGAAACTCGTCGTAGGAAGGATGCCAGCACAGGCCTAAGACCTTAGTGACGTCATCCGAATCGAGAGATAAAACTGCGGGGTTGACTAAGGAGGGATCTAAATGAGAGATCACTTCTGAGCGATTGCTAGACCATTTGTGTAATTTCAAGCCAGCGTTTCCTAATAACTCCGTAAGCTCATGCTGCAAATTTAACGCCTCTTGAACCGTTTTACATGAAGTAGTGACGTCATCAATATAGGTATCGTTAAGTATAACTTTAGCAGCGTGAGGGTAGTTATCATATTCGGATTCAGCTAAGTGCTGAAGGGTGCGTAAAGCGAGATATGGTGAACAGTTCACTCCGTAAGTGACAGTTCGTAGTTTAAAAACGGAAACTTTTTCATTAGGGTTAAACCGCCAAAATATTTTTTGGTATTTTTGATGATCAGGGTTGATATTTATACAACGATACATTTTTTGAATATCGCAGGTGAGCGTCACAGGGTTAAGGCGAAAATGTAATAATATTTGAATAATATCTTTTTGTAGTTTTGGCCCCGATAATAATACTTGATTAAGCGAAATATGCGTAAAAGGGTCAGTAATACTCGCATTAAAAACTACCCTTGTCTTAGTAGTGATAGCTTCATTTTTAACAACAGCGAAATGTGGAATAAAATAGCTGTCTGAATCGTCTTCTTTTTCTGAGTCATAGTCCATATGACCCAATTCCAAATATTCATTCATAAATTTAGAATATTCACAATACAAGTTTTTATCGCGAAGCAGTTTTTTTTCTAAAGATTTTAGAGAAAATTAGAGAATATAATTATTTACAAAAATAAAAACAAGTTGGGAAACTTGTTCAATTAAGATATTGATTTTTCTTTAGTAAGTGCCTTGGTGGTATATAGACAGCACTTATGACTAATGTATATGTTTTGGTTTTTACACTTACTAATGTAGCTTGAATCTCTATGGTTTTATATCCCATCTCCTCATAGTGTGATATATTTTCTTTAATTATTACAGCACTTCCCCCATGTGCAGTATTGCTAGGGTGAGTTGTATGATACACTTTATAACCTTTAAATTTAATGTGAGACTGGTTAGTGAAATGCGTTTCTGACACAAGACAGACGTCAATTTTATTCTATGTCTAGAATAACTTGCAAGTCTTGCTGATGTTGCAAGAGACCATTGGCATTCCAAGCTAGGATTCTAAGATTACTGACCATTTTGAGGCATATTGGTAGCTCCGTTATTGCTACTTTCTAGTTTAGTTAATCGCTCATCAAGTTTGTTCAATTTCTCCAAAATTAATTGAAGTGTTTGTTCCATAGTATTTTGACTACTGATATTAATATCAGGTATAGTAGCTGTTGCTGCTACTTGGCTGTATGTCCTTGTCACAGAGTTTTGTGTGACTGTGTTTCTTGTCTGTTGGTTTTGTCTATTTGTACTCACGTTTGGTATGAGATTCGGTTTCTTAGGTTTATTTTTCAATTTTTGTATTTCCTTAGCAACAAGGCATCCTCTGTAGTTAGCAGGATGCTTGCCTCCACAGTGGATGCATTTTGGCTCAGATTCTTTTGGTTTGGGGCATTCTACAGTAAGATGTTTCCCCGTGCATTTTACGCAACGTGGTTCTTTAGCGCAATATTTTTGCGCGTGTCCATAAGATTGGCATCTTTTGCATTGAGGGACTAACTTTGAGGTTTTTAGTGCTTTTATTTCCACTTCAATCCCAAGGATACTGGAAATTTCAAAAATTTTGTTGATATCTTCATCGTGGCTAAATGTGAGCATAAACATGTTAAGAGGTTGTCTTGTTCTCCATTTAAGTTTGTTGCTGGCCTCCAGTGCCTTAAAACCTTTTTTTTGTAGGTCAGCTACAATTTTTTGTGGGTCACATGAGAAGTGTAGCCTATTCGCTATTACTCTAATTGGCCTTATTTGTTTGTTTTCGTATGAGTGCCATTGATGCTTTATTTCATTAAGCATTTTAGTAACCAGCCGATAGCTGTCTGCGTCTTGTACATTTATTTTAATATTTTCGTTATTTAAAACTTTTATTTTAACTCCTTGTATGATATTTAACTTTTCATAAATATCATTAAAATTATTTACGCCATTTACCATAATCGGTGGAGGTAATGGAGCTTTTTTAACCTTAGTTGGGGGTTCTTCATTTTGTGTTTTATTGGAGAGCTCTCCAGTGCCCGAGCTTTGTTGTGGTGGTGAGAGTGAAGTATCCATTCGACGTTTTTTCCAACCTTTTCCTTTTTGTCTGATCCACTCAGTTTCTCTTGCCAGATCGTCCTCATCAGTAATGTAGTCCATGTCAGACTCTTCTTTTTTAGTGACTTTTGTCTCTAAATCTGCAAATTTTCTTTGCATACTTTCCAGTTGACTTCGGAGATAATCCACTTGTACACTAAGTGAATTTTTTTCGTTTTGGGATTTTTTCCATTCGCTATATAAAACTTCTTCATTTTGTGTTCTAGCATGGCTATCCTGAAATAATTCGGCATTATCCATTTTTTCTTGATTTTGTTTGGGCTTTTCGCTAATTTTTAAAACAAGTTTCACAGGTGATGGTACACTTTTTTTGCTTTTAAACATGATATATTATTTATAATACACATTGTATATAGATTTTTAACACAGTTATTTCGCGCGCGAGGTTTATTGTGAAAAAGACAGAAAAGATCGTGTGAAGCAAAAAAATTCGAAACAAAAAACGGAAATTTTTTTTTGTTGTAACTCTTGAACTATGTTACCGATTTTATTGAAAAAAGCTGGTGTTTGCAGTTAATGAATCAGAATTTGAAGAAAAAATAATTTATCCGCAATCTTGAAATTACAAGATGGAGCACAAAATCATGCTAAATCCTTTAAATTTGCTTGTTGAAGTGTAAACTTCTTTAGGCGCGTTTAGCAGTTTTGTGGGTAGTGAATTGAACTGAGCCGTCAGGATCGGCTATGTAACGCTCATTCGGGTGAAGTCAAATCGAGGTGACTAACTGCGAGAAGGACATTCAGCAAGCGATATGATGATGCAGATGAAGGCCAGAATTATTAATTTCGTTTTGTATAAGTTTACACTTCTGCTGTGTGGTCTTAAGCACACACACTTTTTTTACTTTTATGTTCCAGATCTTTTTTTAGTTTTTTTTTAATTTATAAAAAAATCCTATTTCTGCCACGCACGGACGAGGTACGCATTACGAAAATCAGTTGGATTGGAAAAAAATTAATTTTTGTTTTAACCTTTATTGTACAGATTTCAATTCTGTCTCCATTCATTTCCTAATAAATTAATTATTACTAAACCGATTTTCCTCAAACAAAAAGTATCAAGGCAAAAATTAATTGCGCTTTAAAGGTCCCTATCGAAATTTATCACCTTCTTAAAATTTAGGATGGCGGTCAGAATCAAACTTAACCTTTCAAAGAGGTTTGTTTATTCTTACGTTTCGAGAAACTATTAGTTTTTTTTAATTCGTGAAAAAGCTCTTTATAAGCCACACAGAACAAATCTTAAATCAATAAAATTGGCTTAGCAGTTTGGGAAATATTAATTTTTATTTTAACCATTGATAGAGCAAAGCTGTTTCAGAAACTATACGATTGCCTAATTCTGTCTGCATTTCCTCACAAATCAATTAAAACTAAACCAATTTCAATGAAAAGTATCATAGTGAGAATCGATTGCTCTTTAAGTCACCATAGCAACTTTCGTCAATTTTTAAATCAAAGATGGCCGTCTAAATAATATTTGTCTCTTTATGAAGGATCGCTATTTTTAGTTGCGAGTAATTTTCACCCCTATCGATGTTAACCATGATGCTTTTTTGTTCATTAAAAGCAGTGCATTAATAAGGAGTTCATAAGCAAAGAAATGCAAGCAGAATTAAAAATGCAAACAAGAAATCCATCCCAAATTTTTAGGTTCATAGATTGTTTGCTAATTTCCGAAGAAAGTGTATTTTTCCCATATAATAATTGTTTTTTACTTCCTGTTAAACTTTGATAAATTATTATAATCCAAAAAACTATTTTGTCTGGAGGTAAGCCCATCAACGACGCAGTCACCTAAGGTGTTGTTATATGAGGGCAGCCAAATGCGTACAATAAAACGAAAAATTTATTAAAAAATTAATAACACCACTTGAAAAGTGCAATTCACCCTATTAAAATCGATGATATAGTTAAAAAGTTATAATTAATAATAGTGATTGGTTTTTTGAGGCTACTTATTAATTTAGATATTTATGAAATAATAAACTCCGCTAGCGATATTTTTGAAATACCGGTAATTTTATAAAAAAAAGTTTTGTTGCGAAATTTTATTAAAAGATTCTGATTTTCTTCTCTACGAATGCATCAAAAAGATAATGACACAATGTATTGCATTGTTTTTGACACATTTGTTCCAAGCCATCAGATTTCTAATTACTTGGAGCCATATAACTATGAGATACTTGAAATAATACTCTAGAGGTGGTATTGCATAGAGTAGGATTTCCTTAAGGTCGATAAGTATATCAGTAGTAACTCAGGTGACCAACAAATTGGGAGAAAACATGATGACGCCTCCGCGATGCTTAATTTCAAATTCACTATTACAGGTATTATGGGAAGTATGCCAACATTTTACAAATAAAGCTTTAAAATTACTGCCTATATAAAGCATTCCTAAAATTGTCTTATTATAATATTTTTACCCTAGAACTAATATGGTATATATAGGTACACGCTGATCTAGAGCTAAATAGAAAACATTTGTAAGTACTTGCAAGCCCCAAAAGCCGCAGAAAACAGCCAGTAATTTATTTGGTATTTGTATTTTTTGTAACTTTAGACCCCTTTAGTACGTCTATGGGCAGGGCCCGTAGTAGGCACGGGCAAACCGGGCTTCTGCTCAGGGGCGCCCAATCATAGGGGCGCCAAATCAGAGCTCTAAAGGTGCTAAATTGTACATCTGGAGTAGCCGGATTAGATGTATTTAGAAGTATGAGTATAGGCGCGCCAATTTACTGTTTCGCCCAGGGCGCCTAAATATCTAGGGTGGGTCCTGTTATGGGCTTCAGTTATTTAAACGTATTGTAGGTTCTAAGGTTCTATATAAATTCAAAGCATTTTGAGACATAAAACATATTAATATTTTGACAGCAAATAATTAAAGTTTTTGTAGTCGGCACCCCAACTAAATATAAAAATTTTGGTTCCGTTTTCGAGATAAGGTTCTCTTTAAATTTGGTATGGCTGTATTATTTTAAACATTATAAAATTGTCATTTGTAAAACGATATTTAAGGTAAATGTTGTATTTTTTAAAATTTCGACAATTTTTTAAAAAGTGCTATTTTTAAGTATGTTTGGCATAAAAACTCCGGCACGATTTTTGTAAAATTATACAGTTTTTGAAAGCTTGTTTCTTAATATAACTAATTCCTTTGGAGGATCAAAATCACCCAGAAAATATGGAAATCCGAGGCACACAAATGAAGAGATGTCAAATTGAGCCATAAATCCAATGTTTTTTTTACATAGCATTACTTAAGTTTGAATTTTTTTATTAGACACCCGGTCTACTTTACATTTACCGCAATATTTTTTAAAATAATTTTGTTAAGTTTTAATAATATTTCGATAAGAAATAAGAATAAAAAAATTAGTAGTAGTACTTTAAAAAAATTATTTAATCTTAAGAGCATTTTTTAAAAATTTTTTACAAAACGCGATATTGCTAATTTTGTTATTTTTTTGTGCGGTTCCGTGTAAAGATGATGATATAAATTTAAGCACAATGTGGTAGGCTAACTCAAAAAATACAATAATTATTATACGAGATCAAAATCACCACTAAACTGTGTTCGAGGGAAGCAAATAATCCAAAAATTATAAAAATTGCAAATTTAAATTTTGGTAAAAATTTCACTTCTAAAATTTTTAATAAAAAAACTAAATATATTTGTTGAGATTGTTATAGAGCGGTAGATAGATACATCTACTGGCTGCATAAAACTGAAAACAAAATTGTCCTGCAAATTACCGTTTTTGAGATATTTGACAAAAAGTAGGTTACTATCAATCTTCACCTTTAGGGCGTCGCGACGCTACCTATAATGCGACGCCGAGCAAATCACTGTTTTTTCGTAACTTCGTAGGGAGTCCTTAAACAGCATGCCAAGTTATATCAAGATCACCCAAAAATTGAATATTTCCAATTTGACTGCCCGACCATTTATAATAAATGTTCTTTAATTTTAAAGTTTTTTTGAAATTTTTAATCAGTAGGCCAGCGGAATTACTATAATTTAAGGCAAAAAAAAAGAAAATTATTAACAGAACTTGGATCATTGGAAATTATAGAGCGGCGAAAAACGAAGTTAAAAAAAATAAATGCGTGAGCAGGGGCGTTGCGGGTTAGGTTTGGGGGGGGGGGGGTAAAAAGTGGCAGCGAATCGTATTATTACGATTTCCGGCGATAGTTGACCCCGGACAAAAAAGTCATATACAGAAAAGTCATAGGCCATGAAGTCATAACCTCAAAATGTTCGAGAAAAATTTTAAAAACCGTAATTTTTTTTTTTTTAGTTTTTTATTTTTTTTTTGCAAAAATAATGTCAGTTTAACAAAACTTGGTAAGAGTAGAGCTCTTTGGGTGCTAAATGTCTACAATATTTTACAAACAAAAAAATTATGTCGTTTCAAAGATATTTGTTTTTTCCACTCAAAAACACTTTATTTTTAAATGAAATTTCTCCTTCAGAAAATTATCGTATCCAGTTCTGCTGGTACTCAGTATTTGGCACTGAGATATACTTCTTGGCGAAATAAAAAAAGATTATATGTGTCATTTAAAAAAATGTCCAAAAAAGGAAAAAATTTTTAAAAAATTTGTCAGAATATTTTTTTAAGTTACTGTAGTTATTTTAGAAGTTTTAAAACATTTTAGCTCACACATATACTATACTATAGTAGTGTGAGCTATGGTGATCCTAATTTTTTCGAGAAAAAAAAAGTTGCTCCGATTTCAAAAATTTTTATATATCTTTGCGTTTCAGATGATTTTGAAACTTTTTTGTCGCGCCGTCTGTCTGTCTGTCTGTCTGTCTGTCTGTATGTCTGTCTGTCTGTCTGTATGTCTGTCTGTAACGACCAACGCGCATAACTCAAAAACCGCTTGGCCGATTTTAATGAAATTTGGTACCTAGGCTGGGTCTTGGGTCGAGATGGTCCCATTTAAAAATGAACAAAATCCACCGAACACAAGCCAAATAAAAGGGTGGGGGAAGATTTAAAAAATTAGAGTTTTTGTGAAAATATGGCGTGTGTGATATCAAACGAAAGGTAATTGAGTATGTAGTTAAACAAAATACATTTTAGTTTTTTTTTCTTCAAAAAGGGTGGGGGTAGATTTCAAAAATTAGAGTTTACGTGAAAATATGGCGTGTGTGATATCAAACGAAAGGTAATTGAGTCCGGAGTTAAACAAAATACATTTTAGTTTTTAATTTTTTTAGGGGTGGGGTAGATTTTAAAAATTTGAGTTTAAGTCAAAACATGGCTTGTGTGGTATCAATTAAAAGGTAATTTAGTCTCGAGTTGAATAAGATATGTTTCAGGTTTTAGTTTTATTATCTCGCACGTACACTATAACTATAGTACCTAGTGTGAGCTTAGGGGCCCATATATTGGCAGAGTATTTTAAAACTGACTATATTACTCAATTTTACACAAGAAAAATGGCTATAATTATGACTAAAAAAAATTAGGCTACCCGCCTTGCTTTTTGAAAATTAATGTAAATATATACATTATAACAAAAAAATTTTTTTTTTAATAAAAAATTTTTATCGCTCTGTATGTTATTTTTAATTTCTTTCTGAGTTTTATCGCCCCCAAAAAGTGCCGCCTAGAGCGAAGTACCCTGTCACCCCCTGGATAAGCCAATTTCTATATGTACAGGGTTTTCCCCATTAACTTCAAGTAGTAGACTTGGAATAGGCTTGTATTTCATTCATAAATTCATTTTTGTTTTGGAACGATATGCAAAACAAAATTTAGTGAGTGGAAGAGAGATACAAAACGTGTTTTGTTTTGGTTTTATTCTTATGTGGCAACGCCGGCTTGTTGCTTTACTACGTATGTCTGTGATAGGTGCGGTTTAATCGTAGATGTAGGCAGTGGCGGAGTAAAATAAAAATAAAATAAATTGTGATTTTTAACATAGGTTAAGTCCATAAATAATATAATTAACACGATTTTTTTTATCATTCTCCTCTTCGTTACGTCTTTTATAGACAAATTAGATTAAAAAAACATTGGGCGCCGTACGACTTGGCTTCCGATTATACTTTTTTTGATAAAATATTGAAAAAACACAGAATATTCAAAAATGTCTAATAAATACTTTACGCAATTTTCTTGTGATATGACTTTGCTAACTATTTGTAGTCAGTAGTAGACCTGAGTCCATTGAGTCGAGTGTTGGAATATATTCTGAGAATTTTTAGGTTTTAAGAATTTTTTAAAAAATTTATCATTTTAAGGTTTTAAGAATTTTTTAAAAATTTTAAATTTTTTTAAAATTTGAAGGTTTTTCGTAAAAAAAGTTTTTAGAAGCGTTATCCCAAAATATTTAATTGCAAAACAACTATTTGCACCGAAGAAATAAACCGATGGGTTGATCAATATGTTAATACTGTTAACGACCAATAAGAATCAGGACCTGGTAGGACTTATTTTTAAGAACTCAGCAGGAATATAAAAATTGTAGTAAGGTTTGGTTAGGTATTTTTTAAACCTGAACAGGACCAATAAGGACTGACAGGATCTATACATATATTTTTGTTGTTGATTATGATATTGATCTGCATTTTTTGTACTAATTTCGGTGCCTGATATTTGTGACTGGTGAACTTTGGCATCTTCAAAAATCAAAATTAGAATTGTAACAATAAATAACTTATATAAAAATATTAAATTACAGGGTGTAATTTTAATGATGCACCAAATTTTAAGGCGTGGTAGAGAAGGTCAAAAGAAGAATATTTTTCCTAGTCCACTTTGCATTAAACCTCTTTATTTTTTAGATACTGGGTGTCAACGTTAAGGATTTTTTTTCGATTTTTTATTATAACTTTCTTGAAAATTGCAATAGAAAATCAAAATTTTTTGGAGATATGTGCTACAATAGAAGTAACAATTATGTGATAAAATGATTTAAACAAAAAAATATTACTGAAAATTATGACTGTGATCTCTTTTTTTATCAAAAAATTTAAAAAAATCTTTTTAAATTTGATACTATTATCACAATTTTTTATAATTATTAAGAGGCCTTTAGATGTTTACAAAAGCTCAAAATTGTTTTGTAAATTTAATAGCTCAGAAAAAAAATAATTCTTACAAAAATTTACAAATTTATACCTATTGCAAAGGTTATTTGGCCACACTGTATCTCTTTAATCTGTAATTTTTCAGAAAAAAGGAATAGAAAATTTTTTGATCACAATGCACTAGAAAATTATTTGCCGATGTCAAATTTGTCATTTTTAAATGTCCCAGTTCTACCTCACTCTTCAAACTTTACAAATGCTTTAACTTGGAAACAAAAAACTTTTGACCATTAGTTATTTGAACTTTTTCTCCAGTTTTGACCTTCTGCACCAACCCTTAAAGTTTGGGGCATCATTTAAATTACAACCTGTATACTTGGTCATTTAAATTTAATGTTTTGATCCTTTTTTTAGTCCAAAAGTTAAGATTTAGTACCCTTTTTGACATTATTGACAATCTTATAGTTAAAACGTCCGCCAAGGAAGTCAAAAGGCCACTAAGTAAGTAAGGTATCTTACTTTAAAAACAAATAAATAGTGAAGTTAAAATTTTAACGACAGATGAGATTACTAACTAAAACCGCTACAAATAACAGGTAAAAATGCCAGGTTGGTTGGGTTAGGTTAAGTTTAAAAAAACTATTTTTTTTTAAAATCAAAATCCTCAAAGTCTCTTAGGAACTATGGCAGCGTCAAAAATTGCTTACTGTAGCTGCGTTCGGTACTTGCATCTCAGACGCGACGGATTTTTGGTCACGTGATTACAGATTAGTCTGAGCAAATTGGAATTAACGAACGATCTGATCTAACCAAAAACATTATGTACATATTGCAACTCACGCCCAGCTATAATTTTGGAAAAATTTTCCTGTGATGTCGGAAATTTATATAATTTGTTGTCTCCAACATCAAATAATTCGATTTCAATCTTTTTACATAAAAAATATTTTTGTAAACAAAACAAATACGCAACATGACGTCACAATCTTGGATCAATCTGTTTCGTCGGTCAAAATCCACGGAGCAACCAGATTTACGTCCGAGTAGTCTGAGCAGAATTACCGAACGATTCAGATCTACCTCCCCTCGTACGTAAATACCGAACGCAGCTACTGTTAAAAATAAACAGAACTGTTTTGAACAGCAGATCTGAAAAATATATTTTTCAAATAGTCAGAGTTGGAAAGTTGCTTATGTCTGATAAATTTTGTTGTTCGACTACTTTTGAAAGACCCTGTAGATAGGTATAAAAAAAAATAAAGGCTTTGATTTTGAAAAATTGGATTTGTAAGAAATGTAGGTACCTGTGGTTTGCTTGGGTTTTTTCAAGTTATAAGATGTACCTAGATAGGTAGGCAAATTCCTTGAGCCAAAATATTTGTTTATTTTGTTGTATAAACGCATAACAAATTGTAAATTTTAATTGGCGCCAGCCAATTTTAATTGGCGTCAGCCAATTTTGACCATTATTAAACGTACAATTTTTCAAAAAACAATAAATAAACAAGAACCGTGTACCTAACTACTGCCTAGTTATCCCCTTTTGTAACAAAATAAACTAAAGTACCTACCTATATGACAACATCTAGTTCAATTAAATTATCATTTTATAAAATAATATTTTCACACACAACCATTCACAAAACATGCACAAAACTAAACATCTACGCCAATGCATTGGGCAATATTTTGACATTTTAACTCACCGATGAAATGATGTTTCTTTATCTAAAACATCAAGTTTTTTACACACAGTACACTCCCAAACTATTATATCGGTTAAAAAAATAGTTTTTATCGTCTTTCTTTAAAAAAACAGAAATTTGTCTTTAATTTGCCAAAAAACACAATAAAATCACTAAAAAACTCGAAAGCTAACTGGTTGTTCACACATGAATGAATGAAAATATGAGGGTTAGTTTCGTTTACCGGGACATTTTGGCCCGCTGTGTCTCTTTTCCGCTCGATGTGGGAGGGTTTGAGAGAGATGCAAGACATACGGCGCATTTTGAGATGACTACTAACGAATATTTACTACGCGTGTGTTCACTTTTCAGAATAGTGCTTTTTGCTTTAAATCAAACAATTCAAACGTATCTCTTTCGCATGCAGAGCGGGAGGATTTAACAAAGATGCAAACTGTCTCGACCCATTAAGATAAGTTATTAAATTAAATTTACTTCGCTCTTGTTATTTTTATATCCTTCTCTATCGTGCCTACAATGGGTCGTGTTCCATCTTCATTGCCGGTTAAAAAATACATACGTCACATGAGACAGAATATTTGATTTTTGCTCAGCACTCTCTCTCTGTTTCCTTATCTATACCTCGAAATCAATGGTTTTCTCGTATATGTTTACACCATATCTTAAACGTTTATTTGAATTGTTATCAAAATATGATACAAAATACAAAGGTTTCATAATTTTTTACGAGGTTTAAGAATCTGAGGGTCAGAATGTATTTTTTTTTCTAAATGTCAAAATTTGACAGTTTTTTTTTAAATTGAACATATATATTATTTTAGATTTTATTAGACCTTCGTTCTTCCTGATTTCAAAAATATATATGTTGAGATTATTTAGTTTATTAGTTTTGGAGATATATGCGTTTAAAAGTTTTAAAAAATTTAAGTTTCAGCCATGAAAAAGACAATCGCATTGACACAAAAAGTGAGCTGTTGCTTTTGTAAGGTATATAATTTACTAATATTTTCCATCTGTGGTGATTCTGCGCAGTAATGTGGGGCGCCGCAAGCAAGTAAAAGCAAAAAATAATACAATTTTTTTTTGAAAAATATTAATATCTAAAACTTCATTGATAATTTTCGACATAGCTTCCTTTATTATTTAATTTTGAATAATTCTTATAAATTTTCTGTAAATAGCTTAATAGATAGAGTGCGTAGAATTTCCATTGAGATCGACAAATATCTGTTCTATTTTCTCTTGTAGAATTTGAACAGGCTCGAAAACACTTCAAATTCTACAATAGAATTGTTTTTTCATGGTTTCGATGTTTTAAAGAGTATCGATTTAATTTTTAAAACTTTAAACGCATCTATCTCAAAAACTAACAAACGAATTAATCATAACATATATTTTTGAAATCAGGAAGAAAAGATCTATAAAAATCTAAAATAATATATAGGGTGTTCAATTTTTTTAAAAACCATCAACCTGTCAAATTTTGACATTTAGAAAAAAAACTTACATTCTGACCTTAAGATTCCTAAAATTTGTAAAAAATTATAAAACTTTTGTATTTATGGTATTTTGATATCTATTCAAATACACGTTTTAGATATGGTGTAAAAATATACGGGAAAACCCTGTACATAAAGAAATTGGGATATCTAGGGGGAAACAGGGTGCTTCGCTTTAGGCGGCACTTTTTGAGGGCGATAAAACTCAGGAATTAATTAAAAATAAGATACAGAGCGATGAAAAATGTTTATTAGAAAAAATATAATTTGTGTCATAATGTATATATTTACATTAATTTTCCAAAAACAAGGTGGGCCTATTTTTTTTGCCATAATAATAGCCATTTATCTTGCGTGGAATTAAGTAATCTAGTCAGTTTTAAAAAATGTTTTAAAACTTATAAAATAACTCCAATAACTCAAAAAAAATATTGTGATTTTTTTTTTGTTTTTTATATTTTTTGGACAAGTTTTTAAATGACGCATATTATCTTTTTTTAATTCACCAAAAAGTACATCTCATTGCCAAAAACTGAGTACCAGCAGAACTGGATACGATGATTTTCTGAAGGAGAAATTTTATTTAAACATAAAGCGATTTTGAAAGGAAAAAACAAATATCTTGGAAACTCAATTTTTTTGTTTGTAAAATATTGTAGACATTTAGCACCCAAAGAGCTCTACTCTTACCAAGTTTTGTTAAACTGACATTATTTTTGCAAAAATAAAAAATAAAAAACAAAAAATAAAAAAAATTACGGTTTTTTTAATTTTTCACGAACATTTTGAGGTTATGTAAAAAATGACATTTACAAAAGTTTTAGATATTTTCATGGCCTATGACTCTTCTGTATGTCACTCTTTTCGCCGACGTCAGCTTTCGCCGTAAATCGCAATAATACGATTCCCTGCCCCTTTCTACCCCCCAAACCTAACCCGCAACGCCCCTGCTCACGCATTTATTTTTTTTTACTTTGTTTTTCGCCGCTCTACAATTTCCAATGCTTCAAGTCCTGTTAATAATTTTCTTGCTCTCAAAGTGTAATTTGCCTGGTCTACAGTCAATATTTTATAAAGACATACAAAGTCATTATAAGATAAAAACAGATTGAAAATTATTTATAAAGTGCAATAAATAAAACATTTTTTAAATGAGTTTTTATTATTATAAAAAAAGCTACAAATGAAAACTAAATTAACGACTAACTATAGATGAAATAATACATAGTCTAATTGATTGGTAAAAAAAATATAATGAAAAACCAAACACTATCTAGTATACTTAAATTTCCTTTTAACATTTCTGGTGAGTGATGAGTGAATAAATAATGAAACAGTTGTTCATGAATAGAATCATTCTTAAATGTCTACTTTTTAACAGCTTGACGAAAATCTGACATGATTTAAAAGTAGCTCCTCGCCTTGGTTGTAAGTTATGTAGGGTATGTTTCAAAGCAGTATATACATAGCTTATCCCAACATATCCAAAAACTGAAAACAATAAAAAAAATCAACTTATGACCACGTTAATCATAGGTACTAGATTATGGTAAGATAAAGATTTAAAATTAAGGAATAAAATTATTCACAGTACATTACGCTGCTGGGTAATCCCTCGTTTACCCATCAATTAAGCACAAATTTAGTGTTAATTTTGTATGTGTCTCCCTTTTACTTAATATCAAAAGAAAGACATAAAATTAACACTAAATTTGTGCTTAATTGATGGGCAAACAAGGCACCCACCAGGAGGATGGGACAATTCGCCGCGGCCGATTTGCCGCAGCCGATTCGCCTTGGCCGATTCGCCGCGGGACAATTCGCCGCCGGCCGATTCGCCGCGGGGACACTTCGCCGCGAGATTTTTTATTTTATGATATTACCATTGGCAATTGTTTAAACAGTTTTATTTAGCTTGACTTCATATAATATATTTGTTTATTTGTTTGATCATAAATTTTTCAAACTTTTTCAACTAGTTATTTGGTGGTTAGTATAATACAATTCAAAATTTTTTTTATTAGAAAAATAAATAAAATGGCTGATTTTCTTATTTATGAACCGATTTGCCTCAAACTTGAAACATCGCGGCGCTTAGGGTAACATAATACAATTTTTGACTTAAATTTAAAAAAATTAAAATGGCGGATCAAAAATGGCGGATTTTCCCATTTATGAACCGATTTGCATCAAACTCGGAACTTTGAGGTCTTTCAGGTCGCTGATTATTATTTTTAACTTAATTTTAAAAAAATCAAAATGGCGGTTCCACAATGGCGCAATTTCTTATTAATAAATCGATTTGTCTGAAGCTTGAAACATCACGGCGCTTGGGGTAACTTAATACAATTTTTGACTTAAATTTAAAAAAATTAAAATGGTGGATCAAAAATAGCGGATTTTCCCATTTATGAACCTATTTGCATCAAACTCGGACTTTGAGATCTTTCAGGTCGCTGATTATTATTTTTAAGGGGTAAGCCCCGAGGAATCCGCCATTTTCAGGTTTTAAAATTTTAATCAAAAATTGTATTGAGTTACCTTAGGTGCCGCGATGCTTCAAGTTTGAGGCAAATCGGTTTATAAATAAGAAAGTGCGCCATTGTGGAACCGCCATTTTGATTTTTTAAAATTAAGTGAAAAATAATAATCAGCGACCTAAAAGATCTCAAAGTTCCGAGTTTGATGCAAATCGGTTCATAAATGGGAAAATCCGCCATTTTGGATCCGCCATTTTGGATCCGCCATTTTATTTATTTTTCTAATAGAAAAAATTGTTGAATTGTATACTAACCCCAAATATCTAGTTGGAAAAGTTTCAAAAAAGTTATGATCAAACAAATAAACAAATATATTATATGAAGTCAAGCTAAATAAAACTATTTAAACAATTGCCAATGGTAACATCATAAAATAAAAAATCTCGCGGCGAATTGTCCCTGTGGCAAAGCGGCCGGCGGCGAATTGTCCCGCGGCGAATCGGCCGCGGCGAATTGTCCCCTACCCACCTACCAGGCATTGGAAACCTGTATTCAGAGTTCCGTAAAGTAAGCGATAAGAAGGTAAAAAGACACTACCAATACAAATTTTATCAAATGCCAATCTAAGCTCAAATGAGAAAATAAGAAAACTTACTTTAAATTTTCTCGGAAAACTATGCATCTTATACTCGTCTGAACTTTAGATACTTCACCCAGGAAAGCAACTACAAATTCGTATTGTTTTATATTTAAAAATTGCAAAAGTTACAAATTTAACAAAATTTAATTTTAATGCGTCACAGCAGCAAAGATTACCTACATAAGCCAAAAAGATAGATTTAAAATGAACCCGAAATAAAATGCGGTGGAAGAGGTTTTTCTACCTGAATAAAAAGGGGACGGAAAATCCAAACCACATAATTCTCAAAAAAAATAGAATAAGGAATAAAAGCGCGACCGCAGTGCCTCTTTTCAGCTTAGGGAGAACTTTACTTTAACCTAACGACCTGTCAAATTGCATTGAGTTTCCTAGGCGTGTTCCTTTAATAAACTCTTTAGAGTGAATCAGTTCTGGTATATTTATCCGGTATTGTTAGAATCTAATCTCCATCCATTTTTATATGGTTTATTGAGCAGCATTTTATGATATCCCCAGTGCTGGTTCGGGGCCAAAAAATTAGGCTGATGCGGCTTCCCTCGCTGCTTGGCTGCGGCCTCATTACAACCATGTTCAAAACTCATCTAACGATTTAAGAAAAAATTAAAAGTTTGTAAAAAGAATAGAAAACACCTTTAAAATGAAGTATTACTTGACTCACTTTCCCTATTCAAATTCTAGGGGTAATATTCACCCCTTGTATAAGAAGCACTCTACAAGAGTTCCAATCTTGTCAAAAACATATATCAATGATATATATATATCGGGGAATTTCTAAAATTTTAACAGTTTTCAAGAAATCCTGGCCTGGGTAACAAGAAGAAAGATTTGTCGTCTTCAATCCTATTTGGTAGGAAAAATTCAGAGCACAAACTGCCCTATTTTTTCTCTAACACCCACACTACTAACTCTGTCCTTACGATCACTTGCCACCCTTAACTAACTCCACTCATCACTGGTAAATGTACAAACCACAAGACAAAATGAGACAAAAATAAAATAATAGGGTGGTGTTTAAGGGTTGAGTTGCGATGTTGCCCATATCTCTGTCGATTCGCGGAGCGTGGCCACATGATGATAGTGGTTGTAAGGGGGTCAGGCCTATAATGAAGTTAGGTAACGATTGGAAATGGCAATAACCTAAGTAGGAATGGGCAAAATTATAAGCCAGTATTTTGGCTACTTTCCACTTCGGCTTATCTTAAATTTTAACTTAAGTAGTAACTCGACTTAAGTTATAAATTTACTTTCTAATGTTCCACTGCTGCCGGGGAATTACCTCTTTCCGTTTTAATGCGGAGACTAAATACTTCTGTCGTATTTACAACATATTTTGTTCGAGGGGACTGCTGTGTTTCATTTTTACTGTTCAGTTGGGTAGTAATAGATCTCTTTGAAATGGCGTAGTAAAAAACTTCTTAGTTTACGTAAAAAACCAGAAGTTTCAAGTGAAATTAAAAAAAGAAAAATAAGAAAAAAGTTTTCTGCTTCGGCCGGGGATCGAACCCGGGATCTCTTGCTATCTAGGCAAACATTCTAACCACTGAACTACCGAAGCCATACATAAATTTTCGGAAAACTTCCATCTATGCAGGCTGCGGTGTCTCAATACAAGAACGAGAAATTCTCAGGGTATTAACTCGACCAAGTCATCCAACTGATCTCTTTTAATTCTTCTTTCCCACCGTCAAAGGTATGATAACTCAAATTAGACGTAAAGAATCAACGTCTGAAAGCATGAGATACCAAATTGCAAATAATAGTTTTAGGTCCTTGCATTATTTGCAATTTGATATTTGATAAAATGGAAGTTGTTATGTTGTTAACGTTTCGGGAAGGAACATCTATCGTCAGCACGAAAAATTTAATATCGGAAAAACTCAAACAGTGAAAATTGTTAATAAATATATATTAAAATTTCGCAGTTCCCTCTCATAGCCGGACACCTCCAGTAAGCGGACAAAATCAACGAAACCGTGAGTGTCAGCTTAGAGGAGGTTCATCATTTTATCCAGGAAAAAAAAGTTCTCATAAAATTGTATCAGTAAAACACCTCGATATAAATTTAAAAGGAAAATATTAAATTTCCCAGCAATTTCCCAAAGCCACCCACACTATAGCGAAACCAACCCCCGTGCCGCGCAGTTTTGGTCTGCTCACTGCTTACACTGCTAACGCTGGCTCAGATCGCGGCACAGCACCACAGACAGATCCTCCTACAGGTCCGCGAGACCGTTTCGTTATAGAAGCGCTCGCGTATACAAGAACTCGCTATTTTGTTCTATAGAGAAATAAAAACACGTAGTTTTGTAGTGTGGTAATAATGCTTTAATATTTTAAGTGACTGTTATACACGAGTGTTTTGTAAACAATTTTTCTTTTTTGCAGTGGCTCTAAGTTTTTGAGGCGGTTCGGCTTAATTTAAACTGGACTCTAAGTAAAAATACGTGCGAGACGGGTATCGATCGTTGAGAAAAGAGCTCGAAAGATACTTGTTATTGTGTTAGAGAGAGGAAGAAACAGAGATAGAGGCGAGGGTGGATTCGTTCTCAAAAGGTAAACAGTTTGAGCCGGTGTTTTGAGCAGCCCTTGGGACTATTAAGGATTGTAGAAAGATAGGTGGCTTTTCTTTTGTATTGTTTTCGCGTGTGCAGTTTCTCGATATTTTATTTGTTTTGGGAATATTACTTGCTTGATAAAAGGTAAGTTTCTTAGGATTATTTGCTATTTTTTTAATATATTTTTTTTGTGTGTGACTATGTAAAATATTGCTGTTTGGTAATAATATCGTTGGGTCCATTGGCGGTTTACGGGGGGGGGGGGTGCTTAAGGGGGTAATCACCTGTCCCCAGAGCCCGTATCAGTATAAGGGCGGCTAGCTACTATATGTAAGTTAAGGGCTGAAAAAAATTATATTTTGTTGACTTGCTTTATGAGAAAAGCACTCATGGAAGAAATCGCCTATGGAAAAAAGTCACAGGAAAAAAAGCGCGTGTCAGCGCAAAAAATTGCAACATTTTTATATTATAAGGACCCCGGATAAGTAGGTTTGATCAAATATACAGATTACTTTTTTACCTTCCTAGCCTAGAGAAGGTATTATTTTCGACGAAAAAGTTTTTATTGAGATAACGTCAAAAATGTATTATTTGGATGTATTTTGATCTATCTTAGCAATATTGTCGTGATGTCTGTATCTGTGTGTGTATATTATTTCTGTCCGTAACACGATAGCTCCTAAACCGCTGAACCGATTTTCATAAAATTTTTAGGTAAAATTGTGTTCGACGCTCTTACGAGCTGATTACATTTTGGTCAAAATCCATTAATTCTAATGACAGTTTCTTGACAATTAAAAACTTTAAAAAATGCTAACTTTTTAAATGAACATCGTATCAATACACTATTTTTGGAATATAGTAGACTATATTTTGCTCAAAAACTTCGTATGAGCTTTAGTTTCTGAGATATTTACAAAAAACTGTTTTCCAGGCTAATATACAACGTGAAAATTTGAAGGATCCACCTCGATTTTCTCGAATATTATCAGGAAATTAAAAAAACGCGGAAATACGTCGACTTTTTTTGCAAGGGGGACATTTTTTGACTATCTTGAAATTTTTGTAGCACGAACCCCCTTCGAGGGGTATACTTTACCCCTATATTTTGAATAGGAAAACTGGGTCTAGTGATACCTTGTTTTGAAGCTCTCTTGAATATCTTTACAACCGTGTGAAAATTTTGAAAATCCATCGATTAATTTTTGAGATATTTGCTTTCAAATTTCCAAACTTAACATGGAATCATAAAATAAAAATAAATCCGAAAAATATAAAATTCTTATTAAATTTTTATTTTATCACCCCATGGTAAATTTAAAGGTTTGAAGGCAATTATCTCAAAAATTAATAGATAGATTTTTGAAATTTTTACACGGTTGTAAGGACATTCAAAAGGCCTTCAAAACAAGGTATCACTAGACCCCCTTTCCCTATTCAAAATATAGGAGTAAAGTATACCCCTCGAAGGGGGTTCGTGCTATAAAAATTTCAAGATAGCCAAAAAGTGTCCCCCTTGCAAACAAAATCGACTTGTTTCGATCCAGGTGGATACTTTTCAAATTGTCACCTTGTATTATCTGGCTTCACTTGAAGTGTGATAATAGGCTAGCTAGGAAGGTGTTAGATCCGTCATGGATCCATTTGTTATTTTATGTGCCGCTGTAAATATTACATACGACCTAAGGATAAGAAACAATATCTTACTCTAGGCCTACAGCCTACGACCTACCAATAATACTAGTCTAATGAAATTATGAACCTAGAAGTGAATTATAAGAGGTTTTTAACAAAATTTATTTATAGGCTGTCAAACCTTTACAAATGTATAAAAAATAAAAATCTTTAAAAAACTTTAATGTTTGCATATTTATTTTTTTTTAAATATCAATGATATTTTATTAATATGTCTCCGTAGATACTTACTTTTATTAACAAAAAATATCAAGAAAAACATTGCGTTTAATATGACATTATAAGTTTGTTCCAAAAAAGTAGTTCCAAAAAAGTAAATTCACACATAAATAGTCCTCCACAGCATGTTCTAAAACGCCACTAGATTTCTGAAACCGACTAACTTTCTGCATCTTTTTTGTAACGTTTTTTAATAACTTTTATTTAATTTAAAAGTGACGCGAAAGGAAGTCCTAAAAGTTCTCCAGTTTAAGACTACATCAGTTCAAGACAATTTTAAAAGATGGCGCTCAAGACAAGACAAAATCTCTATACATACATTATTTTTTTCATGAAAAGCTAAACAAGTTTTTCACACAATATCAGGTTAATAACTGATGCGTTGTGATCGTGAAAGATCAAAAAATGCCGCTAATAGTTGGAGCTGCTTCTAGTAAAATCTCAAAAATATTCGGTAGAAAAGCCATGCCTTTCGCGTTTTAAAAATTCGTATAGAAAAGGCGCGAACCTAATGTGATTTTGACGTTGATAAAAATCTACATAAAATTCACTTGAAAATAACGTAAATACGTTTTTGTTTTGTTTTATAACGTTAATGAATGACCTATTAAGCTTGTTTTCATATATGAATTTCTAGCAGCTTTTAAAATCAACGTGTTTTTTTCCCACGCGTTTTTTACGTATTAAACACGTGATTCTGCTATGCGGGTAGCCACAAAACAAGACCAAATATTTTTTTAACCCTAGAATTAATTCAAATTTATTTAATACAACAGTCATATTTTATAAAAAATTATTTTTACAATTTTTTCTGCATAAAAAGCATATATCTTTTTTAAATTTTTTGCTAGTACCTCTTGTTTGATACCATACAAGTCGTATTTTAACTATGATTTTATATTTTTTAGGTAACACAACCACTCTTTTTCTGTTCTCGTTCCAAGCTTTTATGGGGTTTAAAATGGGCTAAACTAGACCTCAAATTTTTTCAAAACAAATCAAATAGTTGTGGGCGTAGTTTACATATATACAGATACATCATTTATTTTAAATTTTTCAATGAGAAAACAACATAAAGGTGTTCATAAAAAATCCCACTACTTAATTATGCCTCACTGTTTCCATATAGGTAAGTTGCTTCACCATTTCCATATATGTAAGTAAAACAAGATATTCCAAATCGATACCTAACCCTCGAGAAGTCTGCTCAAACAGACGAAAAAACCTGAAACCAAATGTAGCCCCAATACTCTTTCTACCGATAAAACACACTTGGAAGGAGAGCTTTTAATTTCTATGGAAACCATTGTTTCCGGGTGTTTACTTATTGCTATTGCTACGACCCTCATACTACCCGTGCTTCATCGTTTTAAATATTTAGGGTTAAAAGGGTCAAAGGATCAAAGACACCGACATCCTCTTGTCGGGAGTAAGGTGGTTTAAGAGTATATTTGACTCAATTATTCATTATTAAATTTTGATTATATTAAATTACTTCTTGTCTTTGCATTTACTTCTTTTTAGGTGGCTCATTTCCTTTTGAAAAAGATTTTGTTAAAATTTGAAAGGAACGAATTACATAAGGAGTAAATAATAAGACGTATTGTAAGGAGAAGAGAGAATTTAAACATGATAACAAGAAACCAAAATGTGGTATTAAAGCAGATAAAATTGAAAAACAATTGCAGTAGTATACTAAGCTACAAGTTGTGTACTATAAAATAGTAGAAACGATGACATGCGTAATAATTAGGAGAATAATAAATTCTAGAACATAAATAAAGCAGATTGAGGTCCCACCAAAGCACAGTCAACTAACATATTAGAAAATATTGAGGAAACACGTAAACGAATAACATAAGGAGTGAATAATTCTGATTTTAACAAAAAAGGTTCAACAAATCAAGACGTATTGTAAGACATGAAAGATTCTAAAAATAATAACAAGACAAATGTATCATTTAAGTGGATCAAATTAAAAGCCAAATACAATACTAGTACCGTGTACTATAATCCTAGTAGAATGACACAAGTAATAATCCATAAAGACAAGAAGAAATCCTGGAAGTTATTTAGTGCAGATCAAGGTGCAATCACAGAAGAGTCAATCAATGAAGACATGTTTACCAAGACGGGTGAAACACATAAATAAATAACAAGGAGTATTTTTACGTATCACAAGACTAATACTAACACTGCAAGTTCACAATCACAATTAAAGACAAGAAGAAATCCGGACAGGAAATTACTGCAGAGCAAGGGAGCAAAAAAAATCAATTAGGACAAAAACTAAGATGGATAAAACACCTGAACAAATAACATTATTCTAAAATCGTTAACATAAAGGTTCAACAAATCAAGACGTATTTCTTCTTCTTCTTAACCCTAATGACACAAGTAATAATGCATAAAGAATCAACCAATCAAGACATATTTACCAAAACGGGTGAAACACATAAATAAATAACAAGGAGTATTTTTACGTATCACAAGATTAATACTAATACTAATACTGCAAGTTGTGTACGACAATCTAACAAAAATAATTACAATCACAATTAATAAAGACAGGAAGAAATCCATAAAGGAAATTAGTGCAGACTAAGGTGCCAAAAAAATCAATTAAGACAATAACCAAGTTGGATAAAACACCTAAACAAATAACATAATTCTGAAATCGTTAAAATAAAAGGGCCAACAAATTAAGATGTGTTGTAAGACAAAAAAAAATCAAAAGAATAGATAGATAAAATTGAAAACGAAATGCAATATACCTAATGGTACCTACTGCAACTTGTGTACTATAATCTAGCAGAAGGAATGACATTGGTAATAATTAATTAGGACAAGAAAGAATTCTGGAATATAATTAGTGCAAATCAAGGTGCCAACAAAGAAGAGTCAACCAATCAGGACGTATTAACCAAGATGGGTGAAACATCTGATTAAAATTCAATTATTAAAGACTACCTTTATAATAACCCAGTACTTAAATTGAAAACTATATGCAATACTAGTACTGTAAGCTGTGTTCTATAATCCTAGTAGAATGACACACGTAATAATGCATAAAGAGTCAACCAACCAAGACAAATTCACCAAAACGGGTATAACACAAACAAACAAGGAGTATTTTTACCTATCACAAAATTAATATTAATATTGCAAGTTATGTACTACAATCTAGCAAAAATAATTACAATCACAATTATTAAAGGCAAGAAGAAATCCGGAAAGGAAATTAGTGCAGAGCAAGGTGCCAAAAAAATCAATTAGGACAATAATCAAGAGAGAGATCAACACCTGAACAAATAACATTATCCTAAAATCGTTAATATAAAAGGTCCAACAAATCAAGACGTTTTGTTAGACAAAAGAAAATCAAAAGTAATAATAAGACACACATTGTAACAGCAAAGCTAAAATAGAAAGATAAGTAGTACCTACTGCAACTTGTGTACTATAATCTAGCAGAAGGAATGACATTGGTAATAATTAATTAGGACAGGAAAGAATTCTGGAATATAATTAGTGCAAATCAAGGTGCCAACAAAGAAGAGTCAACCAATCAGGACGTATTAACCAAGATGGGTGAAACACCTGATCAAAATTCAACTATTAAAGACTTCCTTTATAATTACCCAGTACTTAGTTGCATAGTCGAGTTATTTTCAGTTAAATATAAAAAGCGAGAAATTTGAATTTTAATGCAGCACGGTGCTTGTAATTTCTTTGCAGAGTATGCGGACATAAACTATCAACGTTCGAATCGGATAGTACATACATATACGTACGAGGATGGGATAAAAAGTTTCCAGCCTCACACATGTAGGTGTAAATTACTTCCTGTTTCCAGTCTGTATTTGTTTGTATGTTTTGCTCGTGCCTGCTTTAAATGGTTCGCTTCCTACACATTTTAAAAGTTATAATGTTTAAACATGGAAAACATCCAATTACGTGCCGTGATAAAATATTTTTAAATAAAAAAGTTATCGACAGGTAGAAAAGCTGAGAAAGATGCTACATTTGGCGAATGAGCTTCTTTACTTACCACAGTCAAAACCTGGAAGCCGGACTTAAAAAGTAGTCGTACAAAGACTGATGTCACCGAGCGTTATGACAAACCAAAAACACCATGTCTTGAATAAATGGTACACACTGCTAACATACGTACTTGTTTTAAATGATTGTACACTAAAACTGGAAGGGCTGATGCGGTGATTCAGGAGACTATTAACGTAGATTGGTTACTGCTGACCTACAACAGACATTTGACAACAATGGATGACCCAGTTCCAAAGAAGATAGACAGACCATCTCCTGAAAAAATCATTGCAACGGATAAATATCTATCTATTTAGCCTTCCTCAATCCATCTTTGGACATAGGTCTTCCACTCTTCTCTGTCTGTCGCCGTGTTCATCCATCTAGTTTCAGCGTGTTTCTTCAAATCGTCCACCCATCTCATTTGGGGTCTTCCTCTACTTCTTTTATTTACCCAAGGTTTCCAGTTTACAATCTGTTAGCTTTACATGTAACATTTGTCTTTTCATTCATCTGTGAGCTTTTGTTACCTGGGCTCTTTATTTCAGCTGTTTGGTTTTCTTTTTTTAGTTTAATAATTTGTCCCAGGTATATGTATTCCTCTATTAGTTCTATTTTCTTTTGGTATATTTTGATCGTGATATCTTCATCTGTGTTTGTTATGATTTTAGTTTCAATGTAGTTCAAACTCGAGCCTATATTTTTAGCTGCTGTATCCAGTTCTTCCAGCATTTTCATTAGTTCTTCTTTCTTGTCTGTTATTAAGGCGTTATCATCAGCATATCTTAGGTGGTTCAAGTTTTGTCTGCTTACTTTAATGCCTATTTCTTCCCAATCCAAGTTTTTAAAAACATTCATTTAAATAGTTTAGGGGATATTGTGTCACCCTGGCTGACACCTCTTCTTCTCAGGAGAATATGGAGTGTATTAACTACGTATAAATAAATAATAAATTCGGAATATTATAGTGACTTGCTAAAGCAGCTACAGCCGAACATTAACTTAAAAACGCCCGTGTTTAGCAAAAAATAAAATTATGCCCCTTGCTACAAGCCGTTCTTGTCATGTGGCTAAGATTCGGCTTTTAATTGGTAAATCATGCACCTTATTCGTCAGACCTCCCCGACTTTCATTTCTTTCCAAACTTAAATAAATTCCTGGCTGCCTATTTTAACGATTTTCAAATCAGACGAGTGATGGTGTTAAAACTAAGGACACTCATTGTAAAGGCAAGCTTTAGTGACCTTAGTTAAAACTCAAGAACGTGTAATGTATGAATGTATAAAAATGAATTAATAAATAGTCAATATAACAATAACTTTTAATCCCATCCTCGTATAATCCAAAAGCCAGCTTTTGCGATGAAAGACGTACGTTGCACCATCTACTTACGTACGATTTAAGACAAGGAAGCGTTCAGGTTTAAAATATATTTATTTCCTTAAGTTCTAGGATTTTTCGATTAATTTCCACTAAAATACATACAACATTCTAAGTTTCTCGTTCTCATGCTATCAAATTTAAAAATATGAACAAACGTGAAATTTAGTACCCGTAAATTTAAAAACCAAACAAGTTCGTGGCTAATGGGTAAAAGGGAGTTTTTGTTTCTCTCATATTTTTCCAGGGGCATCTTGTAAGCTTAACCTCACGGGGGTTCAAGATCTAATGGACACCTAATAAGTTTTGACAGTTAACTGTTTCGTCCTTATGGGACTCCTCAGAACCAGTCATGCCAGGTGATCCATGAGATCTCATGTTTTTCAAACAAATCTCATGCTATCATTATTTTATCTCAAAATCTTATGCTTTTCAGCTTACAGAGACAAAAATAAATTATACTTAAAAATTAATTAGAGAATTCGGCTTACGTCACAAAGAAGTGCCGCGAAAAATTTGCAATCCGGCATTTGGCATCGTTGGATCGTGTTTCATAATCGCAAATTGTAACCTCGCGCCTGGTTGAGAGTATGACGTACAAATCCGCGGTTCGCTTATTCGGGTATTCCCCGAAAACGATAATAATTGATTATTCTGTTATGTGCCACACCTTAACGTCGTACGCGACCTACTTTATAGGGTTGTTTTCAAGTGTAATGGTATTAAAAGATACATAGATTATACAAAATGGTACTAAATGATAGTGCTACTAGCAGTGGTAGTGAAACTGACCAAAATCTGCCCAGACCTAGTTCTGCTAAGAAGAAAAAGATTTACAAACAACATTTTAAAAAACACTGGACAGTTACCTGGGTTTTATTGGGTAGATTGCAGTAGAAAGGGAACAATGTATGCGTGGTAAGAAGTGCCTGCAATATTGAATGAGCACCATGCAACAGCGACAATTCCGCCATCTCATGCTTTCTCGAAATATTTCTCATGCAATATTTCTGTGGGACTTGGCAACACTGCTCAAAACACTGCTTGGTCAATGTGACACTCTTGCAAAGTTAATTAGACAGTTTTGTCTCTAATCCTATGTAAATCGTGAGAAAACTTTCGCAAGAAGCGCCATCTACCGAGATACGAGAGAAACCAAAACAAGAGCAGGCGAAAATAAACTGCTATACATATCGAGCAATAAAAAGATCGATTACAAATAAAAAGAAACAAACTAGTCCGTGACCTGCTACAGCTCTTCTGCCTTTTAGGCAAGATCAACGCTTATTGCGTTTTTACCCGCCATCAAGACACGTGAGCGTCAATCAGCGGAATTTTAAACCAAATAATACTAACAAACGTGAAATTTAGTACCCGTGAATTTAAAAATCAAACAAGTTTCGTGGCTAATCGGGTGGAAAGGAGTTTTTGTTTCTCTCATATTTTTCCGTGGGTAGCTCGAAAGCCTAACCTCACGGGAGTCCAAGATCTAATCGACACCTAATAAGTGTTAACAGTTAACTGTTTCATCCTTATGGGACTCCTCAAAACACTGCTTGGTCAATGTGACACCACCCTTGCGAAGTTAATCAGACCGTTTTGTCTCTCATCCTACGCTTATAGCGAGAAAACCCTCGCAAGAAGCGCAATCTACCGAGATACGAGAGAAACTAGAACAAGAACAGGCTATATAGAAAAAAAACCACACCTTGACCTACGACAGCACTTCTGTCTTTCAGGCCAGAGCAACGCTGATTAGCGTTTTTAGCGGAATTTTTAAGCCAAATAATACTAACAAATCAGTAGGCGCTACTGATTAAAAGTGAACATTCCCTGGTGGTACCCAAACAAAAAATAAATCATACATACATACATGCAGCCTCTTGATAGTTGATGTGATGCCGTAGAAACACATCCACATTCCTGCATAAATCGGGACGTGGAGCAGCAACTAGCCTCCAGAGAAATACTTAATCATGAAATCTCGCAGGCAAAGACTTTTATTTGCCTTAAACAGACGTATCAACTTCGAGAACATTTTTGGTTTTATTCTCCCTCGCGATCGATTCGACGATTTTTCCAATTATGCATTCATCATAACTAGGCATTATAAATGATAATGATTCTTCTATACAGACGAAGAAGCTGAAAATTGCCCCTGGACATTTGAAGAATGATATCTTGTTCGGATTATAAACATGCGATATTGGCGTCTTCTCGCAAAAAAGATTGCCACGGAAAATTCGATAGACGATGATTATGATTGCAGAGAAAATCAAGATTTTAAAAGCCGATTTTTATCGTAGAATGAATCAGCGCCGTAGAAACGGTCAAATTTAGTGGAGGCAAACAAGAATTTTGCGCTGTATACCAAACAAATCAATTTTTATACAGGTGTTATCCAATTTTCTTAAAAACTAAGCTTCTTTCGACAATATGTTATCTACTTTAGGGTGGATAATAAAATTTCCTTCTAAACGGTGTATCACAAAATGTGATACAAAATATGGCAAACTCTCCAGAGGCGTCCGTACATTCAAAATCAATTTTGTCAAATTTTCTTAAAAACTAACGTCAGGAGGATAGAATGAGGTAAAAAGTTATTTTTTTTCCTGAGAAGCTTTTTTTTTTAATAGATAAAATGTGGAACAAAAATTGATTTTTTTGGAAATTGATTATTTTGGTTGCTTTTAAAAATTTATTTATATAGGTATTTTAGACGACTGCCTGAAGGGTAGAAAACTAGAGATATCACAAAAAATTACCCCAAAGTTAAATTCGCCCCGTCTGGGGAAACAGACGTCTATTGAACTAAGACAAAGGAAAAATCGGCAACACGCTAGAAGCTTACCTTCTTTCATTTAACAGCAGTTCCACATTTCACTCGCGGCCGCGGCTTTTCTTGTGGTTGGAATTTCGGTCTTAAACTTAAAACACGTGTGACTTCTTTCAGTGTCTTGTCGGAAGTGAGTTCTTCATTCCCTTGTCAAATACAAGGGGGCGCTTCAAACTCCCAGCGTGGGCAAATCGCGCATGATTGTTGCCAAAATGATCAGGTCATCAAAAAGAAAATAACTTTCAACAAAGAGGGAAATGATCACCTGATCGGAATTTTTCCCAACAAGGAGTTTTTTTTTTGAAGGTTTTTGCTAAAGAGCCCAAAAATATCAAAACAAACTTTAAGGTTAGGTTTTCGCAAAAATTCAAAATAAAACAAAAATAACTGGCAGCATTAAACATATTTCTTTCTTTATTGTCTACAATAAAGTATACTTTACATTTTCTCCCAAGAAGTGTAGTTTTTGAGAAAATTTAATAAAACCTATAATAAACATGTTTTTTCTAAATACTCCCAATTTACGGACGCCACTGAAGATCTACTTCCTTCTTCTGACCTTATTGACCAATACGTTGTTGGAAAGGGAATTTTGTTCTCCACAAAAAACTGTTCTTTGCAATTTTCGATAAAAAGGTTAGTTCGAGAGAATTGAATAAAACTGAAAAAACAGGTTTTTTGAGGGTTTGGAGGGATTTTCTCCGTGCTTGTCGATATTTTAAGTTGGCAACCGATATACAGTGAAACCTCCCATAAGCGGACTCACGGTTTTGTTTATTTTATCCGCGTATTCGAGGTGTCCGCTTATAAGAGAGAACTTCGAAATTTTAATACAGTGAAACCTCTCCTTGCGGATACCTCTATTAAGCGGACACACCCTTTAGGCGGACACATTTTTTGGAACCACGCTTTTCCCTATTTCTTTACATGTAAAATTCACTCCTATAACCGAACACTCTAATAACCGGACGCGGACAATTTTTTTTCGTTAAAAAATTTTGAAACCTCCTATAACCGGACGCGAACTTTTGACAACGGGACGGAGCACTGCACAACATGGGCACAAATATTATTTAGTATGTTGGCAACACCGCACTCTGCAGCCGGAGAATTACCTATTTCCATTTTAATGCGGATACTAAATACTTCTGTCGTATTTACAACATATTTTATTCGGCGGGGGCGGTTCTGCTGTCTTTTATTTTTATTGTTCAATTGGGTAGTAATAGATCTCTTTAGTACATAGCAAAAAAATTACTGTGTGTGTTTAAGACCACACGGCAGAAGTGTAAACTTCAACAAGGCGAAATTAATAATATTGGCCCATAATATATTCTGCAAAGCAGACCGAACCGAACTCTTCTGTGTACTGGCGTTCATCTGCATCAACATATCGCTCGCTAAATGTTTCTCACAGTTAGTCGACTCGATTTCACCCGAATGAGCGTTACATAGCCGAGCCTGACGGCTCAGTTCAATTCACTACCCACAAAAACTGCTAAACGCGCCTAAAGAAGTTTACACTTCAAAAACTTCTTAGTTTACATGAATGTTGTTGACGTTTCGGAAAAGGAACATCTATCAGCACGAAAGATCGCTGAAAAACTTAATATCGGAAAAATCAAGCAGCGGAAATTGTTAATTAATTTGAATTTGAAATTGAAATTTCGCAGTTCCCTCTCATAAGCGGACACGTCCAATAAGCGGACAAAATCGACGGAACCGTGAGTGTCCGCTTATGGGAGGTTTCACTGTATATATTTTTTAACAACTTCCGCTGCTTGCCTTTTTCCGATATTAAATTTTTCAGCGATCTTTCGTGCTGATAGATGTTCCTTCTCCGAAACGTTAACACCTCCAGTTTTTCACGTAAACTAAGAAGTTTTTTACTAGGCGCCATTTCAACGAGATCTTTACTACCCAACTGATAAAACACAGCAGTTCCGCCAAATAAAATATGTTGTAAATACTACAGAAGTATTTAGTCTCCGCATTAAAACGAAAAGAGGTAATTCCCCGGCTGCAGAGTGCGTTGTTGTCAGAGGTTCGCGTCCGGTTAAGAGAGGTTTCAGAATTTTTTAACCAAAAAAAATTGTCCGCGTCCGTATTAGAGTGTCCGGTTATAGGAGTGAATTTTACATGTAAAGAAATAGGGAAAAGCTTGGTTCCAAAAAATTTGTGCGCCTGAAGGGAGTGTCCGCTTAATAGAGGTGTCCGCAAGGAAAGGTTTCAATGTATTCGGAAACAGGTATATTCAGATTCAGCGGGGTCGGAGAGCCTTTTCAAATTTTCTGCTATATCTATAATTTTAGACCGAGTTTTTTTAAAACAGAAAACAATCTGGTGATATTCTCTATTTAAATAGTAATTTAAAAGTCTTTAAAATCATTACGGTGATTTTTATTCCTTTTGTAATTCTTATTGTGTTTTGCTTCATTAAGAAGACTAATTTGAAGAATTTAAAAACCAATAGCAGTTATTTCAATTAGTTTTTGTTCAGTAACGACTTAATGTTTCAAAATAGCTTAGCCGCATTGTTTTTTGATTCCTAATAATTACGCTTGAGCACTGTTTTTTTTTATTAGGCGGTTCATATGAGTTTGTTTTGATTTGGGGCACGTCAGGCTCAGTAGTTAAAAGCCTTGCCGGTCGAGTGTCCATTGTTTTTGTTTTTCTTTGTTTTCAAAATGGAAATAAATACCGTCGATTATATAATTAACTGTGCAAATTTAAATACGTTGACATATGAACTTCGATTACTAATAAAATCGTTAGGGCCACATAGACCGGACCTAAAAATCCTAAAAATTAACCAAAATTTTAGTGCAAGTAATAAATGAAAAATGAAATGCTTTGTTTTGCTTTATTTATCTTATTATGAACAATCCACGAAGTGATCCTTCGTGGGTGGCAAAGGGAATGTGAAAGACACAAAGTAAGTGCTACTTATTTAAATACCCACATAGAATTTTCTATGCTAGGCAAGACTGATATTAGGTGCCTATTGAATACTGCCTTTAGGCAAAACATTACCGAACACAATGAAAATGTGGCAAAAAATGGACATATACTAAGTAGGTTAATAGACTGTTTAAAATTCTGTGGGATTTTTGAGGTTGCTCTACAGGGTCATGATTCGTCTGAAAGTGGTGCTAATCCGAGCACTTTGGGCATGTAAAAGAAGGACGAATCGACTTTATCTATAAACAAATAAACTAAAAACTACACCAAGCAGCTGCTTGTTTGTAAAATATTAAAATAAAATTGTTTTTTTATCTCCTTTTTCATGCAATATAAATTTCTGCCCCCCCAATTTATAACATCACCAGCCACCACTGGATTTAATTAAATATATTTTTTTAGAAATTAAAAAAAAATACTACACCTTAATGGTCGAATACCTAAAAAATAATAATTTGCCATAAAAAATTTTAGAAAAAAATTTGCATCTAAGAAAAATATAAGCAAAATCCAATAAAAATATTTGTAGCCTTTTTTGTTTTTGAACAGAGGTATAGTCTAAATTATACGCATTTGTAATGACGTCACCAGGTGAGAAAAAAACGTATGGCGTAGATATTTTTGCCAATCAATATTTGGTTAGAAAATTTACTATCGCGTTCAGAAATTAATAGTGAAGTGCGATTCCATTTCGGACTTGTTCCCTTTCCAGTTGACAAAAACCCAATCTATTTAAAATTATCCGCTGCGATTGTTCATTATACCTATTAGGGTAAATGCGGGAGAGTGCCGCGGAGGGAGAGACGCCGCGTTTAACGTATTTCAATGATTACGCTATAACATAGGCCAACAAGTATGCCCACATTCAGTGGTCATCATTTAGTGAACGTTTATAACATCGGACGTGTTTGTTTTCTAAAATATCGCTTGCAATCCTTGAATTTACGACGCTAAGGTAAATTTTTGTTAGCAAAATTTTAAGTACTCTCCTAATAAGTGTGGTTCTTTGCAATGTGGTAGTTTTTTTTCACATTCGTCTGTTTTATTCAGTATTGGGGTTATGTTTACAGGTGCCATGCCGTATTTTGTTGCGTTTTGAATCTGTGACCTTGATACTCAGGTGCGGCATCTCCCCCAACAAAAAGGACACTTGCCGCATTTTCAAGAAGACCGAGAGTGAAAGCGATGATGAACCTCTAGCCAAAAAGAAAAATGAAAACCAGGAACGCTGCGTGAAATGCTTCGAAGTTTACGCAATAACAACTAAAAAAGTGGATTGGCTACAATGTATTAAATGCTTAAAATAGACATGCAATGTTTACACGAGTCGTGTAAACATTGCCACATGTCACTTGCACCATGTATGGTAAAGTTTGTAACATCTGTTCCAGACTCGAATTAAGAAAAAAAATGAAAATTAGAGGTTTTTTAGAGAAACGGTTACAGCGGCGTATCTTCTATTTTCACGCGGCATCTCCCCCAGCAGTGTGGGAGAGATGCCGACTTTAATTAAAAAATATTTTTTTTTACTATGTTCATGTTTTCTTACATATATTTTTTATTTTTATATTTTAATAAAGTTTAACGCAGTACCTGTGCATTGATTCATTTTGAAGAAAAAAATCTCGAGACAGATGTTACAGCTGTTTTTCAAAAAGTGCGGCACCTCTCCCGCATTTACCCTATATTTGTTTCTTGGCATTTTACAATTTTTTAAAATAATTTCCGACAAGTTGACAAACTCATGTTTTTGATTGACAGTGACGGATCCTTCACATAACCAGTTACCTACCTATTTAAAAAATGAATTAATCATAGACACTACATTTTTTTAAAAGTTTATTATCACCGCTGTTTATAATATACTAAACAAAGATAAACAAAAATGACATTATTACAAATGCGTATAATTTGGACTATACATTTACTGTGTAGTGGTACAGTCTAATAATTAAGGTAATGTATGCATAGTAAAATTTTAATATTAATAATAGTACGTCTTTGTGTTCTATATAGCGCAATTTGAAAAGATAGTTAAAAAAAAAATCAAATTGAGATATGTTTCTTATATGGTCGTATATGGTTGTCGAATAATTATGAAAATACTGACCATGGTTTATACTAAAGGATACTTAAAAAACTTTTTCTTTTTTTTGCCTCTTAGTCCGAGGATTTAGTTACAAACGCCTTTAAAATATTTAACTTCCGGTTACCAATTTCCTCCTCCTCCATAAAAATACTTTAAGAGACACTTAATCAGAGTTACTTCCACCAAACAGACAAAAACAAAAACAAAACATTGTTTTAGGTTAAGAAATAAATAAATACTACTTTTTTATTTATTTTTTAATCAGCGAAAAGAATACTACTAGTTTGGCAATTAAACCAATCTAGTAAACCCAATAACAAAAAAGTTAGCAATAGTGCAGACTTAATAAAACACACTGTATAAAAAAGAATTATTTATTTTTACCTACAAAAAGCAATAGGTTTAGGCAACAATATTTATTTTTTTTATAATAATATGTTTTCTTTACTTAAATCATAACTTAGCAATGGTGCAAACTTAAAGAAACATCCGGTATAAAGAAATAATTTTTATTTTATCTGATAGCAAATCATAATAGAAACAAAGTTTATTTTTTAAGAATAACCAATAGATATGTTTCCTTTATTTAAATAATAAGTTTGCCATAGGATAAACTTAATGAAACACTCTGTGTATAAAGATTGCTGTACTATATTTCTAAAAAATAATTAATGTAAAATAATAAAGCTGTTTCTAACCTATAAACGACATAAAAATATATTTGTGTCATTGTTTTGATTAAATCGCCATAGATTATAACAAGGACACCAATGTGAGGCGGTATAATTTTTGTTCAATATTGAAAATTTAAGGAAAAAATACATTTTGGAACATTTCTCGAAAAGACCTTCATTCTAATGGACCTTTACTAGTACATCACCACCTATTAAAAAATATTTGTTTCAAAAATGTTATTTTTTTTTTGTTGAAAACGGTCCTGAGAGCCCCTTTTTGTCACTCTACCAAAAATTTGTTTATCCGTTTTTAAGTTATCTTGTAACAGACAAACAAACACTTTTTTAAATAATGAATAAAAAAGTATTTTGGTGATTCTTAAAGTGTGCCATACCTATATTGTCGGTTCGGTTCGATTAGGAAAATGGATATCAGAAGAAGTTTTTTAGCTAGTTATGATCTATGTATTCAGTTTTTTTGGATATTTTCCCCCCCTCCCCCTCGCCTTCTCATAAAGCTTATAATTTTTATCTTATTATTTTTATGTCTATAAATAACCAATACATAAACCGTAATTTTTTCAAAAAAGTTTTAAGTGGATGAAGCAAACCAATCTTGAAATAAAACTGTTTAAAATTAAATATTAAAACGGGTCGAATCGATAAAAATATCAATTTTATGGCAAGTTAACAGAATTTACCTGAGCTTTTGCATAAAATATCAATATTTACATGTTCAGTTACCAAAGTAATTAAAAAAAAGAATGTAAACAGTACGGGTTAACGCTCCATCGAACGGGAAATTGGGCAAAAGCTTTTTATAAATTGTTTTATTTATTTATTCTTCGCACCATAGGCGCTAAAATATATCCAAGTAATGGCAGAAATTTACCAAAACATTTAAAACATTTTCTAAACCAAAAAACTTATAAATTTAACTGCTTTATTTTAAAACATGGGCGCACCCAGGGGGCGGGGCAAGGCCTCTTCCCCCCAAGCCTAAGATTTTTGTATATATTTTTCAAATATTTCATGAATAAGCACAAAAAATAGCATGAAATACGACATTATGTGCCCCCCCCAGGGATGTTGTATCTCTCCAACTCTTTTTAAAATATATATCGCAGTAGCTCTAAAAAACTGGAAAAATAAAGTACACGGCATGGGAATACAACTTAACAACATATTTACCGTATACACACTACAGTTTGCTGACGACCTAGTAATTGTAGTTAATGATAAAGAAGACATGGAGTATATGATGTTAACGGAAGAATACCAAAAGTGGGGGTTAAGAGTGAACGTGGACAAGATACAGTACTTATATATTGGAAACAAATCAAGTGAGTTAGAACTAGACAATGGATAAACAATGTCTCTATGCAATGAGTATGTATGTTGGGTGTCACATTTGATACGACAGGAACATACTGTCAAGAACTGGAAAAAAGAATAGTAAAAGCAAAATAGGTAATTGGATGTCAGTATTTTATGAAGCAAAGAGATAAAAAATAATGTAAAATTTAACATATATGAAACAATGGTGAAAAGCACGCTGTTGTATGGAATAAAGACTTCCCGCGTAACAGAAAAATACAAAACAAAAATGGAAAGTGTTGAAAAAACTGAACCGAACAAAAGATTACCAAAGAAGGTCCTAGAATGGCAACCGATAGGGCACAGAAAAAGAGGGCGTCCTAAACTAGAATGGCAACAGTCAGTTGATCAATCCAAAGATCAATGAGTCAAAAAAACCAGATAGAAAAAGATCGCCAGGATCGAAGGAGGTGGAGAATAGGCGTCGGACAACGTAGAAAAAAGTTCTAGACCGACATAGTAGTAGTAGTATACCTGGTGTCCCAGAGAACTATAGCGCATTTCTGCAAAGTTTCCTTAACTTTGTAGGCTTTGGAGCCCTTATTAAGGCCTGGTTCGCAGTTTCACTTCTTGCCGATCACTTCTTTTCCCCTTTTTCTCTAATAGAAAGAGATAAAGATAGAATTTATATTTCCACCTTTTTCTATTAGAGAAAGATAGAAATAGAACTAAGCGGCGAGAAATGAAACTGTGGATCAGGACTGTTATTTATGTTTTTAAACCGCTAATAACCTTTGCAAAGATTTTAGTTAAAATAATTTTATCGACATTTTTTTAACCTAGCATTTTCGCAAAGTTTACTCAGCATTTCCATAATCAGGAAGCAATAATAAATGTATTATATTTATTTTTTGAAAAGTCGGTTTCCCACTTTTAAAATTTTTCGGTTTAATCAGTTTATACAGTACAGTACAATTCCATAAAGTTAACATTTATGAAATCAGACAGAAAGGCTTATATTATTTTTTTCAAACAACGATCCACAAATAACAATTCTTCAGTTGAAACAGTTTTTCTGACTTTTCCCAAAAACGCAAACGTTTCTGAAATCCTCAAAAGGGCTTTCCAAAAAAAATCTGATACTTTATAATCGGTGTAACATTTTAAAAATAAAAAAATGGCCATTATTTGGATAGTTTTAATTTGAAATAGTTAACTAAAAAAAATAAAACAAATGCTTAAAACAGGAATTTTATATTATTTCCAAATACAAAAAAATCTAGCTGATAATAACCTATTTGACTAATTTTTCTCTGTGAAAAATTCGATTAAATAAACATAAAGCTAAAACACAGGTTTTTTAATAGAAAATTGCACATAACTATACTTTCACGTATTTTTTTTACCGATTTTGGACTATTTGTAAATATTTTAAGAATACCATTGAAAATTCCTCATTTAACAATAGTTTCTTGTTTAAAGAATACAATATATACAATACAACTTAATGAAAGCATTAATAATTTCAAGTACTCATGGGTATTACCGCCGAAAAATTTTCTCGGAAAATGTTAAATTTAAAATTTTATTTGACACCCAATTAAAAATCCTAAAACCACCATTGTCGGACATCCCACGCGCTTTTCGAGTTTTAAACATCGTTGTCAATTCAATTTTAACATAATATGATAAATTGGTGGACAGTCAAATCGATACGTGGAAATACACACCTGGGTAAGGCTGAATATTGTATTGACCAAACCAATAAACATATAAGTAACGTTTCAAGGATATTAAAGATCCTTAGAAGCTGATAAAAAAAGACTAAAGAATTCTCTGTAATGTTGGAAGAATGATAGAAAACTTATAGGCCTTGATGAAGTTTTGCACAAAATAAGAATAAACCATCACTAAATTATTTAAGAAACAACTAAATGTTTTTATTGTCTGTAATCCTTCGTTAATAGCTATTTTCCTAACAAGAGCAGAAAATCCGCTTTCATAAACACAAATTATTGAGAAAAATGTGTTCAACTATACAGTACACTCGCGCTGGGGTGAACACACTTTTTTCAGCAGTAACTAACTAGATTTCCTCTAAATTATGTGTACAGTTTAATTTAAAGGTAGGTAGTAGGTCAAAAAACTGTCATTAGCATCAATGGATTTTGACCAAAATCTAATCAGCTCGTTACAGTATCGAACACTTTTTTTCATGAAAATCGGTTAACACATTTTCTGTTTACAAAAATTCAGCCTGTAACTCATCAGTATAGACCAGTGTACTGTGGACTATAACCAATGACGTCTATACTTTTTCAGCTTATAGATCTCAAGGACTATAACATTCTTTTAAGAAAACCACAAATACACGTAGGCAGAGTTCTGAAGTATAGAAATTAATTTCTACAGTAAAAAACTTAACAAAAGATAAAGTAAACATTCAGATCATCAAACCAGAACAATGGATAGAACACTATAAGAGACTGCTGCAGGAAACGAGACCCGAATATCTGTTAGCCCCTCCGAGAAGAGACATAGAAGTACATGGAGAGGAAGTAATCATCGAAAAAGAAATGATAAAGAATTATATTAAAAAGTTTAAATCCGGAAAAGATAGCGGACCTGGACGAATGTACGTTGAAATACTCAAATATAGATCAGAGAAACTACTAGAAAATCTCACATATATTATTAATCAATGCATAAACGGACATCCAGTACCTGATGATTGAAAAATTGCTTTCATATCCTCAATAAATAAAAAAGAAAACCAGCTGGATTGCAACAATTACAGAGAAATTTCAGTAACCATTACTCTAAGTAGATTGTACGGTAGGATTCTTGGACACCTAATAGAGAATGATTCAGATGAACAAGAAGAAGAAGAGCAAAGTGGGTTTCGTGCAGACAGATCTTGTAGTGATAATGTTTTTGTCTTAAACAAGTAATTGAGAAAAGGAGTGCCTGAAATATAGCGACTCATGTTACCTTTGTCGACCTACAAAAAGCATATGATACCGGTTCATTAGATAAAATTATGGACAGTGTTAGAGCAAACTAATATCAATCATACATACATAAAAGCGATAAAATAACTATACAAAGGGTCAAAATCTAAAATTAAAATTGGAAATCGATTTTCAAAAGAATTTCTGGCTTAAAACAGGAATCTTGTATCTCTCCAATTCATTTTAAAATATATATCGCAGTACCTCTAAAAAACTGGAAACGTAAAGTACACGGCATGGGAATACAACTTAACCACCGATTTACCATATACAAACTACAGTTTGCTGACGAGCAAGTACATAAACATAGAGTATATAATGAGAAAGTTAACGGAAGAATACCAAAAGTGAAAGTTACCAGTGAACGTGGACAATACACAGTACTTATATATTGGAAACGAATCAAGTGAGAACTAGACAATGGACAAACAATATCTCCAAGCAATAAGCATGTATACTTGGGTGTCACATTTCATAAGACAGGAACAGACTGGAAAAAAATAATAGTAAAAGCAAAAAAGGTTATTGGATGTCTTAAGAGTATTTTATATAGCAAAGAGTTAAAAAAGAATGTAAAATTTAACACTTATGAAACAATTGTGGAAAGCACGCTGTTGTGTGGAATAGAGACTTGTCGCATAACAGAAAAATACGAAACAAAAATGGAAAGTGTCGAAATGGAAGCCATAAGAAGATCAATAAGAATATCTAGAACTGATCATATCGAGGGAAGCATAACGGATGACATCACTAAAAGACAACTCATATGGTACGGACGTGTACAACGGATGAACGACGAAAGATACCAAAGCAGGTCCTAGAATGGCAATCAATAGGGCGCAGAAAAAGAGGGCGTCCTAAACCAGAATGGCAACAGTCAATCCAAAGATCATTGAGTATAAAAAACCTGACAGAAGATGATTGTCAGGATCGAAAGAGGTGGAGAATAGGAGTCGGACAACGTAGAAAAACGTTCTAAACTGACATAGTAGCAGTAAAAAAACCAGCCTAATTTAGTTGGTATGTGCTTTTTTTAATCAAAAACATTAATAATTTCAAGCGAGTTTCTTGCCTTTATTACTCATTCGTATCTCTAATTGAATATATCAATTTTTAATTTATCTTGTCCACCTACTTAAAAGTGTGTGGATTCCATTTTAATCGTACTTTGATACATTTAAAAATTACATATTCCGAAATGCGTCTTGAAGGTCGACTTAATGATTTTGACATAGTTTTGCCGCTTCAAGTTCACTTTCACCTTCTTTTGATTAAAATTTATTTATTTGCAAAAAATTGCATTATTTGAATCGCTTATTTTGAATTGAAATATGGAAAGATCCGTTTGTATTAATGAAAACTGGTAGGAAGTATCGGTTTTTCTATCTATCTATCTATTTAGCCTTCTTCAATCCATCTTTGGACATAGGCCTCCCCCAATATCTTCCACTTTTCTCTGTCTGTCACCGTGTTCATCCATCTAGTTTCCGCGTGTTTCTTCAAATCGTCCGCTATCTCATTTGGGTTCTTCCCCTACTTCTTTTATTTTCCCAAGGTCTCCAGTCTACAATACATTTGGTTTATCGATCGTCTTTCTGTCTGATATTATGACCAGCAAATTTCCATTTTAATTTTGCTACTTCTTCTCTGACATCCCTTACGTAACACTTGTCTTTCCATTGATCTTTAGGCTTTTGTTACCTTATCCATTTTTGATTTTGTAAGTAGAGTTTTGGGGTACTGAGGATATATATTTTTTATTATCTAGCTTAATTTACCGAATGCTGCTCAGGCCAATCTTACTTGTCTCTTGATTTCAGCTATTTGGTTATCTTTTTTTTGCTTAATAATTTTTCCCAGGTATAAATATTCCTCTACTTGTTCTATTTTCTTTTGGTTTATTCTGATTGTGATATCTTCACCTGTGTTTGTTTTAGTATAATTCATACTCAAGCCTATATTTTTAGCTAAGTAGCTAACTGTATCCAGTTCTTCCAGCATTTTTATCAGTTCTTCTTTCTTGTCTGTTATTAAGGCGATATCATCAGCATATCTTAGGTGGTTCAAGTATTGTCCGCTTACTTTCATGCCTATTTCTTCCCAATCTAAGTTTTTAAAAACATCTTCCAGGGCCTGGTTAAATAGTTTCGGGGATATTGTGTGACTCTGACTGACACCTTTTCTTATGCGGATTGGCTTAGTTCCATCGTGGATTTTGATTGATGTTGTTTTTATTTGTTATCTGTGATCTATTCGGGTATTAATTCAAGATGCTTTTACTACCCAGTGCTCGATGCTATTAAAAGCTTTTTCGAAGTCTATAAACGCAATATATAGTGGAATGTTGTATTCGTGGGCTCGTTCTATTAGTATTTTCATGGTTAATAGGTGGTCAACTGTACTGAAATCCTTTCTGAAGCCTGTTTGTTAGTCTATCTGTTAGTATTTTCGTGAAAAGCTTATAAATTACATTGCGTATCGTTATAGGTCGATAGTTTTTTAGGTCTGCTATATCACCTTTCTTGTGTAGAATAATGGTTATGGATTCTTTCCAGTTGTTTGGGATTAGTTTTTCTTTTACTATTTTATTTAGGATAATATGGAGGATACGAACTACAGCTTTACCACCGTACTTGAGCATTTTTGCCGTTACTCCATCTATTTCGCTTTGCTTATTTCCGGTGTTAGCTCTGAGTGTATGTTTCTTATTTTTGTTTGGAGTTTCTTCATGGTTTCTCGCGATGGTTCGTTCCCTTTATGTTTGGTATAATTCTGTATAGAATAGTTGTATGATATTTATGATAACCTCTTTAATGTTAGTTTCTATGCCGTTCATATCCTTTATTTTAATTATTTAATAACTACCTAGAGTCGGCCTTAGACATATTTCTGTTTTTTTTCTATAAGTCTCTTAACTTTTATTTCTTGGCTCTTTTTTTCATTTTTTTAAATTATTTTTCTTATAGCTTTATTTATTTCTGTGTAATCTACAGACGTTCTTTTCCTTCTTTCTCGAAGTTCCATCTTTTTTCCAACAGTTTCTTTATTTCTTCTGATATACAATTTTCTCTATTTTTATAGTTTTGTGCAATATATTATGCTACTTTGGTCATATCTCTTGTCAGAGTATCATTTATTTCATCTATATTTTCATTTTCGCATCTTAAGTTTTGGGTTAGCTGTTCCTTTAGCCTTTCTTTATATATAAATTTATTTTGTTTAAGTTTATTCATGTCAAGTAGTTCATTGTTATTATTAATTTTTCTTTTTATTTCGAAATTAATATCAGTTGTAAACCTGTTTAGGAATATTACATCTCTAAATGTTTTTATCAGTAGTCATTTTTATCGTTTTTTATTAGTGAGTAATTCCGCGTCACTGATGGCAACTTGGCTTTCTGAGTATTTGTATGATTGGACTCAATAAAAGCTCTCCATCGGGTTCGGATTAGAGCTACTGCCACGTTTTTCCCACGATATTTAATTTCTGTCTCGATAGATTCTTCCAGATCAAAGAGTAGTATCTGTTCAGTAGCTTGTTCGTTCCATCTAACCAAAACAGTTTTCATATTGCGCGCGCATTTGGATTTTTCGTACGGTTTTATGACCAATGTAATGATGGAACGGACTCAGTATATGCAATTAATCGAAATATGTCTTAAGCCCGGTCTAGACATAACACTTTACCTTACGTCTTGCCTGTCAGTCAAAAGGGTCAAGTATGACGGTTGAAAGACTAGCGTACACACTTGATAGTTTTAACCTACGTTTTTAGATCAGTTTTTGATACACCATGGAGGAAGCACTGCTTTTGTCAATAATGTTATTTGTTTTAAATGTCTATGACTTAACCGTTTCAGTAGCTAAACATAGTTTTTTAACCAGTTTTTCAAAATGTTGTGCTAATTTAGTTTGCTAATGTCCCCTGAAGATGTAAGTTTGTGCTTACGAAACATATAGGGACTATCTGTTCAAAAACAAATTAAAAATTAGAGGAGGAAGACAATAACCTGTTTGATTTCCTAAACAATTATCTTATCTAATGTCGGACGTTTCGTATATCAATTTCTAAGTTGCACTCGAGAGGAATTAAAATTGTATGCACTACCACAAAAAAGGCCGCTAAAACTGACGTTTTACCGGAAACAAAGCCTCTACCAACCAGTTCAACAGGTCTGACTTCAGTCCTGTTCAGGCAAAACGTACGTTTTATTGTCTACACCAAAGGTTTTGCCTGATCCGTTTTACCTGATCAAGTAAAACGTCAGGCAAAACGTTATGTGTAGAGCCCGTGAGGTCAGTTATTTAAAATGTATTAATATGAAAAAAAAGTTTTTTGGATTTTATTTAGGATAGGCAACGCCTTTCTGGCTACATCATATGCACGCTACTGCTACAGTAATATCAAAACAGTTTACCTTTTTTCTGCTATTATCCCGTCTACAACGAAACCTTTACGACACTAGTTTTATTTGTCTCTTTTTTCTATTTGCCCATGATATAAAAGGTGGTTTCTGGCGATAAGCGTTATAAAGGCCGTTTTATAGGCCGAATAACGCAAGTGTACGAGACTAGAACGCGTTGAATCCCCGTAATGCCACATCAAATAAAACGAGGTTTATTTACCCATTAGATGGGATTTTAGAAAGTCTCGCATTCTCCAGGATTAGTTCAATAAACTAGTCCTAATCTAACTTAATTGACCCAGTGCTGTAACAAAAAGTAGTTAAAAAAAGTCATACGTACGTATCTTGTATACAACATATTCAACAGGGTGGCGACTTTAAATGGAATACTACCTCTAACGGGTTAATATTTAGTTTTTTGGAGAAAAACAGAAACATGTACGCTAAATTGTTTTAAGAGTCTTTTCTACCGCAAAAATTTTTTGGTCGCTAATCAGCGTTGCTCTGGCCCGAAAGACAGAAGTGGTATCGTAGGTCACGGATGGTTTTTTTTTCATTGCAATTGATCTTTTCATCGATCGATATACAAGGTGTCCATAATTGGCAGTGATCGATAGTATCAAGAGACCTGTTTTATGAAGTGATAAGTGTGCCGCCCCTCCATAAAATAGATCTTTTAATGTTATGGATCACTGTCAAATTGGTTCAGAAGATATTTGGGTGGACTCGGACTTTTGGGACACCCTGTATATGGCAGTTTATACTCGTCTGCTCTTGTTCTAGTTTCTCACGTATCTCGGTAGATGGCGCTTCTTGCGAGGGTTTTCTCACTATAGACGTAAGATGAGAGACAAAACGGTGATTAACTTCGCAAGGGTGTCACATTGACCAAGCAGTGTTCTGAGGAGTCCTATAAGGACGAAACCTATTGGGATGTCCCGAAAACGAAATAAGTCGATATTTTGAATCGATTCAAGATCGTGCATTACAAGATCGATCAAAAAATATATCGGCAACAAAAGATCGATCTTTTTAAAAATCGATATTCGATTCTGAATATTATTGTTTTTTAATAAAAATACTATATAATTAGGGACCTATTGCAATAAGGCCAGGCACTAATTGTGCCAGGCACTATTCTGACAGATTCGCATTGAAAACTGACAGTTGATCTTTCAAAATTGACATGCCAAAGTCGAATTTATAAATCCAGTCGTTTATTTTCCATTAATAGTGGCGGCACTAGGGACCTATTGCAATAAAGTCAGGCAATAATTGTGCCGAGCACAATTCTGACATTTTCGCATTTTAAGAACAGCTGTATTCTTTCAAAATTAGGCCTTTGTGTATTATAAGAACCAAAATTAATAGTGCCGCAACTATTGATGGAAAATAAACGACTGGATTTACAAATTCGACTTTGGTATGTCAATTTTGAAAGATCAACTGTCCTAACATTAATTTTGGCTCTTATAATACACAAAGGCCTAATTTTGAAAGAAAACAGCTGTTCTTCTAATGCGAAAATGTCAGAATAGTGCCCGGCACAATAATTATTAGAGATTGAAATACAGCCAGGCTATAATTGTGCCAGGCACTATTTTGACACATTCACATTGAAAACTGACAGTTGATCCTTCAAAATTGCCATACTAAAGTCAAATTTAAAACTTTCGTCGTTTATTTTCAATTATTAAAAGAAGGCACTATTTATTTCGGTTCATATAGTAAACAAAGGCCGTGTGTTGAAAGATCACAGCTGATATTACAATGTGAAGGTGTCAAAATTGTGCCTGGCACAATTATAGCCTGGCATTATTTCAATAATTCCCTATTGCCTGGCTTTATTGCAATAGGTTCCTATTATCTAAATACCTTTATACCCCGTTTTCAACAATGCATGCCCACCCTGATTCAAAAAACGCATTACACCCGGTTCCCACCTACGACTTTCTCGTGATAATATGAAATGTTCTGACAGTCATGTGACGAGTGCGCGGGCCCGCACGAGAAAGTCCTAGGTGGGCACCGGGCTTTACGTGATGGTCCATGGATTTGCACCGGTTTTTAAATGCAGCGTCACCTGAGCGTTTTTTGAATCGGGGTAAGCATGCATTAGTGGAATAGGGTGTTATTAACAAATAAATAACAGCAAATACCGGGACGCCGCCGCCGGCGCCGGGACCAGCTTCAAATAGTCGAGCAAACTAATGTGTTTTTGAAGTGTAAACTTCTTTAGGCGCGTTTAGTAGTTTTTGTGGGTAGTAAATTGAACTGAGCCGTCAGGCTCGGCTATGGAACGCTCATTCGGCTCATTCGGGTGAAGTCGGCTCGAGTCGACTAACTGTGAGGCGAACATTCAGCGAGCGATATGATCATGTAACATAATAAAATCGAGCTTCGATTTTGGAAAAAAAGATCGATTATGCAAGAGATCGCTTGGAAAAAAATCGATCGATTTTAATCGATCTTTTTGGTCAAAAGATCGATCTTCGATTAAAATCGATTTGAATCGTACATCCCTAGAAGCAGTTAACTGTCAACACTTTTTAAGTGTCCATTAGATCTTGGACCCCCGTGAGGTTAAGCTTTTGAGGTACCTAGGGAAAAATATGAGAGAAACAAAAACTTCTTTTTACCCGATAGCCACAAAAACATTTATTTGAATCGTAATTTTGTCGATCCGTAAAAATGTCGATTGCTTGCGCGCAGCTTGTGGTCGCGCAATTTTTTGCGCGCAATTGATTGCGAACACCGCGCCGTTATTTATTACTTGATGATGTTTCTTAGGGTTCCTGTATGTTGACATATAGGGACTCTAATGTTTCCCTGCTGTAATAGGGCTGGAGGTGAGTTGGATTCAATAAAGTTTACAACTAATACCTACGAAGCCCTTGAAACACTACTACTATGTCGGTTTAGAACGTTTTTCTACGTTGTCCGACGCCTATTTTCCACCTCCTTCGATCCTGATAATCATCTTCTGTTAGATTTTTGTTGACTCATTGATCTTTGGATTGATTGTTTTTCTGCGCCCTTTGGTAATCTTGCGTTGTTCATCCGTTGTACATGGCCGTAAAATATCAGTTGCCTTTTAGTGATGTCATCCGTTATGCTTCCCTCGATTCCCATTCTTTCTTTTATGATCTTATTTCTTATGTGAACTATTCTAGATCTTCTTATTGCATCCATTTCGACACTTTCCATTTTTGCTTTTTATTTTTCTGTTACGCGACAAGTTTCTATTCCATACAACAGCGTACTTGAATCACCACTGTTATTAATTACTATTCTTAATATCTTTGGAGTTCACGTTGGCACAAAATATCTTGTAGGTATAGAGTTAAGGAAATTTGATGATGACCACTTTTTTTCAATAAAATTTTTCCCGAAACAAATTTCCAAAGCAAAACTTAAAAAAAGAAAACTCTACTGCCGCCGTTACTTTTGAACTTTATTTTGAAAATTAATTTTTCTGCAATAGTCCCGCTTATAAAGTTATGCAAAAAAAACCGTTATTCCCATTCCAATTTGAAATTGGGCATTTTGTTATAGAGGTGTTGGTTTTCGTTACTTTTAAATACTCGTTACTAACCGTTACTCGACTACTAAGTAATCATTTTATATATTTGTTACTATCGTTACTTTGATTACAGTAACTGTATTCAATTCAATCATACAATTAGTGCAAACTGTCATTACTTGTAGGTATATTTTTGTTGTTGATATTATGGAAATATTCAATTGAAATTTGTAAAATGCCGGCTAAAATTAAAAAAATAAAGGTAGGAATTACGTAGGAACTGTTCTGCGTACAACTTTGTTTTAAAAATCTAATGCCTTACATACAAAGAAATACATACTTAAAGTCTAAAAGTAAATAAAAATAGAGACAAAAATAACAATCTTAGATGAGTTAGTTACTTAAGTTATCATCGTTACTCCCTGATTTTGGATTACCGACTTTTGAGTGATTACTGAATACTAAAATAATCGAAGGAATCAAAGTAACGAAAGTAATCATTTAATTTTCGGATCGGTATTCGTTACTCCGTTATTTGTCGAGTAACGAATAGTTACTTTTTCAGCACCTCTTTTGTTACCATTTAATTAGCCCTTTGAGAGGTTATCAGTCATTTTTAGCACTGCTAAATTTGCACTAATTTTGATGATTGTGGGATGTACTAAAATAAATAAACATGGTTTTATAGCAAAGGAGGTGCCGAATAATAATAAATCGTGCTCAAGGTACCGCTCGCTGGTTAGTTTCATCTTTCATCTTCCTTGTATTGAAATTTACTATTCAAATAGTTCATTGAAAATTGCATGATCTCGCCGAGCTAAGGTTATTAAATAATCTTGTTATACCACTCTGACACTACTAATTAAGGCAACTAGTTATGTAATAGGTTCGCACCATTTGTTTCTTTTTCTCGTTTTTTTTTCGTAGTTCAATCGTTCTTGTAATTCTTTTCGTTTTATAGTTAAATAAAATGTACAGTCAGCTATATATTAGTTATTTTTCCATTCAAAGCTATTTAAATTTAGCTTTAAAAAAATGTACTACTGCTACTATTTCGGTTTAGAACGTTTTTCTATGTTGTCCGATGCCTATTCTCCACCTCCTTCGACATTCATCTTTTGTCAGGTTTTTTCACTCATTGATCTTTGGATTGAATGTTGCCATTCCAGTTTAGGACGCCCTCTTTTCCTGCGTCCTATTGGTTCCAGGACCTTCTTTGGTAATCTTTCGTCGTTTATTCGTTGTACATGGCCGTACCATATCAGTTATCTTTAAGTGATGTCATTCGTTATGCTTCCCTCGATTCCCATTCTTTCTTTTATGGTCTCATTTCTTATATGATCTGCTCTAGATATTCTCATTGATTCATTCTTGTTTCGTATTTTTCTGTTACGCAACAAGTCTCTATTCCATACAGCAGTGTGCAATTCACCATTGTTTTATATATGTTAAATTTTACATTCTTTTTTATATCTCTGTTCCCTAAAATACTGTTGAGACGACCAATCAACTTTTTGCTTTTCCTGTTCTATTTTCTAGTTCTTTACAGTCTGTTCCTGTGACAACCAGGTATACATACTCACTGCATGGAGATAATAGAGAATTATTGAAATAAAGCCAGGCTATAATAGTGCCAGGCACAATTTTGACACCTTCACATTGTAATATCAGCTGTGATCTTTCAACACACGGGCTTTGTTTACTATATGAACCGGAATAAATAGTGCCTTCTTTTATTAATTGAAAATAAACGACGAAAGTTTTAAACTCGACTTTGGTATGTCAATTTGTGTTTACCCCTACTTTTGGAATTCTTCCGTTAACTTACTCATCATATACTCCATGTCTTCTTTATCATTAGCTACAATTACTTGGTCGTCAGCAAACTACTGTGTATATTATGGTAAATCGGGGGGCTAAACTTAGATCAGTTTGTAAAACTGTTTTAGCTCCTTTTTGCAACTGCCTTATGCTCTTTCATACTGTGTAAACCCGATTACTACTTACTGTTGCAAATAAAGATATTATTTATTTATTTATTTATTTCCATACCTTGTACTTTACGTTTCCAGTTTTTAGAACCACTGCGATATATATTTTAACAAGAATAGAGATACAACATCCCTGTCTTGAGTTTTTCGCAAATACATTTATTATTTGATTGAAAGTTTTTTAAAGATTTATCTTTAGCGCATTACTTTGCCATACTGCGTTTAATCTTTCTAATAATCTCTTATAGATTGTCAGATGTAACGAAGGTTGAATCTGTCGTCATTCTCATCATGGGTAATTGTCTGTCTACAAGTCTAACCTGATTTTTTTAGTCCTCTTGTTTTTTTTTGGATGTGGTCTTTGTCAGGGGTAATAAAGGTTAAATTTGTATAGTTATTTGGTAATCTTCTGCCCCCAAGTCTAAACTGATTTGGTTGATGTTTTTGTTTTTTGTGGATGTGGAAGATTTTTCATCTCTAATTCTCTTGCGAAGGAAACCGTGTAATACTACTACAACTATAACGCTGGCGGTTTAGAACGTTTTTCTACGTTTTCAGACGCCTATTCTACACCTCCTTCGATCCTGACAACCATCTTCTGTCAAGTTTATTTGACTCATTGATCTTTGGATTGACTGTTGAACGCCCTCTTTTTTTGCGCCCTATTTGTTACCATTCTAGGACCTACTTTGGTAATCTTTCGTCATTCATCCGTTGTACATGATCGTACGATATCAGTTGTCTTTTAGTGATATCATCCGTTATGCTTCCCTCGATTCCCATTCTTTCTTTTATGATTTTATTTCTTATATGATCTGTTCTAGATATTCCCATTGATCTTCTTATTGAATCCACTTCGACACTTTTTACTTTTGTTTTGTATTTTTCTGTGACGCGACAAGTCTCTATTCCATACAACAGCGTGCTTTTCATTTTTTTTTATCTTCTGCTGCATAAAATATTGTAAAGACATCCAATAACCTTTTTTGCTTTTACTATTGTTTTTCCAGTTCTTTACAGTCTGTTCCAGTCTTATCAAATGTGATACTCAAGTATACATACTCATTGTATAGAGATATTGTTTGTTCATTGTCTAGTTGTAACTCACTTGATTCGCTCCCAATACATAAGTACTGTGTCTTATCCACGTTCACTGTTAACCCCCACTTTTGGTATTCTTCCGTTAACTTTCTTATTATATACTCCATGTCTTCTTTATCATTAGCTACAATTATTTGGTTGTCAGCAAACTCTTCCCATCCCGTGTACTTTACGTTTCCAGTTTTTTAGAGCTACTGCAATATATATATTTTAAAAAGAGTTGGAGAGATACAACATCCCTGTCTTACGCTTTTCGTTACCAGGAATTCTTTTGAAAGTCGATTTCCAATTTTAATATTAGATTTTGATCCTTTTTCTTCTTCTTCTTGTTCATGAAAATCATTCCCTATTAGATCTCTAAGAATACTACCGTACAATCTACATAGAGTACTGGTTACTGAAATTTCTCTGTAATTGTTGCAATCTAGCGTGGTTCCTTTTTTATGTATTGAGGATATAAATGCTATTTTCCAATCATTACTGGATGTCCGTTTATGCAATGATTGATAGTTATATGTGAGATTTTTTAGTACTTTCTCTGATTCATAGTTGAGCATTTCAGCGAATATTCCCCAAGCTCCGCTAGCTTTTCCGGATTTAAGCTTTTTAATACTATTCTTTATCATTTCTTTTCTTCATAAATATTTGGGTCTCGTTTCCTGCAGCAGGCCCTTGTACTGTTTTCTCCATTGTTTAGGTTTGATGAGTTAACAAACTTTTTCTTTTGTGGGATTTTTTACCGTAGAAATAAATTTTCATACTTCAGAAATCTGTCTACCTCCTACATGTGGATTTATATCGAGGAATTTGCCCAAACAGTGTAATTCTCTCAGTAAAAATACAATGTTTTTGTGATCATGCCTGTATAAAATCTAAATAATCAGATTTAGTTTCTGTATTTCCCTTCTCTCTTGAAGACCAATAAAACCCTGCGTGATACGTTCGCACGATATAGTTTGCCGTTCTCACATGCGAAATTAGACTCCCTGTGAACTGTTTTTAATTTTTTGGAACAAAAATACTCAGAAGTACAACCACCTCGCTATTTTGTTTTGTCATTATATCAGCCTTTTAGCACTTTTGTGCTATCGTGTGGAAATGTCAACTTTAAAGGCATACATATTACGAGGCTTGTCTTGTAATTTTTGCATATACAGCTGTTTGTCGAAGTATTCTCCACGAAAATTATTGCAATTTTGCATGCGCTCAAACCAGTTGTCAAAGCTGTAATTCCACTCGTTTGTTGGTACTGTCAAAATTGCATTTTTGAAAGCGTCGGCGTCGACTGCTTCCTCTGGTTGGGACTTAAGTCGCGACGGTATGAAGGATGATCCAACCATTCGACATTTTATTGGGTTGAAAATTCAATGGTTTTTTTGTGCTTTGTGCGAACTTGCATTGTCTTGATGGAGGATGATTCGTCGTTCGGGGTTGGTTTTTCAAATCTCAGCGTTGATTTTCGGCAAACAAATGGTAATGTACTAACCGGCAGTAACAGTCTTTTGATCTTCCAGAGGAATTCTTGCTACATGACCTAGTTTTGAGACAATTGTCGCGACCATCTTTTTGGATACATTATATTTTTTCCCACCCTTTCAGACCATTAATAATTGATGTAGGAATATAAAAGAAATTGTGTTCCAATTTGCGAAATTTTTACTTTTAAATTGCATCTTGACTTTATTCCTGATGCTTACCGTATTTGACCGGCGCTCATTTATAGTTTTTGTAAATTGGATGCTACTGTCCAAAAAATACCCCATATGTCGCAGTTTTGATAAATAGTTTCTGAAATATTAGCGATAAATTTTTAAATGATAAAAAAATAACATTAACACTTTTGTGTTAATTTCAGTGTCCTTATTTCGAACTATGTTAGTCTCCATGTATAAACAGTGACAATGCCAACTATTTTTTTTAAATGACGCTCAAAATGACAACCGGTAACGACAACAAAGTTGTGTCATTGTCACTGTTGATACATGGGGAGTAACATAATTTGGAATAAGGATACTAAAATTAACACAAGAGCGGTACTGTTATAATTGCTAATATCTCACAAACTATGGCTCTAAACTACGGCATATCGAGTATTTTTGGAAAATATGTTCCAAGACTAATCTATTAATTAAATAATATAAGGAGCATCCAATTTACAAAAACTATAAATTTGAGCGCCTGTCAAATATGGTAAGCATCGGGAATAAAATCAAGATGCAATTTAAAAGTAAAAATTTCGCGAATTCGAACACAATTTCTTGTATATTCCTATATCAATTATTAATGGTCTAAAAGGGTGGGAAAAATATAATGAGACACCCTTACAGCATTGTCACTGGCCTTGGATCGTCGATAAGGCTAATCCGTCCACGCTTGAATTCTTCATACTAACGAGAAACTGTCGGCTGATGTGGTGCTTCATTACCGAAAACAGAAATCAACTAGGCAAGTTTATTATTTCCACTTGAAATAATTTCCTCCGAAAGTTGTAAAAAATTGTAGCCCGAAAATGCCCTCTGTTTAATTCTATTTTTTGACTGATTTGTTAATTTAAAATTCGTCAATATAATTTATGATTTCGCTACGCGCAGTGCTGGCCTTCTTATACCCATCTATCCAGCTTTTTTAGCATTGTGGGTTATACAATCGTAAGTTTTGGCTGAGTCAAAAAATAAGCCTATGATGTTCTTATGTGTTCAAAGGACACAATATTCATGAATTGATGACCCACATAGCACAATCACGTGTTTAACACGTAAAAAAGGCGTGAGAAAAAAAAAACGTTGATTTTAAAAGCTGCTAGAAAAAAACGTTTATTACTACTACTACGTCGGTTTAGAACGTTTTTCTACGTTGTCCGACGCCTATTCTCCACCTCCTTCGATCCTGACAATCATCTTCTGTCAGATTCTTTTGACTCATTGATCTTTGGATTGACTGTTGCCATTCTAGTTTAGAACGTCCTCTTTTTCTGCGCCCTACTGGTTCCCACTCTAGGACCTGTTTTGGTAATCTTTCGTCGTTCATCCGTTGTACATGGCCGTACCATATCAATTGCCTTTTAGTGATTTCATCCGTTATGCTTCCCTCGATTTCCATTCTTCCTTTTATGATCTCATTTCTTATGTGATCTAATCTAGATATTCTCATTGATCTTCTTATTGCATCCATTTCGACACTTTCTCTTTTTCGACAAGTCTCTATTCCATACAACAGCGTGCTTTTTACCATTGTTTCATATATGTTAAATTTTACATTCTTTCTTATCTCTCTGCTCCATAAAATACTGTTAAGACATCCAATAACCTTTTTTGCTTTTACTATTCTTTTTTCCAATTCTTTACAGTCTGTTCCTGTCTTATCAGATGTGACACCCAAGTATACATACTCATTGCATGGAGATATTGTTTGTCCATTGTCTAGTTCTAACTCACTGGATTCGTTTCCAATACATAAGTACTGTCTCTTGTCCACGTTCACTGTTAGTCCTCACTTTTGGTATTCTTCCGTTAACTTTCTCATCATATCCTCCATGTCTTATTTATCATTAGCTACAATTACTTGGTCATCAGCAAACTGTAGTGTGTATATAGTAAATCGGTCGTTAAGTTGTATTCCCATGCCGTGCATTTTACGTTTCCAGTTTTTTAGAGCCACTGCGATATATATTTTAAAAAGAGTTGGAGAGATACAACATCCCTGTCTTAAGCCTTTTGTTACCAGGAATTGTTTTGAAAGTGGATTTCCAATTTTAATTTTAGATTTTGACCCTTTGTATAGTTCTTTTATCGCTTTTATGTATGTATGATTAATATTAGTGTGTTCCAACACCGTCCATAATTTTTCTACTGGAACGGTATCATATGCTTTTTGTAGGTCCACAAAGGTAACATGAGTCTCTATATTTCTGGCGCTTCTTTTCTTAATTACTTGTTTAAGACAAAAAACATTATCACTACAAGATCTGCCTGCACGAAACCCACTTTGCTCTTCTTCTTCTTGTTCATGAAAATCATTCTCTATTAGATCTCTAAGAATCCTACCGTACAATCTACTTAGAGTGCTGGTGACTGAAATTCCTCTGTAACTGTTACAATCCAGCTTGTTTCCTTTTTTATGTATTAAGCATATAAATGCAATTTTCCAATCATTAGGTACTGGATGTCCGTTTATGCATTGATTGATAATATATGTGAGATTTTTGAGTAGTTTCTCTGATCCATATTTGAGCATTTCAGCATATATTCCCCCAGGTCCGCTAGCTTTTCCGGAATTAAGCTTTTTTATACTATTCTTTATCATTTCTTTTCGATGATTACTTCCTCTCCATGTACTTCTATGTCTCTCCTCTGCAGCAGTTCCTTGTAGTGTTCTGTCCATTGTTCTGGTTCGATGATCTGGATGTTTACTTTTTCTTTTGTTGGGTTTTTTACTGTAGAAATGAATTTCCATACTTCAGAGCTCTGCCTACCTCCTACGTGTCTATTTATATCGTGGCACTTGCGCTCAAACATTTAATTTTTTTCTGTGGGTATCAAACTTCTTAGCTGTCTTCTGGTTTCCCTGTATATTTCTAGGTCTCTTTGCTCTTTAGTACTGAGCCATTTCAAGTATGTGCGTTTTTTCTCTTTGATCATTTCCTGTATTTTCTCCGTCCACCTCCGTCCTGTTATTTCTATTATCTTGGTATCCAACAGCTTCGTTGCTTGCTTCCTTCAAGCTTTTTATTATGTTTGTATATATCTCTTCAAATGAGTGATTTGTGTTAATTAATTTTTGATCTAATCGGTTCTGATACAATCTTTGAGTACTTTCGATTTCTAGACTTCTAAAGTTGTATTTTTGATTGTCTTCGATGCACTCTAGGTTTTCATTTTCTCTAATACTTTCGTCCTTATTTGTTTTTCTTAAAGGGAATAATATTTTTGCTTTTACCAGATGGTGGTCAGATCCACAGGTAACACCACGAAATGCTCGCACATCATACCACTTTAATTGCGAGTGTTGTCCACCTATAGCATAATCAATGATTGATTTAAAATTTCTTGTTGGCTGAATCCAGGTATATCGATGAATATCCTTATGTTTAAAAAAACCATTATTTATTTTTAGGTTGTGAGTTTCACACAATTGCATCAGTCTTTAGCCATTATCATTTGTTACTTCCTCTCCAAATGGTCCTATCACTTTGCTCTGGGTTTGTCTACCAGTTCGGCTATTGAAATCGCCAAGCATAATTATTTATCTGGTATTACCGATTTTGGTGATAGTCTCATCCAGTTGATCAAAGAACATTTGTTTTGTAGCTACTCTTTCGTCATCTGATGGTGCGTAGACTGCTATTATGCTTATATTATGTCCAAGCATATTCATGTTCACTCGAAGTATGTTTTCACTAATGCAATCGTAGTCTGTAATCTTATTCTTTAGATTTTTCTTTATTAACAAGGATACCCCTCTGGCTGCTCTGCTTTCTTTTGGGACTCCAGTGAATATATGGACAAAATTGCCGACACTATTCGTACCTGTTCCTTTCTGTTTTGTCTCTGTGAGTGCAATAATATCGATCTTACAATTCTGCACTTCAGTTGCAATAATGTCCAACTTTTGATTCACTCCCTGTGAATATATGGACAAAATTGCCGACACTATTCGTACCTGTTCCTTTCTGGTTTTTCTCTGTGAGTGCAATAATATCGATCTTACAATTCTGCACTTCAGTTGCAATAATGTCCAACTTTTGATTCACTCCATGTAGCTATATTCATAGTCCTTTGTCTTTGCTTTTTTCGTCTTCGAGAGTTTCCATCCATTGCTCCGAGGCTTTGTTTAGGCTTTTTGGTAATTGCTTTGTTTTACAAGTATTAGAGAACCATTCTAATGCCTCAACCCCCTACTTGGAGCGCCAGGATTTTTAATCAAGGTTTTTCTCCTCTAGCCTTTGACGAGCCAACGCCATACTGTAAGGCAACAGCTGTGGTCTTTTATACTATCCCTAAAAGAAAGGGTTGCCACCTACGCTATGATCACCGTACCGAGGTCCATTCTCTCCGCCTTTCATATCGATGTGGTCTTCTCCCGTAACCGTGGGAAAGGGACCCTATACAGGTGCTAAACAACGTTTATTTCATATATAAAAACAAGCTTAATAGGTCATTCATTAACGTTATAAAAAACAACGTTGCTAAAAACTGCGTTGTAATAACGCCATTATCAAATTAAAACAGCACTGTTTTTACGTTAGTGTCAAGTGATTTTTATCAACGTTAAAATCACATTAGATTCACGCCTTTTCTACACGAATTTTAAAACGCGATTTGCATAGCTTTTCTACCAAATAATTTTGAGATTTTACTAGCAGCAGCGCCACCTATTGTCGGCATTTTTCACTTTGACGAAATCTATCAGGCAGTGCTTTGGCCTCTAAACTCCAAAAACCTGTTAAGAAACTGATCCCTGATCCGTTACGATCACGACCTGATAAAGACTCATTAATATTCTGTGAAAGTGTTTACATTTGAAAAATCTTGTTTAGCTTTAAAAAAAACATAATGTATATAGATAGATATATAGATCTTTTGTCTTGCCTTGAGCGCCATCTTTAAAATTGTCTTGAAGTGTTGTAGTCTTAAACTAGTGAACTTTTATAACTTCATTTCGCGTCTCTTTTAAGTTAAAAAAATGTTATTAAAAAAAAGTGACCAAAAAAGACGCAGAAAGTTAGTAGGTCTTAAAAGTCTTAATCTAGTGGCGTTTTAGAACATGTTGTGGAGGACTTTTCAAGTGTGAATTTGGTACATGACAATAACGAGGGTAAAAAACACGTTATATACACAGCACCAAAAACTTCAACAAAAAGTGGCTTTTTATAGCTTGATTTCTCCTTGTTTTTAGGTTATATTTAAGCATGTGGATTTAACAAAATAAATGGTATGAAGTTGTTTTCAAGTAAAAAAAAATTTTGTTATTTTTGTTCACGTTAATTTAATATTGATATGATTTTTGTGCTATGTGGGGAGTATACTTCCGAAGAGTAAATCGGCCACAAATACGACACTTAGATCTATCAGCCTTCGAAACTGTTGCCATTCAAAGTAGAATCAGGCTTGATACAAATGGGGCTGTGCTCTAGTATATCCAGGTATTGTGATAAGCATGGATTTGAATGAACTCTTATACTAAAGCCCATACGCTGTATGAAGTCCTCTAAGCAATAAAATCTCTTGAGCAGGTAAGTCGGTGGTTCTCAAACAATAAATTATATTTTTGGAACATGACGATATGACATGACACCATAAACGGTGCGAGCAAGTAGTCCGTCGCAGTTGATTTACAGAAAAACCAAGATATACGTTTTAAAAAGAAGATACCCATCATCGAAAAACTGGACTAACCTTTTTTTTAAATCAAGTTTTTAGGGTACTCCCCCTCCACTTTTTTCAAAGTTGGGAAAAACAAAAAATTTTTCTATACGAATCATAGCAAAGTTGTTCTTAATGAGAAAACCATAAACCAAATCGGAATCAGTTCAGTCGTTTTTGAGATATCAGCGTTTTATGTAAAATTTTGCTCAACTTCCGGTGACTTGAAAGCCCTTGATTGAACCTATTGCTACGGTAAAAAAATTAAATTGTGGCCTTAGATGTCACGCACTTAGTGCATTGACGCGCAATAAGTCCCTGTGTTTTTCAAAAACAGCATCTTTTTAAATTTCAATTATTTGCCGATATCTCGAAACAGAGACGTCAAAATGAAAAATTTCAGATTAGTTTGGTACTTTTTGAGTTTTTGCCAAAAAAACCATCAAAATTTGCATTCACCATATTTTAAGACGCCGACAATTTATTTTAATTATCGCGACGGCGACAGATGCGCTATTATATGGGCTTGCAAAAAAAGATAATCATAAATCATTACCGTTAAAATTGTGTCTTCCAGGTGTAAACTAATTACGCCATGTCAAATTTTCTGTTTCGACATATTTATGTCTATAGCGGGGAGTGAGGGACTCAAATCGAAAAAATGCAAGAATCCATTTTGATTTATTCTGTCGATGCCTATTAGTGTGCCAAATTTTAAAGCTCTACAATAAGTGTTTGATCTCGAGTAAAAGGATCCTTAAATAATTTTGTTTTAAGGCCGCTGATTTAGCCCACTCATATTATACAGTGAACCAGTGGGATGTCTGGTACGATCAAGTACAGCGAGGGCACTCTAACTTAACTGACTTACTGTTTAAAAAGCGATAACATTTTTTGGAGATTTAATCCGATATCGGACTTCTTATTAACGTACTGACTTTATCAAACAAACTTCTCTTGAATACTTTTGAAAACTAAACCACAAGAATTCTTAACCAATGCGGTTTGTTTTCTGTAACTTTTTTTGAAAGCATTCCGGGTTATGAAATATATTAATTTCTTTTTATTTTTGATTGATTTAATTTTACCCCCCCCCCCCCCCTAGAAAAAAATATATGCACTTTTTCCTAATAATTAAAGGGAAAACAGAATAATTATCCCCCCTAGAAAATAAAATATATTGCAAAAAAAAATTTCGACGCCTAGATTTTGACTCAGATCCGCGCTTGCTGCTACTTTGCAAGTTTTAATAATTTTCATTACTTGCTCCATTAGTAACAACATGCCACACATATTTTAAACTGTAATAGTGGTAAAATATGCTGTATACAATACAAAACTGCGAGATATAATACTATTTGTATCAAAAGTTATATAAAAGCTCGTTGGGTTAATTTAGAACAAAAATTCAAAACTGTTTCTTTGCTCTTTTGAGGCTTTTAGAATGCAAATCGTTTGGCTGTTTCGTTCGCTGTTGTTAGCACTCCGATTCTCAGGATGTTTTTCTTCTTAATTTTTTTTCTTTAAAAAATATCTTAACAATGGGTGTATATAATGTATAAAGTGTTCTTGCGTTTTCACGTCTGTTTAACGATTTCGTTCGGTTCTTTTATTTATTTAAAAAGCCTTAGGTGCAGACGCCCATTATTTACACCAATACATACAGCATGTTTTTTGCATTTTACAATGTTACAATTGACTATTGACTGAACGGTTTTAAGTTAATCGCAAGAGACACTTCAAGTCAAGTCTGCAATTTATTTATTTATTTTAAAATTAACATGTTCATTATTTAAGAAACCTATTGGATCGGTATGCGACTTTTAAAAAAGTTTGAATTATTTTACCAGGACGCAAAAAATTTACTATAGCTTCGTTCCATCAGCCCGTTTGACAGTTATAAAACCGTCCGAAAAATCCTATTTGCGTTCCAGGTCCGTTGTACTGTTATCGGACAGTCAGTTTTCCCTTCCATCAGGCCATTAAAACCGGTTTTGAACTCCTCCGAAATACTAGGATCGAGGACAGGCGCATTAGAAATGTTTACATTTCACTCTTTTCTTTGTCTGTGTTTATCATATGTTTCACTGGAAAAATTGTATGTAAATTCTCATCCACTTTGTGACAATATATCTAGTTAACATTACCTGAGATAAAAATATATCATAAAATTACATAAATTTAAATTTGTCTGAGAAAATTCAAAAAACAATGAATAACCCAAAAAAATTAAATTTAAGCATTTAAGGAAACATACTCTGCCAATATATGGTCCCCTAAGCTCACACTAGGTACTATAGTGTACGGGCTAATATAACTAAACACTCAAATATATTTTATTCAACTCCAGACTAAATTACCTTTCGTTTAATACCACACACGCCATGTTTTGACAAACTCAAATTTTTGAAATCTACCCCCATATAAATGTATTTTGTTTAACTCCGGACTCAATTACCTTTCGTTGGATATCATACACGCCATATTTTCACGTAAACTCTAATTTTTTAAATCTACCCCCACCCTTTAAAAAAAAACTGAAATGTATTTTGTTTAACTCCAGACTCAATTACCTTTCGTTTGATATCACACAGGCCATATTTTTATATAAACTCTAATTTTTTTAATCTACCCCCACCCATTTATTTGGCTTGAGTTCGGTGGATTTTATTTATTTTTAAATAGGACCATCTCGACCCAAGACCCAGCCTAGGTACCAAATTTTATTAAAATCGGCCAAGCGGTTTTTGAGTTATGCGCGTTGGTCGTTACAGACAGACATACAGACAGACATACAGACAGATAGACAGACAGACAGACAGACGGCGCAACAAAAAAGTTTCAAAATCATCTGAAACGCAAAGATATATAAAATTTTTTGAAATCGGAGCAACTTTTTTTTTCTCGAAAAAATTAGGATCACCATAGCTCACACTACTATAGTATAGTATATGTGTGAGCTAATAAATTGAGTTTCACAACCAATTTTAACACATGACAAAATGCCGGGAAAGCCACGTATTCAAGGTGTCCTAGATAAAAGGAACTACATGGGGATTTCGGAAACGGTAAAAGATACAAGTGTGTTTAAATGAGAAAAAAGTTGCGCTATTCTAAGCCCAATCAGATGCTGTACCAATATTAAAGATATCTTTACTAAAATATCGAGCAAAAACTAAAAATTGTGCTTTTCGAAAAATTTAAATATCGCCGCTATCTTGCAAATTTTTTTTATGAAATTTGGTAGTTTTGTGTAAGTAACTACGGCCAATCGAATGACGTTAACAAATTTTTCTAGGCCTTCTAGTTTTTTTGAAACCATAGCCAACTTTGTTATTTCTTATGACCGCCATATTGAATTTATACGTCAATAAATAGAGCATTAAAAGAGCTTTTCATTCATGTGAATTTATTTAAAAAACTGTTTTTCACTTGGTTGGCTGTGAAACAAAGGCCGTAGTTGCGTTTGTTGTCATAACTACGTAACTATCTGTCAAAACTTTGTCATTTATTTGTTTTATCTGTTAGAGTTTTAATGTTTCTAAATTACTTAAGATTTTTTTTGAGTCACATTATCAATCAAATTTAACATGGAAAGGTTTCCAAATTGGAAGAAAGTAGATATGTATAAATGTTATATTTTGTGTAATAAGAATACTGGAAGAGCTCGAGATATGTACTTTCAGAGATATCCAGAAAGACGACAACCAGGTTTGTCAATCTTCAGAATACTTAGAAATAATTTAATTGAATATGGTTCCTTTAAAAAACAAAATCGTAATCGATAACCTTTTGAAAATATTAAAGCTCTGGTTTTACAAAGTGTCGTTAACAATCCTCGCATCTCCCTTCGTGAACTAGAAAATAATGTTGAAGTACCCAAATAAACTGCACAAAGAATTCTTCAAAAATTTAAGTATCATTCATATGCAACACATATTAGTCAAGCACTCTGAGATGGTGACTTAGAAAGAAGAACCTTGTTTTGCAATTGATTCATACAAAAGTCGCAAGAAAACCCTCAATTTCCGCTTAAGGTTCTGTGGTCCGATGAAAGCAGGTTTGCAAACTGCGGGGGAATGAATTAGAATTTTGGGGTTTTTTGATTTTTTCCAAGGGTTTGGTCACAATTTCTATTAGTGTGCCAAATTTCAGCATTTTAGCATGTCTGGAAGCACAGTAAAATTTTGATGATCTATACATGAGTGAGTAGATGAGTGAGTGAGTGGCAATTTCGACGTTTTTTGAAATTTCGTAACTACTTTACTACTTTATCGAAGTCCATGAAACTTGGAGGGATTGTTAACTCTATAAAGATCTACGACTGCGCAAGGTTTGAGTTTCTTAGCTCATTCCAAAGTAGAGTTTTGGATAGGTCAAATATGGGCTGAAATGTTTCAAGAAAACAGCAGTTTACGCGAACTTGGCGGGGCACTGCCGTGCCCCCAGATTACTACGATAAATCGTAGAATGATTGGAGTAGGGGTGCCCCCAGATTACTACGATAAATCGTAGATTGATTGGAGTAGGGAAAGTATGTTATTTTAATGCACCAAATTCCTCGGATATTACAATAATTTCTATAAGGGATAATAACATCAGTAGTTGATATCTTGCTGAACATTCTCGAAATGTTTCTTGCTCTTTAATAGAGCTATTAACGGCTTCAATAAAATGCGCCACACGCCCATAAAAACTTTATCTTATTGATCACATATTCAGCACTAGAGTGCTATTTTCTATAAAAAAAAACGAGTGTAACGTAGCTATAATAAAATGCAGTGTAATACGCTTTTAGAAATACATTTTATTTCATTTGATTATTAAAGTTGAACAGTAGCGGATTTAGGGGAGGCCAGAGGGGCCCGTCCCCTCCTTTTCCCAGACAGCTAACTTCTTTGTTAAATTAGCAGCATCACTTATTTAAAATTTGTCACAAATTCTACTTAATTTTTAAAAAGATTGCGCCTGTGGCGTCATTATCTACCTATCAAAAACCGCTATTAAAAAATATTTCGATGTTTGCTGCCACTTTGGCCGTTCCCCCCTGGAAATCCTGGATCTGCCACTGAAGTTGAATCAGTTAGAACTTTATGTGTACTCGACCCGACAAATAAACTGCTATATTGAGAGGTCGTTTAAAATTTATTCTATTTAGTTGTGCTTGGTTTGCAGTCAATCAAAACTCCTTCACTGTAGATATTGAAAAAAAGGAGGGAAAGCATAGATCCGTGGTAATACCTCTTAGTGTTTTAACCAATCTGAGGGCAATTTTCTATAAAAAACAAGTGTAACGCAGCTATAATAAAATGCAGTGTAATACGCTTTTAGAAACACATTTTATTTCATATGATTATTAAAGTTGAATCAGTCAGAACTTTGTGTGTACTCAGCCCGATAAATAAAATGCTATATTGAGACCGCAGCCCACGAGACCGGTCCGGGCGCGGAAATATCACGTGACCGTAGGAGGGTCACAAAAGAACGCCTCCCGGCCAGCTGTCATTATAAAACATGTGTGTTTTCAGTTTTGGTATGTTTGTTACGTCGATTTTTTTTAATTCGGACACGAATTTTATGTGAATTTTATCAAAGTTATTAAAATAACGTAGCCCACGAAAAAGACTGTCGTGATCTGCGTTAAAATAATTAATGGCTATGAGTAAATTAAAAAGAAAATAGCTATAAGATAAACAATACCGCGAACATGTAGTGTTGTTGGTTGTCGGTCCAACTATAAACTGAAACCGAATATGTGTCAACTTTTAATTTGGCAGTGGATAAACAAATGCACGAAAATTGGTTGAGAAAATCTCCTAATGATTTAAGTATCTTAAAACGTCCACAAGTTTGCATCAAACATTTTCCTAACGAGCAGGTTATTTGGTTTGATAAGTGTGTTGTAAATGGAGAGTTAAAAAATGTTAAAAGACAAAGACCCAAATGAACAGAAAGTTATGTACCTACGATTTTTAAAAATGTTCCGAAATACCTAAGTAGACAACCTGTATCTACTGTTCGATTAGCTGATGTCGAGAGGCAACAAATGGAAACTGCAATACAAGAAAGTCTTGAAACACTTCAAGCTCATAATAAATCAAAAGTTTTATCAAATATTGAGGACATTTCAAAATTTTATTGTTCCATCTAATACTAAAATAAACAAAAATTGAATTTTAACCCAAGAACGTGACACAGTCTGCCTGTGCCTGATGACATTTTGAATAACAATCCATCACTGTTAGTAGAGTTCCTGTATGTTGACATATTTGGATTACCAAATATGTCAACATACAGGGACTCTAACTGTTAGCATCTCTAGTTGTTGAGGGAGATCTGTCATTTTTTGTAAATGTTAACAATGTGTCCATACCAAAAAACAAACTGCCAAAAAAAGTAGGAGTTTTATTTTTGGACAGCCCCGATACACTTGAAAGCTAATGCAGTTTATTGAAATTAAAGTTGTAAACGGGAAAGAAGTGGAAAAAGATAAGATTGATCAAGTAATAGATATCCTTAGAGACATTTTCGATAGTGAGAGTGAAAAATGTGTTTAATTGTCATTTATTATTGAACAATTAGGTCTCTTGAAAAGGTCACCTGAGAATCGAAGATATTGTGGATATACTTTAATGTTGGCTACATCTTTGTTTATCTAGTCATCCAGTGCATACATATCAATTTACAAAACTAAGGTAATGTCTTCTGCACCCTCGCAATATTAAAAAACTGATTTGTAAAGTATCGTTAACAGATAGTGTCCGGTAGTGTGCAATATTTAAAAAGTAAGATACAGCTTTTAAAAGAACAGGAGTTGGTAGATAACTTAGTAACTTACACATTGATGAAATATATATTAAGCTTTGTGACAAGACAAAGAAAAATTTAAAAACTTAAAGCTTAGGTTTGTTATGTCCAATTTTAAAAGACTTGTATAGATTTGAAGTAACTAACGATATTATGTGGTACCTAATATATGTACCTGAAGATATTAGAGTGCACATTTTATATAATTTTTTATTTTATAGATTCAGTTCTTTTATCCATAATAAACACATACATCAGCAAAATATTTTTTCAATTTTTGCCTATATGAGAACAAAAAAATTGGGTCAATTTATTTAAATTGTGTAAAAATAGATAATATATTAAGCAATACAATAAGAATCCTGGAACTCCTAAGATCACGTGACCGCCGACTTGCTTATAACGCGCCATGGCCGGTCTTTATCGTTGGCTGCGATTGAGACACGGTCCCTAGAATTGACCGATCTTCGGATCTTTTATATATATGACGAATTTTTCACGTTACTAGTGGTCCAGCTGATTTTTGTAAATAAAAGTTAGATATGATAGAAACAGCTAGCATTTTCTGAATTTTTTGAAAACTAAGAGAATTTTCCTACTGTTTTTTAATACATCTTTATAAAACATAATTTTTTAGACTTATTGTCCGTGCTATTCTTGGGTAATGTCGTTATTTTTTTTAGCCCGCTTTATTTTTTCAATTCCAACTGAATGTGATTGTTTAGTATTAAAGGTAAACCGAGGACTTGGGAAGTAAACAAAGGTGTAGGTTAGCGGATTACTTTTGAAGCTGAAACGAACACATTATTTCCTTCGAATTTTAATTTTTGTGTAAAGAAAAATGAAGCGGGCTAAAAAACATAACTGGTATGTCTCAAAAATATTATTTTATAAGAGTATACGAAAAAACAGTTGGAAAATTGCCTTAGTTTCCAAAAAATTCAAAAAGAATTAGTTGTTCATATCATAACTAACTTTTGTTTACAAAAATCTGGACCACCAGTGACGTGAAAAATACTACATTATATATATAAGATCCGAAGACCGGTCTAATTCTAGGGACCGTGATATTGAGAGGCCGTTTAAAATGTATTCATGAAACTAGGTATTTGGGCTTAGTATACAATTCAACAATTTTTTTTATTAGAAAAATAAATAAAATGGCGGATCCAAAATGGCGGATTTTCCCATTTATGAACCGATATGCATCAAACTCGGAACTTTGGGGTGTTGCAGGTGGCTAATTATGATTTCTAACTTAAATTAAAAAAAAACAAAATGGCGGATCCGAAATGGCGGGTTTTCCCATTTATGAACCGATATGCATCAAATTCTGAACTTTGGGGTGTTTCAGGTCGCTAATTATGATTTCTAACATAAACTTAAAAAAATCAAAATGGCGGATCCACAATGGCGCACTTTCTTATTAATAAACCGATTTGCCCTAAATTTTAAACATCCGGGCGCCTATAAGGTAACTCAATACAATTTTTAACTTAAATTGTAAAACCTGAAAATGGCGGATTCCTCGGGCCTAGGCACCCCAAGCCTAAGATTTTTTTAGATTTTTATTTTACATAGTTCATGTATAAAATTCGCCATCATGAGGCTTCGCCCCCCCCCCCTTCCCCAATTTTAAGGTAAATCAGTTTATAAACAAGAAAGTGCGCCATTGTGGAACTACCATTTTAATTTTTTTAAATTTAAGTCAAAAATTGTATTAAGTTACCTTAAGCGCCGCAATGTTTCAAGTTTGAGGCAAATCGGTTTATACATAAGAAAGTGCGCCATTGTGGAACCGCCATTTTGATTGTTTAAAACTAGGTTAAAAATAATAATCAGCGACCTGAAAGATCTCAAAGTTCCGAGTGTTGAGCTTTGGAAGGCCGATAGAAACAATTATAAAACTATACAAAAAATTAAAACAATCCAAAATTCTTATTTACTCCCGTCCCCTATACATATAAAGTTATATAAAAGTAACACTGCCCACTTCCAGAAACGCTAGAGAGCTGAGCTTTTTAAGACTGAAAGGCACTATGATAAAACTATAGGGAAAAAATTAAAAACATCAACATTTTAATTTACTTTCCTCTCCTATAAATGGAAATTTATATAAAAGTAACATTGCCCACTTCCAGAAACGCTACAGAGCTGAGCTTTGGAAAGCTGATAGGAACTATGAGAAAACCATGAAAAAAAAATAAAAAATCCCAAACTTTTCATTTACTCTCCTCCCCTATAATGTAAAGTTATGTAAAGCTGAGCTTTGGAAAACTATAGGAAAAAAAATAGAAACATCAAACTTTTGATTTACTCGCCTTCTCTATAAATATAAAGTTATGTAAAAGTAACATTGCCCACTTCCGGAAACGCTAGAAAGCTGAGCTTTGGAAGACTGATAGGAGCTATGAAAAAACTAGGAAAAAAAATAGAAACACCAAAATTTTAATTTACTTCCCTCCCCTTTACATGTAAAGTTATGTAAAAGCAACATTGTCCACTTCCAGAAACGCTAGAGAGCTGAGCTATGGAAGGCTGATATGATAAAACCATGGAAAAAAATAGAAAACCTCAAAATTTTAAATAAGCCATTGCAAAAGGTTTTCCTTTAAAAAAGAAGTGAAATCATAACAAAAACATTTCATGTAAAAAAAAGCCAAGTACGCGAAAATGGTATTCCGTAAAAATAATTGAGATAAAAGTAAAGCCAAGTTCTCTAATACAAATTTCAAAATGAAAGGTTCTTACTAGTTTGGAAATGTTTTTTTAAACTTGACTATTACGGCTTCAAATAACTCTTAGGCGCAGTGCTAAATTGAACATAAAGAAGTTTGTCTCTAATAGCAAAGTTTAAAAAACATTTCCAAACTAGTAAGAACCTTCCATTTTGAATTTTGTATTGGAGAACTTGGAGTTACTTTTATCTCAATTCTTTTTACGCAATACCATTTTTGCGTACTTGGCTTTTTTTACATAAAAAGTTTTTGTTATGATTCTAATATCTGTTCGTAAACTCTGAGCTGATTTCAACAAAACAAATACTTACGATATATTTGACGGGCCTGCTATCTATGTCCTTTCGGTGAAGTAATGAGGATACGAATTATGTTCAGTTAAGTTAAATTTACAACATGGCGGACCCCCATAGAGAGTGAAATGTATAACATTATCTCCTGGAGTCATTCGTATTCAAATTATATACATTAAGCGGGGTAAATTTATACATTATAATTTCGTCCATTATATATTTTCCTACACTGAGAAACTATTTATGTGTATAATATTACAGGGTGATATAATTGACAAGTAAGAAAGTGTGTGTGTTTTTGTTTCTTAAATTTCATATAATGCACTATTCTTTTATTAAGGCGTTATTATCGCCAAAAGTCTAGCTCTCACCATTTTACCAATTTTCGATGTTTGCGGTTATAAAAATGCAAGGAGTCAAATGATTTTAATATCCCTTAGTTGGGGATATCTTTAGGGCGAATATTCGCGCCCGTTAATTAATAAAATGCCTTTAATTACTTACACGATGTGAACGCTACGTATGCTAAAAGGGAAGAGAGGGATCCAACATGGCTGCTAGCATCAATTGTCATAATTTGAATTTTCGCGGGTTCTTACCTCCCTCCATGCTAAGATTGGTGCTTGTACCATGTTTCTTCTTATTTTTTTAACACTGGATTTATGTTTGTTAACATTTTTATTTTAACAAACTACATATATTTTGTATATAAACACTTACAACATTTAGCATTTATTTTTATTTATTTACTGCAGAATAAACGGTTTTGTTTAAGTTTAGTATTTTTTATTTATATTTCTTTCCGAACGCCTCGGGTTTTTATTTTTATCTTTTTCTGTACTCAAAGGAGTTGTCATGTCGTAAGCGGAATATTTCTTAGACTTTAGGTCAAATGGTTTTCCAAAATCGCTAATTTGGATTTCTTTAGATGGACTTATATTAGGGCTATGAAAATCTGTATTTTCGTCAGAGTAGCTAGAGATATCACCTTCATCTGAGCTTCCAAGTTGTTCTTCAGGCAATTCGTCTTGGTCGTCACGGCCATTGACGTCTTTACTTGTACTTGACGCATTTATGTCTCCTGTTATTGTCCTGCCAATCTTCGTGACAATATGCCTTTGTTTCTGCGGCTTGCTATTTTCTATTTTTGGCAAATCATTTGAGATTTCTGGAAATCTTTTATTTATTTGATTTGCATGTCTTTTCCACAACTGTTGGCTTGGCAATCGACATAAATACACTGTTTTTCCTAGCTTTTTCTCAATAACAGTTTCTGTCCATGACTTTTTGTTTGCTTGTCTGTAATCTCTAACAACTACTCTTTCACCCTCTTGAAATTCTCTGAAAGTCTCTTTCTTGTTAGGGTTAGTTGTGTCAACCAGTGTATTTTTCTGTTCTTCTTCTTCTATGACCCTATGTCTTAGTAAGTCAAGTCGTGTTCTTAGTTTGCGTCCAAACATTAACTGAGCTGGAGGTAATTTTGTTACACAGTTATCTGAATTTCTATATGTCAATAAAAATCTCGATAGAAGTGTTTCTATCGGTGTACTACTATTTATTGGATCATCCAGCGCTGTTTTGATTTTTTTCTTAAATTTTTTAACACAATTCTCTGGAGAACCATTACTTTGACTATTATAGGGTGGAATTATCAAGTGTTTAATGCCGTTTTTTTGTAAAAGCGATTTGATCTCTCTTGACACAAAGGAAATCCCATCCTCGTCGCCAGTTTAATATCCCTTAGTTGGGGATATCTTTAGGGGAATATTCGCGCCCGTTAATTAATAAAATGCCGTTAATTACTTACACGATGTGAACGCCACGTATGCTAAAAGGGAAGAGAGGGATCCAATATGGCATTGTCATAATTTAAATTTTCGCGGGTTATTACAATGATCAAGACGAGATGCATGCATAATTTGAATCTTTAGGTTTAGTTTTAAATCTTTCGTTCGGTTCATTATCTCAACTTAACCAATGGGTTCGTCTCTTTCGCCAGTGGTAGCAAACATCTACATGGAGTGGTTCGAGAACTATGCGATCAACACAACAAGAGTTAAGCCAAAACTATGGCTACGATACATAAATAACACATTTATTATATGGCCAGAAAATGATGACGAACTGCAGAATTTTCTACACCATATGAACGGTATTCGACAATCAAATGCACAATGGAGATTTTTACAAGACGTGGCAAGAGGCGTATGACATCATATTACGTTATTAGCAGGGCCTGGTTTGCTTTTGACCTACTTGGACTATCTCCTCAGGGAAAAAGGGAATCAATCCTTTTTCCTATTGTAAATGACAATTAACTATTATTAATTTTTCCAACAATTTTAACCGGTATTAAGCTATCATAACAAAAACATTTCATGTAAAAAAAGCGAAGTACGCGAAAATGGCATTCCGTAAAAAGAACTGAGATAAAAGTAAAGCCAAGTTCTCCAATACAAATTTCAAAATGAAAGGTTGTTCAAAACTTTTGCAATGCCCTTTTTGAAGTTTTTAAATTTTTTTCCATGGTTTTATTGTAGTTCCTATCAGCCTTCCAAAGCTCAGCTCTCTAGCGTTTCTGAAAGTGCACAATGTTACTTTTACATAACTTTACATGTATAGGGAAGGGAAATAAATTAAAATTGTAGTGTTTTTAAATTTCGTCCTATAGTTTTATCATAGTTCCTATCAGTCTTCCAATGCTCAGCTCTCTAGCGTTTCTGGAAGTGGGTAATGTTACTTTTACATAACTTTACATTTATAGGGGAGGAGAGTAAATGAAAATATTGGACTTTTTAAATTTTTTCCCATGGTTTTATCATAATTTCTATCAGCACTCCAATGCTCAGCTCTCTAGCGTTTCTGGAAGTGGGCAATGTTAGTTTTATATAAATTTACATTTATAGGAGAGGGAAGTAAATTAAAATGTTGGTGTTTTTAAATAAATTTTTTCATATAGTTTTATCATATTGTCTTTCAGTCTTAAAAAGTTCAGCTCTCTAGCGTTTCTGGAAGTGGGCAATGTTACTTTTACATAACTTTACATTTATAGGGGAAGGAAGTAAATTAGAATTTTGGGGTTTTAAATTTTTTCTATAACTTTATCATAGTTACTATCGGTCTTCCAAAGCTCAGCTCTCTACAATGTCTGGAAGTGGGCAATGTTACTTTTACTTAACTTTACAATTATAGGGGAGGGAAGTAAATTAGAATTTTGGGGTGTTTTAATTTTTTCCTATAGTTTTATCATAGTTCCTATCAATCTGCCAAAGCTCAACTCTCTAGCATTTCTGGAAGTGGGCAATGCTACATTCACATAACTTTAAATGTATAGGGGAGGGGAGTAAATTAAAATTTTGGGGTTTTTTGATTTTTTCCTGTAGTTTTGTCATAGTTCCTATCAGTCTGCCAAAGCTCAACTCTCTAGCATTTCTGGAAGTGGGCGATGCTACTTTTACATAACTTCAAATGTATAGGGGAGGGGAGTAAATTAAAATTTTGGGGTTTTTTGATTTTTCCCAGGAGTTTGGTCATAATTTCTATCAGTCTGCTAAATTTCAGCTTTGTAGCGTGTCTGGAAGTACAGTAGAATTATGATGATCTATACATGCCTGAGTGAGTGAGTGAGTGGCAATTTCGACGTTTTTTGAAATTTCGTAACTGCTTTACTACTTTATAGAATTCCATGGAACTTGGAGGGGCTGTTAACTCCATGGAGATCTACGACTGTGCTGTTTTATTGTAGTTCCTATCAGCCTTCCAAAGCTCAGCTCTCTAGCGTTTCTGAAAGTGCACAATGTTACTTTTACATAACTTTACACGTATAGGGAAGGGAAATAAATTAAAATTGTAGTGTTTTTAAATTTCGTCCTATAGTTTTATCATAGTTCCTATCAGTCTTCCAATGCTCAGCTCTCTAGCGTTTCTGGAAGTGGGTAATGTTACTTTTACATAACTTTACATTTATAGGGGAGGAGAGTAAATGAAAATATTGGACTTTTTAAATTTTTTCCCATGGTTTTATCATAATTTCTATCAGCACTCCAATGCTCAACTCTCTAACGTTTCTGGAAGTGGGCAATGTAAGTTTTATATAAATTTACATTTATAGGAGAGGGAAGTAAATTAAAATGTTGGTGTTTTTAAATTTTTTCATATAGTTTTATCATATTGTCTTTCAGTCTTAAAAAGTTCAGCTCTCTAGCGTTTCTGGAAGTGGGCAATGTTACTTTTACATAACTTTACATTTATAGGGGAAGGAAGTAAATTAGAATTTTGGGGTTTTAATTTTTTTCTATAACTTTATCATAGTTACTATCGGTCTTCCAAAGCTCAGCTCTCTACAATGTCTGGAAGTGGGCAATGTTACTTTTACTTAAATTTACAATTATAGGGGAGGGAAGTAAATTAGAATTTTGGGGTGTTTTAATTTTTTTCCTATAGTTTTATCATAGTTCCTATCAGTCTGCCAAAGTTCAACTCTCTAGCATTTCTGGAAGTGGGCGATGCTACTTTTACATAACTTTAAATGTATAGGGGAGGGGAGTAAATTAAAATTTTGGGGTTTTTTGATTTTTTCCAGGGGTTTGGTCATAATTTCTATCAGTCTGCCAAATTTCAGCTTTGTAGCATGTCTGGAAGTACAGTAGAATATTGATGATCTATACATGAGTGAGTGATTGAGTGAGTGGCAATTTCGACGTTTTTTGAAATTTCGTAACTACTTTACTACTTTATGGAATTCCATGGAACTTGGAGGGGCTGTTAACTCCAAGGAGATCTACGACTGTGCAAAGTTTGAGATTCGTAGCTCGTTCCGAAGTAGAGTTTAAGGTAGGTCAAATATCGGCTGAAATGTTTCAAGAAAAGACGGTTACGGCGCGCGAACTTGGCGAGGCACTGCCGTGCCCTCAGATTTTATTATTTTAAAACGCGACTTTTCTGTTTGGGAATTGAAGTACTACTAATCATCCAAACGAAAATTACATAAGTTTGTTTTAAATTTCTCTAAGAATTTATTAGGTTTATAGTGTTATTGTGATGACAATACAATTCCGCAGTTTTTTGTCACTGGAAAATAAAATAAAATGCCGGATCCAAAATGACAGACTCTCTTATTTATTAACCGATGTCCTTGAACTTGAAAGTTCGTGGTGCTTAAGGTTTTCTCAATGCAATTTTAGTCTTAAATTTTTTTTTACTTTAAAGGTTTTACTATGACTCTAAAAACTCTAATAATAAAAAGTTGATTTTTTATGTTGTTGTATGACATCAATCTTTTTACAATATTACTTTGTTTTGGTGTAAATCACTCGCTGGTACCATTTACGTAAGGAAATAACACAAAAACTTGCAGTGGTGAGGATAAAAAGGGGGGAGGGAGCGGCATATTTCTCATCTTGCTCCAGGCGGCCACTAGTCCAGCGACGGCCCTGTAGTCATCAAATACGCGCCACGATTTTATATCGAACTTAAAAATATATTAATGCTATTGTTAAATGTGGACTGTTATCTATTAAATTATTGTTTACTTCTTAATGTTATTTTTTACTAAAATCGCCATGTGGCCTTAAAGAGTCACCGCCTTTGCTTGAAATAGCGTAAATTTTTTCTTATTTAACCAAAAATTTGATTGAAAATTGCATTGAGTCAAACTCATCCATAACCTCCTGCTCCGTATCACACTCACTATCCTCCACCAACCCTACAATATCCAGATGCAGGTCTTCGAACCGACTTACACAATCCGCTGTTTTCTACACGCATTTGTAACTGACCCTTTTTCGTTGAGTTGATAAGGGCTTCATTTGCTAAGTTATATAGCACTCGGGTTCGATTGAAGATTGTTAATCTTTTCTTTTTTAATGATTTTATTTCCGACGTCATTTTTTTAGTTTTCTTGGTCATCAACGCACGAAATTCCTACTAAACCCCGGAAAATAAACACAAAACACGTTGTTTTCGAAATAAAAACAAACAAAATTTTTCAAAATTAAACTGAGGTTAGAACCGCTAAAATCAGCTGCTTGACAGCCAGACTGTATGTCTATACCGAAAGCCACACACACTTTTGTTTACTATGTCTACACGGAAAGCCCAACCACACAACAACCGGAACTCGCTTTCACTTTAGTCGGTCACTGGTGTCGTTCACCAGTTGCCAACTTCTCTTTGTTTTGAATTCAATTTTTGAAGGCCAATTTTTGGTCACGTGGCCCACAAAAAAACGGTCGCGACAATCGAAAAAAATGGCACATTCAAAAAATGAAAACCACGAGACTGAAAGGGAAAAAGAAATTGCTACCAAAATCATATATCCACACTGCCAATTCAGGATCCGGCTCGAAGGACCATTTAATGAACGCAACTGTTTACTAAACACATTTATTTATTGCTAAAAATTCACTAAAAATCCCGAACCCTTACAATCCCATTTTTCCTATTCTATGCACTACAAAAAGTGCTCAACTCACCCATTATCCAACAAATCTCGGCACATGAGATGCGTTCGAGGGCGTCGGAGCTCCGGGGCCACGTGTAGTCTCTCTGCTGGTCAAAGATGGAAGGGGCGTCAACACATGATATAGAATCAAAAATAGGTAAAGTTTTTGACAACAATTTCAATTTGGACCCCTATTCCTGAGAAATCTATGACCCACACTGTTTGAACACACCTTCTTAAAATTAAGATCCAACAGTATCTCCTACCGTTTCCGAAAATCCCCATGTAGTTTTTATCTGGGACACCCTGTATATGTACACATAGTAGGCAAATACTAATCTGCATCACGCTGGTACAGCGTAGTATAGTCTTAACATACTTATTTATAACTTTGCATTATTATGGTGTAAGAAGAAAATGAATGAATGAAAATGATAAAATATGTAATTTGGAGCACAAGGAATTTTGCACGAGACCTGCTAGTTGTAGGTTGACTTATAAAACCAGGAAGCAAACAACAACAGAGGAAAATTGTTTCTTTCTAGTGCAGAACGCAGTGCTAGCAAATCTGGTTGGATTTGGACAGTTACACGCAGACCATATTTATTATATGGACGAACTTTGTGTCAGCTTTTGTTATATTATAGAAAATAAGTGCTTCTACTATGTCGGTTTTTCTACGTTGACCGAAGCCTATTCTCCACCCCCTTGGATCCTGTCAGTCATCTTCTGTCAGGTTTTTTTGACTCATTAATCTTTGGAATGACTTTTGCCATTCCTGTTCAGGGCGCCCTTTTTTCTGTCCCTATTGGTTGCCATTCTAGGACCTACTTTCGTACTTTTTCGTCGTTTAGCCATTGTACATGGCCGCACCATATCAGTTGTCTTTTAGTGATGTCATCCGTTATGCTTCCCTCGATTTCCATTCTTTCTTATATGATGTTCTAGATATTCTCATTGATCTTCTTATGCCTCCATTTCGATACTGTCCATTTTTGTTTTGTAATTTTCTGTTACGCGACAAGTCCCTATTCTTTATAGCAGCGTGAATGAACCATTGTTTAATTAATGTTAAATTTTACATTCTTTGTTATCTCTCTGTTCCATAAAATACTCGTAAGACATCCAATAACCTTTCTTGCTTTTACTATTCTTTTTTCTAGTTCTTTACAGTCTGTCCCTGTCTTATCAAATGTCACACCCAAGTATACATACTCATTGCATGGAGATATTGTTTATTCATTGTCTAGTTCTAACTCACTTGATTCGTTTTCAATACATAAGTACTGTGTCTTGTCCACGTTCACTGTTAACCCCCACTTTTGGTATTCTTCCGTTAACTTTCTCATCATATACTCCATCTCTTCTTTATAATTAGCTACAATTACTTGGTCGTCAGCAAACTGTTGTGTGTATAGGGTATCGGTCGTTTAGTTGTATTCCCATGCCGTGTACTTTACGTTTCCAGTTTTTTAGAGCTACTGCGATATACAGGGTGTCCCATAACTTAGGGGCCGTAGATCAACAGGTGATAAAAGAAGTCATGCCTGATAAAAAAGTTCCTATAATGCATGGGTCAAAACTCTTTCTTTGTCGAGATACAAAGCATCAAAGTTGGCGATTTTTTAAACTCTTAAAAAACGCAGTAAAAATATGAAATTGAGTAAAGTCGTGTATTAAAATAAGAGCAATAATTTAGAATAAAAATAATTAAAAAAAAAAATTTGCGGTCAACTTTTTTTAGAAAAAATTGTTTTTTTGGTATTAACTTTTATGAATGCCATGTTAAACGCAATGTTTTTTTTTATATTTTTTGTTAATAAAAACAAGTTTCTAGCGTGGCATATTAGTTCGGGGCCTAAGAGGGAAATTTTGGGGTTTGTCTGCATTTTCGCGTACCGTAATGAAATTTGGCACAGAGGTAGTCGACACCTAGAGATGCAATTTTAGAAGTGGTGCTCCGATAGAACCCAGTGCAGGGCCCAGATACAGGGGCGTACTTGAGGTGGGGCAGAAAAAATTTATAAATTAAGTATGAAACTCATTTCGCGTAGAGTTTTTTGTTTGTTTTACTTTATAGCTTGTAAATCCATAAAATTTAGAAAAAATAAAGTTGAGAAAACGGTTTTTTAAGGGGGGGGGGGGAACAAAAGGAAGGAGGACAGACATTGTTAAAATCCTATTTCATCTAAAGTGGTCGTGTGGGGTATCGATTTCTAAATAATTTCGTATTTTAAACGAAAATAGATATAAATTAAGTCAATACGTCAAACTGTTCACATGATATGTCAAAAATTGACACCTTAAATGTACCTGTTTTGAGATCTACGCCAGAGAATATTAAAAACATCTAACCAAGCCTAATAAAATTTGATAAATTAATTAAAAGCGGAGTTTCTGGAATTTTTGAATTTTAATATACAGGGTGCTCAAAGTTAAGTCGGCACTATTACTTACTTCGTTAATATTAGAGATACAGGGTCGGTTAAATAGACAAAATTGTGGTATTATTTCCTGATTACGATGGTGATGAACGACAGAAAATTAAATGACGAGTAGGTATACATTTAAGCCAATAGAAAGAACATTTGGCTTTAATCAAAAGTTATTTTATGACTTTTTCTCTTGAAAATCAAAATTAATGAAGTTATTAACAACTTTCCTAATCATAGGGGATATACCTAGGCTTTATTTAGAAAATCGTTAATATTTTTGCATTTTTACCTTAAGGAGAAAAAATACATCTTTTGTTTAAAATTAAATTTTCTATCGAGGTAAGGTAAGGTACTATGTAACGGTCCTATGTGTTAAAGCGAAAAAAAATTCTTTAAAATTTTACTGTAACTCATGTACGCGTTTTTCGACTTTTCTTTTGTTTCCAAAATTTTATGTTTTTAGTGAATTTAAATTTTTTTCGTGCCTTAGTGCACTTAAATGGTGCCAAAGAAAAAAAATTATAAATTTTACGTGTTGAATATTTTTTATATATTGACAAAAGAAACACCCTGCATTTTCGTACACTGACAAAACTAAGTAAAACAGTATACACCAAATTAAAAAGACGTTCCTCTAGTTATAATAAGTAGTAAAATTAAGAAGGTATCTCAAACTGCGTAACCGGTATGAACAAAAGTTTGAGACTACTACTTTTTACATGATTTTTTTAATATCACCCTGTATCTTTCAGCATATTACAAAATTACGCAAATCTAAATTTTTTTGTTACAGCCTAGTTTTGTTGCAAAATTCCTATTAACGCAGTAGCTACAATAAATAATGTAAAAAAACACTAAAATGATAGCAAAGTATTTGATGCCCAGTATATACGTTCACAAAACGGCAATAATGTAGCGCTTATTACAAAAATAGAGTGCGATAAATGGTTTATAAAGGACAATATAGTAATTTCAATGACATGTTTATTTGACATATCTAGAGCTATTTGAATTTTTAGCACTAACCTAAAAAATTACGAAAAAACTTTAAGCTGTAGTTACTTTTTAACACTTTGTACAAAATTTTTTATTAAAAAAAATGAAAGCTGTACTAGTTAGTATTGTTGTATTGTGGTGACTTTGAGTTTTCTATAGGAATTTGAACGTCGCCATAAAAAAAATTACTTAAAATGGTCATAAAATTTTTTATTATTTTTAAAAACACCCTGTGTTTTTAACAGTTTAAACCTATTTCATTTTCGTTTCATAAAATATTAATAGAAGCTAAGTATGTTTTATTTGGTATATATATATATATATATATATATATATATATATATATATATATATATATATATATTTAAATATCGTTACGTCTAAGATATTCACATACTTTTTCATCTATTAATATTTTTTTAATTTAGAATTATTAATTAAAAACCTCTGTACTCCGACCCTGTATACGTCACACCCATCCAGCAATTTTCGTTTAAAAGACAAACAATCATTTTCTGACCACATTAAATTGATAAAAATGTCATATCTTGCATAACGAAGCTCCTGGATTTTTTTTCTACCCAACGCCTACAACATAAATTTATCAAAAAAAATAAATAATTTTTTATTTTTTGGAAGAAAATAAATAAATATTTTTTTAGCGCTTAAAATAAAAGTGTATATGTCCTTATAATTGGTGCAAAGTTTCATTGCTCTAGCTTTACATTTGAATTTTCTACAGAATTTTAACGAAAGAGATCCAATTAAAAATAAAACACCCTGTATCTTTGCTCTGCACTGGGTTCGAGATGAGCACCACTTCGTAAAATAATACTATAGTGTTGTACTATAATCGTGACAAGTTTCATTACGGTACGCAAAAATGCAGACAAAAGTGGCTTAGGCTCTGGACTATATTATTAAAGTATTATTCATATTTTTTAAAAGAATAAGTAAGCAAAAATTTTTTTTTTATAATTATTCTTCTTTATACGTTTTTGGAGTTTATTTTGACAGCCTGTAATTTTATCAAAAAAAGGAATATCACATTTTTGAATCACAAGTAGCTGAGTATTCAGCTGGCTGTGACAGATTTTCCTTTTTTTGTAAAACCTTTTTCCCCCCACTCCTTAAAAATGCTATATCTTAAAAACCCATGTTATACAAACTTTTTTTCGGAAATAACCTCCTCTGTCACCTGTTGCACTATGGCCCATAAGTTATGAGACCCTGTATATTTAAAAAAGAGTTGGGGAGATACATGTTTGCAAAATTATTGGCGAAAGCGGCTGTCCCAAACTCGGTTACTATTAAAGATATCGATTTTCTGATTGCACCTTACTGTGCTCTTTTTTTGAGACCTTAAAAATGGTACAATCAGAGCTTTGCTATACCCCGTGGTTTCGCAAATACTGGGAGTTTTTGAAAAAATTCCATTTTTGATAATCTCCTAGATCTCGCTTATTTTGCAAGATATTTTTATTATATAAAAACTTTTTTATGATAACTTTTTAAGAAGAAAATGATGACGTTGTTAGTTTTTTAAAATATTGTTTAGTTTTTGATATATGGTATTTGTCATAAAATAATTAAATACGGACCTGGATTTTTTTCACTACTATTTTGATTGGTTTCATGCTATTATTATCACAAAATAATACAAATTTATTATTTTATGTTTTAAGGTTAAAAAAATATATTTAATATTTTTAAAAAAATTAGTCCGAACTTGGAACTTTCCAACATAAATATAAATTAAAAATTGCTAGTTGAACGGTTTTAAGTTTAACTGTTTTGATACTTAGCAAATTAAAATGGTTTTACGTTAATTTAAAGATCTATTTGAAACAAAGTCTACGACAAATACAAAAAAAATAATAACTAATTTTTCTTAGCGCATTTTGTACAAGAATGTTTCTGCCGTTTAAATATTGTATTTTGTTGCTTGCATAAAGCAGTCAAACACATCACATTTTTCGAAATCTGGATATGGTCGAATTCCACCCTTTTGTTTTTCCATGTTGAAGTAATTTCATAAGTTGCTGTGGTACCATCAAATAATTACTATGATATTATTCTTGTAACTTTTTAAAGTTTTTTACTTTACTTATAAATCTTTTAATTCACGTTTCAAAACATATAAACTAAAAATCGTTCAACTAGTGTGTCTCGCAATTTTTAATTTATATTTTCGTTGGAAATTTCCACGTTCGGACGCATTTTTTTTTTAAATATTAAATATTTTTGTTAAGCCTAAATCAAATTTTTTTTAAAGTTTTATCATTTTCAGATAATAGCATGAAACCAATCAAAATAGTAGTAAAAACAATTCAGGTTCGTATTTAATTTTTTTATGATAAATACCATATCTCAAAAACTAAACAATATTTTAAAAAACGGAAAAAAAGTCATTATTTTCTTCTAAAAATGTTGTCATAAAAAGGTTTTTACTGAATAAAAATATCTAGCAAAATAAGCGAGATATAGGAGATCATCAAAAATGCAATTTTTTTAAAAACTTCCAGTATTTGCGAAACCACGGGGTATAGCAAAAATCTGATTACACCATTTTTAAGGTCTCAAAACAAGAGCACGGTAAGATGCAATCAGAAAAATCGATATCTTTAATAACAACCGAGTTTCCCATTTAATCCCATCGAAAATGGGACACGCTGTACTTACGTGTAACCAAAGCCAACAAAAGAATTCGTTTCCCTTTGCTACAATTCGGTCTAATGCGTTCGGCCGAATTATTTTGCCTTTGTTTGCCGTATCAATGTTGCTGCATACTAGGCACTGTCATACGCCTTGATAGTTGAAGACTTGGAATGTCAATAACGGATAAGGAAAACGAACAATTTCTTCTTCCTTTTTCAACAGTCTTCAATGCGATTTCCTGAACTGGTTTAAGATTTTTAATTGATTGAACCCAAAAAAAAATAATGACTGTGTTTTGGGTCACCAATTAAAATTGAAACACTTTCTTTTCTACAAATTAAAAACTCAACGTCTTTTACACTAGTCTTTATTGTTTCGGGTTTGATTTAGGACATGTTTCGAGTCTAAAGAGACCCATCATCGGCTGAAACAAGGTAAACAAAGAAGTGTAACTACATCCGAAGCAATTTTCAATGCCTATTAAATAGATTAAACTGGGATAATAAAATTATATTGAAAGGGATCAAATAATCACTTACAGGTTCACTAATATACTCAGAAAGTGACCATTCCACTTCCATCATTTCTTATATTTTATAAAACCAACTGCATTACTCATAAAACACCCTTAAAATGTAACATACCTTTTAAAAACCTTGAAAATACAACAGTTGCTAATTCTAGTTGAAAATCCAGCGAAAAAGAGGTTTCCTGAGCAGGAGTTGGAAGTGCAGAATTCTGTAATTCAAAAGATATAGAATTGCGTTAAAAACAAAAATAATTTTAATTATTTTAATATTTGTCTTTTCAGAGTAATTAAATATTAAAATATAAAAATAATTAAAAATCTTTTTCTCTTTAACGCAATTCTATATCTTTTGAATTACAGAATTCTGCACTTCCAACTCCTGCTCAGGAAACCTCTTTTTCGCTGGATTTTCAACTAGTATTAGCCACTGTTTAAACCCTCGTATTAGCTTGCTGGGGGTATGAGTGTCTTTTCAAGGGTTTTGAAAGGTATGTTGCATTTTAAGGGTGTTTTATAAGTAATGCAGTTGGGTATTGGTTTATAGAATATAAAAAAATGATGGAGGTGGCATTGACCATGCCACCTCCATCATTTTTTGGAGTACATTAGTGAATATAATTTTATTATCCCAGTTTAATCTATTTAATAGGCACTGAAAATTGGTTCGGAAGTAGTTACACTTCTTTGTTTACCTTGTTTCAGCTGAAGATGGGACTCTTTAGACTCGAAACATGTCCTAAATAAAACATGAAACAATAATAACTTTAGTGGAGAAGAGGTTAAGTATTTTCTTTGTAATTTGCAAACTCTACTTTTTTTCAACTTTTTTTTCTTTTTAGGAACTATTCTACAATCTTGTCAAGAAAATCCGATCCAGTAAAGAATAGTGGTAAGTACTTAGCCGCCTTCTTAAAATCAGAGTATATTCAGTAAATTTTTGAGATTTTAGGGTTCTTAGGTATAGTTTTAATAAAGACTTATCGGAAATGAAGTGTATAATAAGGTCTAGCATCAATAATAGGGACTTATTGGAATAAAGTCATGCAATGACACTATTATTGCAGTATTTTGACAGATTTGCAGTCTGACAGTTGATCTTTCAAAATTGACATACCAAAGTTGAATTTAAAACGAAGTCGTTGATTTATCTATAATTGAAGTCGACAGTATTTATTTTGGTTCGTATAGTAAACAAAATCATTATCTGGAAAGATTACCCAGACAGCACAAGTACGTACTATGTACGTACATAGTACGTAACTCTGCGACGTAGTGTGCGTACATGGTACGTACATTTTTGGACTTACGTTTACATATGTACGTCGTAGGGGGTAATTTTAGCCATTATTTTCCTTCAATTTGAAATCTACGTACGCCAGACGTACATGGTACCTATGTAGTACCTGAAATGTACGTCCATGATACGCACATAGGACATCAAATTAAAGTGTAAGATTAGGACTAGATACCGTTTAAAACAATTCCGGCTTGCTGATTCCTGAACATTCCTACTTTAGAGTGGATCGTCCAGTTTTACCTCGAGGCTCGAAGTCTCGATAGGTTTGAAGTTTGTTTTGTTAATTTAATATTTAAGTAATATATCTCTAACAATGCCGTTAAATCTAGTGTAAGCCATCTACAGTAGACTCGCGCTGGTGTGAACACACGCTTGTGTAAACCTCCCAGTAGTGTGAACAGTGAAGATCAATGTATTGTACTAAGTAACAAATCTCGATCTTATATAAAAACGGAAAAGAGGTGTTAATCAAATGGTAAAATTGAGGGTCATTACCGAGAATTACTTAGTTTTAATTCGTTTTTTGTGGTAAATACTAGTACCATTTCATGTTTTGCTTTGTAAAATGGTAATAAACAAGAAGTTTTTAATTCTTGCTCCCAGAGGTAAGTTTGGAAGGCGAATCTGAGAACGAAATGACGAACCTAAAAAAGTTGCACTAAAGTATGTTTTGGAATCACTTGGTTACATTATAGTCAGAAACAAACAACATAGATGTTAGAGCCTAAGAAATATTGAGACCAAGCAGTAGCCACTCATTGGTCAGCTAGATAAGTTCGGACTAAAATAACATCGTATTTTACCTAATGATATGTAAATTTTGAAGTTTCATAAAAATTCATAATTGTAGTAGATTATAAGAATAGTTACATTTAAAAGTAAGATAGCATAGGCGCATTTCTTTACATATTTTCCACATATTTCATGAAAAAACACAAAAAATAGCTGAAAATTCGACATCATGAGGCTTCGGGCCCCCTCAAGAGGCTTCGGGTCCCCCCAAGACCTATATTCCTGGGTGCGCCACTGAAGATAGGTATGGATTTATTATATCTTACCAATAATATTTCGGTTTCAGGATAGACCTTCCGTAGTGTGAACGGTCTCCATGGTATGAACGTTCAGATTTTTTTCGTGTTCACACTAGCGCGAGTCCACTATTAACAAAATCCTTTGTTAAATGTTCGGAAGGGCATCTCTAAAATGAACGTAAAATGTACGTACTATATACATACCTAATGTACGTACTATGGACGTACTCATTTGTACGTGTACAATACGTATTTTATTGGTCCTGAGAATTACCGACGTAAAATGTACGTAGCTAGTGGACGTACTATGTACGTACATAGTACGTACTTTATTGGTCCTGGGACGTACCGACGTAAAATAAACATAAAATGTACGTCTCTGGGACGGACTGTCAAAATACGCACTGACACTATTAGGGCCTGTCCCTAAATTACGTAACGCTCTAGGGGGAGAGGGGGGGTTTGGCCTTGCGTTACACCCAATGTTTTATTAATGTATTTTTTCGTGAAAATGCGTTACGAGGGGGGGAGGGGGGTTCAAAAAGCCTGAATTTTTGTGTTACCTAATTTAAGGACGTTCCCTTATTGCATGACTTTATTACAATAAGTCCTTAATGTTCGCAGTTGCGCCGTAAAATTTTGGAAGACGTTCTCAAATCAAAAAGTCTTCAAACAAGAAAGTTTTTTCTAGAATTAAGCCAATATACTTTTCTTAGACAAGGTAAGCGGACAATACTTGAACCACTTATGCTATATGCTTATAATTACCTATGCTATATGCTGATGATATCGGTTCTTTCAATGTTGGTTTCTTAACATTATTAATAAATATATTTTTGGAAATTCTTTTCTTCTACATGTTTTTTTTAATATCAAAAGTCGACTTGATTTGAATACAAACTTGTGCTAGAAAAAAAAACGTTTTTTCAACATTTATTCAACATTTTTTACGATTTTGTAGTGGGTAGGGCAACAACCGATTCTTTTGATTAATTATTCATAAAATTTTGCAGATTTCTTATATAAGACATTTTATTAGCTTTTGTAAATCTGTAATTTGGATCACGATATTTTGGCCGCCACAATACTTTTATCTACATAATAGACTAAAGTAAAAACTAAAATCTGCAATAACCGTTAAATTCTCAATGGCCAAACCGCAAGTAACCACGCTTCTAGCATGGACTTTTAAGAGACGTTTTGTTGTTCAGTAAGAGAATGATAGTCGTACCGCGACTACAGCTAGCTGTACTTGTTCGTACCTTTCCTTTATACAACGCGATACTATACTTCGCGAAGTACCGCCAAAAACTGCTTTAAACGTCCAACATAGAACAAGAAATAAGACAGAATTAAGACTGTGCAAAGTGGTCAAACTTTATTTGTAAGGACAGTGTAAATATTTATTTTGTGTTTTGAGTGCCAAAGACTGAACGGATTAATTTGAAGAGGTTAGAATTTCATTTAGAAAGAAGGTAACACCTTTTATATATATTTTCTGAAAACCATGCCCTTTATCAAAAAAATTGTTTTTTACTTCATTGTAGATAATAAAATTTCCTTTTAAACGTTGTGTAACATGGTAAAAAATATTTCATATTTACCGCTCCAGTGGTGTGCTTAATTTAAAACAATTTTTTTAAAACTTCTTAGAACTTTGACCCTAGAACAAAGTATTTCGGAGCTTATGCCGTCTAAAGTAGAAAAAATCTGAAAATTTGCCCAAGCACGTGGTTTTAGTCATTTTTATTTTGTTTTTAGTCAAATTATCTAGCTCCGTTATTACTGCTCGCAGAACAACCATAGTACCACCCAATTGTAGATAATTATATCCTCTAAAAAATTTCATATAACTCTTTTTGCGATTTAGTGTATTGGAACGAAGTTACAGGCAAAAAACTACAAAAAGTGCCAATTTTTGTTGGTTTTTTCAAGATGGCGGAGGAAGCACAGGGGTGGGGGTGACGAAAACTCAGATTTTTAACTACCTTTTCAACCTTAATAACATATCCAAAATTCAGAACTACCGGACCTTTTGTAGGGTAAAACTCCTATATTCATTGTACTATAATAGGGACTTATTGGAATAAAACCTGACTTTATTTTAGAGTCGGCTTTATTCTGACAGATTTACAAAGAAAACTGACAGCTGACCTATCAAAATTGACATGCCAAAGTCAAATTTAAAAATAAAGTCGCTAACTTTCATTTAATAAAAACAGACACTAATAAATTTAGTTTTTAAATACACAAAGGCCGAATTTTGAAAGAAAACAGGTGCCTTTTATATGTAAATCTGTCACAATACGGCAGATTTTAAAAAAGGTTAGGTTTTATTTCATCAATAAGTCCCTATAATAGGGACTTATTAGAATAAAACCTGACTTTTCAATAAGTCCCTATAATAGGGACTTATTGGAATAAAACCTGACTTAATTTTAGAGTCGACTTTATTCTGACAGATTTACATAGAAAACTGACAGCTGACCTCTCAAAATTGACATACCAAAGTCAAATTTAAAAATAAAGTCGCTAAATTTCATTTAATAAAAACAGACACTAATAAATCCGGTTCTTAAATTCACAAAGGCCGAATTTTGAAAGAAAGCAGTTGCTTTTGATATGTAAATCTGTCACAATACTGCCGATTTTAAAATAAGGTCAGGTTTTATTCCAAGTCGCTAAATTTCATTTAATAAAAACAGGCACTAATAAATCCGGTTCTTAAATACACAAAGGCCGAATTTTGAAAGAAAACAGCTGCTTTTTATATGTAAATCTGTCACAATACGGCCGATTTTAAAATAAGGTCAGGTTTTATTTTAGAGTCGACTTTATTCTGACAAATTTACATAGAAAACTGACAGCTGACCTCTCAAAATTGACATGCCAAAGTCGAATTTAAAAATTAAGTCGCTAACTTTCATTTAATAAAAACAGACACTAATAAATCCAGTTTTTAAATACCCAAACGCCGAATTTTGAAAGAAAACAGCTGCCTTTTATATGTAAATCTGTCACGATACGGCCGATTTTAAAATAAGGTCAGGTTTTATTTCAATAAGTCCCTATAATAGGGACTTATTGGAATAAACCCTAACTTTATTTTAGAGTCGGCTTTATTCTGACAGATTTACAAAGAAAACTGACAGCTGACCTCTCAAAATTGACATACCAAAGTCAAATTTAAAAATAAAGTCGCTAAATTTCATTTAATAAAAACAGACACTAATAAATCCGGTTCTTAAATTCACAAAGGCCGAATTTTGAAAGAGAGCAGTTGCTTTTGAAATGTAAATCTGTCACAATACTGCCGATTTTAAAATAAGGTCAGGTTTTATTCCAATAAGTCCCTAATATCTCACAATTAAAAACTTTGACCACAACACACAATTTAAGATGCATTCAGAAAACCTAAAAGAATATTCTAATGAATGATGGCTGCTTAAAGAATGACTTTTGCACCTGCCATTTGCCATCAGGCGGCAAAGGTCTTGTAGGTTCAAATTTAGAACTTTTTTTTCGGCTTTGTACCGCGTTCATCACAGCTGCAACGCATTCGTTTAAAATTAAGTTTGCTACAAACCAAGTTGAATTCAGTTTTCGAAAATATTTGAAATAAAACACTATAAAATACTAGAAAGAAAAGATGCCAGGACAAGCATCGAAGTTCCGAGAAGTTCTCTTTCTGTCTTTTTTTCGGTACGGTATTTGCACAAACCACCGCACCCATTTCGCGCTGGAGGACGGGCTTCAGATAGAAATCGGTTTAAGCCCATTTTTTTTTGGTATTTGAACTAAGTAATTTACGGGGTCATCATTCAAAATATTGACATTCTAAAGTAAAGTGCTTTACTTTACTAAAGGTGCTTCTGGCTTTTCCAAAGCAAAGCAATTATTTGCAAATACCTATATTTATTTGTGTAAATCTTATAAATAATAATTATATCATACCAAAAAAATTCATGTAAAAAAAGCCAAGTACCCGAAAATAGTATTTCGTAAAAAGAATTGAGATAAAAATAAAAATGAAAGGTATTTACTTCTTTTTGGTTAATTTAGCACTCCGACTAAGTCATTTGCAGCCGTATAGCCAAGTTTAGAAAAACCTTTGCAAACTAGTAAGAACCTTTCATTTTGAAATTTGTATTGGAGAACTTGGCTTTACTTTTATTTCAATTCTTTTTACGAAATACCATTTTCGCGTACTCGGCTTTTTTTACATGAAATGTTTTTGTTATGAATTCACTTATTTTTAAAAGATTTGGATAATATTTAAATTTTAAGGTAGTAAAATATTCGGAATACTGTTCAAAACTTTTGCAATGCCTTATTAAAAATATTAAGGTTTTTTAAGTTTTCCCTATGGTTTCATCATAGTTCCTATCAGTATTCTAAAGCTTAGCTCTCTAGTGTTCGCAGAAGTGGGCAATGTTATTTTTAAATAACTTTACATTTATAGGGGAGGCAAATAAATTAAAATTTTGGTGTTTTTAAATTTTTCCTATAGTCTTCCAAAGCTCAGCTCTCTAGCGTTTTTGAAAGTGGGCAATGTTACTTTTACATAACTTTACATTTATAGGGAGGGAAGCAAATAAAATTTTGGGGTTTTAAATTTTTTCCTATAGTTTTATTATATTTCCTATTAGTCGGCCAAAGCTCAGCTCTCTAGCGCTTCTGGAAGTGGGCAATATTACTTTTACATAACTTTACATGTATAGGGGAGGGGAGTAAATTAGAATTTTGGGGTTTTCTGATTTTTTCCAAGGGTCATAATTTCTATCAGTCTGCCAAATTTCAGCTTTGTAGCCTGTCTGGAAGTACAGTAGAATTTTGATGATCTATACATGAGTAAGTGAGTGAGTGGCAATTTAGACGTTTTTTAAAATTTTGTAACTACTTTACTACGTGGGGTTTTTAACTCTATGAAGATTTACGACTGTGTAAAGTTTGAGTTTCGTAACTCATTCCGAAGTAGAGTTTTAGAAAGGTCATATATGGGCTGTAATGTTTCACGAAAAGATGGTGCAGCAGTTTACGGCAACTTGGCGAGGTACTGCCGTGTCCCCAGATGCTTATATGCACAAATACATCACTCCTCTTGTGCATTAACGTACCAGAATAGGTTTGGTACAGTCACGTAATACGTACATTTTTTATAATGTTTTTAATTAGTTTCAGTTGTGACTTAACCTCTGTTTTTTTCCTAAGACCTTACGAATTTGGTCACGGCTTGAATATTGAAAAACGCCCTTAATGCCAAGCAACAAGCACAAACAAAACACGTCACCGCTATGTACTGTCAAAAACCCAGATTGGTTTGCCTCTACTAAATCTAAAAATATATTTATAAAGCATTAAAAATAATAATCTATTATCTAAATTTAAATATATAATTGTTCAAAAATAAATAAATTATTAAATAGCATTATACCATAGAAACCGTATATTAATAATTTGTGTAATTAAAATCCTTGAATTTTTAAAGACCACATTTGTTTTAATTAAAACAACATTTCCTTAGTAAATTAAATAATCGATACCGTAAGTGCCCGCATTCCATTTGTGCATTACCAATGATCATATAATTTTAAAAGATCACCCACTCAATGGAATACTCCAAACGTACCTAATAGGTTTAACTCCTTGAGGGCGCCACGGTATCCAAAGACTAGTTCGCATTTTTCTCGTGTCGAAGTGCCCGCATTCCACTTGTCTATTACCACCGATTATAAAAGTTCTCAAGATCACCCACGCAATGTGAGATTTTGAACCCCCTTTCTTTTGTCTATCATCTATCGTGGATGACAAATCATTGTTTTGCGGTTTTAGTGCCTATGCCCAGTGTTTATCTTGGATTTTTTTTGGTAAATTAACGATTTTTAAAGATAGATAGAAGAAAATGGATTTGATAATATATACCGCCAATGTACTGTTAAAAACCCAGATTGATTTGCCTCTACTAAATCGAGAAATGGAAAAATATATTAATAAAGCATTAAAAATAATAATTATAATTATTGTCTAAATTTAAATGTACAATTGTTCAAAAATAAAGAAATTATTAAATAGCATTATACCATAGAAACCCTTGTGTGAAAAAATCCTTGAATTTTTAAAGGCCACATTTGCTATAATTAAGACAACATTTCCTTAGTAAATTAAATAATCGATACCATTTGTCCATTACCAATGATCATATAACTTTAAAAGATCACCCACTCAATGGAATACTTCAAACGTACCTAATTGGTTTAACCCCTTAAGGGCGCCACGGTATCAATAGAAAAGTTCGCAAGTTTCGCGTGTCGAAGTGCCCGCATTCCACACACAATATTACCAGCGATTATAAAAGTTCTCAAGATTACCCACGCAATGTAAGATTTTGTACTCCCTTAAGTATTTTCACTCTTTGAGGGTGCCACGATTAGAGGAGGAAAGGAGCACGTATTTCTCAACTCCCTTTCTTTTGTCTATTGATCATTTTGGGTCATGTGATTATTTAGATTTTTTGGTGGCAAGTTTAACTACATACATTTTAATATAAATATATATATATATATATATATATATATATATATATATATATATATATATATATATATTGCCTTGTTTGTCATCCACGATATGTCAACACATCAGCTGATCTATTTGTGACGCCTTAACCCCTGATTTATAAGTTGCCGTTTACGGTTGACGTTCACGGTTCACAGTTCGTAGACGGAGCATTTATAGACTGCCGTCTTCCGTTCGCAACCGTTCGGTCATATTAACCTAAAAAAATAGTTTTTTTCATAATTTTTTTGTTTAAAATGGAGCCTCTAACCTTTTCTAACTTAGCTTTTGTCTTTAAGAAAAAATAATTATAGGAAAATAAAAGAATATACCAACTAAGAGTGACGTACGTCGCCGACTACGATTCTCTAACGGTGAAAGATAAAGATAAATTATCTCCAACTTTTACGAACGGCAAGGCCGAACTTTGCCCAACTTTAACAAGCGGCAACTTATAAATCAGGGGTGTCTTTTAATTATTGCGTAAAAATGCTCGCATTTCTGTTCTCTCTTACTGCCGATCATGTTATTACTCTTGTTAAATAAGAGATTATAAGCTCTCTTAAATATCGTCATTCATTGGGGCGATATGATATGATGGAGGCGTTTGTGTGTCTCTCCAGTCAGTGTTGCCCTGTTGGCATTATAGTAAAAATACCAAATAGCAACTGGAATGAACCTTCGTCTGCGTCAGAACTTTTTCGATTATTATAGGTTTCAAAAGTGTACAATATTTTTATTATTTGTTTTGGTCCTATTTTTATATAAATGGGTAGGCAGATTACTTATCACCAAACAGAATGGTTAATTTAAAAAAAAATTAAAAATAACGGAACAAAATAGATGTCATTTAAAATGTATAAACGATTAGGGTTCTTTCGTGTTTTAACACAGCCGCGGTGATCCTTCTTTGCAATCTATATGCTCATTGCTTATTTACCATATCCTAAACCTAATTTGCACGAAAATCATAAACAAAATAACACGTTTTATGTTTTAATAAATTCATAGGTTGAACTTTCTTATCTCGAGATAAATCTATTTCCTATAAACCGTTTTTAGTGAAATAGTTTTTAGAAGCCTTGACACTAAAATATTGCTGTTATTTCGTCAGGTTCACAGGGTTTTAGTTAGTAAAGTAAAACTTAATTTCTACTTTCTTAAACAATATATTTAATCAATAAAATAGTGCCTTTTTTAAGCAGGAGACCCCTGCGAACTGAACAAAACATTATCACGAAGCATTTGTTTCTAGTTAGTTGTTCTTATTTTAGTCAAAATTAATTGTATCATCTTTTTCTGGTGTTTTAAGTGGTAGTAGGTACTAAGGTGATATAATAAGGATCTTATTTCGAAATATTTAATTTTAGGCCACCAAAGTTTCTCACAATAATATTCGTTAGTGGCTTTTAGATAATAGAACAAGTGTGCAATTAACGGACTTTGTGAGGCACGACTTTCGTTAGCACTACTGAAATTTCATAACTCTCATTTTCAATGCAAAATTAAGATAATTATTATTAAAGTGTGTCTATTATTCTGTGCCCATAAAAGTCTTGTACTTCTTATTGAATTCTGTTTTATCGACTGTGCATATCTTTAGCCAAATTTAACGACACACATGGACTTAAAAAAAGTTATGTAATTTTACATAAATACATAACTAAATATTTAGAACAACTTCTGTGCGGATCAAACCTACAGATTACCGCGGATATCATACCGCAAATAAAATATAGTTAAAAAAATTATTAAAACACCGAACACCAGTACCACTACAAATAAAATTATACTAAACAACGATATACAATTTTATAAGCCTTGTACTAAATAATAAAAGACAATTTGAGGACATATCGACTGGAGCCAATAAAATGACAACAAAACAGATCACTTCACTTAAAAAAAAATCAAATTATAATATTTAATTCAAAAAGCTGCAAAAAACTAGATTAGATGACAAAAAAACGGGCCACTGGTGGGCGCGGAATAATAAAACGGTTTTAAAACTATGCGGCTTTAAATGTTGGATAAATTTATACTGGGTGGAGTAAAAAGAATATTACTTATGGTTTTCTATTTACAGTGTGTCCACCGATTGAGTTAAGGTAAGGTATAAATGACAACAAAATTTCAAATCAGATTCAGATTTTTTTGAAAATTGCTCCTGCTTGGTCTCAAACTAAGATGCTAAGAAAATGAGCCAAATCAATTAATATACAGGGTAGTTTAGTAGGCTGATTTGATAATGTATGGTATAAACGACCAAAATATTTCGATTTAGGTTCTGATGTTCTGGGAATTGCTCCTGCTTAGTTGCAAACTAAAATGTTAAAGAAATGAGCCAAATCAAACAATATACAGGGTAGTTTGGTAGGCTGATTTGATTTAAAAAAAAAAGAGAGTTGCTTAGAAACAAAAGTTGTTTTTCGGAAAAGTTACACCCGGTTCCCCATAACATTTCATATTAAGATCATGTGACGCGTGCTCGGGCAGGCTCGAAAAAGTCGTAGGTGGGAACCAGGTTTTAGATCTTAAGGAAAGAAAGGGCCAATCACGGCACAAAATTGCTTTGTTTTGCATCAACTAGGTATATAACATTTCAAAAAATTCCACGATATGATTTAATTACGTAATTCTAATAAAATTTATTAACGATTTTTTAAAATTGTTTAAGCTATATTTTTTTTTATTCATACTTCGGCAATTTAATTTCAGTAAAGCTTAGTAATAATAATTAATGCGTATAGTGTAGGCGCTAAAGGTGGTTGAGTATAGAAAATATGAGGACCGCAGTTTAACACGGGATTCTAGCGGAGAATAGGTCACAGATTACCATCGGGATGTTGCCGGGTTCAGTTTTTAGTAAATTTTTTTCCTGGTGCTCTTATATATTGAATTTCTAAAAATTTAACTAAGTTGACGCCCTAAAGCCACAATGACTCAGAAATGCATCCAAAATCTAACCTAAAAATAAAATTATATTGGTTTTTTAATTTTTAGTTGCAAAACCTCCAGACCCATCAAAACCTGAAATTTTTATGTATTTTTCAAATTTTCTCAAAAACTAAGCTTCTCAGGGAAAAATAGGTAATATTCCTTATTGTAGACAATAAAATTTCCTTTTCAACGATATATAAGTCAGTGGGATATGACTAATGATAAACTCTCCAGCAGCGTCCGTTTATCGACGTAAAGTATGTTTAAATGTTTTAACCGATTTTTTTTAAAAACCAAGCTCTATAACAAAAAATATAATCTACACTTTATTGTAGACAATAAAATTTTCCTTTTCAACAATGTATAATAAGGCAATATTAGTTTCATTTAGGGCTTCCGTAAATTAAATTAATTTTGAAAAATTACTCATTTTCTCAGAAACTAAACCTTTTGGGAAAAAATTTATTACTCACTTTATTGTATAGAATGAAATTCCCTTTTCAACAATGTGTAAGTCAGTGGGGTCAGATTAATGACAAACTCTCCAACGGCGTCTGTTTATTAAGAAAATGTAAAAAAAATTAAAAAACCGCAGGTTTGTCACATGTTTTGCCCGATTTTCTTAAAAACCTAGCCCTCTATCAAAAATGAAAATCTAGACAATGAAATTTCCTCAAAGGTTAGTTTAAGCGGCCCATGTTTAAATTATGTAATGGGGATAATTTAGTGGCATAAGGACAAGGAATAAGGAATTCCTTTTATACGCTGCATAACAAAGTAAGATTTGTCTTCAGATTAAAACTTTTTTAATTTGTTTGGTGACTTGTAAAAAATGATTTAATTTACGGACGCCTGTGAAGTTTTAATTTAAAGACAAATCTTACTTATCTTGTTATACAGCGTTTAAAAGGGAATTTTATTATCTACAATCGACTAGGAGGCACAATTTTTGATAAAGGGGTTGGTTTTTAAGAAAATCGAGTAAAAAATGTAAACAACATGTGGTTTTTTAATTTTTTTTACATTTTCTCAATAAACGGTCGCCGCTGGAGAGTTTGTCATTTGTTTGAATCAGCTGACTTACATATTGTTAAAAAAGGAATTTCATTTTCTACAATAAAGTGTGAAATTAATTTTTTCCCAAAACCCTTAGTTGCTGGAGTTGGATAAAACTTGTAAAAAATTGATTTTCCAAAATTAATTGAATTTTATGGACGACCCTAAATTGTTATAAATAAAACTTATCTTGCCTTGTATTAAAACGAAATTTTATTGTCTACAATAGAGTATGCAATATATTTGCTTGATTTTTAGGAAAATCAAGTAAAACATGTAATAAGTTACATTAAATTACCTCAACAAACGGACGCCGCTGGAGAGTTTAGTCATTAGCCATACCCTACTGACTTATACGCCATTGAAAAGGAAATTTATTGTCAACAATAAAGGTAATTATATATTTTTCCCAAAGAAGCTTAGGTTTTGAGAAAATTTAAAAAGAACCTAAACAATTCAAGTTTTGGGGTCTGGGGCCATTTTGGGGGTTTTTGCAGCTAAAAATTGAAAAACTAATATAGTTTTAGTTGTTTGGTTAGATTTTAGACAATAACATGTCAACTTTGTTAAATTTTTAAAAATTTGGACTATAAGAGGAAAATAAATGGATTTATGACGGATCGGATACCTTCCTAGCTAGCCTATTAGCAGGTCAAAATACACCCAAATAACACATTTTTGGCGTTTTCTCAAAAATATTTTTTTCGTCGAAACTAATACCTAGGCTAGAAAGGTAAAAATGTACCAAAATCTGTGGCCTATTCTCAGCTAGAATCCATTGTCAAACCGTGGACCTCATATTGTGTAAAACTCTAGCTCCTGCACTAGTAGATACATTTTTCTGTTTTTTCTTTAACTTTTTTATTGTTAGTTTTATTTACGCTTATTAGTTATTTAATGTCGAGGAGTTTTTTGCGGCAACCCAGACAATTAAGAATAAATCACCAATACGTTGTAAAGAATAAGTTGGCGTTCGATATGGTTTATCGACCATATTGATCTAGTTTTCCTATAACATATTTAAATTTAATTATAATTGCTTGTTTAAATAAGACTGTTGTAAAAATACATGACCATATTTTGTGTATTATTTATAAAGGCTGATGTAACAATGTCGAAACATAAAAGCATCGAAACGTAAAATATTCGAAACGGATTTAAGTCGATTTGCAGAATGATCGACTCGTAAAAAAATTGAATCATAAAAAGGCCGAGCCGTAAAAAAGCCGAAAAATTTAAAAATCGAAGAATTAAATAGAAGAAAGCTATTCAAGTAAAACGTATTTTTGTCGATCCGTAAAATTGTCGAAAATAATATAGTCGAAAGTAGGTAACTTAAACAAGCCTTCTATTCAAACTTAAATATTTAAAATATCTGATTTACCTTGTTGCACACTTTTTGCTCTAATAAATTTTATTTCTGTTTGGTCCTAATTTGTTTATTATGTCACAGATCAAATTAAGATTTTTTAAACAGTTATTTAGTTGTAGCCATGCCATTCATGATTAGGTTCTACTTCCTTACTAATAATAGACTTATTGGAATAAATAAGTAATAAAAAAAATATAACTCAACTCATGACATCCAACAAAAATATGCATAACAAGCATTTTTCAATCATTTTTATTTTAGAGATTTCGTAAGACATATTTCCATTAATTGCATATCCTGCATTATCGCGCATTTCTTATTTAATATTTTTCTATTTTTTAGCATGATTTAGCTTCTATTATCGCTAACGGGAATTTATCGATTCTCGAAAAACGTTGTATTCTGCAAACCACTGGCGCTGTAAAAATGAGAGAGACAGAACAAGGAGGCATCGCGTGGTTTGTTCGCGTCCCATGCATGCGAATATTCGTGTCCCATGCATGCGTGTGCGTTGATTGGTTAAAATTAATTCTTCCCACTATTGAGAAAGGTGGAATCTGCAAATTAGCAAATTTGTGTAAGTTTTAACTTTTAGTCTTGTATGTGTACGGTAACCTTGTAAGTGACAAAACAATGCCAATTTTAGCCTACCCTGCTTTGATTAGTACTGCACGCCACTGCCAGGCAGTATTTTGACAGTTTTACATAGACAGATGACAGCTGATCTTTCAAAATTGATGTTACGTTAAAAATAGGTCATTTATTTTTCTTCAATTAAAGACCGCAGTATTTATTCTGGTTCTTATATTAAACAAAGTCCTTAAATTAAACGATAAACTGTCATCTTCCAATGTAAAACTCTCAAAATACTGCTTAGCACTATGACTGCGCCTGGCTTTATTCCAATAAGTCCATAATGTTGATCTTGCTTGCATAAACTTAAAAACTTACAACTCCAAAAAGTATTTTGAACCAGCAAAATCGCCTGTAAACTACGATCTATACCTTATTTTTCTTAAAAAGAAATATTTTTTTAAAACTTTTATACTTATTTTATTATATAGGTAAAAATTTAAAAATACTGTCCTAAGGCTAAACATGCATAGGGCTAGCCATAACTTTGAAGTGCAAAAGGTGGCTGAGTTGATATGGAATGCCCCAGATATGTCGACCATGCGCATATTCAGAATCGGAATTACCACAAAAAACGATATGAAGGACGAATTTACCGGTCCGAAATGACCCGAATACCTTTCTTCTGTTTTGTTATTTGTTAGAGCCTCAGACCAAATACCCTGGTAAAACAAATCAAGAAACTAGTTCATAGAGATAGTATCAGAAAGAAAATGCTAAAAGCATTAAGAAAACGGGCCTTCCATATTTGGAAAAATCCATTTTAAAGCCGATTGATGCGATTAAGCCCGATTTGGAAAATACTGATGAAAAATTGAAAATGTCAGAGAACACCTATCGTTTTAATTAAAATGAAAATCTAATCAGAAACAAAATAAATTATATAGAATCTCGTCACAACTACATAGCAAAAACTTCAGGAATTTATCCTCCAAATGTTTTAAAATAGGAAATTATAGGAACAAAATTTCTATGCTATGGCTACGATACATGGATGACACATTTATTAGATGACCAGAATTTTCTACATCATCTGAACGGTATTCGACCAACAATCAAATGCACCATGGAAATTGAAAAAGATTTGGCCTTACCATTTTTGGAAATTCTTGTCAAACGATTAGACAGAAACATTCAAACCACTGTATATAGGAAACCTACACACACGGGACAGTATCTAAATCTCCAGAACAAGTGGTTATAAGAAGTTTGTATTTAAGAGCCGTAAATATTTGTAATGAAGAATTAACCAAAGAAATTAACAACATTAAAAAGGATTTACAACAGAATGGTTATTCCGTGAAATTAATAAACTCAGCGATCTCTAAAATTAAAAACAAACCAAATGTAGCAAATTCTGAAAATAATAATCCGTTGGGTATTATTAACATTCCATATGTTCAAGGGATTTCAGAAAACATAAGACGAATAACAAAGCACTATAATATAAAAACAGAATTTCCATCGGGAAAAACGATAAGGAGTTTTGTAACTAAAACAAAACTAGAAAATCCCTCAAATAATAAGGAATGTATTTACCAAATCCCGAGTGAATGTGGTTAATCATATGTAGGTGAAACGAAACACCCTCTTTAGGTTAGAGTAAATGAACATCTAAAAAGTACCCAATTAAGGGATGCATGGTCAAATGATCACAGGAGTCAGTGGTCACAAGCTCAAGTTTTGCATCAGTAGTCGCATTGGCAAAAACGAAAGTTTATTGAAGTTTATAATATAGAATAAAGAAGTTTTCAGTCAACCAAGCACGGACATACCAAGCAAATGGAAACCGCTCCTTAAGGAAAACAAGCGTCTTAGGATTAAAAAGGGGGAGGGCCGTCACACCTGCTGCAAACTAAGTAGTATAAGTAGTAGCCTACAGACTAGATTGTTTAGTTGAAATCGGTTTAAGATACTTACTAACCGAAACGTCGTGTTTAAAATAAATAAAGACAGTCCGAAATTTTGTTTTTACTCAATCATTGTTTATGAGTTCTAAACCAATAGGAAATTATATTGAAACAAATCTATTTGCTATATATAGTATGTTGGGCTTTTGCTCGAAAAACTCTCGTAAATCAATCTAAAATCCTCCCTGTCTACAATATATGCACGACACTGTAGAGAGCATTAGACAGTTATTGGAATAAAACCTGAACTTAGTTTAAAATCGGCAGTATTGTGACAGATTTACATAAAAAAAGCAGCTGCTTTCTTTCAGAATTCAGCCTTTGTGTATTTAAGAAACGGATTTATTAGTGTCTGTTTTTATAAATGAAAATTAGCGACTTTATTTTTAAATTTGACTTTGGTATGTCAATTTTGAGAGGTCAGCTAACAGTTTTCTTTGTAAATCTGTCAGAATAAAGCCGACTTTAAAATAAAGTCAGACTTTATTCCAGTAAGCCCCTATTATGTGCTACTGCACTATTTAAAAAGTTGTCAGGATTGTTGGTTGTTAGATAAAATGGGCCCTTAAAAGTTTTAAAACTTTTTAACTCTGGCTTAAAATAACCAAACTATAGAAAGAGTCTGAAGCTATTTATCTAAAAAAATGTCAGCCTTTTTGCACTTAAATTAAACTGCAGGATATTCTCGCCAAAGTTTTTAGTAAATGTTACTTCTCAAGTTTTAAAGCGCTTTAAAACAAAAAGTTTGCGTTTAATATTTCTACTTTACTTAAGATTAACACATGCTGAAACAAAGGGTTACAATTTCATCAACGAAGAAATAAGAAATGGCTAGAAAAAAGTACAAAAATTAAGGCGAAAAATTTGACTTAGGCATTTTTTTAAGCAAAAGACAAGGAAAAATATTTAAATATCTGTCAAAAGGTGTCGCACTACATATTAGAGTCATAGGGACACCGATTCGGTTATAGATAATAATATATGGGTGACGTTTCGTCTTATTATAAATAAAAATAGAAAAAAATGTTTTCGGTGATGGAAAATACCGATAATCGCGAAGTAAATTTTTCGGCAATCATTGTAAATTAAATAATATAATAAATCTGTTAGTTGTATTGCTCTAGTTTATTTTTGTTCCCACAACCTCGTAGAAAAAATATTGTACCTACATACATAACGGGTTTCTTTACTGGCTCTTCCGCACTTGTTAGGTAAATAACTATTATCACAAACTATCTTATAAATCGATTGTCTGATTTTGTGTCCTGAAACAATGATAAAATTTACCACGCTTTTAGAAATCCTAATAGATAGTGGCGTATATAATATTTTTCACATATTTCATGAATACAAACATAAAATAGCATAAAATACGGCATCATGGGGTCTCGGCCCCCCCCCCCCCGGACACTGCTAATAGATCTCGTCTATAAAAAACTATTTCAAACATTTTTTCTGTTCATATAAAAGATTTTTTTTAAATTGTCCCGTTTTAAACGTATCTTGTTAGATTTTTGATTTTTTTTGTAAATTTCCAAAAGAAAAAACGAAAGAATATCGTTACAGTTTTCTATAACAACAAGGCCACTGAAATGCCAAATATTGTTTTGAATTATTTGTTGTGTTTAAGCAATAACTTTTTTATATTTTTTGAATAAGATGAATTAGCTAAAATCTGCGTTTGTTAAAAATCTTTAAAAAACCACCCTGCAAAATTCCGCTTTCTCGATTTTTATTTCTATTAGGAAAAAGATTTGGCCGTAAAATGGGATATCAGTGATGCTAAGTTTTCGTGCGAAGTTTGCCCCCTTTTGGACCTGTCAGCATTCGACAATGTTGTATTTCCATGTGGGAACAATCTTGTTATAGAGGGGGCTATGGCTAAACAAAATATGAGATTTAATCCTAGCCCATAGATAAAAGTGTTAACATACTTTTGCCTTTTAAACCTGCAAACTGGTCGTGATAAAAAAAAATGAAAATAAAACAAGTCGACCATTATTACAAATAAAGTAGGTGAAATACAGAGAACAGACTACTTGTGCTGTAGCCATAAGTTACATTTTTTATAGACACGCTAAACTGGCCTTTCGACTATAAGTATGTATTTACTTCCTTCATTCGTGCTTCCCTTTTGGTGCGCAATCATAAAAGAGTCGGCGCCGATTACGTGCGTAATTCCCTTAATCATGGGCGCACCCAGAGGGGGCCTCGGGGCCCACCACCCCAAACGCGCACCCAGGTAGTCCTCGGGGCCCACCACCCCAAACCTAAGATTTTTCCACATATTTCATCAATAAAATGATAAAATAGTACAAAATACGACATCATGAGTCTTCGAAGTTCCCCCCTTCAGAGGGCTCGACCCCCCACAAGAAATATACCTGGGTGCGCCAGTGCCGTAATGAGTAAATGTCTCTCTCTCTCTAGATCTGACACTTGAGATTTTTTACAAAATAGGATGATTTAGCACGCAGGTTCTTTCTGTCTTTTTACTCAGAAACTATTAGAGATACAAAAAATTGCAAGATATCAAAAAGTTTCTGAATAAATAAAGGAATTTATCTAACATTTTTAAGTCTGCCAGTGATTTACTGCAAAAAAGTTCTAGGGGAAAAAATGGGGCATTGTCCCGGAAAAAATATCATTTACTGTAGTTTTTCCTAATATTTGATATGCTTAATGATGTATGCCTTATATAGCTAAATACACGTTCCAGATTTGAGCTAAATATCTCAAAAACTGCACGAGTTATAAAGAAAAACAAACAAATAATTAAAACTTTAACAGCCCGTATACAAAGTTTTTTTCTTAAAATCACTTAAGAAATAATCCTCTGAAGTTTAACGACATACTTTATAAACACCCTGCATATATATATATATATATATATATATATATATATATATATATATATATATATATATGTACACAGTAGACTCGCGCTAGTGTGAACACGAAAAAAATCTGCACGTTCATACCATGCAGACTGTTCACACTACGGAAGGTCTATTCTAAAACCGATATATTATTGTTAAGATATAATAAATCCATACCTATCAACTTTTAAATGTAACTATTCTTATAATTTAGAGCAAATCTATAAGTTTCTGCTGAAAATGACAATTTAATGTATCGACAAATACTACTATTATGAATGTTTTAAACTTCAAAATTTACATATCATTAGGTAAAATACGATGCTTTTTTAGTCCGAACCATTGACTTCTATACCCTCCCTTTATACAACTCAATGGTCCGAACCTATCTAGCTGACCAATGAGTGGCTACTGCTCGGGCTCAATATTTCTCAGGCCTATGTTGTTTGTTTCTGACTGTAATGTAACCACTTTAAGTGATTCCAAAACATACTTTACTGCAACTTTTTCTCTCGTCTTCATTTCGTTCTCAGATTCGCCTTCCAGACTTACCTCTGGAAGCAAGAACTAAAAATTTCTTGGCTTTTACCATTTTACAAAGCAAAACATGAAATGGTACTAGTATTTACCACAAAAAACGAATTAAAACTAAGTAATTCTCGGTAATTCCCCTAAATCTTACCATTGGATTAACACCTCTTTTCCGTTTTCATACGATCGAGACTCGTTGCTCTTTATACTACTATAATACATTGATCCTCACTGTTCACACTACTGGGAGGTTCACACAAGCGTGTGTTCACACCAGCGCGAGTCTATTGTATAACTATATTTTTTCATTTGAGTATAGGGTAAAACACCCAGTTAGCCGTCCACCCCCAATTGTCGTCCACTTTGGCACTTTCTGCCTAAAAATAAGATAACAAGCCCCATATGGCTCCATCTATGGACACTTTCTTAAAAAATGATCCTTCCCCCACCAAACGGTAAAGTCGTTTTTTAAATCGCGCCAAAAGTTTAGCCAGTACAGTCTTGTCTTTAGAAGGGCGAACGTGCGTTGAACCAAAGTGAAGTTTTCGTTATGTTTTTGCTAGTGTAGGTGCCTGCGGGAAATAGCGATTAAGTATTAAAATTTTACAAAATGTGTTGAACTTTTATGTTTTTTAGTTAGAATAATAATTTTCCCATGGAAAAATATCACTTTTAGTTACAATTTCTTAGTTTTTCTATCAAAAAATGGGTGGTCGCCGAACTAGATGAAAAAAAGGTCAAAAATAATTATTCGTCCAGGTGGACGAAAACTGGGTTACTGGTCCATGTGCTTATAATCTATCCTAATCTTTTATTATTAAAATTAGTGAAATTTTAAGACACATTGCAAACAGATTTTTTTTTTCTATAATATCATGTCCAGTTCTCGTCCGCATTTTTCTCTTCGTTTACCAGAGTTATTATTGATACAAAATCGGCAAAATTTGGCTGGTCGAAGAAATGGAATTTTTCGACCACCCAAAAAATGGCCGGACGAAAAACTGGAATCTTTCGACCACATCAATTTTTTGTTGATTTTGACGGACGAAAAACAGGTTTTTTTCGACCACTAGCAATTAAGAAGTTAATCCCTGACTGTTTCTTGTTAAAATAGGTAATTAGAAAATGGAAGTAGGTACCTACCTATAAGTATAGGGCATTCCCAGTTGGAAACTCTTGAAATTTTTCGGGTACTTCTAGGGACAATAAAAAAATGGTCCACATTGCAAAGTTTAAATTTTATAAGAATTTAAATAGTGAAAAATGCATTTTGGTAATTTTTACCATTTTTGAGATAAAAATCCTTTTGAAGAAATTGCATTGGTGTTCATAATTTTATTATTTAGGTTAGTCTTTTTTAATTTTTTTAAGATTTTTTTATTTAGCCAGTATAAAATAAAATTGAATTTTTCAGATTACACCATATACTTTTTAGGTAGGTACCTGGTGTGTACAAAAAGAAAAATAAATCAGTGCTTCCATTTTAAAAATATTTGTAGGAACCTAATGGCCACAAGCACCATGCTTAAAAGTTTGGTGCTTGAGGCCATAAGGGTGTGGGATATAATTTAAACATATTTTAGGTTATCGTATCTGTCTGGCTGTTTTTTTTGTATACCGATGTTTGTTTGCATAACGATTATAAAATAAAGGTAGAGTTACCTGGGTGGGTTTATTACAGTCTGACCTAGGTTTGTATGGATAGGTGGGTACAACAATATAAAGAATTATTAAAACAGTTGGGAGAAGTTTTACAAAAATGCTTATTATAAAACACCGCTTGTTGGGTACAGTTCTTTTCATTTTAACTAGACAACCCATTTCCGTAATTAATATGCTTGCCACAAAAAATTCCAAATATAAAAGTTACTCAATTTTTAGCAAATTTTAAGAAAACTCAACAGATATTTTCCGAGCGCTACTCCATTTGTCAAACATCGACTTTCTTAATTTAAAGGGTATATCGGAAAGACTGTTAAATATAAAAATATAGTGTTTCGCATTTTTGGAATCAAAGAGAACATTTTTTTATTTAAATACAGGGTGTTCTAGTTTGAAGAAAGTTGTTAAAATACCAAAAAAAAGTACACAGATATTTCGACTAAATTTCCTCGACCCAAGAATAATAACGACTGTAACTTATGGTGACTAAACTAGTTTACCATGAAGATTTCAGTTGAAGTTGCCTTCAACAAGAAAATTAAACGCAAGAAACCGAATACTCTTCCAGTTGTTCCACTATGTTTTTTAAGTACACTAATATGCTTAACGAACTTTGCGGGAATATTGCTCCTAAATCTGCTCAAATCAAGTTTTTCCTTATGAATTTCGTCCAAAAACCCCAATTTTCGACCAGTTTATCTGGCGTGTGGTCGATTAATTCCTATTTTTCGTCCTAAAATGGTCGAGTAATACCAGTTTTCGACCGCCAACAAACCAGTTGTTCGAACCACCAAAACCTAGTTTTCGTCCGGTCGAAAAACTAGAAATTTTTGGACGGAAGGAGGGAAGGCCGTGGACGGAAACTGGGAAAAACGACATTTTAATTGTCTGGAACTGTTAGATTAAAGCAAAAAAATCTAAATTAATTATTTTTGAATTCTTAAATCATCAAAGAATGGAAATTAGCCGCTCATAATACCAAATGATTTAAAATGTTCGAGATTTCGGGCTCTAAAGTTGAACTTTCCACTAACTGGACGACAATTGGGCAGTTTAAACGAATTTAAGCTAAGAATAAAGATGTCCAAATCTGACTCCAAACAAAGCTTATTGTAGTTTCTACATGCTCTGGAGATAGATGAGTAGAAACCATAGTTTGTCCTATATGATGAACAAAAAACGTGTTGATGTGCGTAACCTGAGTTTTGGTATTTGTCTTCCAATCAAGTTAAGGAGCTCAGAAGAGTTTATTAAGTAGTAATAATCTTTAAAAAAACACACAAAGTCCGTATCATGTTGTCTTTCTTCCAAAGTGGGTATATTTAATAAAATCTAAATAGTTTACATGATCTGAGGGTGTGCTCAACTTAAAAGCTATAAATCTAAGAAATTTATGTTGAACCCTCTCCAATTTAAGTTTATGAACAATATAATGTGGAATCCAAATACAGCAAGCATACCTAGTAAAGATCTAACAGTTGCATAATATATATATATATATATATATATATATATATATATATATATATATATATATATATATATTTTAAAGTAAATATATTTAGAAAATATTTTGTTGTTCTTTGAATTCCTTCCTTTAATTAATAACTTCATCATTAAGCATCAATAAACCCCAAAAAGAATTCACCAAATTGAATACTAACTAGAAATTTATACCCGGTATGTATGTTTGTATTCGGTTTCAAACGAGCATGCGGTGGATACGTAGGCCGGCTGCCGCCGCGCTTAACTGGACCCAAATTCTCTTCCCGGTAGATGTAATGTCGCATTCTAATTACAAAATATAGAAAGAGAGAACAAAATGTCCCTATAGAATTTTAAGGTACACAGAATCTGGGCCTTACTTCGGTTAGTCATCTTGTGAATCACGGCGATCAATGCTGCCAGCACCTCGTTGGCTGTTCCAGGTAGATCATGTGTACCTTAAATTAGTACACTGAGATAATTTGGCGTTATCAGTCGGGCCGTATTGTTTTGATTTCTACGATTTCGCAGTTACGAGAATGGCAGAAGTTACTACTTCTGATAGCATTAGCGTGCTAAAAGCAGTGGTTATGATGGCTATGGCAACTGCAGAAGCAGAACGCTGTTTCTCTACCCTAAAGAGAATTAACACTTTTCTTAGAAGCTTTGGCCACATCCTTTATTTTAGAATCCATATTTATCTTAAGTAAGGACACACCAAAAGATACGGTCACTTTAAAACATTCAAAATTTCTTCGATTCAACAGTCTATTTATTTATTTTAAATTTACGTACAAAACAGGTAACTTTTTAGTTAGACTGTTGATGACGTTCGAAACCGAACGCATGAAACAAATCAAAATTGTTCATTTGATCGCGCACGCATTTTCTCGTAATGCGCCTTTACAAGTTCGCTAAAAAAAAAGTAAATCAGGGTAATGGAATAGTGTATCTTTATGATAGTAAGCCCTGGCTTGTGACTATAAAAAACTCTGCTAAAGCAGGCTTGGACATCAACGTATAATGAGACTTATAGCCGCCTACAAAGCTGACCAAGGATGTCAAATTGAGCGCGCAGTGTTCAGGGTCCCTTTTGGACAAAAATTTTTTGGTTTTCATTAATTCTTGAAACTCCGTGGGTGAAAAGCTTTCGTGCAACCCACGGAAAAATGAAAGATACCCAAAATCATTTCTACCCAATATCCACAAAAACTTCTCGATGTGAAAATTTAAGTTTAGATTTATTCTGCTTAAATAATTTAAAGTTTAGATTTGTTCTGCCTAAATAATTTGGTGTATTGTTTTAATAGATAGACATTTTTGTTTATCTTGACGTAGGGGAGATTCGGGTAGCCCGGGACACCTAAGCTGTTTTGCATTTGTTTTTAAACAAAGCAGATTTAGTGCAAGAAATATGTTGCTTAAAATAGTAAAAACATACATCAAGATAATACTTAAAAGGCTAAAAGAAAATCCGTCGACATTAACTCGAAACCTAACTCTAAACTTAACATACATTTTTTGCAAATTAAAAACATGGCGGGTAGCCTGGGACACTGTTTAAACTTAGGTAAAATAAAATATTTTAAGGTTTTGTTACAAAAAATAATAATTTATTCAGTCTTGTGTTTTACAAAACTGACATGTATAGTACAGAGATAACCCAGGAATGTCTGCGCAGTCCTCGTGAGCCCACTTCTTGCATACATTGCATTGGATCCAATCCTCCTCAAAGGTGTCATTGCATATTAAACATTCTGTGTTTCTATTTTCCTTACTATCTGATTCTGCATTATTTTCCTTATTGTTCTTTTTTTCTTGTGATATTTGATTTTCCTCTTCCTTTTCCCTTTTGAGTTATAAAGTCAAATTGCACCTTTCTTTCTCATTCCAAGAGCCTTTCTTCGCTTTTCAGCCCTTAAATTTAGGCATTCTGAAACAAAATTAGCATATTCAAAACTAAAACAGTGTGCCCCATTTTACCCGAATTTTCTTTGTCCCATGTTACCCGAATTACAAAAAAAATCTAAAAATTGAGACTTTTTACTTTAAAAACACAAGAGGATTTTCATACATTAATGTAATATATAATATGGTTAAAAATAAATTGTCAATATTTACTTAAGTACTGAGATATATTCCTTCAAACCTTAGAAGATGCACGAAAAAAATCGAGAAATAATAAAAAAACGACGATATTTCCCCATAACTAGAGCAACCGAACTGAAACACCTGTGGGGACCCGCGCGTGTCTTTCTTGACGAAACGCATGAGCGACATTTGTACTAATCATCCTAAAAACCCTTAAACATGTAGTGTCCCACGCTACCCGCTGTCCCTGGCTACCCGACTTTCCCCTAACCTCATCTTTTATTATTTTGGTTGCAGAAATCACACAGGTTGGGTCGGTTATAATCACGATATTTATAGAGGGTTTCTCATTCAAAGCGTTTCAGCCAGGATTTCTCGAAAACGGCTGAAAATTTTAAAAAATGCCGAGACACGTCGATTTTTTTTGCGAGGGGGACACTCTTGCCGTTTTGCGACATCTCTATCAACCCTTAGTGGAGGCGCGTCTCACCCCTTGATTTTGAATAGAGAAAGTGGGTCGAGTGATACCACGTTCGAAAAGTCTTTCAATTCTTTATTCAGAACTGATTTTATTTTTCATACCGAACAACTAGTTTTCGACTTATTGGATTTAGAATTTATTAAATGAGCAATCTGAACAAAGAAGATCCATTGGGGATATCGAAAACAATATATATATATTTTTAATTTCTTTTGGTCTTTTTAGGTTTAAAAGTATAGGTTGAAAAATTCTATCAATTACCTAAAAAATTTATAAACAACCAGAATAATACCTTAAAATTCTGCTTGTTCCTAAATGTAAATAATTCACTTACAACCAGAATTTTAAAGTGTTATTCTTGTTATTGATTTTCGTTTCACATTCACTAAAGTCAATTTTTTTACACCATAGTTTACCACTCTATTGGTAAGCTAACTAATATTTAATTTTAGATTTTTTTTAACGCATATTTAGTCCACCCTGGTTGTTTATCACCCCGTTTGATGAATGCACTTACATAAAACTGAAAAGTTGGCCTTTCGCGAACCAAGTAGCGGATTATACTAATATTTTCGCTAAACTGGCAACGTTGGTCTGTTTTCCAATGCAATCCTTATGGCCCATACAAAAATCCTACCCTTAGACAGAAGGCTGGCCACGTGCTATATAAAAAATCAAACTCGATGGATTTAGCGTCCATCTTGTATGCTATTTAGAAGCAGATACATATTAATTCTGGAGATAAATAGTTATGTGGTGGCCCCTGAAATAGTACAGTTGTATAAACATATATTGGTATGCTTTTTAATGAAAAAAAAGTTTAATTAACAGTGGACAGATTTAGTGCTTAATATCTCCATTTTACCAGAGAGATACCAAAACTACTATGTATACTAAATTGGGGCAGGATTTTTTTATTGCAAACAATGATCAATATATCAGTAAGTTAAAATTTGTGAGTGACCTTTTTTGGTCATTTTTTTTAATTTCCTTTTAAAATTTAAAAAAAATAATTTTCGAAAATATAAAAAAAATTTTTTTTTTAATAAATTAATTTTTGTGATAATTTTCATAATCTTTAAAAAAATACATGTTCTTGGGCTGAATAAACTGTGTATAAACTTTTACGCAGTACACGCTATCACCACACAAAATTTACATGAAAATCGATGAAATTTTTTAGGTAATTTATAGAATTTTTCAACCCATACTTTTAAACCTAAAAAGACCAAAAGAAATGAAAAAAATATATATATTGTTTTCGATATCCCCAATGGATCTTCTTTGTTCAGATTGCTCATTTAATAAATTCTAAAAAAGGTGATGGAGGGTGGTCGAGACCATAGGGAGGCGGCAGAGGTGGTATTGAGCCTCAAAAGTAGTTCCGCGGAGCTCATGTTACTCTTTCAATACAAATATCATAATTATGAGTAGTAATCCCTTTTAGACCAAAAACTAAAATTTTTTGAAAATATTGAAGTATTGTTACTTTAAATGCTCGCAGGCAACAAGTGCCACAGGCAAAAATGTTTTAAATACAACAGTAACATTTTAAAACAAAAATCGATACAACCAGAAAAGTTGATAGTAAAGTTGATAGTTTTAAGGTAAAATTGGTTAAATAATACTTTTAACTAACCCTTTTTTTTAACCAAAATCTAATGCCGACATAAAACTTGTGTATCATATTGGGTTAAAATCGTTTGAGGTGTTCTTGAGTTATCGTGTATTGAGACAGACAATTTATTTTATTATACGATCTAGGTCTTTTTAGAACTAAATAACTCACTTTTAATAAAATTTTAAAAATAAAATGTTTACGTTTTTTATAGTCCACTTTTCATATTGTGACAAGTCAAGTAAGAATTCTGGCCCTAAAAAAAGGTTTTAGATTGTCCGCCCCTTGACAAGTGCGACCGCGTGCGCTTGTAGTTATCAAGGTTACCTTTGACAACGCTGCAAAGCTTTTTGCAAAACTCGGGCGTATCGCGGTCTCTTTTTAATAAATGCTATACGCTATATGTTTTTTATCCTCTTATGGAAATTTAGCCCTTTAAATGTGAACTTGTTTACGCGGTATAAATTTTTAGGCTAACTTAACGTGAGACCGATGATCCGCGACGGATGATCAGCAAGGGCCATAGATCGACTGATATAGTGAAAAAAATTAATCGGGCCGATCAACCGTCACAAATCATCGAATCATCAATGAACCGAACCGTCCCATGTCTAAAGAGCCGTTTCACATAGGACCGATGATTTGCGTCGTGGTGTAGTGGTAGCAATGTTTGTTTCCCACACCGCACAGACGGCTCACACATCTGATAAGCTTAGTGTCAGTCTAAAGTAAAGAGTCTAGTAGGCCTGAAAACACATGAAACAAAACTAATAATACTCTTTGACAGGCGTCAGAGATGATTTATTTTAAATATTGTTTTCCTGGTGCTTGAAACGTAAAATATTGTCAATATTTTAATTCGTATTGGCAAATTTTTTTTCCTTGTTTTGTTTTTAAATTTAAGCGAATTTAAAATGTATTTGAGAGAGGAAGGTAAGTAGCTTCCAGAATTGCTTATTTAATAAAAAACTGATGAATTACCTACACACAGTGAAAAATTTATTTATGACATGTAAAAACCTGAAAAAAAAGGAAGAAATTTTGGATACGTCAGAGTAAAACTTTATGTCGGCTATAAACTGCCACCCAGAGATAAATTTTATTTAAAACTACACACATCCAGGATCACTACAGTAAAAAAAAATCTGCGTCCATATGCGCCTCTTCGATATTTTGACATTATTATATTCTTTAACATAACATGCTCCAGTGCTAACAGTTGATCACAGCCACACAAAAGACAAATAAGTAACGTATATACTTTTGATCAAATAATCATACTCTACAGTATTTTATCGCACTAAATCTAAATCTGATGTCGAAATTGCGTTAGTACGTATCAAAAAACTGGTAAAATTTTAAAAAATTTACAAAAATATCCAACGAAAAAATGTTTTTTTTTTCATTTACAACTAATTTAATACCCCAATTGCAATTGCACATGTTTTATCTTCTTTTTTCCTCTCCCTCTTTTTCCAAAAACTATCCACAGATCATGATTTAGAAAAATGAACCGATGGTAACCAAATTTGGTACAGAGGGGCTTTTAAGGTCGCTGAATACGAATGTTTAGTCAGATTTTCAAAATTCAATATGGCGGCTCCAATAAGGGTACAGACTCTCAAAACTTGGCAAATGCAATATGAGATTCAATATTTTTGAAAATCCTATCCAACTTTTTTTCTTCATTAATATTAGATATTTTCCAAAATCATCTACCCACCTTTTTTTTGGTCGGCGTCTTTCTGTACATGCATAAGACTTAATGAAACAATCATTTTAATATTTTTTATTTTTACGCCTATGATTAGTAATTCGAAAATTCTATATTTTTGGACAAATCAAGTAATTTATTGTCTATATGTAAGTCTATTGTCAAATAGTTTTTAGGTCATTATATTATGAAAACTATAATATCCCATCATCTTCATATTCTCGTGAATAAAATACTAAAAGAAAAAATAATTCCCAACAACTGGAAATAATCCATAACCATTATTCTACACAAGAAAGGCGATGGAGCAGACTTAAAAAACTATCGACCTATAACACTCCTCAATGTAGTTTATAAGCTTTTCACGAAAATATTAACAGGTAGACTAACAACAAAATTTGACGGATATCAATCACAGCAACAAGCAGGCTTTTCAGCCTTAATAACAGACAAGAAAGAAGAACTGATAAAAATGCTGGAAGAATCATAACAAACACAGATGAAGATATTATGATCCGAATAAACCAAAAGAAAATAAAACAAGTAGAGGAATATAAATACCTGGGACAAATTATTAAACTAAAAAAAAAACACCAAACAGCTGAAATCAAATTAAAAAATATTATTTGTACCTCAAAACGAGTATGTGTTGTAGTGTATAACCAATGTATGAAAGGGTTTTTCAGACCCTCAATGTTTCTGTGTTTGCAGGATGGTTTTTCCGTATTTTTCGCGAAAATTTGTCAATTTTCAGGTTTTGTTTCTTTATTCAGCAGAAACAAAAACTCAAATTTCTTCTTGAATGGTTGAAAAATCAAGTACTCGAGTAAGTACTACTTTAATGTTAAAAGAATTTTCTCTTACAATGTGTTTCTATTTTTTTTATACGTTTGAAAAAAAATAGCCTTGATGATGAAGTAATTTAAAAAAACTTCGGAACGCGTCGGTAGACTTATATAAAAAATAAAAAGAAGCTAGAACTCAATTTAGTTTTTTCTTTAAAACTTATTCAATTAAAATGAACCTACTGGAGTTTTCAAATAATGTATATTATGTACTTACCCATGGATCCCAGACCTGGACACTTATTACAAAATCAAACATGGATAAGGTAACAAAAGCCTAAAGATCAATGGAAAGACAAATTTTACATGTAAAGCTAACAGATAGAAAAAGGAATTAATGGATAAGAAATAAAACAAAAGTAAGGGATGTCAAAGGCGAAGTAGCAAAATTAAAATGAAAATTTACCGGTCATAATATCAGACAGAAAGACGATCGACGTAACAAATGTATTGTAAACTGGAGACCTTAGGAGGATAAAACAAGTAGGAGAAGACCCTAAATGAGATGCGCGGACGATTTGAAGAAACACGCGGGAACTAGATGGATGAACACGGCGACAGACAGAGAAGAGTGAACAATATTGAGGGAGGCCTACGTCCAAAGATGGATTGAGGAAGGCTAAATAGATAGATAGAATAGATAATATTTTCTTTAAGTTTAAAACAAGCAACGTACGCCTATGACCAGTAAATTGATTTTTTTTTTGGCAAATTGAGTGAACAAGTTTATTTCAAGTCATTTTTAACCGGTTTTTATAAAAACCGGGAGTAAAATTATGCCTAAATTAGTTTTGGCCAAAAATTGGTTTCGGGAGCCCTCTGTGCACCGGCGCGCCGGTGTGGGAAACCCGCCGCGGCGGTCCGGGTTCGATTCCTGGGCTAGGTACTTGGTTGTTTGTGTTTGTTTAAAAATGCTTTAACTCTACTCAAACTTTGCGAAACTGGGCGATTGATCCTGATTCGATGGAAAGTCCCAGTACAAATATATATATTTTTTAAATGATTTGAGAATATCGGCCCGTTCCATTTTTTTCATTATATCGGTCGACCAATTTTGCCCGCGTAGTTAAAAGGCAGCAAAAATATATTGTTTCCCTATATTATGGCGTCCTTTTTACTAACGGGGGCAGGAATATACTCGAACATGTAAAGAGACAGTTTAAATAAAAATTTATACATAATATAAATAAATAATAACTAACTATTATTTTCTCTAAGATTTTTTTTAAATATTAATTAGGTACTAAAAGCGCTTAATTCCTGTTTCACCACCTTTTCATCCCCTAAACTACTCCATACTAATTCTAAAATATTTTTAGATCTTGAAGTGCCATTTTATCAAAGTTTGACTCAAAGCCTTTTAAGTTTCGAATATTGGCCACTTAATCAGTCTCCAGAAACCACTAAGCGTTAAATAAATTTAGTGGAAAAATGACCTATACTTTGGTTGATTGTTTTTTATAGGGTATTTGACAAATTTTAGAAAAGAGTTTAGAATGATACATAGATCCCTAATTTGCTACGCAAAGTTATTAAAATCGTATGTTTTATCATGACTACATTTAAAATCAAGTTTTGTAATTTCCAATTTGAATTTGTCGCTAAAACGCTCATTTCAACCATGGCGTTGCAATGACGTCACAGCGAAGTAAACTATCGGACAGATACACGGCATTCAAGTGTTTATTTGTTTTTGGTCTGTGTTTTAACTGTTTTTTATGTAAAAAAATGTCCTATAAGTGGTGTGTAGTGCCACAGAGTAGATAGGCAAGGGGGGTTCTGGCGCACTTTTCCCATGTAAATCCCCATAAGACGAAAACGTGGTCTTTTTTTTTTGAACGGGTCGGTCACAGTATATTGCTTGCGACACTAATTGTCTGCATCGGGCCCTCACATTTACTACCTAATTTTAAATCGCATATCGTATATTTTCATTTAATTTATTTTGCTGATTCTTAAATAAATCTTATTATTATTTATAATTTTAGTATTTTCCAGGGTGACATAGTTGTGCTATTCGTATATTTATGAATGTTAAATATTTGCGAGACCATTCGCTTCAGTGATAGTTGATCTAACCTAACATGTCATTATCTAAGATATTTTTTTTTGTTTGACTTTAAACGATCATCTAAGGAGTTGCACTAGTTAACCTAGCAACTTTTACAATGGCGCTTAGCAACTGCCTGGTATCATTAGAATTTTTTTCTACTTTGTATTTAAGTCTCTATTGTTTGTTTTTATAATGGATAATATTCAAAAAATAAGGATACATAATAACTTGTTTAACATTTTATTATTTATAATATTCATTTACAGAGTTTCTTTACAGAATTAACTTATAAGTTATGACATACCAAACTTGTATATTACTATTCTTATATCCATCTTACAAGAGATGTTTTTACTCTTATTGTCTTAATCCTATTACCACAAAGCATAGGCCTAGCTATACAAAGTATTATATACTAATTATATCCATTCCTATTACAATCCTAACGCTACTACTATGAAATAAAAAAAAATTATTTTTACAATTTCCAATACTTCCAATTTTTACCTATAGTCTTAATAATATTACTATTGAAGACAAAAAGTCTAGTCCAAAAAATTCCGATTCTATCTTATATACTACTAAACCACTCCATTCTTATTGTCTTACGGATTAAATATTCAAATTTTCATGGCGTAAAAAGAGTTTCTTTTTACAGGACTTTGTATAACCATAACATATTATAGGATAGCTTAATATTAAAATATTATCTTACAGCTATTACTATTAAAATGTTGCTAAATATAAATAGGTACAACTAAATACTAATGATTTTTATTTGTGTTTAATGCAGTAGTGTCCAAGGAAGAGTTTCATATGAATCTTTCGATATGTATCTTTTATTATCAAAAGGACTTAGTCCGATTTTGTCTTGTTTAATCGAGTAGAGTATATGTTTTTCAGATCTAATAAGATTTTGTCTCACCATTTTTTCTTTAAAATTATTTAGGCATTTAACATAATCATCAAACAATATTTTTGTTTCGACGATACTTTTCTTAACACCCTTTGCTTTTTTGGTAACTTTTTCAGCAGACATATGGTTCAATCCTATAATATTTTTAGTCGATTTACAATTAAGAACTTTAAAAGCATACATTTTTGCTCTCAACCCAACAAATTGTGTCATGATATTTCCGTTGTTCTCATCTTTCATCATACCTAAAACTTTTTTATTGACCCTTGGTATCTCAAATGTATTGCCTTCGGGGTAATCTGAGGTATCAAAAAATTTGTAACCGTCACGGCGTATAGCTTCGTATATATCACAATTTCTTTAATATGTATTTTGAATCATAAGAATGTTGACATGTCTTTGCTTAAGGAACTGGAGAAAACGGAAATTTACTTTAACAAACCTATATATCTGGGTATGTGTATTTTGGACATTGCCAAAACAACAATATATAAATTTCATTATAACTATATGATACCTACTTTTACAAAAGACTGTTCAATAACATATACAGACACTGATAGTTTAGTATATGAAATAAGAAAGTGTCGCAAGCAATATACAGTGACCGACCCGTTAAAAAAAAAAAAGACCACGTTTTCGCCTTATGGGGATTTACATGGGAAAAGTGCGCCAGAACCCCCCTTGCCTATCTACTCCACAGTGTTCGAATACTAGCATAAAAACACCTGGAAAGCTATTTATTCATGTGCCTACAGCAGTAAAAGAACGGAAAAAGTGGCTAGAACTTGCTTGAAGAGACCCAAGGGCCTTATCTAATACATCTTCACTTTAAATTTGTGAAGATCACTTTGATGTGAGTATAACTAAATTGTTTCTATTAATTTTTCTCACGTTATATAACTATTTCGTAAATGACGATGAAATTTTTGAGGTTGTTTATTACAAGGGGTGAACAACTATAATAAACAGAAAGGTGTACAAATTTTTAGGGGGTCCTAGGCAGTTATTAGGCAGGACTAGGGAGTACCTCTAAATGCGGGATTAGGCAGTGCACATGCAGGCTAAATGTAGGACTGAGCAGTGCATATGCAAGACTAGGCAGTGCATAGGCAGGACTAGGCAGTACCTATGCAAGACTATGCAGTATAACCTATGCAGTACTTCAAGTATTGCTGGTCGTTGTATACTTTTTGCCTACCTGCCCCCCCCTCGGTTTATTACATGATTTTTATTTTTGTTTTTTTTTTCTGTGAATTAATTTATTACAGAAAATTTTGTTTTAAAAAAGCAATTTTTGATTGTTTCTTAATGCTTAAAATAATAATGATTGGGTATTTAATTGAATCTACTGTAAGTGGTATATTAAACAAAAGAGCAAAACATATAACCTAACCTCAAAAACTAAATGAGTAAAAGTGGGCGAAGAATATCGTAAAAAAACTTTTAGTAATATATCAAACAACTCATCGAATACTTACATCAACACGGACACGAAAAGACCTCGGACTGCTGATAGGTACTCTAACCGGACATAACCGGTTGAGGAAGCACATGACACGTATAGGAGTCGAGAATGACCCTACCTGCCCAGCCTGTGGACAGGAAGAAAAGACATCAAGACACCTCGTGGCAGAATGCGAGGCCTACGCAAGGATAAGATGAGCATGAAGTTAGCGAAGCACCCATCGCAGATCGAATCGTGACTAGGTGGATAATTTGCCGTTAATTAGTCGTGAATTAGTTGTGGAAAAATTAATTTTGTCGCTCTTATTTTTGACCCTTTTTTTGGGTGCTTCGCTAACTTCATATGAAGTTAGCGAAGCACCCTCGTAAAAATGGCTTTTATCAAAATCGAATATGGTCGCTCTTATTTTTGACCGTTTTTGAGGGTGCTTCACTAACTTCATATTTTGGCACCCATCGCAAATCGAATCGCTACTAGGTGGATAATTTGCCGTGAATTAGTCGTGAATTAGTTGTGGAAAAATTAATTTTGTCGCTCTTATTTTTGACCGTTTTTTAGGGTGCTTCGCTAACTTCATATGAAGTTAGCGAAGCACCCTCGTAAAAATAGCTTTTATCAAAATCGAATATGGTGGATAATTTGCCGCTAATTAGTCGTGAATTAGTTGTGGAAAAATTATATTTGTCGCTCTTATTTTTTACCCTTTTTTTGGGTGCTTCGCTAACTTCATATGAAGTTAGCGAAGCACCCTCGTAAAAATAGCGTTTATCAAAATCGAATATTGTGGATAATTTGCCGCTAATTAGTCGTGAATTAGTTGTGGAAAAATTAATTTTGTCGCTCTTTTTTTTTACCCTTTTTTTGGGTGCTTCGCTAACTTCATATGAAAATTAATTTTTCCACAACTAATTCACGACTAATTAGCGGCAAATTATCCACCATATTCGATTTTGATAAAAGCTATTTTTACGAGGGTGCTTCGCTAACTTCATATGAAGTTAGCGAAGCACCCAAAAAAAGGGTCAAAAATAAGAACGACATAATTAATTTTTCCACAAGTAATTCACGACTAATTAGCGGCAAATAATCCACCATATTCGATTTTAATAAAAGCTATTTTTACGAGGGTGCTTCGCTAACTTCATATGAAGTTAGCGAAGCACCCTAAAAAACGGTCAAAAATAAGAGCGACAAAATTAATTTTTCCACAACTAATTCACGACTAATTCACGGCAAATTATCCACCTAGTAGCGATTCGATTTGCGATGGGTGCCAAAATATGAAGTTAGCGAAGCACCCTCAAAAACGGTCAAAAATAAGAGCGACAAAATTAATTTTTCCACAGCTAATTCACGACTAATTAGCGGCAAATTATCCACCATATTCGATTTTGATAAAAGCCATTTTTACGAGGGTGTTTCGCTAACTTCATATGAAGTTAGCGGAGCACCCAAAAAAAGGGTCAAAAATAAGAGCGACAAAATTAATTTTTCCACAACTAATTCACGACTAATTAACGGCAAATTATCCACCTAGTCACGATTTGATCTGCGATGGGTGCTTCGCTAACTTCATGCTCATAAGGATGAGACAACAGGCACTCGGAGCGCCAACTCTGAGCGAGGAAGAACTGCACATGTTCAAATGGGCAGACTTACTGGACTTTGTAAAGAGAACAGGAAGGCCCAATGAGCTACCCGACCATCAAAGGGAAGTGCAGAGAGTGGGTTAAGGGACAGACTTGGGGCATGGCAAAAAGGGCCTACTCTGGCCTACTTGTCAGACCTGCGGGTCAACCCCCCCTCCACTACTACTACTACTACATCAACATTTTTAACGTTTCTAAATTCCGCAGAACAAAAATCACTGTTGTTGGAAAAAAGAAGCCCTCTACCATAAAGGAATTCAGCATTCGCAAGTTGGAGCTATCGGCTTTGGAGAATTCGTTTTCCATTGAAAATGTTTTTTACAAGCAAAACACAAAATAAAATCTAATTTAGGACGATAATTCGCACTTTAAACCAAACATTACCATCCATAACAAAATAAGAAAGAAAAAAGGTTCGTTCGAGGCGTTTACTGTTTTGTGACGTGACTCGCAGCTGATTGGTAGACCGCCTGTTTTGAATCACGTGGCTAATTGTTTTAGTTCAATGAATTTATTTAATTAAAAGAACTATGAATTTGAGAAAAAATTAAACAAAAAAGTTTGTTTTTAGCATTCCTAAGACCTAAAGAGATATCTAAAAATAAATATATATTTATTTTTTACTACTGTCAAACACCCTATTCCTCGACAAAATAAAGCTTTTGCAATTTTTTTTGTCCTTTCGCAAACCCTAATAGAGCAAACTTTCAGTGAGAGTTGAGAACAAAATAATATGGCGACAAAAAGTGTGCTATTCCAGAAAACTTAGCTCGTTTTAGCAGTGGCTGTTTCTTTTATGACGCTATAAGTTCGGTTATATATTTTGACAGCTATGTTCTGCATTCTGTTTTCCGGCAAGACCGATAAATTCTCAAATGCAGAATTTTCTTGGGAAATAAAAAAAAACTCATTTCGCTGCTCGATACTAGGGAAATTTCGTTCGTGTTTAGAATCGAAACTCATAAATTATGTAAAATAGCTTTTTCTAAGTAGATTTGGCCTCAGGAATTTAACACACAAACAATTCTTAGTAATGGTGGGTGTGCTTTCGGGCTGTTCGGCCGTCGTCGTTGGAAATTCGTTCTCGACGTTTCGCCATCTCGAGTGGATGGCATCTTCAGGAGATGTTGACTGTTTGTCGGCTTCTCGAAGACTGGTGGTTAGTCTGTCGCGGGCGCAGGTTATATACGCTATGATGGGCGGGGCGTATATCAGAGCTGGTCGGTGATTGGTCACTTTCCCCAGATTGAGTTTTGTTGCTATAAGCGAGCCGTTTAGTGTTTTTAAGAACCGGTACCCATGTTCTGTTAATTTTAAGAGTTTCTTCAGATCTGTTGAAGTTCTGCTGGTGTTTATGAATTTCGATTGCTTCTCTATAGAGTCTTGGATAGTATGAAGAGGAGGCGCAGAGAACTTGTGTGTCTTCGAATTTTATTCGGTGGTCTTCATTGTTTAGTGTGTGGTCTGCAACTGCGGATTTTTCCGTATGTCCGAGTCGACAGTTGGCTTTGTGTTCTTTGATTCTTGTGTTTACGGACCGTTTGGTTGTTCCGATGTAGACACTTCCACAGGTACAGGGAATGCGGTATACCCCCGAAGAACTTAGTGGGTTCCTTATATCCTTCGCAGATCTGAGGTGGTTCTCGATCTTCTTAGATGGCTTGAAGATCGTTTTTATGTTGTGTTTTCCCAGAATACGTCCGATCCTATCCGTCACTCTAGGGATGTAGGGCAGAAAGGCTCTTGAAGTAACTTCGCGGCTGCTCAGTCCACCGCTACTGTTACTTCTAGTGCTCGGCTTTGGTCGTATACATTTATCTATGTCGCTTTGAGTGTATCCATTTGCTACGAGGGCGTTTTTAAGATGGTTTAATTCTTTGTCTAGATGTTCTGGTTCGCAGATTCTTTTCGCCCTCTCTACCAATGTTCTTATTACCCCTTTTCGTTGGCACGGGTGGTGGTTAGATGTATTGTTTAGGTAGCGGTCTGTGTGAGTAGGTTTTCTGTATACGCTATGTCCTAGTCGTCCCTCTTTCCTCGTTACTAGTACGTCAAGGAATGCTAATTCTCTGTTGTTCTCTGTTTCCATTGTAAATTGTATACTGGGGTGTATGCTGTTAATGTGGTTGAGAAATTCATTAAGGCTGTCTCTACCATAAGGCCAAACGACAAAAGTGTCATCTACATATCGAAACCAGACTTTGGGTTTATGAGGGGCATTATTCAACGCCTTCTCTTCCAGTTTCTCCATGAAAAAGTTCGCAATCACTGGCGATAAAGGGCTACCCATTGATACTCCATCGATCTGTTCATAAATTTGTTCATTAAAGGTGAAATATGATGTCGTTAGGCAGATTTTAAACAGGTCGGTGATGTCCTTTGGAAATATGTGTTCCACTTCCCTCATTGCCTCGGCCAAAGGTACCTTCGTGAACAAAGACACAACATCAAAGCTAACTAAGATGTCTTTCTCGTCCATGACGATGTTTTTGATCTTCTCAATGAAGTGGGTGGAGTCTCTTACATACGAATCCGTTAGTCCGATGTGGGGTTGCAAGAGGGAAGCAAGATGTTTCGCAAGTTTGTATGTTGGTGAGCCTATAGTACTGACAATGGGACGAAGAGGCACATCGTTTTTGTGGATTTTCGGTAGTCCATACAATCTCGGAGTCAGGGCTTCACTTTGGCATAGCATCTTCTTGACTGGGTCCTCCAATGAAGAAATCTTAATTAAGTGATTCACTTTTTTAATTGCGGGTTGTGTAGGATCTCTTTTTAGCTTCTTGTATGTTGAGGGTTCTAAAAGATCGACCATCTTTCTATTGTAGTCATCCCTGTTCAATACTACAGTGGCGTTTCCTTTGTCGGCAGGCAGTATCAGAATGTTTTCGTCCTTGTTGAGATCCTTAATGGCTTTTTCTTCCATCCTTGTAATGTTGCGTTTCGGTGGTTTGGCTTTTCGCAAAATCTGTGAACACTCCGTGCGTATTTCTTCTGCCTGATCTTCGGGCAACTTTCTAATAGCAGATTCTAAGTTGGCAATTATTTCCTCCTTGGGAACCTCCCTAGGTGCAACAGCAAAGTTTCCCCCCTTAGAGAGTACTGAGACTTCATTTTGAGAAAGCGGGCGGTCCGATAGGTTGATGACAGTTTTTGTAGAATCAAGGATGGGCTGCTGGTTATCCCGTTTATTGTTGTCGTCAGTTAGTCTCTGGTATTTGGTTTTCTGCCTCTCCGTACTTCTGTGGTGTTCGTTTTCCATGGATCTGTAGGAAATAGCATCGATTTTGTCCCAGTCTGATTTGTGCATGGTGTTGGCTAAGTGATAGAAAATTGAGAGTAGTTCCTTGTCTGTGCGTGCGAGTTGTGATCTAGTTGAATGGATCCGTTCTCTTAAAAGGGCATCTTCAGTTCTTCTATAGATTCTGTAGGCTTGAGGTGTTTTCATGGTATGCTTAAATCTCAGGAATTTCGGCGTGACCTTCTCATCGCGACAGCGTAATAAGAAAGTCAGCGAAGACAGTAGTTGCGCTTTCTTCTTGCGTAGTGCGACCAAGCGTAGATGAAGAGTGGAAACTTCCTCCCCGTAGAGGCGTCGTACAAATTGTGAAAGGCTTTCGCGGCCATCGTCCTATGGTGGGTGTGCTTTCGGGCTGTTCGGCCGTCGTCGTTGGAAATTCGTTCTCGACGTTTCGCCATCTCGAGTGGATGGCATCTTCAGGAGATGTTGACTGTTTGTCGGCTTCTCGAAGACTGGTGGTTAGTCTGTCGCGGGCGCAGGTTATATACGCTATGATGGGCGGGGCGTATATCAGAGCTGGTCGGTGATTGGTCACTTTCCCCAGATTGAGTTTTGTTGCTATAAGCGAGCCGTTTAGTGTTTTTAAGAACCGGTACCCATGTTCTGTTAATTTTAAGAGTTTCTTCAGATCTGTTGAAGTTCTGCTGGTGTTTATGAATTTCGATTGCTTCTCTATAGAGTCTTGGATAGTATGAAGAGGAGGCGCAGAGAACTTGTGTGTCTTCGAATTTTATTCGGTGGTCTTCATTGTTTAGTGTGTGGTCTGCAACTGCGGATTTTTCCGTATGTCCGAGTCGACAGTTGGCTTTGTGTTCTTTGATTCTTGTGTTTACGGACCGTTTGGTTGTTCCGATGTAGACACTTCCACAGGTACAGGGAATGCGGTATACCCCCGAAGAACTTAGTGGGTTCCTTATATCCTTCGCAGATCTGAGGTGGTTCTCGATCTTCTTAGATGGCTTGAAGATCGTTTTTATGTTGTGTTTTCCCAGAATACGTCCGATCCTATCCGTCACTCTAGGGATGTAGGGCAGAAAGGCTCTTGAAGTAACTTCGCGGCTGCTCAGTCCACCGCTACTGTTACTTCTAGTGCTCGGCTTTGGTCGTATACATTTATCTATGTCGCTTTGAGTGTATCCATTTGCTACGAGGGCGTTTTTAAGATGGTTTAATTCTTTGTCTTTCCAAAAGTGTAAAATTACAATATGTAATTGTAGTATTTGTGCAAAGTGTTGAAATAGCGTGATACCGAAGAATTTCCTTGTTGTAAAGTTTTAATCTTGTTCTACTTGTTTTGATATTTAAATTTTAATGTTTTGCCAGTTGGCCTATCGAGTAGCATTCACAGTCAAAAAGGCCGTTTGACCTTTGAAAATTAGTTAAAGGATTTTTTCTTGTGATTTTTTTTTATTGCTTGTCATTTTTGAGTATACATTACATTTCGTTACATCGAGGGATGACACATTCAAAATATTAAGTATAACATATGCGTAAAAGCTATGGCAAAAATCCATGTGGCAAAAACCCACGTGGCAAAAATACACGTGGCAAACATCAATGTGGCAAAAATCCACGTGCCAGAAATCCACGTGACAAAAATCGACGTGGCAAAAATCTACGTAGCAAAAATCTACGTAGCAAAAATCTACGTAGCAAAAATCCACGTGGCAAAAATCCACGTAGCAAAAATTCACGTAGCAAAAATTCACGTGGCAAAAATCCACGTAGCAAAAATCCACGTGGCACAAATCCACGTGGAAATATCAACATGGCAAAACTTCACGTGGCAAAAATCCACGTGGAAAAATCAACATGGAAAAAATCCACGAATATATTTTTTCATATTACGCTTAGTTTCTGAGAAATTTAGATAAAACTTACGGAAACCCCTAAAGTTTTAATTATGAAACCAATCCGGCCAGGTTATACATTATTTTGAAGGAAATTTTATTGTCTATAATAAAATATAACACACTTTTATAGACGTTCGTTTTTAAAAAAATCGAATAAATCATGGGAAAACATGTGTATTTTAAAAAAAATTAATTACTTCAAATAGCGGACACCGCTGGAGTGTTTGTAATCAGTCTAACCCCATTGAATTATACCTTGTTAATTAAATAAAGTTTATAACATAAAATTTTCCCTTAGAAGCTTAGTTTTTAAGAAAATTTTAATAAAACTCAAATTTTCAGATTTTGAGGGGTATTGGGGTTTTTGCAGCCATTAAAAAAAAAACTAATATGATAGTTTTTTTGGTTATAAAAAATAATTATTTTGAATGTACACTTGTGACAAGTGGGGCTTTGCAACGGCAATTTAAAGTTTCGGCGCCATGTTGGCCGCCATCTTGAACATATCAGCCCCTGTCAAAATTTAGAGGTTCATTGATGACAAAAAGTTGATATTATAAAATGCTTCTAGAAAGCAGCATGAATTCTTATTGATTGAGTCTAATATTTACAAAATCCAAACTGCCACGTTTACATAATGTGATAACATTAAAAAAAGTCTTTGTTTGAAACTCGTAGACAATGATTGTGTAGAAATAAAATTTCGGACTTCCATTGTCTTTATTTATTTTAAAACACGACGTTTCGGTTAGTAAGTATCTCTAACCGTTATCAAGTGTAAACTAAACAATCTAGTCTCTAGGCTACTATTTATACTACTTGGTGTGCAGTCAGGTGTGACGACCCGCCCCCTTTTTAATCATAAGACGCCTGTTTTCCTTAAGGAGTAGTTTCCATATGTTTGGTATGTCCGTGCTTGGTTGACTGAAAACTTCTTTATTCTGCATTATAAACGCACCTTCAATAAATTTCTGTTTTCGCCAATGCGACTCCTTATGTAAAACTTTAGCTTCTGACCAGTGAATCCTGTGATCATTTGACCATGCATGATCTGCTAAACCGGATTTTTCAATATCTCCTAATTGGGTACTTTTTAGATGTTCGTTTACTCTAACCTGAAGAGGGCGTTTCGTTTCACCTACATATGATTTACCACACTCACACGGGATTTGGTAAATACATTCCTTATTATTTGAGGGAATGTCTGGTTTTGTTTTAGTTACAACATGCGATCAACACAGCAAGAGTCAAACCAAAACTATGGCTACGATACATGGATGACACATTTATTATATGGCCGGAAAATGATGACGAACTACAGAATTTTCTACACCATTTAAACAGTATTCGACCAACAATCAAGTGCACCATGGAAATTGAAAAAGATTCGGCCTTACCTTTTTTGGATGTTCTTGTCAAACGATTAGACAGAAACATTCAAACCACTGTATATAGGAAACCTACACACACGGGACAGTACCTAAATTTTAAGTCTAATCATTCTGTTGCTACAAAAGAAGGAGTTATAAGAAGTTTGTATTTAAGAGCCGTAAATATTTGTAGTAATAATGAAGAATTAACCACAGAAATTAACAACATTAAAAAGGACTTACAACAGAATGGTTATTCTGAGAAATTAATAAACTCAACGATATTTAAAATTAAAAACAAACTAAATGTACCAAATTCTCAAAATAATAATCCGTTAGGTGTTATTAACATTCCATATGTTCAAGGGACTTCAGAAAACATAAGACGAATAGCTAAATGCTATAATATGAAAACAGTATTTTCTTCGGGAAATACGATAAGAAGTTTTGTAACTAAAACAAAACCAGACAATCCCTCAAATAATAAGGAATGTATTTACCAAATCCCGTGTGAGTGTGGTAAATCATATGTAGGTGAAACGAAACGCCCTCTTCAGGTTAGAGTAAACGAAAATCTAAAAAGTACCCAATTAGGAGATATTGAAAAATCCGGGTTAGCAGATCATGCATGGTCAAATGATCACAGGATTCACTGGTCAGAAGCTAAAGTTTTACATAAGGAGTCGCATTGGCGAAAACGAAAATTTATTGAAGCTGCGTTTATAATGCAGAATAATGAAGTTTTCAGTCAACCAAGCACGGACATACCAAACATATGGAAACCACTTCTTAAGGAAAACAGGCGTCTTATGATTAAAAAGGGGGCGGGTCGTCACACCTGACTGCACACCAAGTAGTATAAGTAGTAGCCTAGAGACTAGATTGTTTAGTTTACACTTGATAACGGTTAGAGATACTTACTAACCGAAACGTCGTGTTTTAAAATAAATAAAGACAATGGAAGTCCGAAATTTTATTTCTATTTAAAAAAAGCATAGTTAAATAAACAGTATTTTCTTTAAAAAATAACATTATTTTAATTCAAAATAAAATGTAAAAGCCTATCTTACTAGTTTCACCAAGATAAATACAATAAAATATTTTTACTTTGTCAAATTACATTAGTTAATAATAATTGTGTACTTTAAACGTTCGAAAAAATTAACAGCACGGCAACCTCGCCAACAACGGCGTGGTCGATGACGTACTGTCACTTGTTGTTGATGGCCGTCATTGTATTTTAAATCGTTGTGAACTAAAAGGTGATCCGTGCTAAAAAGTGATTTTTTATTGTTTTTTTTGCGTTAAAGTCAATACGGTAAAAAAGTGCGAGGTGTGTAAAACATTCTATGCCGTAGGAAATAAACGGTCCTTTTACAAGTAAACAGCTTATTTATCTGTAAACAAAACATAGGCGTAGTTAATTATTTTAAGAATTGTTATGTAAACAAACAGCCGGTTCTTAAGCTGCCACATTGTTTTAAATGTATCATACCTGCACGATTTTGTATTATTACTATTGAGATTCAAAAAATAATATACTTGCTACAATAGAATGTTGAACTATTTTAAATATAAAAAAGTATTCTTTGGTTTAATGCTGTATTATGGTTTTGTTCTATTTTTAAGATTTACAAAGAAATGTTCATCATATAAAGGTTTAGGAATGTTTTCAAATTGACTTGACAACAACGTCTGGAGATCATTTACTCAAACAAACCTGCCGATGATTTGAGGTTATGCTGCTTCTAGTAGTTCAATGTTCTAAGGCATTAACTATACGTAGGAACGTCGCGTTGTTCTCGAAGGCGAACTGAGAGTGTCTTCTTTAATTTTAGCAATTTTCCCAATCGAGCAGGGCCTAATGGTATTAGCAGGCTCGGTTATATCTAATAGCCTGTTCATTACCCATAGTTTTAATCAATACGTGTCTCAAGCTCTTTTATATTATTTTACATTTATTGCTCGATTAAAGCAACCGGTTTTCGAGATATTATGCAATCGCGTAACTTACGCTGCATGTATGTATATTTTAATTAATTTCGATTTATATGCATAATGTACCGCCGTAGAGGGGGCTTAACGGTAAAATAAGTTGTAGTTCTGATTATTATCGTTATAATAACACAATTCCTAAGTTACGAAAAACAGATAAAAGAAAAAAAAATTATTGATGAATAAGGAAATTATTATTTTTATAACTTCCCACAGATACTCAAAGAAAAGAACATAAAGACCAGAAACATCAAAATTATAATAAATCTTTATTGGAATCAAAGATTAATATATCAAAGAAAAGCTTGTATGCTTTCCTCAAGACATTGAAATCTGGTGTTTGACCAGCAGTGTTCTGAGGAGTCCCATAAGGACGAAACAGTTAACTGTCAACACTTATTAGGTGTCCATTAGATCTTGGACCCCCGTGAGGTCAAGCTTTCAAGCTACCCACGGAAAAAATGAGAGAAACAAAAACTCCTTTTTACCCGATTAGCCACGAATCTTGTTGATTTTTAAATTCACGGGTACTAAATTTTACGTTTGTAAAAATTAATACCTTCTAAATAAGTCAAATTGCTCTGTTTGTATAATTGGCCCTAATACACTTTAATTACATCTACTATCATTCTTTAAAATCTTTCTATCGAATTTTAACGATCACCCTGTATATTTCCTTTGCCAATCTCAATCTCAAAATAGTTTCCAGAGATTCTTTTCCATAATACTTTTCTTGAACCATCAACTTCAAGAAATTCATCCCTCAAAAAGAAAATAATGAGAGCCTCGTGACCCAAAAAAAACTTTCAAATCCTTAAATATTTCACTCAAGATGGACGATAAAAATAAAGCGGGACACTCCCGACTTCGTGTATCTTTCGGCTTAATAGAGAACTTTTGCGGCTTTTATACCGGGTGGGCCAAAAAAAGCCGGTCAATTTTTTTTTATTATATCTTTTGAACTATACCATCGATTTTAATAGAACAAACTGCACTTGACAGAGAATTAATCAGAGTTTTGACTAAATATATTTTTTTGTCCGTCATCTAAAAATCCAAGATGGCGGACAAAATTAAATTGTACCCTTCAAAGATACTCGTTTATTCTTGTGTTGCGAACACAATTTAACAAATTATTTAAATCTGTAACAAAGCTGCATTCTGGCCAAGCACAACAATGTACAAATTAGCAAAATCAGTTTGATGGTTCTAAAAAAAAATATTTTTGTTTCAACCATTTGAACATTAAACGATCGCCTTGCCAATCATGTCTGCACTTATTTCCTTATAAATTCATTACTACTGAACCGATTTTGATGAAATAAAAAACATCCTGGTGAGAATTGACTACTTTTTAAAGATCATGATCAAAATTTATCACCATCTTAAAATTCAGGATGGCGGACAAAATCATACTTGATTCTTCAGAATGGCGAGTTTATTCTTATTTTCTGAAAATGTTTTAGTTTTTTTTAATCATAGAAAAGCACTACTCTTCTCCCGCTTAACAAGGTACAAACTAATAAAATCGGTTAAGTGGTTATCACAAAATCTGATTTTGTTTTAACCATTGTTTTATAAATTATACTATTGCATTGCCAATCCTGTTTGCATTCAGTTCTTTATAAATTCATTATTACTCAGCCGATTTTAATGAAATAAAAAACATCATAGCCCAAACTGATTGGTCTTTAAAGTTTGCGCCATAATGTTTTTTTTAGTTCACTAAAATCGGTTCAGTAATAATGAATTTACACAGAAAATTATGCAGACAGGATTGGCAATGCAATCGTATAATTTGTAAAACAATGGTTTATCCGATTTTGTGAGAACCACTACACCGATATTATTAATGTGTACCTCTTTATGCGGGAGAAAAGTAGTGTTTTTCTATAAATAAAAAAAAAACTAAAACATTCTTGCAAAATAAAATTAAACACGCAAATTTCGATAACAATCTTAAAGAGCAATCAATTCTCACTAATATTTCTTTTATTTCATTAAAATCGGTTTAGTAATAACGAATTTATAAGGAAATGAATGCAGTCAGAATTGGCAATGCAATCGTAGAATCTGTAAAACAATGGTTGAAACAAAAATAGATTTGTTGAGAACCACCACACCGATTTTACAAATTGGTACATCGTTGTGTGAGGGAAAAGTAGTGATTTTCTATAAATTAAAAAAAAAACTAAAACATTTTCGGAAAATAAGAATAAATACGCCATTTTGAAGAATCAAGTACGATTCTGTCAGCCATCTTAAAGTTTAAGATGGCGATAAATTTTGATCATGATCTTTAAAAAGCAATCAATTATCACTAAGATGTTTTTTATTTCATCAAAATCGCTTTAGTAGTAATGAATTTATAAGGAAATAAATGCAGACATGATTGGCAAGGCAATCGTATAATATGCAAAACAATGGTTGAAACAAAAATATATTTTTTTAGAATTACTGAACCGATTTTGCTTGTACGTACCTTGTTGTGCGTGCCAAGAATGCAGCTTTTTCACTAAATTAAAAAAATAATTAAAACATGTTTACAACCTAAGAATAAACGAGCATCTTTGAAGGGTACAATTTAATTTTGTCCGCCATCTTGGATTTTAAGAGGGCGGACAAAAAAATTTATTTAGTCAATACACTGATTAATTCTCTATCAACTGCAGTTGTCTCATTAAAATCGATTGTATAGTTCAAAAGTTATAATGAAAAAAAACGTCTGGTTTTTTTTGGCCTACCCGGTATATTTTGAATGAAAAATACAATCTATACATTTTCTAACAAAAGAAAGAACGTACTTAATAAACAAAATTTACTAATTAAGATCACTCTAGATCACGTTCTAGTTTTCAAATAATAAACAAAACATTTTCGTGGTTTAAAAAGGGGTGGGCGGACAAGAGGTTTTGTATAAGTTTTGTTATGATAATTTATGATTGATGATGATGATGATGATTCATAGGACCAGTGGATCTATTGTGTTTCACTTTTGAGTGGTTTCTCACCACTGTATGCCTAATCCTCCAAAAAGGTTAGCTATCAGTTTGGGTGAGACGCTGTTTAGTTCTTCTGAATCAATCTGAGGTTTACCGAAAGTGTTCTGATAAAAACGGGCAACAGCTGGACATTCGCACAGTACATATCTAACTGTTTCGTCATCCTCCATACAGTGATAGTGACCCGTAAAATGTCCAGTCACTATACGGATCTCCTGCCTGGTAAGTCCAATGATGTTCCTGGCTCTCTTTCTACAAGGTCCTTTAATGAATTTTTTAGAGTGAGCCAGTTCTGGTACATTTATCCAGTATTTTTAGAAGCTGTTCTCCATCCATTTTAATATGGTTAATTTAGCAGCATTGTATGATATCCCCAGTTGCCGCTTCCCTCGCTGCGTGGTCTGCGGCCTCATTTCCCTCGTGCCCAGAATGCCCTGTTATCCATAATAGTGATACATTGTTAGCGCTACAAAGCGCGTTCAGCGAATCCTTGCAGCTCCTCACGGTTCTCGATGAGACCGTATAGGAATCAAGCGCTCTCACTGTCGGAGAAGATTTTTATTTTCCTGTTGGTCTATTCGTGGTTAGTAATCCACCGGACACACAGTTCAATGGCGACGAGTTCGGCCTGAAATATAGTAGCCAATTGGCCGAGACTATGTTTAATCTCGACAATTTATTGGATACTAACCACTCCAGATCCAACGCCTGATGGCGTCGATATACCAGAAACTATCGTTATTTGAAAAATTGGTCCTGATCTTTTACCAATCCTTTCTTTCTGGGAGGATAATGTTGTATAGCTTTCTGCTGTACACCGTGTTGGGCATGACGTCGGATATCATTCCTAGGGTTACGTCCAACTCTTGTTCCATAATTAGGGCTGTTGATATCACTTTGTTTATCCTGCCATCCTGGTGGTCGGCCCTTATTGTATATGTTGTTTTTTGTGCCTCTGCCTCTAAGAAAATGTGAAGCGGAGGTAAGTTTTGTTATAGAATTATTTTTAATTTGCCACGGGATCTAAACCTTGCAATTTTCTTTTAACAATGGAGTTCAATAATGGAACAGGTAACGAATATTTTTTACGTTTAAGAAAGAAACAATGAGATTTTTTTCACAACATTTAGCACATGTTTTTGTATACTTTGTCATTGTCGGCTTAAATTTACTAAAGCAGGATTATGAAAAACGTACAGTCCACAATTTATTATGTCTGTGTATGTATTTTCTGCAAAGCAGTACTTACTATTATTTTGAAACTCTTTTGTAAAAAGCTTATTTTATTACACACATTTAAGTCAAAAGAAAGTTGAACCAAAACCAGATTTATTACCATTTTTATCTTAATTTAGGGCAGTACCAATGAGTATATGACACATATAGAGTGGCAGCCGGCGAGCTTTGCTACATTGAGGGGCAGATGGCGCTGAAATAAATTCGTCTATTACGCAATATTCAGGGACTACTAGTAGTACTTAGTTGCACGTGCGAGTTCCAAGGTTCATGTCTATCATATAAATACCATTGAATCATAGTACTTGTCTCTGAATATTGCGTACTAGACGAATTTATTTCAGCGCCATCTGCCCCTCAAAATTACAAAGCTCGCCGGCTGCCACTCTATATGGGTCATATACTCATTGGTAGTACATGCATATTTTTCTGCATGATCCTTTTATTATAATAATACACAAATTTCAAGACAGCCTGTAGATTATTCCATTTAATAAAAGTGTATCAGGCGGCTCGTTTGACAGTGGTACTGTCAAATCAAGTGGCCAAGGCTTAAACGCTGCAAGCTACCAATGTGTACAACACTTTAATAAGTGATTAAAGTTATTAAATTTGGCGGTTCTTGAAGGAAGTTTATGCTATACACGTTTTTCTCAATTATATAAACAATGTAGGAAAATCACACATACCTTTTCAAGTTTCTTCTTGAAACTTTACACTTTCACTTCTTATATTTATTAATCAAATATCAAATTTTACTACTATTAAACTTTTGTATTCGAATATTCACACTCCTTAACCTTTTGTATACTTCTTGTAAATATTTTTATAATGATTAAAAATGCCGATTTTAGGGTATTTGGTGTTAAAAAACCAGAAAAAAGATAGCAGTAATATTTTAAAACACTGGAAACAGTAATAATCAAAAGCTTTAAAATTAAAATAAACTCTAAAAAAAAAAGATCAAAATAGTTATGAATAACAAAGTTAACAGTTTTATACAAAGTTAAAATGATTGACAAAATTTATCATTTCCCCAGTTGAAAAAAACCCCACCTTAAACCCAAAGAAGTGAAGCGAACGAAAGCCAACTAAAGAAAGTTACCTTACGATTTTCTTGTCTCAGCCAAAGCAACCTTGCTCTCTGGCATTCTTAGCTTGCATTTGATTGGTTTGAACTCTAAGCTACCTCGCTTTGGCAAGATTAGATAGACTGTGCTTTAAATGCACCAGACAAAGATAGAAAATACCAGTGTAATCCAGAGATGCTTGGAGAAATTAAAATTGCACAGTGCATTTTTTAAAAATTGAAGATTGTTTGTTAAATTTGTTTTCAGATACAAAATATGAATTATATTGATGTTAGTGGCTCAAAGGACATATTAGCCCAATACAACTTTTATTAAATACAGCGATCCGGAAAACATAAGTCGCTGGTGTTGACATAAATTTTACTTATCCTTAACCTACTCTTGCATACAATAGGGTATTTGACAAATTTTAGAAAAGAGTTTAGAATAATACATAGAACCCTAATTTGCTAAGCAAAGTTATTAAAATAGTATATTTTATCATGACTACATTTAAAATCAAGTTTCTAATTTCCGATTTGAATTTGCCGCTAAAACACAGCGCAGTAAACTGGCGGACAGATACACGGCATTCAAGTGTTTATTTGTTTTTGGTCTGTGTTTTTACTATTTTTTATGTAAAAAAATGTCCTATAAGTGGTGTGTAGTGCCTAAGTGTTCGAATACTAGCATAAAAACACCTGAAAAACTATTAATTCATGTGCCTACAGCAGTAAAAGAACGGAAAAAGTGGCTAGAACTTGCTCGAAGAGAGCCAAGGGCCTTATCTAATAGATCTTCACTTTACATTTGTGGAGATCACTTTGATGTGAGTATAACTAAATTGTTTCTATTAATTTTTCTCACGTTGTCTATAATATATATAACTATTTCGTAAATGACGATGAAATTTTTGAGGTTATGTTTATTACAAGGGGTGAACAACTATAATAGGCATAAAGGTGTACAAATTTTTAGGCGGTGCTAGGCAGTTATTAGGCAGGACTGAGCAGTGCATATGCAAGACTAGGCAGTGCATATTTGTTATGAAGGGTCATAAGAATTCTTTAAAACAAAATGTATTTAGAAAATTTTGTTTCAAAAAAGCAATTTTTGATTGTTTCTTAATGCTTAAAATAATAATGATTGGGTATTTAATTGAATCTATTGTAAGTGGCATATTAAACAAAAAAGCAAAACATATAACCTAACCTGAAAATCTAAATGAGTAAAAGTAGGCGAAGATTAACATAAAAGAACTTTCAGTTGTATACAAAACAACTCATCGAATACTTACATCAATATTTTAACGTTTCTAAATTCCGCAGAACAAAAATCACTATTGTTGGCAAAGAAGCCTGCCACCATAAAGGATTTCAGCATTGGCAAATTGGAGCTATCGGCTTTGGAGAATCCGTTTTCCATTAAAAATGTTTTTTATAAGCAAAACACAGAATAAAATCTAATTTAGGGCGATAATTCGCACTTTAAACCAAAGCAAACATTACCATCCATAAGAAAATAACACCGAAAATAACATAAGAAAATAACACGTCACTTGCAGCCGATTGGCAGACGGCCTGTTTTGAATCACGTGGCTAATTGTTTTAATTCAATGAATTTATTTAATTAAAAGAACTATGAATTTGAGAAAAAATTAAACAAAAATGTTTGTTTTTAGCATTTCCAAGACCTAAAGAGATATCTAAAAGTAAATATATATTTATTTTTTACTACTGTCAAACATCCTATTAATGCTTATTGATGGTGAAAACCTTAGAGTAATTTATTACTCTAAGGTGAAAACAATATTTAATTAAAAATATTTAAAAACTTATAAATGGCAAAAATACCATTTATATTCAAGTCCCGTTTTGTTATAAAAGCTTTAATTAAGTATTTGCGGATTAGTTTCTCTATTCAGATCTGCTATAATTGCAATCAAAGATCCTTTATCTCTACCATGGACATCAATATCAGCTATCCGTTTAAATTTGTTGATGTTATAATGATAACTTTCTTATAAGGTAAGTCGTATAACTTTCAATTATCATCACTTTTAGCTTTTTAATAAATGTTTATTAATTACTACTACTATGTAGTATTTAGAGCGTTTTTCTACGTTGTCCGGCGCCTATTCTCAACCTCCTTCGATCCTGACAATCATCTTCTGTCGGATTTTTTTGACTAATTGATCTTTGGATTGACTGTTGCCATTCTAATTCTAAGGACCTGCTTTGGTAATCTTTCGTCGTTCATCCATTGTACATGGCCATATTATATCAGTTGTCGTTTAGTGATGTCATCCGTTATGCTGAATTTTACATTATTTTTTTATTTATCTGCTCTATAAATTACTGTTAAGACATTTAATAACCTTTGTTGCTTATAGTATTCTTTTTTCCAGTTGTTTAGAGTCTGTTCCTGTTCCTGTTGAGATATTATTTTTGTCCATTGTCTATATCTAACTCACTTGATTTGTTTCCTATACATTAGTACTGTGTCTTGTCCACGTTCACTGTTAACCCCGACTTTTGGTATTCTTTCGTTAACTTTTTCATCATATACTCCATGTCTTCTTTATCATTAGCTATAATTACTTGATCGTCAGCAAATTGTAGTGTGTATATGGTAAATCGGTCGTTAAGTTGTATTCCCATACCGTGTACTTTACATTTCCAATTTTTAAGAGCTACTGCGATATATATTTTAAAAAGACTTGGAGAGATACAACATCCCTGTTTTAAGCCTTTGGTTACGAGGAATTCTTTTGAAAGTCGATTTTCAATTTTAATTTTAGATTTTGACCCTTTGTATAGATCTTTTATCGCTTTTATATATGTATGATTGATATTAGTTTGTTCTAACCCTGTCCATAATTTTTCTAATGGAACGGTATCATATGCAGAAAAACTTTTGTTGTTCATATATTTATCTTCTAGCTGTGTACAAGGGTTGAGGTAATAAATAAAGGAGAGAAAGCATAATTGGGAAAACCAATTAAGTCTAACACAAGAGTGAGAGTTCACCGGGGAGCTCTAAAATACAGACCGGAGACGGGTTAAAAGGCTTTGAGCTGTTTGTTGTTTTTTTTTCGTTTTGGCCTCCCAAACTAAATTCTGTTAGTATCTTGGTCTTTAATTAGTTTTGGTAGTAAATTGTGTAGTTTCTTTTTGCTTCAGAATCGGATTTTGCTAAATACACGTCTGAAAGGTCGTTTTTAATTTGGTTATGTTTTTTTTTTTGGTTTACGTCCATTTCTAACAATATATTTATCGAAAACCAGTTTGGATTTCGGGCAAAGCACTCATGTGAGACTGCACTGCAGTTAACACTTACTAATTGGCACCAAGCTATAGAGAATGGTCAATACGTTGCAGTAGTTTTCTTAGACTTTAAGCGAGCTTTCGAGACCATTGATAGGGAGATTTTGTTAAAAAAGTTAGAGTACTATGGGATTGGAGAAATAGTACTGCAGTGGGTTGGGGAATATTTAAATGATAGATCGCAGGTTACAGTTATTAATAATTCGATATCAACGATAGAGTCTAATAACTTGGGCGTACCACAGGGGAGTGTATTGGGACCACTGTTTTTTATAACATATGTGAACGATATTGCATTAAAACTTGAATGTGACTATCTTAACTTATTTGCAGATGATACTTATGTAGGAATAAAAGATAAAGATTTAAATTCAGCTATATGTAGAATCAACAATCAACTTAAAATAATTTTTAATTATAATAAGGTAAATAACCTTAAACTTAATACTTCTAAGACTAAAGCAATGATACTGTGTAAGCAGCATTTATATCGAAAAATTGATTTAAATCAAATAAATATATCTATCGATGGAGAAAATATCGAAATCGTAGATGACACAAAATATTTGGGATTCATGTTGGAAAGAACATTAAACTTAAAGACACATTTTGAACATGTTTATAAAAAAATTGCAAAAAAATTATATTTTCTTTCACGTGTATCGAGACACTTATCAATGAAGTCAACTGTTACAGTATATAAAACTATAGTTCAACCGCACTTTGATTACTGTGCCAGTGTTTTATACTTCTTAGACAGTAATTGCAAAGGAGCTCTTTAAAAACTACAAAATCGAGGCATGCGTATAATACTTAAATGCAACAGAAGGACTCCTATAGACACTATGTTAAGCACATTAGATTGGCTAAGTGTGAGCAATCGCCACAAATATTTTTCACTTATTTTTGTTTATAAGATTCTTAATAACTTGATGCCTCCATATTTTGATAGATTTTTAAAATTTAATATGGATGTTCATAGGTATCCAACAAGAAGCAGGTACAATTTCTATATTCCTAAAGTAAAAACAAAAAAATATTCAAATTCGCTTTTTGTTAAGGAGCTTCAAGAATACAACAGCTTACCATCAGAATTTAAACAATCTCAAAGTCTTGAAATTTTTAAACGTTTTATAAGACAATTTTTAAATGAGCGTTAATCTTAATTTTAGAGTCTTCAAAATTTCGAAATGCGTATTGCATAGGAATTTTAATATGTTTTTTTTAATGTATTTGGGTTTAATGTTTTTTCCTTTAAAATTTAAAATTTAAGATTTAACTGTAGATATTTGTTTGACATTTACCCGTAATAAATATGTTTCTTAGTTTCTTAGAGTCGATTGAGGATTTGTATTTGTTTAGCTTTGTTGTATTAGGCATAACTAGAGCAACAAATAAAGAGTTATTATTATTACTTGCAATTACCGTTTTTCACCAAGTAATGTGAACTAAACAGTAACACCAGTATTTAATAAAGGGTCTACAGTGCTAAGTGCTACAATCCTAGGTCTACAAGTCTAGATTTTGGTTAAAGGTTTAACTTATTTTTCCCGTGAATGCAATAGTTTTTAATATTTATATAAATTGTTCTTAAATACCTTGCGATATGGGTCATCTTTTTTCGTTGTAACAAAGACATTATTTCCACACAAAGGTTAATATATAAAATATTTTGGTTTAAGAATGGTAGCCATATTTAAACCACCAAACGTCACTAGGAAATGTCAAATAAAAACGGTGTAAGTCAGTGTCAGCAGTCCGCTATATTTTACATGTTAATTTTTTAGACAAGTTAGCGACGATTAAACCGATGTTCGATTGTTTTGGTGAATGTGTAATTGAAAAGGGATTCTAATAGATCTTGTGCTTTTTACAGTATTTGAATATTGTTACGTATTTAATACGATAATGCATCTACAGATATAGTTTTAAGTTATTTATGTATTATTTAGCTTTGAATATTTTTGTATATAAGTTTTTTTGTCAATCATGGATTATTTTTCAAACTTTAAACCACCCTTCAGGGGTGGTACTACAATTTCAGACTATTTTTAAAGGGAATCCTACGACTGCACGGATTAAATTTTCAAAAAATGACATTTTGTAACAAAATTTTTATGTGGTTTTTCTTTATTTCTAAAGTTAATTTGAATTTATGTGAGATGAAACTCATTGAGAAATGCTTACTATCATAGGTGAATATTAGTGTGTACCAAATCTTTGCAGTTATTTGACCTGTAAGTATTAACACACTTAAACCGGTCGGTATCTATAGACTTGATACTTAAACCCGGTCTAAAATGCTTTAAGGTCATAGTAAATACTGGTGTAAATGACTACTTAAGGCGATGACTGATGATTCATGTGAGTGGGCCTTGCAGTCCTTCTACCGCGACCACCAGTGAATCCATTGCGGCTGACTTTTGAGTGGTTTCTCACCACTGTACGCCCAGTCATTCAAAAAGGTTAGCTATCAGTTTGAGTGAAAAACTATTCAGATCTTCTAAATCAATCTGAGGTTTACCAAAAGTGTTTTGACGTAAACGTGCAATAGCTGAGCATTCACATAGTACATATCTGTTTCGTCATTCTCCATACAGAGTCCACATTTGGTCTCTTTTATTAGTCCCATTTTGTGCCTAGTATAGTTTTTGCAAAGTCAGTTGAACAAAGATAAAAGCCGACCATCGGCATATCCTTTAAAGAAAGTGACATGGGCGGTGTTAGATATACTCATGAAAATTATTTCATTTAATTATGGCGTAAACTAAATAAATAAAAATAGATAATAAAACTTTTTATTCTTACACCTACAGAAACGACACTGATTTATTTTCTAACTCTGCATACTGCCGACTAAAGGGGTCCCGAAAAGAACACCTGAAAGCAATTAAAAGCGCATCTCAAAAAAATCTGCCAATCAGGTCCCGTCCATCCACCTGGGCTCGGTCGGTCGGAAAACAAATACTAGAAGCCCAATTTTGACCTTTTGCGGACACACTTTTTTATCCTTTATCCTTTATTTATCTGTCAAAAGCCTGTTTTGTGTTCTGTGGGCAAAATTAAAGAAAAAGTTCCGAAAACAACCAGTGAAAAACTACCAGGAAAATATAGGATTCGGTTTATGTTTACTGTATACTTCTTATTTATTTTACGCACTCGACAGAACATTGATGAGTTTTGGTTAGTTGGGGAACACTGTTGTCAAACAACACATACCTGCCGGTTTTTATAAAAAATAATTTTCAATAACTGGCATAAAATTAAATCTACGGATTACCCCACATTGGTATCTCTTGAAATAATTGTCTGGTATCAAAAATATTTTAAATTTACATTATATTTTGACATAACGTTATATGTACGGCAACACTGTCGTTTTGAACACAAGTAACTTCAAACACCACCCTTTAGTAAAGGATAAGGTTCAAACCAGGTAACTGCGTATGCCTCAAATACAAGATGAGAGAAAAATGGGACGTGAAAAAGTCCCTAATAACTAAGCGCGTAAACGCGTGTTAAAACTTGTCCAAGACAAATATTAGGAAGATGTATCGATTCAAGACAACAGGAGTTTTATTTTCTTACTTCAAGACAAATGCCTTAGGTTGTGTCAAACCAACAGAAACACTTACTCCGAGGGAAAATATCCCTACCGGCATTGAATTATACTGATGGTTTGATGCTATCGTTGAGAACTTGTTAAAACAGTTTGGTTTTCACTATCTCCAACGTCGATCACAAGGATACGAATGATCCCCGTCTGGAACACGTCCTTACAATCAGGAACAAGTGATCCGTGCCAATCTACGACCGGTTTCGACCTTTTGGGCCATCCTCAGGTGAATGTAGGCGATAGCTCCGTGTAGAGCATAAATTGTGTGAAACCAACAGAAACAACTTCTCCGAGGGAAAATACCCCTACCGGCATTGAATTATACTGATGGTTTGATGCTTTCGTTGAGAACTTGTTAAAACTGTTTGGTTTTAACTATCTCCAACGTCGATCACAAGGATACGAATGATCCCCGTCTGGAACACGTCCTGACAATCAGGAACAAGTGGTCCATGCCAATCCACGTACTTATCAAATCTTACTACACAGGCAGAAAACAATGCGTTTCATTTAATGGTACATCTGAAATACAAACTGTGAGTGGTGGTGTGCCACAGCGCTCAGTACTGGGACCGCTACTATTCATAGTGTATATCAATGACCTATATTACCACCCCTTACCAGATGAAAGCGTAAACTATGCTGTATCAAAAAATAAAAACATGGAAGTTCTTACAAGTCATGTAACTGAGGTTAAAGATCGTAGCGATAACTGGTTCTCCAACAACTGTCTAAAATTAAACTTGGATAAAACCCAAGATATTAAATTATCAACAACATTGAGTGCTTCTGATAAGTCTTCAGTCACCTTGCTAGGGATAACACTAGATAGTAACCTAAACTGGACTAGTCATATCAACAAATTAAACAGTAAATTGTCATCATCTTTATTTGTCATTCGCAGATTGCGATTTCTAGTGGATAAAGAAACTAGAATTTCTATTTACCACGCGTTTTTTCACTTCCACATGTCATATGGCAGCTTACTGTGGGGTAACTCTAAGGATTCGATAAAAATTTTTAGAAAACAAAAAATGGCCATAAGGTTGATTACTTTCTCTGAGTATAATACACATTGTAAACCTTTATTTATCAATCTTCGGATTATGATTCTTCCGTGTGTTTTTATTTTACAACAGCTTTGTGAAATTCATAAAAATAAGTCAGAACTCATATTGAATCGCAATTTTCACGAATACGATACACGTTCAATGAATCTTATACGCGGACCGCGTTACCGGTTATCAAAATCAGCAAAAAATTCACTTGACCATAGTCTTTATAATTTATTACCTGAAGGTATAAAAAATTTGGAACTAAATAAATTTAAAATTAAAATTAAAAACTATCCTATTGATAATGCTTTTTATTCGGGAAACGAATACAGGCAGGCTACCCATCCGAATAATGTATTGTAACTATTTTATTTGTCTTTTGTTTTTGTTATTGTTTAAGTTAATGTTAAGCTTTATACACTTTTATGTACTTTCTTATTTGCTGTAACTTCTTGTTTTTTGTGACGAATATATACTACAAATTGCAAGTTTTGGAGAATAAATAAAGTAAAGAAAAAGTAAAGTAAAGTACGTAGTATCCCACGGGATACTATAGGCCTCCCAACTATATCGTGGTCTTATATTTTATCTAATTTATCTCATTCATCTCGATGTCGATTAACTTTTACACTATTAGCATCTCTTTGATCCTCAAAACTGCATCGGTGCATATCGTATCTGGATCAATTTCAGTCCGAAAGAGTTTATCAAAAGGGAAGTAAAGCGACTCAAAAGAGGATTTAAGGTCAAAAGCGACACTCTAGGGCATTCAGCCAGAGTTCAATATCCTCCTTTGAATCCTGCAGTATCCGGGGTTTCATGAATTTTTGGGTCACAGATTAAAAGTTTGGACTAGTTTATAAAAAATCAAATGACTTAAGATTCTCTTCTACTTGAAAGTGACTTGCGCAAGGGTTATTCTATAAAAGATACCAACTTTATGTAATATCTCAATAACTAAAAGTAAAATGAATGATACTTTCCTAGCCCATTAGCACGCTCCACGTTATATCAACCTTGAAAAAGGTTTTTTGTAAATATCTCCGAAACAAAACCTCTTACAAACTTTTTGGTTATAACACAATTGTTTTTAAAAAACGTGCGCTACTATATCCCGAAAACCGCATATGGATGCGACGCTCCGTTAAAAAGTTAGCATTTTTTAAACTTTAAGTGTCAAAAAACTCATTAGCATTGATGAATTTTGAATAAAATCTAATCGGTTAAGCGGTTTGGGAGCTATCGCGTTACGGACAGATATACATACACACACACACACACACACACAGGCAGACATCACGACGATGTTGCTAGGGTAGGTCGAAATACACCAAAATAACACATTTTCGGCGTCACATCTCAAAAAAAAGTTTTTCGTCGAAAACAATACCTTCTCTAGCCATTGCTGTGCGGGCTAGGAAGGTAAAAAAGCTACAAAAAGGCAATTCTAACCAAAAATAAATTTTTATAATAAAAATGTTATGCGCCTCCCAAAAAATTGGGGATAGAACGATATAGCAAGCGCAGATTTGAGGTGGGAGGGTAACTTGGTAATTACCCCCCTAGAAAAAAATATATGCTCTTACAGTTAATAAATACAGGGCTTAACGGATAATTACCCCCTAGAAAAAAAAATTAATGCATAAATAAATTTTTCGTCTACAATTACCCCTCTCCTCGATTTATGCCCAGATCCGCGCTTGGTGGGGCCATAAGTGATGCGAAAAAAAACCACACCCTAAATTAGGATTCGGAAAAAAAACGTCACAAAAGCACCGAATTGCAGTTTGATAGAGTCATAGAGATGCAAAAAGACCACACCCCCAGTTAAGATCTGGAAAAACGTTATTTAGAGAATTTTAGGGTAGGGAATCCCTAAGACCAAAATGGCCAAACTTTGAAAATTCATATTTTATAACTATACAGTTTATCAACAAAAGCACCGAGTTGCAATATTGTGGGGCTATAGAGATGCAAAAAAACCACACCCTGAGTTCAGATTCGGAAAAACGTCATTTAGAGAATTTTATGGTAGGGAATCCTATAAGAACACAAAGGCCAAACTTTGAAAATCCATATTTTAGAAACTCTGCAGTTTATCAACAAAAGCACCGAGTTGCAGTATTATGGGGCCATAGAGATGCCAAAAAACCACACCCTAATGTAAGATTCGAAAAAACGTCATTTAGCGAATTTTAGGTTAGGGAATCCCATAAGACCAAAATGGGCAAATTTTGAAAATTCATATTTTAAAAAGTATACAGTTTATTAACAAAAGCACCGAGTTGCAGTATGCTGGAGCCATAGAGATGCAAAAAAGCTACATCCCTAGTTAAGATTTGGAAAAACGTCATTTAGCGAATTTTAGGGTAGGGAACCCCATAGGACGAAAATGGCTAAACTTTGAAAATTCATATTTCAAAAAGCATACAGGTTATCAACAAAACCACCGGGCTGCAGTACGGTGGAGCCATAGAGATGCGAAAAAACCACACACTGAGTTAAGATTCGAAAAAGCGTCATTTAGCGAATTTTAGGGTAGGAAATCCCATAAGAGCAAAATGGCCAAACTTTGAAAATTCATATTTCAAAAACTATACAGTTTATCAACAAAAGCACCGAGTTGCAGTATGGTGGAGCCATATAGATGCGAAAAAACCACACAATGAGTTAAGATTCGAAAAAACGTCATTTAGCGAATTTTAGGGTAGGAAATCCCATAAGAGCAAAATGGCCAAACTTTGAAAATTCATATTTCAAAAACTATACAGTTTATCAACAAAAGCACCGAGTTGCAGTATGGGGGAGCCATAGAGATGCGAAAAAACCACACAGTGAGTTAAGATTCGAAAAAACGTCATTTAGCGAATTTTAGGGTAGGAAATCCCATAAGAGCAAAATGGCCAAACTTTGAAAATTCATATTTCAAAAACTATACAGTTTATCAACAAAAGCACCGAGTTGCAGTATGGTGGAGCCATAGAGATGCGAAAAAACCACACACTGAGTTAAGATTCGATAAAACGTCATTTAGCGAATTTCAAGGTATGAAATTGCGGTATGATCGAGTCATAGAGATGTAAAAAACTCACACCCTAAGGTAGGATTCGGAAAAACGTAATTTAGCAAATTTTAAGGTAGAGAATCCCATAAGGCCAAAATGGCCAAACTTTTAAAATTCCTATTTCAAAAAATATACATTTTATCAACAAAAGCACTGAATTGCAGTATGGGAATCCCATCAGACTAAAATGGCCAAACTTTTGCAAATTCATATTTCAAAAACTATATACAGTTTCCCATAATATTAAAAAAATTGAAGATTTTTTATAATTTTTAACACCCTTTATCAAAAAAGTTAAAAGGTTTAAGAATATGTTTTTGTCTGTTTTTCTCAAAAGTATTATATCCTGACATATTGGCATGTTAATTAATTAATATGCACTTATTAATTGTAGATAATGTTATAATAAAATTAATCAATTTTTATTTTTTTTCTTTTTCGCCCTTTGAAAAAACAATATATTGATTGTCTACTTTAAATGTCGATATTTTAGAATAGTATTTGGTTGAAACACCCTGTATATGAATAATTTGGTGCTTTAATCAACGTACAGGGAAGTACGGTGCTATAATGTTCAGTGGGGATCCAGGGGGGCCATAGGGGCCCGCCCCCCCTCCCAGACAGAATATAACTTATTTTTTAGTTTTGCAGCATCACTTATTTAAAATTTGTCCCAAATTCTACTTAATTTTTAAAAAATTTTTGCCTGCGGTGCCATAAATCTCCTTTAGATACTAAATTTCACAACTCAGATCCATCAAGCCGCCACTTTGGCCCCTCCCCCCTGGAAATCCTGGATCCGCCACTAATAATGTTAATTACTAGTTGATAAAAAATATTTATGTATAATTTGTATACAAGTTAAACACAAAAGAAATGTCATAAACTTATTTAACTTGACTCTAATCATGTTGCAACCTAGTTTCGACATCCAGCCCTCTGTGGGTCGCGTCAGAACAAAAAATGGCCTAGAATAAAGGCGGAAATGCAGGATTTTTCCAGGACCCTGCAGGACAATATAATTTCAACAATAATCGTTGGAACAAAGGCGGCTAAAAGCAGCATGTTGTACATGTCAATTGTTAGGTTATACCATAACAATGGAGTGCACCAAAAGACTAGAAGCATTTATTCAAGTACCGAGAATTAACATTTTAACGCATTCTTTTAAAAGTACTTCAAAAAACAAAATAGAATTTGGAAAATCCCGGTTTATACGTATAATCACGTATGATAAATATGATGTTTTATATATACAGCAGAAATATAATAGGGTATTTGACAAATTTTAGAAAAGAGTTTAGAATGATACATAGATCCCTAATTTGCTACACAAAATTATTAAAATAGTATATTATATCATGACTACATTTAAAATTAAGTTTTCTAATTTCCGATTTGAATTTGCCGCTAAAACGCTAGTTCCTAGCATGGCGTTGCAATGACGTTACAGCGCAGTAAACTCGCAGACAGATACACGGCATTCAAGTTCAATCTTCACTTTACATTTGTGAAGATTACTTTGATGTGAGTATAACTAAATTGTTTCTATTAATTTTTCTCACGTTGTCTATAATATATATATAACTATTTCGTAAATGACGATGAAATTTTTGAGGTTATGTTTATTACAAGGGGTGAACAACTATAATAAGCAGAAAGGTGTTCAAATTTTTAGGCGGTGCTAGGCAGTTATAAAGCAGGACTAGGGAGTACCTCTAAATGCAGGATTAGGCAGTGCACATGCAGGATAAATGTGGGACTGAGCAGTGCATATGCAAGACTAGGCAGTGTATAGGTAGGACTAGGCAGTACCTACGTAGGACTATGCAGTGTAACCTATGCAGTACTTCAAGTATTGCTGGTCGTTGTATACTTTTTGCCTACCTGTCCCCCCCACGGTTTATTACATGATTTTTTTTTTTCTGTGAAATAATTTATTATTACAGTTGCCCAATGATATGGAAAACTAAATGGAGTACCACTTAATGGGTTCAGTGACTAAAATAAGAATGAAACCAGGAGTTTTGCCAAAGAAATATGAATGTCAAGCGAACAGAAAAAACGAACCTCTACCACAAATACTAGGCCGCAGAACAAAAATTGGCAAGTTGGAGCTATCGGCTTTGGAGAATCCGTTTTCCCAGTGGCGCACCCAGGAATGTGTCTTGGGGGGGGGGGGGCCGACAGCTACGAAGCGCGCCCTCACAAAACTTGCGACCAAAAAAAAAAAGGTCATCATGTCAACTACGCCACTGCTTGGGCTTGGGGGGGGGGGCCGAAGCCTCCTGATGTCAAATTTTAAGGTATTTTTCATGTTTTATCATCAAATATGTAGAAAATATATTAAAAAATCTAAGGCTTGGGGGGGCCCGGGCCCCGGCCCCCCCCCTGGGTGCGCCCATGGTTTTCCATTAAAAATGTGAATGAACCAAAGCAAACATTACCATCCATAAGAAAATAACACAGAAAATAGGTTCGTTCGAGGCGTTTACTGTTTTGTGACATCCCTCTCAGCTGATTGTTAAACCGCCTGTTTTGAATCACGTGGCTAATTGTTTTTATTCAATGAATTTATTTAATTAAAAGAACTATGAATTGGAGAAAAAATTAAACAAAAAAGTTTGTTTTTAGCATTCCCAAGACCTAAAGAGATATCTAAAAATAAATATATATATAGTTTTTACTACTGTCAAACACCCTATTGTTACGGTAAGGCTGACTATGACGCAGCACGGCACCCCGACATAAAATATCATTCAAATTCAAAGCCACCTTTTTATTACATAAACATTAACAAATCTAATCGTGTCATTGACTGAATCTTACACATTATTATCCGATCATTTACTATCTTATTTTAAACTAATGTATTAGTAAGGGCGCTTAATAATCATAAACACACATGAGTTTAATAACTAAACAGTGGTCTACTCGTTTTATTTGATAAACTTACACATTATCATCCAGCTGCTTACTCTCTCTTTTTAACTCAATGTGGTGGGAGGGGTTCAAACCAATCTAAAACAGCTATAGGATTAATTTGAAAAGAGAAGTGTTTATAAGATGCCATTTTGACAATCAATGTCAATCGACTTTCTTCCATCAGCGCACAGTGGGCTCGGGAACCTGATTTTTCACCAAAAAGGGTTAAATTAAAAATATAATGAAACTCCCGAACACCTTTATTAAACAAGAGGAGATATCAAAATTATTGAGATATAACTTTTTGACAGTTATCAGCTGTTTACCATAACAAATAGCATAGGCCAACGAAAAAAAGTTGTAAAAAATTGTCTCTAAAATAAGAGAGAGACAGGTCAGACGATGGTTTTTACTTGGCATGTCTGAAATTCTATAAAAATATAGATACTAATGTTAATTGTAAAATTTTGCTTTTGTCGTTTTCTTGAAATTTGCAAAAAATGGCAAATGAATCAGTAAACACCGGCAATAAAATAACTTTCCATTATATTTTTCAAAATTTTGCTTCTTTTTAGAAAAAATAAAATAACTGAATTTTTACCTTTTTTTTGTATAGCTAGTAAAGTTTACTATACATTTTTATTAACACCAAAGCAAAATTTTTTAAAAAAGTTTAAATAAAAGTTTTAGAATGAACAATTTTCTTTAATTTGGTGTATACAAGTCTTATATGAATGTATATTTTATATTTGTTTCAATAAAAAAACAATTCGTTGTCACCAAAATGACTACCGAAGGTGTATTACCGTACGCGGACGCCTATAAGGCAGCGCGCGGCTTTACGCAGCTGAGGCGTCTAGTAAAACAGGTGATTTCTATTATTATTGTTATCGTTGTTTGATGGACATTATCAAACACCGCTGTTATTGTTATTTTTGAAAGTGAATATCAATCGACGAAAGTTTTACAATATAGTGGAGGTGCTAGAAAGTAGTTGAGTATGCAAAATATGAGGACTGCAGTTTGACAGTGGATCCTAGCTGAGAATAGGTCACAGACTAACGATTTGGATGTTGCCGGGTATGTTTTTGGTCCAATTTTTTTTATCCCCCCACCTTATATAGTCGTGTTCGAATTTCTAAAAATGTATCTAAGTTGACGCCCTAAAGGCACAATGACATAGAAATAGATCAAAAATGTGTAAAATCTAATTTAAAAATAAAATTATATTAGTTTTTTAAATTTTAGCTGCAAAATCCCCCAAGACCCCCCAGACTCCCCAAGTCCTGAAATTTTTAGATTTTTTTCAAATTTTCTTAAAAACTAAGCTAAACTAAATACGTACTAATCTTTATTGTAGACCATAAAATTTCCTTTTCAACAATGTATAAGTCAGTGGGGTACGACTAATGACAAACTCTCCAGCGGCGTCCGTTTATTGAGGTAGTGTAAATAAATTTAAAAAAGAAACATGTTTATTACAGGTTTTACCCGATTTTCTTAAAAACCGAGCTCTATATCAAAAAATATAATGCACACTTTGTTATAGACAATAAAATTGCCTTTTAAATGATCTATAATAAGGCACTGGTAGTTTTATCTATAACCATTTAGGGGCGTCCGTAATTAAAATCAATTTTGAAAAATCACTAAATTTATCAATTTATCACTAAGTTTTATCCAATTTTCTCAAACATTAAGATTATTTCGCCGTTTCTTGTAGAAAATAAAATTTCCTTTTTAACAGTGTATTAGTCAGTGGGGTCAGGCTAACGACAAACTCTCTAGCGCCGTCCGTTTCTTAAGAAAATTTAAGGAAACCACATAGGTTTTACCCGATTATCTTAAAAACCAAGCTCTCTATTAAAAATTGTGACTCATGGTCGAATGTAGACAATAAAATGTCCTTTTAAACGTGTATAATAATTTCAGATTTATCTTCAGATTAAAACTTCACAGGCCTGTACAACTTAAATCAATTTTTACAAATCACCAAACAAATTAATTCTGTTACAAGTTTTTTCCAATTTTTTCAGAAACTAAGCTCAATTGGCAAAAATGTGTTTTATACTTTATTATAGGAAATAAAATTTTCTTTTTAACATTACGTAAGTCAGTGGGGTTTAATTATGACAAACCCTTCAGCGACGTCCGTATATGGGGGTCAATTAAAATTAAAATAAGTAAAATCATTTTTGTCACTTGTTTTACCCAATTTTTTTTTTCGAGCATCAAATACATTTTTTAAAAAGTATTTTTTTAATACATATCAAATTAAGTAATTTAAGCTTTGTTGTATTAAAATCGGATAAAAAATAAAAAAGATACAATTTTTTTTTTGAAACTAACAGAAACAACTACTCCGAGGGAAAATACCCCTACCGGCATTGAACCACACTGATGGCCTGATGCCCTCGTTGGGAACTTGTTAAAACTGTTTGGTTTTCACTATCTCCAACGTCGCTCACAGGGATACGAGTGATCCCCGTCTGGAACACGTTCTGATAGTCAGGAACAAGTGATCCATGCCAATCCACGACCGGACCGGTTTCGACCTTTTGGGCCATCCTCAGGTGAATGCAGGCGATAGCTCCGTGTAGAGCATAAGTTTTTTGAAACCAACAGAAACAACTACTCCCTGTTAGTGTAGTTCAGTGCCGGTGGGGGTGTTTTCCCTTGGAGTAGTTGTTTCTGTTATATTTGACATGTATTTGACTTTGTCATCTGTGATTGTCACATTCGCTTCTGCTGTAAACTTGAGCTAATGAAGCGGATCTAAAAAATTAAGCATTACTATAGATTTAAAAAAAAGTGTTCTCAAAGAATATAGCAAAAACAATCTCAAAACCGGCTTTGTTAAAAAAAAATCAAATATTCATGAACCGTCATTCCAACTTCAATATTTTAAAGACAATCAGCTGTGTCGTAACGTGGCCGTCAAAACAAAATCAGCCCCGGATGTGACGTCAACAAAGTGGAGGATCGTGGCCCGTCCGTTTTGATAGCCTTGGCTGCGCCAATGTCGTAATGTAACTAGTAGGTTAAATGTAATCGAATGTTTAAAATCAAAAATGACCTCAATAGTGTTGCAACCATCAACCTGCTTAATACCCAAATATTTTTTTAAACACAGCCTGGGGGTTAATATTTCTCCAACCATAAAAAGACGAATTAATCTTTAAACGAAATCAAAACATGCTCGATACATTTTTCAATACAAAATATTTTGATGAATGACTCGAAAATTTTCGCAACTCAAAATTGTAATTGGTGATGGCGTGGGTCGATTAAAAATAAGTAAAATAGTTCTATTAGTTATTACATAAATTGTTTACGAGGTTTGATGAACATATGTAGATATGAACAGTATTTTTAACTGATTTATTTTAAAAAAGTTAAATCTTCCGTTACGACATGATTGTCTAGTTCTTTTTATTATCTATGGTTAACATCAAATGATTAATTGGGTGAACATTTTTTGCGTAAATAATTAAAAGCCGGCAGCGCCGCGCGGGGCAAGGTTTCAATTTTACCAATTTTTCAGCGGGGTATGGGTGGATGTTCTCGAGCGGAGGTGGGAGGAATGTGTGTTTTAGTTGAAGTCGGCCATCATCATCGTGCGGAAACGTCCGTTGCCCTGCTACACAATGCCGGTTATATCCTTAGTGAAGATGTATGAGTTTGTTTTGATTTGGGCTGTCAGTAGTAAAAAGCATTGCCGGTCGCGTGTCATTGTTTTTGTTATCGTTGTTTATAAAATGGGAATAAATACCGTCGATTACATAATTGACTGTGCAAATTTAAATACGTTGACATATGAACTTCGATTACAAATAAAATCTTTAGGACCACATAAACCGGACCTAAAAATCCTAGAAATTAACCAAAATTTTAGTGCAAGTGATAAAAAATTATACGATGCTGAAAACTGGTTGTGCGGTTGTGAAAAACGAAATGCTTTTTTTTGCTTTATTTGTCTTATTATGAACAATGTGTCATTTCGAGCACTTTAGTGAGAAGGTAAAGACACAAAGTAAGTGCTACTTAACCGAACCGAACCGAGAATCCCCCCCCCCCGATTTATAACGTCACCAGCCGCCACTGGGTATGAACAAGAAAGTATTAAAACTTATTGAAAACAAACTTGGTCAAGAGGTCTTTTATTCCTGATGGCATTCTATGTCCTGTTTCTATTAGTTTAATAATGGTTTTGATGGTCTATGTTCCATATATTTGGTCATGACCTTGTAGTCTTGGTTTGATTTATTTGTAAACATGTTTTCTTTGCTCCTTAGTCCCATACTGCTAAAGAATCTATTGGATTTGCTGCCTGGATTGATTCAGTGCATATATGTCCAGCAAAGTCCAACTATCTCATGCAATCTTTTCATGTAAAGCCAGAGCTTAGAACGCCGTTCTACCTTACTCCAATCTGCATATTCAAATATGTCTTAAGTTAATTATCTAATCATGGATCACCATTTGTTTGGTGATTCGCAATCTAATTCTACTGCTGCTGTGGATCCAGGACGGATGACATGAAAAGTTTCCGACCATACATAGGACGCAAAACAAAATTATAATTTATTAGCTCACACTACTACTATAAGTCGTGTGAGCTATGGTGATCGTAATTTTTTCGAGAAAAAAAAAGTTGCTCCGATTTCAAAAATTTTTATATATCTTTGCCTTTCAGATGATTTTGAAACTTTTTTGTTTTGCTGTCTGTCTGTCTGTCTGTATGTCTGTCTGTATGTCTGTCTGTAACGACCAACCCGCATAACTCAAAAACCGCTTGTCCGATTTTAATGAAATTTGGTACCTTAGTTGGGTCTTGGGCCGTAATGGTCCCATTTAAAAATGAACAAAATCCACCGAATGCAAGCCGAATAAAAGGGTGGGGGTAGATTCCAAAAATTAGAGTTTATGTGAAAATATGGCGTGTGTGATATCAGACGAAAGGTAATTAAGTCTGGAGTTAAAAAAAATGAAATTTAGTTTATTTTTAAAAAAAGGGTGGGGGTAGATGTCAAAAATTAGAGTTTAAGTGAAAATATGGCGTGTGTGATATCAAACGAAAGGTAATTGAGTCTGGAGTTAAACAAAATACATTTTAGTTTTTTTTTAAAGGGTGGGGGGTAGATTGAAAAAATTTGAGTTTAAGTCAAAACATGGCTTGTGTGGTATCAAACGAAAGGTAATTGAGTCTGGAGTTGAATAAAATATATTTCAGTTTTTGATTATATTAGCTCACACTATAACTATAGTACCTAGTGTGAGCTTAGGTGCCCATAGATTGGCAGAGTATTTTTCTACATAGCCCTCTCAATTTATCTTTCTGTTTCCCTCTACATTTAACTAACTCGTTAAAATAAGCGATTGTACCTGCACTTGCTTATGAATTCGTCGCAATTTTTTTTTCTAGCCAGAAATTTGTTAAAGTTTGGAAACAAAGGAACGTCTGACGGAGCAAGGACTGGCGAGTAAGGTGCATGATTTAGCAGTTTAAAGCCTAGCTGATGATTGTTAGTCATGACAAGAACAAACTGCCTTGACAGAACCAAATTTAATTTTTTTTCCAAACCCGAACGTTTCTCGGGAATGTTCGGCTTTAGCTGCTTAGGTCACTCTAGTATATCAAATTTATTATATTTCCAGTGTGGAGATAATCTACAACCTTTCCAAAAGACTACTGCCTTTCATTGAAACTGGTTCGTCATTTGCTGTCCATTATTTATTTATATAAATAGTGTTCGATCTCTGCGATATATTGTTATTCATGTCATCAAATCTTTTGAAAAAAAATTGGTGAAGAGCGACCTAAAATTTCCTTATCTATCTCATCTAGTTCTAGTTTGCGATTTTTTAAAACGAGTTTTAGACCAGTATGCACTATTTCTATAGAAGATGCAGTTTCTGAAATGCCAGAACAGAGACATCGTTAGTGCTTAGCTACGGAAAAATACAAGAGAAATAAAACCTTTTTAATGGAAACTTGTTTAATTTTAAATTCACGGGTACTAAAATTTATGTATCTTTTACTAAAACACTGAGGATACATACACTAAAATTTCAACACCAACTGTAACTGTTTTAATAGGAATAAGGTTGTTCTTCGATGAGTGAGCAAATGAGATGTTTATTTCCGTTGCTTGTTTGGTAGCGAGGGTTTATTAAAAACAAATAATTCAAATATTCATTTGTTTTTGTTTCATTTTACTTGTTTAATTCATCTTGTATTTCCCTTAAACTTTTTCCTTTTGTCTCAATTACAAAAAAATAAATATAAACAACACAGGAAACGCAGATTAAGCCAAATCCAATAAAGCACTGACCGATTCCGATTATATCCGACAAGGGTTGAAAAAATTTCGCAACTAAGAAGGCTAAACATCAAGACCAAATAATAGTAATAGATGTTGCAAACGCCTTAATGTTATCTGGAAATATTTCTGATAAAAATACCGCTGGAATAACAGCAACTCCATTGTTTATAGCAACCGTGTATAAACATAAACATAAAATGGGTAAAACTCCGTAAGATTTCAAATCTCTGGTTTCTTTTAAGATGAAATATACACCAAGGGCAATTTCAGCTACTGCCATAACTATAGCTGAACATAGAATTATGGGTTTTCTGCCAATATGTTTTATAATATAAGGAAAATATAAACAAGCAACAAGTTGGAGTGCTCCCAAGATTATTGAAGATATTTCTGGTGGTAACGAAGATCCAGCATCTTTAAAAATTTGTTGAGTATAAGATGATACTGCCAAAGATCCCGAGAGTTGCTGAAACGTAACCAAGCTCAGCGTAACTGTAAGAGATCTTCTGGATGCTCTGGTTTTAAATAAATTATTGATGCTTGCTTTTGGAGAATCTTCTTTAGCAATTTTAATGTTTTTCTTGATTTCTTCTAGTTCTTTTTCTAGCGATTCATGGCTTTGTTTTTTAAGCATACGCAAATTTTCTTTTGCTTTGTCATCTTGATTTTTCAGCAGGAAATAATACGGTGTCTCTTTACCAATTATAAAAAACAAAATAAAAGATACCGTCGACAAAACTAATAGCAGTAAGTTAAAAAATCGAACGCTAGTGTATGGACCTACACAGTAACTCAACAGAACTCCCAAATTTATTGCTATTACTAACACGGCAGATAACATGCCTCTATGTTCATCTCTAGCTATTTCACCAACGTATAGAGCGTTGGTAACTTGAATACCACTTAAGGCAACACCAGTTATAAATCTCGCAATATAAAATAGATAGAAATGTCTGGAAAATGCACATATTGTGTATCCAACAATCACTAGTACAGTCATTGTCAAAAAGGTGTTTTTTCTTCCAAAATAATTGGCTACAATTCCTCCAAAGAAGGCACCAAATATACATCCAACACTGGTTAGGGAACCAATCCATGAGGTTTCTGTACTGGTTAACAGACCCTCCAAAGGTCCACCAGTTGCATTTAGTTTTATTAGTTCTGAGGAAGGCCAGGAGATGCTTGTACAAACGCTCATGACCAAACCAGCGGCTAAAAATAAATGTATTTTGTTGAAAAAAGAAAGAGAGAGATGATCCCGGTGATTTTCTAACTGAATTCAGTCATCAGGATAACTCGAGAATAGCCCATTCCTAGTAGAATTTTGAGCAAGGTACATTGTTGAGTATGTGAAAAATGTTGTCGGCACTGCAAAATAAACAGACAGAGCGAAACTTGGTGCTACTAGTCCTTGCAAGTATATGAAGTACAGATAAAAAATTCCTTTTTCAGTGGGGATTTTTGTAATACGATTTATTAAGAAATAAATCAAGTAAACACAGCAAGAATAAAGGTTTTAGACAACGAAAATCGGCTATTTTCGATTATACTTAAACTCTCTATACATTCTTCTAAGGGCCGGTTTCTCAATAGACGGTTAGCCTGACCCATCTTTAATAGCTTCCTTTTTTTAGCATGTGGTAAATATGTCAGTCATCTCTTTCTTTAACCCACTGGTCAGAGCTAACCCTCTATTATGAAACCGGCCCTAAGGCGTTGATATTTTAGGCTATTTATTAACTTACCCAGAACACAAACCACTGATAAGTCATACATTACTTCAAAGTTGTAAAAGCGAGAACACACATACAAATGTCGCTTTAATACTATAAAGTGTACCCAAATTTGCCCAAATCAACATTAGTTTTTGTCAGTTTATGGTTTGAAATACGCATATAATTTTTTTTTAAAATAAGGATTAACCTTCTCTAGACAATGAAGAAAAACTAAACAAACTATTATAATCCAGAAAGTAAAAATTAAAACCTGGATTTGTTTTTACAATTATCACGTCACGAAAAAAAATCCTTTTAATATAATGTTCTAATGTTTTTTTTTTAAACCGAGATCCTTAGCAAAATATGTGTCGTGTTATCTTTAAATCCTTACTTATTAAAATTGAATTCAAAATTAAAAAGATGTAATTTTTTTTTAATTTTCATATCTGAGCCGCCATCTTTTATTTGGCAAGAGTTTTACAGATGTCCCATTAGTGGAATTCTGATCCTAAAGGCTTTCAACCACCAGAGTCCAATTTGAAATAACACAATGGCGGCTGGTGACGTTATAAATGTGGGGGGGGGGGGGGCAGAAATTTATATTGCATGGAAAAGGAGATAAAAAAACTTACCTAAACAATTTTATTTTAGCATTTTACAAACAAGCAGCTACTTGGTGTAGTTTTTAGTTTATTTGTTTATAGATAAAGTCTATTCGCCCTTCTTTTATATGCGCAAAGTGCTCGAATTAGCACCAGCAACCCCAAAAATCCCACAGAATTTTAAACAGTCTATTAAAACTTACTAAGTATATGTCTATTTTTTGCCACATTTTCAATATGTTCGGTAATGTTTTGCCTATAGGCACTATTCAATTGGCACCTAATATCACTCTTCCCTAGCATAGAAAATTCTATGTGGTTCTTTAAATAAGTAGCACTTACTTTATTGTTCATAATAAGACAAATAAAGCAAAAAAAAAGCATTTCGTTTTTAACAACCGCACAACCAGTTTTCAGCATCGTATAATTTTTTATTACTTGCACTAAAATGTTGGTTAATTTGTAGGATTTTTCAATCCGGTCTATGTAGCCCTAAAGATTTTATTTTTGATCGAAGTTCACATGTCAACGTATTTAAATTTGCACAGTTAATTATATAATCGACGGTATTTATTTCAATTTTGAAAACAAAGAAAAACAAACAATGAACACGCCACCGGCAAGGCTTTTAAGTCCTGACCTACCCCAAATACGTCTTCACTTAGGATAGAACCGGCAACACGTAGGAAGGGCAACGAACGTTTTCGCACAATGAATATGGCCGACGTCAACTAAAACAAACATTCCTTTCGCGCCCGCGCGAGAGCAGCCACCCATATAGCGCTGAAAAACGGGTGAAACTGAAATCTTGTCCCGCGCGGTGCTGCCGGCTGTAATTATGTACGCTAAAAAAGTTTACCCAATTATTCGCCAAGTTTGGTTAACCACAGACTAAAAAAAAAGATCTAGAGATGTCGTAAGGCACTGCCCCGTTGCCCTCCCTGTAGCAGCCGCCATTGGCATGGATGACAGCAAAAATTATTTTCCGTACAAATTAAAGTAAAATATTGCTACAAGAGCAACATGGGGACTGGCATGCAGTGGCGATCCCAGTGGGACGCAGGGGGTCAATTTCCCCCCTTTTGTCCAGAGAACTCCAAATACAAGAGGCACATTCTGGTGTATTACACACCTGAGCAAAAAAATATTATTATATATATGTTCAAAAAATCTTAATTGCCCCCTCCTCCTTTTTTTAAGTTTGGGGCCGCCCCTAGGAAGGGCATTATAGGGAGCGACGAATTGATATAACTTTTTTCATATGTAGAGTGGTGAAGGCTTTTAAGAACAAGCCAAAAGTTTATGTGCAGGAAGGAAACCTGGAAACCAGTTGACTGGAGCCAATAATCCATGCATGTGGAAGCTAGCCTTAACTCACGACGACCACGATTGTTGCGTTGAAAAGAAATCGTCTATCGTCGATAATCAAGTTCTGCTAGGACGATAGCGATGTTAGATAGATGCAAGTCTAACATGTAGTAGGACCACATTTCGGAAGGTGTGAAAATGCGTGGGTCCATTGTGTATTCTTGCTACAAAGTATAAAGATACCTGCCCTTGATAAAGAGTTGCCAGGCAAAATTAAGTCCTCTTAGGGAAAGGAAACTTGCATAAGGGACATTGCATTAGTTTGTTATAATATTGTTACGGGTTCACAACGACAAATTAAAACTCGCAATTGTTGAAAACGATACGTCAATTTATTTCGACAAATTATGTACAAAAACACGCACTTAAACTTAGTAATAACTTGCTAATAATTCACTACTATAATCGCTCTATTAACTTCGTGTTAATCTCGCGACCACTACGCACGTTATCTGTGACTGACTCCTGGTGCGCGACCCCGGCCCTATATATAGGATCGTCCATCTCTCTCGAACTTTCCGGCAGCCTTCGACGTCCGGAAAGTTCCCGCACTACCGCGACCGCAAGCCACAGACAACGCAACTAAAACCTAGACTAAGAATACAACCCTAAGATAAATCGACCTAATACTACACTAAACCTAAATAAATTCCAATTATAAAATTTAAATAACTTAAATTTGTAACACTATCCTCCTCTTCAGGTTTGATCGTCTCGACCAACATTTCCCAGGTAAGGTTTTAGTCTGTCTAGATGAACAACTTTCATCTTGGACTTCGGGCTTCTCTGGATTCGGTAGACTACATCATTAATTCTCTTAACAACTTTATAAGGCCCTTCCCATGGTGGTGTCAACTTAGGTGATCTTCCTTTCTTGCGTTGAGGATTGTATAGCCAGACTTGATCATTCTCTTTGAACCCTGAAGAGTTTGCTTTCAGGTCATATCTCGCTTTCATGCGGTCACTGGCTATTTCTATTCGCTCTCTAACCGCTTCATGGATATCGTGCAGCTTTTGCCTTAAACGTTCGACATAGTCATTAACCTCTAAGTGTGCTTCTTCAGGTGAACCAAACATGATATCACATGGTAAACGCAGTTCTCTACCAAACAGGATACTAGATGGAGTAGCTCCTGTCGTATTGTGAATGGCAGTTCTATAGGCCATCAAAAACAATGGAATATATTGGTCCCAATCTGTTTGGTGCTCATCAACAACTTTGCAAAGATGTTCCTCTATTGTTTTATTAAATCTTTCAACCATGCCATCTGACTGCGGATGCAAAGCAGTAGTCCGTGTTTTATGTATTCCTAAAAGGTCACAGAGATTCTGGAAGAGTTTTGATTCAAAGTTTCTTCCTTGATCTGAATGTAGTTCCAAAGGAATGCCAAATCGGCTGAAAACATCATTTACCAGAACTTCTGCAACTGTAGCGGCCTCTTGGTTAGGCAAAGCAAAAACTTCTGGCCATTTGCTAAAATAATCCATGACAACAAGGATGTATTTGTTGCCCTTTTTAGTTTCTGGAAATGGTCCGGCCACATCAATAGCAATGCGTTCGAATGGCAGACCTACGTTATATTGTTTCATTTGACCTCTGGACCTTGTTTTGGGACCTTGGCTGGCTGCACAAGTCGAACATCGGCGGCACCAGTTTTTCACATCTTGAAAGTAATTGACCCAATAAAATCGGTTTCGAATTTTGTCCATGGTTTTATTTATGCCTAGGTGCGCGCCTGATTTTCCACCATGGCATTCGGCCATTATATTGTCTACCATGCTCCTAGGAACCACTACTTGATTAATCACAGTAAGGCCATCGGCACTTTCCCAGGCACGTTTAAGGATGTTTTCTTCTACTATCAGTGAATCCCATTGTGCCCACAGTGATTTGAATATCACCACTTGGTTTGCGATATCTTGCCATGATGGTCGTGGCTTGTTCTCTTCTTTCAATCGCAAGATAGGTCCTACATCTTTGTCGTTAAGTTGTGTGGTTCTAATCGAAGCCGACATCCATTCTTCATCTGGTTCTAACTTTATCTGGCGCACGTAGGTAATTCCTTCTTTCTGGTCAATTTTCCTGCAATGTTTACAATCCTCGGGGCAAGGTCTTCTGGACAATGCATCTGCATTATTATGCACCCTTCCTGCTCGGTGCTTAATTTGATAATGGTATTGTTGTAGCTTTTCTATCCATCTCGCGACTTGCCCCTCAGGTTGTTTCATTTTCATGAGCCACTGTAACGCAGCATGATCCGTTCTAATCAGAAACTCTTGTCCGTAGAGATATTTGTGAAAGTGATCTACGGATTTAACTATGGCTAGGAGCTCCTTTCTAGTAACACAATAATTTCTCTCTGGTTTGGATAGCTTCTTGCTGAAAAATTCGATGACCCGTTCTTCTCCAACTTGTACTTGGGAGAGTACTGCTCCTATGCCATCGTTGCTCGCATCAGTATCTAATATGAATTTTCCTTTTGGAATGGGATATGCAAGAATCGGACTAGAACATAATGCTGCTTTTAGTCTTCTAAATGCTTGGTCACATTCGGTATTCCATTTGTAAGAAGCTTTATCTTCTGTGAGTCTATGTAACGGAGACGCTATTTTGGCGAATCCTTCTACAAATCGTCTGTAGTATGTACACAGACCCAAAAAGCTTCTCAATTCATGTTTGTCACGAGGTTGAGGCCATTCTTTTACTGCTTGTAGCTTCTTTTCGTCGGTATGGATGCCTTCTCGGGAAACGACGTGACCCAGGAACTCAACTTTTTCTTGGAACAGAAAACATTTCTTTGAGTTTAATTTAAGATTTGCGTTCCTGATTCTTGAGAATACTTCTCGTAAATTATCTAGATGTTCTTGAAATGATTTCCCCATTACTATGACATCATCCAAATAGACTAGGCAGGTTTTCCAAGTAAGGCCTCGTAGAACGACTTCCATTAGTCTTTCAAATGTAGCTGGGGCATTGCACAGGCCAAATGGCATCACATTAAACTGATAAAGTCCACTTCCAGCAGAGAATGCAGTCTTCTCTTTATCTCTTTCAAAGATTCCTACTTGCCAATACCCACTTTTCAGGTCAAGAGTAGAAAACCAATATGATCCTGCCAACGTTGTTAATGTGTCGTCTATTCTTGGCAGTGGGTAACTATTTTTCTTGGTCACATCGTTAAGTTTCCTGTAGTCGACACAAAATCTAGTACTTCCATCCTTTTTAGTGACCAACACCACAGGAGATGACCAAGGACTTGATGACTCTTCAATAACACCGTCGCTGAGCATTTTACTAATGAGATTGTGAACTTCTTCTTGTTTGGCCATTGGTAGTCTTCTTGGGGGTTGTCTTATCGGTTGGGCATCGCCAGTGTTGATAGCATGTTGAATAAGGTTTGTGCGTCCCGAACTACTCCTAGTTTCGAAGATATTACTTTGTTCTTCTATAAACTCTCTCGCTTTACTATATTCTTCTGGAGTGAGATGTTGCCAAGTTGACTCAAATTGCTGAAGTACCTCCATTGGTAACTTGCTTGTATCCTCGGAAGTTGGCTCTTCACATCTTGTTACTTTCTGTACTGGTTCAAATAATGCTACCACCTCCCCCTTATTAATTTTGACACTATTTGGGAAAATATTGGCGACTCTAATCGGGATGTCTTTATCGGTTTTAACTAGTGATTTTGCAACGAGGTAGGTGTTGGGTGTGTTTTGTTGGCTTATGAGTCCGACGCAGCTTGATGTTTTACTTTCCAGCCTCCCAAAAATTATGGTCTCACTGTTACCGACTAGTCTTGTTGTGCATACTGCCACGACCTTTATTGGTTCTTTATTGAAGTGACTATTTGACAAAATGAACTCTTCATTCCCAAATCTTAGGGTATTAAGTTTATTATCAAACGCAAATCCATGTTTACTTATCAAGTCCATTCCCAAAATAAATTCGTCTTCTATTTCGGCAACCAATACAGTGTGGCGAATCTTCAATCTTCCCAGCTGTAGGTCTATATCTGTCTGCCCCAACACGTCGGCGGATTCCCCAGTCACAGTCTTAAGTGTTATTTTCTTTTCTATTGGTCGAATTTTATATCTCGTTGCAATTTTGAACTTAAGCAATGATATGGCAGCACCAGTGTCTACTGTTATATTAACTTTTCTCCCATTAATGAGTCCGTCGATGTTAAGACTGTCAGCAGTATGTTTTAGGCTCTTAATAGGGTAAATTTTGGGGGCTCTATTCCCATTAGCCAACACCCGCCCCTCTGCGTTGACTAGTTTTAGTTTTCCTGATCTCTTCTTTGGTACTCTGTCCCGCTAGATGGCGAGCGAGACCTTATTTGGACGCGACAATCGCGTTGAATATGCCCTGTACGTCCGCATCTGAAACACTTTACATTTGGAGGGGATCGTCGGCTTTCTCTCAAAGAGTCAATCTTCTCTATCAGTGATTGAAACATTTGGTTTAGCGTTTTTGAGTTGACCTCATGTCCATTGCTCATTTCTTCTCCCTCCTGAATTGAAACAGCTCTTACTTTTGGCCTGGACATATTATTTGATGATTCAATTTCAAGGGCTCGAATCAACACTTCACTGCTGTTATGGAAGCGTTCTCGACGAAGTAACTTTGCTAAGTCCGTGTCTCGTAATCCGTTAATAAAGCGATCTACCGTGAAGGGATCTCTGTAATTTTCTGGCATTTCTGGGTAGGCTAAATACATCAGCCTCCTGATATCTGCTTCATACTCTTGCAATGATTCTCCTGGCCTTTGTTGACGAACATTTAATTCTGACCAATGTAAATTTCGCAAGTGTTCGTCTCCATACCTTCTTTCTAGCGCTGCCACTAAAGCGTTATAATTCTGTTTTTGTTCGACTGGAATGGACCGTAAAAGTCCGAGTGCAGGTTCCCGTAGAGCTACTAACAACGCTCTAGCTTTTTCGTCCTCGTCCCAACCATTTGCAGCAGCGGCAGCTTCAAACTGTTGTTTATAAGTAGACCAGGAAGACGTACCATCGAAATTTGGAGGCCTAATGTTTTGGTTGGAATTCACAACACATCCCTGAGTTTTCATTTTGTTGTGTTCTTTTTGGAGCTGTATAAGCTGTTTTGACACATCCTGGAGCTTTTCTTCCACTGTTTGAAAAACTTCTTCTCTTACATTCTGTAGCTTGGTCTCCACTTTTTCTTCAACATTCTGCAATTTGTTTTGTACCGTTTCTTCTACATTCTGCAATTGGTTTTGTACCTTTTCTTCTACATTCTGCATTCTTTGAGTTATTTCTTCCTTAAGATCTTCAGTTGCTGCTTTGAACTCTTCTCTCAGCTGTTCGGAGTTGCTCTTTATCTGATCGAAGTTTTCTTGCATGCCGTCTAATGTCTGTCTCATATCGTTCTGGTTTTGTTCAATAGTGTGTTTCATGTCGTCCATGGTGTGTTTCTTATCGCCCTGGTTTTGTTCAATGGTCTGTTTCATGTCGTTCTGGTTTTGAGCCATTTGAGCTGCTAGAGCCTGTATCATTTTAGTTAAATCTTCCATCTTGGCCGATCCTTGTCTAGTAAGCATCAACTTCCTGATAAATCACTTAAAACGTCTATTTTAGGGCTATAAAGTGAATGTCGAAGTCGGTTTTTCAATATCTCTTCCAATTCTTAAAAAAGAACCTAATGGAATGTTCTGGAATATACTGGTAGATGCTACTCTTTCTGCTACTAGGCAAATGTAGAAGTCACTTTTTGATTATCTCTTTTGGTTCTCGAATAGACCGTGGTAGAATGTTATGGAATATTCTAGAAATAATTTCTAATTCTTACTTTTAAAATAACTAAGCTACTGTCGAAGTCGGTATTTGTATATCTCTTCTAGTTTTTGAATAGAACGTCGTAGAATGTTATGGAATCTTCTAGAAATTCTTTCTAATTCTTACTTTTGAAATAACTAAACTATTGTCGAAATCGGTATTTGTATATCTCTTCTAGTTTTTGAATAGAACGTCGTAGAATGTTATGGAATCTTCTAGAAATTCTTTCTAATTCTTAATTTTTAAATAACTAAACTAATGTCGAAATCGGTATTTGTATATCTCTTCTAGTTTTTGAATAGAACGTCGTAGAATGTTATGGAATCTTCTAGAAATTCTTTTTAGTTCTTACTTTTGAAATTACTAAGCTAATGTCGAAGTCTCTTTTTGGATATTTCTTCTGGTTTTCGAATAGAGCGTCGTAGAAAGTGATGGAATGTTCTAGAAATTCTTTGTGATTCTTACTTTTAAAATTACTAATCTAATGTCGAAGTCGGTATTTGTATATCTCTTCTAGTTTTTGAATAGAACGTCGTAGAATGTTATAGAATATTCTAGAAAATCTCTCTAATTATCAATTTTTGGACTGTAAAGTTAATGTCGAAGTCGGTTCTTAAATATCTCTTTTAGTTTTTGAATAAAACAATATCGAACTTCTTCGAATATTCTAGAAAAATCACTTACTGTTTCTCTGTCCAATTGTCCTATCCGGTGATACTGTATAAGGATAGTCTTTGCACTATTTATTTCTTTTAATCTCACTTCTGACACCAATTGTTACGGGTTCACAACGACAAATTAAAACTCGCAATTGTTGAAAACGATACGTCAATTTATTTCGACAAATTATGTACAAAAACACGCACTTAAACTTGCTAATAATTCACTACTATAATCGGTCTATTAACTTCGTGTTAATCTCGCGACCACTACGCACGTTATCTGTGACTGACTGCCTGGTGCGCGACCCCGGCCCTATATATAGGATCGTCCATCTCTCTCGAACTTTCCGGCAGCCTTCGACGTCCGGAAAGTTCCCGCACTACCGCGACCGCAAGCCACAGACAACGCAACTAAAACCTAGACTAAGAATACAACCCTAAGATAAATCGACCTAATACTACACTAAACCTAAATAAATTCCAAATATAAAATTTAATTAACTTAAATTTGTAACAATATGATGTACGGATGAATCGGGGTTATAGAAAAGGGAGCGCTTAGTCGCCAGACCAAAAATCGTTTCGACACTACTACAAAAAATTGGAAATAACTCCTTTTAAAGTTTCTTTTGCTTGGAACACATTCGGAATAATAAGAAAGTAAATCCAATTGAGTTTTGGAACAAATAAGTGGCAAGTTTTCGAAGCGCAACGGAAAGTGGAACCGAATTACGCTGCGGATACATATAAGAAATTTTCCTGAAGTTCTATCAAAAATTATTCGTTTACACGGGGTGTTTGTTGAAAACTTTTTTGTTATACACACCTATAATAGTCCGGCCAGAATAAAATGAGGCGCTCTATCTGTCTCCCTCTTTTTACAGCACTTTGGTCTTATCGGGTGGTCTTCATTTTTAGCGAATTTACCATGAACAAAATTTTAATATTACAGGAAAAAACGGTACTCGTCTGATACGTTTAACGAAATCGACTCCAGCCCGTTTATAATTCACACCCTTTTATTGGGTTTCTATTGTTACCGCTAACTCAACTCGAATCCGACCCGTTCACAATTCACACCCTTTTATTGCGCGCATGGTTTTAGATATTGTCACGAGGGGGTTTTATCGTGACGAACACAGTTTAAGTTAGGTGTAATGGTTTTATTATAATACTTATATTTACTACTTACATTGTACTTAAATACATCTTGTCTACAAATCTTCTTGATAGGCTTAACTTCTTATACTTGATTAAAGTACTACTTGTTCACTATTAACTAAGCCTGGGCGTTAGGTTCTCAGCATACAACTAACTGCTAAACTCTTTTGGAGATGCTTTTATTACAAACCGTTTGCCATTGATAGGATATCGAGATGTGTTTTGTTTCCTGTATAAACATCATCGAAATCCCATTAGCCACGTTGTTTATAATACTTCTATATACAATTTATTACTTTTAATACAATTTGAACTATATACAGAAGTTCATTTCCTTAGAATGTTTAGGGTTAATGTGCACTTGCTTATAAACGTAACTTGTGTCATTCACTTAATAGGACATTATTTTCTATCCTGACACATCCCCCTTGCTTTAAAAAAAATCTGTCCCCACAGATTGTCTACTAAACTATTTTTCACAAAAAAAAAATATAACAGTCGTCTGTACCTAATAAATTATAAAACTAATTAACTAAAATAATTCCATTCCCATCTACTCGTTCCGATTGTTTTGCATTCTTCAGGTGACGCAACCTAGTCCAATGTAGGTTTATAACGAAGTATCAACCGCAGTGTTGCCGTGACGAATTTGTGGGTCTTGCACGCTGCCTTGAAAATGTTCAGATCTCGCTTTGTTGCCAACTGTCCTTATCTCGTTTTGACTTGTGCGGTCCATTCCCTCAGGAAGACCTGGATGGTAGGTTCTTTTTTCTGTTCGTAGTGTTTGATTTGGCGGCACGACTGGCGGGGGTTTAGAGTTGGCTCCCCCCGGTTTTTTCATGCTGCGCTCTGGGTAGCTGTCTTGCCTTGTGGTATCGACTGTTGCCTTGTGGTATCGGCTGTTGCCTTGTGCTATCGGCTGTTGCCTTGTGGTATCGACTGTTAGCTCTGTCTGGGTTGACTACTTGGTGGGTTGGCTCTATGGCGATTTGTCTGCTGTACACCAGTGCTAATCGGCCCTGCTCACCACTTTTTCGTCTTTTGCATTACTTTGGTTGATCTTTTTGGCCGCTTTGCTAGGCCTTTTGTGACGTCTTGGTTATGTCAGGTTGTCATCGTTCTTCCATGTCTTCTTTCTTCATGTTGGGAACGAGTAGAATAGGTGGATCTAAAAAATTAATGTACAAACGATGTTAGGACATAATAAATATTTACATATGTGTACATTGAAAAGAGACAAAAATTACAAATATGAGAAAAAAAATTATTTAATTGTTCTCGGTTCATTTTAGAATTATTTATACCTTGGCAACCCTGCTTATTTAGCCTGCTTAAACTTATATCATTTGATAACATTCGAAAAAATATGTTTAATTTAATACACCTTTGTTTATACATTCCACAATTTGTTTTATTATACATTCAAAACAATGTGTGCGTTTTGCACCTTTTAAGACATTATAGAAATTATTTAACTAAGTTTAAAATATGTATGTCATACATTTATTTTTTCTATGGTATACGCCCTTCATTATAATTTGTTCCCCTTACATCTCTCAATCTCACTCCTGTGATTCATAAAAATTATTAACATTGTAATAATATACAATTATACTTGGCGATCTCTTCTATGTGGCAATTAGCTTGTCGGCAAATGGGTTAGCTCCTATCATTTACTATAATATTTCTTCAATAATCTTTTCGCGTAGACTTTGACATGAAATATCACGGTAAAAATGAGTTCTTCCATTTGCGGACTACGACGCGCAGTGCAGGTCGTAAACATTTATAAAAATTATTTATTATACAAAACTACCGGCATAGTATACGGTTATGTAATCTATGCGGTTTTTATAATTACATTGAGCACGTGTATAAATAAAATATACCGGCATTTAATTATACGACGAATTTTTTATTCGCCGGAGCCACAATTGACAATGTTTGCATTAACTTTTTCGCCGATTTGAAGGGAGAATAAATCTTTTTGTTCTTTCAATTCGATTTGAAACTTTGTGTGACCGTAGTTGATTACGATTTCGGGTGTATTTTCTTTTAAATTTAGTGACGCCGATTTTTTTGAATGTTTTTTGAGAAGTTTTATACTTACATAGGTTAAAAACAAAAGCAGGGCAAGGCACGTGACACCGAATAATATGTCATATTCGTAGTGTATCTGTGTTGTGCTTAAAATATTTTGTGCGTTAGCAACTTGAATTGGTGATGCTGTCAAACTAACAATCGGATGATGAAAAAATAGGTATGCAGTCGACACTGAGAGCAGAAAATTCCATAGCAGAAAAATTCCGTGACTTCCCATACCGTATTTATCGCTGAAGCCGTATGTTTGTGGTATGATAGTGTCTACTGAATTTTCAATTTGTTTTAATGTTGTCTCTGATGACGTCAAATTTAAATGAGGTATATTTAGTGTCCAATTTGAGTTAAGGCACTCTTGCATATCTTTATATGTGGGTTGCATGTGTTGCATTTTTGGTCTTAAAATAAATGATTTTAGATTTGACCAAACTGCAGGTATAATGTGAACTATGCTCGCTGTCTCGATTTTATTGTTACATGGGAATTTTTGTGGGATAATAATTTCTCCGGATGACTCTAACTGGCAGTTGCATGGGATTTTAATTTTTAAAGCTCCTTTTTTGTTATAAACGTTTTTTAGCTCGGTTTTTTCACTACCGCATGAGAGATAGGTTTTTTCTTGCAGATGTGTAAGTATGTATGTTATGTCATTTATTTCTGAGATTATCAACGAGTTACCCGAGTGGCAATTCATCGGGCAATATGAACTTATTTCTTCTACAGACGCGCCGTGATACAATTTTTTGGCGCACTCTGGTCCCTGTATATTATCAGCAGAAAACCTAGGAATAAAACATAATTTGTCGTGATAAGGTCTACATAAATGTAGCCCTGTACCTGAAATTTGTCTAATCTCTTCTTTTCCGTAATTATTTTTTGAGACAGCGATGTACAATGCCTGGTGTGGTATTGTACATGTTTGATTGAACCATGCGAAGGGTGTGGTGGTCAGTTCATAAAGATCCCACTTTTGTCTGTGTTGTATAATCGGTATTTTAATGTGAATAAAAATTTTATTTTCCGTGATGTTGCAGTCGCATATTGGAAGTTCGTAAAATTTTGAAATTTTTTCTTTTGAAATTGCCAAACCTTGATGTGACGAATAGATTTGTTTTTCCAGATTATCTAAATCCTTTCGTAGAACCTCTGGATTGACTATTTCAATAGGGATTTTTCTTGCTTTGCATGATTCAATAATTTTTTGTTTTCTTAGTGCGCGAGTTAGAGATATTATTCGCCTTAAATTTTGATACTGATTGACCAGAGACGTGCTAGCAAAACTTTCTTCATCCCTCAGGATTACTTTAACCTCTTTATTTAAAGTTGAAACTTTTGAGTCGATAAATTTTATTTTACGTTCTGTATCTTTAAAAGTATCGCCAATTTTTGTAGTGTAATCGGAAAAATGTTTTGACTGTTCCCCGATACTGTGAAGGGTTTCGCCTAGCCCTTTACTGATTGTGTTAAGTTGCCTTTTTACTGTTTCGTCATCCTCAGAAATTATATCGAGTTTTTCTTCGGTCGCGACCCCACAACACCAATTTAGAGCGTCTCCGATGAAGCCTAGTGCCCTTTTTGGCCTTAAATTTTGTTTAGATTTTTGTGTCCTCATCGAAGATGCGCCCCAGTTACCGTTTAACAAATCGAATTCTTTTTTGAATGCCTTCCCTAACTCATGTGTGTGTGATACCAAGTTACAATTGTCGCCATATGACTCGCAGATATATCTTGGTAACTCTGGTTCTGTCATGATCTCTTCTGACCAGTCCATTTTATATGTAATCGGAATCGTAGCTTCGTATGCTACAGTTTGCGGTAGTGCCTTCCAAAATGCTCCGGCACTGACTTCTACTAGGTAGGATTGGTTGTTTTCGGCTTCTGTGACTTTAATTGCTATGATGCACAATATGAAGTTCCATCTAAAAAATTCTTTGCAAATATATGTTATTTACATGCCATTAGATGTGTTTTTAAAAAAATTCAATGTCTCTTTCTAAAATTAAAATTTACTTTAATAAAATAATAAATAATAGCATTCATAGTGTTTGGCTACGATATTTATTTTGCATTTTATTTGTTTTATTGCCGTCTGTTCCTTGTTAGCAAAATATTAAAAGTTATCAAAATAAAGTTGTGGTTTATTTCCACAACATCTTAATTTATTTAAAAAAATACTTTAATTATTTATAAAGTTTTGATCGTTAATATAAATGTTTAACGAAAAATATTAAACTTCTAAGTGTTTTTAAAACAACCGGCTTGGATATTATTAATATCAAAATATTAAAAGTTGTCAAAATAAAGTTGTGGTTTATTTCCACAACATCTTAATTTATTTAAAAAAAAATACTTTAATTATTTATAAAGTTTTGATGGTTAATATAAATGTTTAACGAAAACTATTAAACTTCTAAGTGTTTTTAAAACAACCGGCTTGGATATTATTAAACAAACTCCGAGTTGTCTCAACAAATTTAATCAAAAATTTTTATATTCCTTAAATGTTTTTTAAAACAATTTATCTAATTAGTTGATACTTATAAGTTAAATATTTCAATAATTTTTAACTTATTTTTAAACTTTGCGGGAGTGTTATCCCAACATTTAATTTAATTTATTATTATTACTACCTAATTGTTTTCTAAACTTAGGTTGGTGAACACTAATTAGTCGGTCGTGTACCATTGATATTATATTTCCTACAAACAGTTTATATTTATGTATGTAAAGATTTCAAAGCGGTCGTTGCTTGACACTTTGTTATATTATCTGGTGTAGTGTTTTAATAACATGATACCGTACACCTCCTAATCGGTTTTTAATTGTTTTATTTATACTTGCACTGAAAATAAAAAATAAAAGTCTAATTTAATTATAGGTAGGTATCTTTTTTTAAAATTTAAATTTTGCATTGAACAAAAATGTCTTTTTCACTTCACTAAAATAGCGTCCTTTATTTTATTTCACTTCACTTTAAATAGTGTCTTTATATACAGGGGAATATTTGTGACACAAGGTCTTGTTATAAGGGCTTTGCCCTAAGGGCCTTGCCATAAGGGCCTTAAAAAAAAATTTTTTTTTGGGCAGCTTAATTTTCTGTCCCTGGGACTACTTCCGGTGTCCATGGGTCATAGTAAGGTAGCATCCTGCTGACATGAACCACTTCTTTTTTTGCATTTGTTTGATGGTCCTTTTCTTATTTCGTAATCCACATCCGACATTCTGCGTGTAACGTAATATGGGCCGAACCATCTGAGCAATAATTTTTCACTTCTTCCTACTTTTCTGACGGGAGTAAAAACTTTCACTTTCTCGCCTTCTTCATATTCTACGTGTCTGTGTTTTGCGTCATAGTGAATTTTGTCTTTTTGCTGCTGATTTTTTATATTTTCCGCTGCGGCATTTCGCACTGCGAGTGCCCGGTTTCGGATTTCTTCCGTGTTACTTGGTGGTGGACTCATCATGATATTTGCTTCTATAGGTAATATTGGTTCCCTACCATAGACCAGCATAAATGGCGAGTACTGGGTCGTTGCTTGTTTTGAACAATTATAGGTTGATGTCACTAAAGGTAAAAATGTATCCCAGTCTGTATGTGACGTGTTTGTGTACATTGATAACATATCTGCGATAGTTTTATTCATTCTTTCTACTAGTCCGTTGCACTGTGGATGGTATGACGTAGTAAACTGGCTTGTGACGCACATCATTTTTAACATCTCTCTTATTAGTTCGGATCTAAATATTTGGCCTCTGTCACTCAGTAGGTACTTTGGCGATCCGTGTCTTGTGATTATTTTTGATTAGAATTTGCTTTTCCGTCCGGCAATGGCGCTGTTTCGGCCCATCTTGTCGCATAATCTGTCGCGACTACAATCATTGTATTTTTTTGTTTTGATAATGGGAATGGCCCGAGAAGGTCTATAGACACTCTCTCAAAAGGAACGCCTATCGGCATAGGCTGTAATAGCCCTATGGGAATTCTATTCTGTTGTCCTTTTCTGGCTTGGCAGTCGGGGCATCTTTTAATAAAATCTTCGATATGTTTTTGTTGATGGTCCCAAAAATATCGATTTTTAATTTTTTCTGTTGTTTTGGCCACTCCTAGGTGGGCGCCTCCTAACGGCTCGTTATGATGTGCAAATAAAACCTCTCCAATTAAATTTTTTGGTATGGCTAGTAAAAATTCTCGCCCTTCTGGCCTGGGATTTATTTTGTGTAAAACTGTGTCTATAAGCCTAAAATTTTTTATCCTTTTTCTTAGTCCAATACTGCCAATTTTGTCAGGATCTTGTAAACCGTCTATGATCTCTCGCAAACTTTCGTCTTCTCTCTGTAATTTTCCCATATCTTCGGGTTCAATGATGAACGTAGGTATCTCCTCTAATTGTTCCTCTTCATTTTCGCTCGGTTTTAGCACGGGATTTCTACTCATGCAGTCGGCATCTCTGTGTTTTGCTCCACTTTTGTGTTCTATTGTGTAGTCAAATTCTGACAATTTTATTGCCCATCTGGCTAATCTTCCTACGGGATCTTTAACTGATTTTAACCAACACAGTGCGTGATGATCGGTTACGATTCGCACATGCTTACCATATACCAATGTTCTAAAATAGCCTAAACTGTATATTATTCCTGCTAGCTCTAATTCTGAGATTGACATATTTTTTTCTGCGTTTGTTAAACTTCGACTAGCATAGGCAACGGGGTGAAGATGGGTGTCTTCCCCCTCTTGCAAAAGTATGGCGCCTAGGCCTTGCCTGCTTGCATCGACGTGTAAAACGCATTCTTTTTCGGGTTGATAATGCGCTAAAACTGGTGATGTGATCAGCCTTCGTTTTAGCTCCTCAAATGCTTTTTGATGTTTTTCTTCCCAAAAGAAAGGTGTGTCTTTTTTGGTTAAATCGTGAAGCGGTCTGGCTATAGCGGAAAAGTTTTTTATGAATTTTCGATAAAAATTTGCAAGGCCTAAAAATTGCATGACATTTTTTTGTGTTTTAATTTTTGGAAAATTTTCAATACAAACTAATTTCTTTTTGTCGGGTTTTAGGCCTTGGCTCGATACAGTATAACCGAGCAGATCTAGTTCTTCTTTTATGTATTCGCATTTTGAGGGTTTTAGTGTTAGCCCTGCATCCCGTAGTCTTTGAAAAACGGTGCGCAATTTTTCTAAATGGTCAGAAAGTGTTTCTGAAAATATACAGATGTCGTCACAATAGACCAGGAGCGTTTTCCATTTTAGATCACGAAAAACCATATCTGCCAATCTTTGAAATGTTCCAGGAGCTCCCGATAATCCAAAGCATAGCTTGTTCCAAACGTATGTACCACCTTGTCCGGGGCAACAAAAGGCTGTATACTGTTTAGAATCGTCGCTAAGCTTTATTTGCCAAAATCCACTGAACATATCGAGTGTTGTGAAGTATTTGGCCTTCCCTAAATAGGTCAAAAGGTCGTCTATGACTGGCATTGGGTAGTTAGCTCTACGTGAAACATGATTTACGCGGCGAAAATCGCAACAGAACCGCGTCTCTCCACTCTTCTTTTTCACCAGTACCACCGGACTTGCCCATTCTGACTCCGCTTCGCTTATAACGCCTGCCTGAAGCATTTCATTTACTTGTTTGTCTATAATTTCCTTTTCCTTATAAGATACCCTATATGGCTTTTGACGTATGGGTTTCGCGTCACCCACGTCAATCACGTGTTCTACAAGGTCCGTCTGGCCCATATATTTTGGACTTTTTGCGAAAACATCGCTGTACTCCTCTAATAAATTGTATAAATGCGATTTAATTTTTTCATCTTTTATGTGGTTAATTTTGTGGTCCGCCATTGTCACTCTCTCTTCATCCTGTATCTCTTGTGTCTCTTCAATGTTAAGGACCGGTAAGGTGTGTATATCGTACCTAAACCCCTTTTTAAGGTAGCCTAAGGTCGATTCCTTGAAAATTTTTATTGGGTTATGTTTTTTGGTGGTTAATTGCATTGTACAAGTGTCGTCATCAAATTCAGGGGGAGAGCAAATAATTCCTTTAGGTCTTAAAAATGCGTCATTCTCTTCAAAAATAAAATTTTTTAAATCAACTGAACCGAATTTTTCTATTTTTAATTTAATTGTTGTATGCTCACTCGGTATAATAAAATAATCATTTAAACAAGTTACTTTGAAAATATCCCTTAAATCCTGGCTTTCCTCCTGTACTAAAGGTAAAGAAGGTGAAATAAAATTTTCATAAGTGCCCAATTGATAATTTTCGTCTTTGTGAAACGAAAGTGTTGTTGTTATGTAACCGTTCGTTAGTCGTACAGTCTTGTCGGTGAGATTGATTTGGGCGTTATTTTTTTCTAAAAAGTCCATTCCCAAAATTAAAGGTTTTGGTAATTTTTCTACGACTATGGCTTCAATGTATCCACACATTTCGCCGATTTTAATTTTAAATTCTGTTAGGCCGAGTGGCATTACTTTATTTCCACCGGCAGTTGATAAAGCAAATTGTTGTTTTAAAGGCTCTATGTCTCTACATAGAGATTTCTCTATAATGCATTTTCCAGAGCCGGTATCGAGGACTATGTCTACCCCCTTAAAATTATTGACGACACCCTTAACTACCAGAATTTTATTGCTTGCCCCTGTTTGGAGGACGACGCCGTTGGGGCACTCTAATTGAGTCGTCCTTGCACATTTGGGGATGGCGACTACTACTCGCTCTACTAAACGATACTCTTCTTTGTGGTCCCCTTTCGCTGCTACGCTCCCTGCTACATGCATAATGCCCACACCTATTGCAATCGTTGCATCTCGGCCTGCCGTCGTGACACCTCGTATTTGGAAGATCCCTGCTTCCTGAGTGATCCCTTCTGGGTGACTCTACGTGACTATTTTGCGGCCTTCTTTGTTCATTCCTGTTGTTTTGTCCAAAATTATTTATATTTTGGCCAAAATTCCTCCTATTATACCCATGATTTGAGTTTTGATTATAATTTCCCGTATTTCGTTTATGATATTAACCTATCGGCCTGTTTAGATTACCTCTATAATTGTTTGATCTACCTCTAAATTCGCGAAACCTCGACCTACCTCTACCATTTTGATGATAGTTCGACGCGTTTTGCCTAAAATAGTTTGTTTCATTTTGTCGCGTGTAATTTGGGCCGTTTTGCCTTAAAAAATTAGGACCGTTTCGCCTAGGATAGCTTCCCTCATTTTGTTCGATTGTCAAAACTTCTGTTTGTCTTGTCATTTTGTCTATTAAAACGTTTTGTCTAATAGCACTTAATTTCAAAACTGTTTCTCTTAGTTTTTTGTGATCCAGGTCGGATGAGGTTATTAATTCGTATGACTCTGTATAGGAGCTATGTAGCCCACTTTCAAAATGTTCTCTAAATTGGTCAAATGGCATTTTTTCGTCAATTTCATACGCCATATTGAATAAATCATAATAATATTGTTTAATATCCTCATCACTTCCCTGTTTTCTATTTTTAAATTTAATTTTGAGATTTTTTAGAGGTTGGTCACCCCCAAATTCTTTTAAAAAATCTTGTTTTAAGTGAGCCCAAGTTTTATTTGCATTCTCGGTTTTGCTACTATATTCTAAAAACCATCTGAAGGCGGCGCCTTCCAAATAATTTTTAAAATATGCTATCTTATGCGTTTCGGTCCAACCGTTTACTTGAGATACTTTTTCGTATTTTGTAATGAAATTCACCGGGGAGTTATGGTTTGACTTTTTTCGTCTTGCAACGTTTCTTCGGTCGAAGGAATTTCCGTTTTATTGGAAATGACCGTTAAATTATTTGAATCTTCAAAAGATAAATTTTGCCCACGGGATAATTTAAAATCTTGTTTTGAAATTTGTAAAACTTTTTTAGGGGTTGAGTGATTTTCGGCACTCGGATCGACGAAGGATAAGTCGAAATTTACTGTCTTTCTGACAGGACTTCTTGAGAGTTTGGTGCTTTTTAAAAAGGGACTGCTCGCAGATTGCGAACTAGAGGCGAAGACGTTATTTTTATCGTCTTCACTAAGACTTTTTGTGACGCTTCTAGTGACTCTGGCTGGGGTACCCATTAATTATAGAAACCATCTTTTTAAGAGAAAAAAAAAACGTATGAAAATACCGAATTGAAAATGTCGAGACAAAATGAATTAAACTAATATGCGAAAAAATATACACTAATAATAGGTAACATGTCACCACACTTAAACTGCGTTTTTTGATTTAAAAAAAAATAAATTATTTTTTCTGTCCATCTAGTTTGAAAATTTTATGAAAATGGTATTTATATAGGAGAAATAATTCTAATGACAGAAAAATAATTGAAAAAAAATTATAAAAAATAAATAAATGTAATATTCAATATTTAGTTAATGCATGCCGGAATCGATTGTTTCGGCTGGAGCGTCATAATAATTTCGATACTCCTTAAAATAATAAAAAAAAATTAAAATGAAATAACAAATAGTGAAAAGAGTGAAATTAAGAAAAATAAAAAAAATAAAAATAATTTGAAAAATACATTTTTTCCACTATATGCCTATATGTCTTTCAAAAAAGACAGCGGCGCCTCCACCATATGTCACGAGGGGGTTTTATCGTGACGAACACAGTTTAAGTTAGGTGTAATGGTTTTATTATAATACTTATATTTACTACTTACATTGTACTTAAATACATCTTGTCTACAAATCTTCTTGATAGGCTTAACTTCTTATACTTGATTAAAGTACTACTTGTTCACTATTAACTAAGCCTGGGCGTTAGGTTCTCAGCATACAACTAACTGCTAAACTCTTTTGGAGATGCTTTTATTACAAACCGTTTGCCATTGATAGGATATCGAGATGTGTTTTGTTTCCTGTATAAACATCATCGAAATCCCATTAGCCACGTTGTTTATAATACTTCTATATACAATTTATTACTTTTAATACAATTTGAACTATATACAGAAGTTCATTTCCTTAGAATGTTTAGGGTTAATGTGCACTTGCTTATAAACGTAACTTGTGTCATTCACTTAATAGGACATTATTTTCTATCCTGACAATATTAGGGACCTATTGCAATAAAGCTAGGCACAAATTGTGCCGGGCACTATATTGACAGTTTCGCATTAAAAAATTGACATACCAAAGTTGAATTTAGAAATCCAGTCGTTTATTTTCCATTAATAGTGGCGTCACTGTTAATTCCGACTCTTATAATACACAGTGGCCTAATTTTGAAAGAAGACAGCTGTTCTTATAATGCGAAACTGTCAATATAGTGCCCGGCAGAATTAGTGCCTGGCACTATTGCAATAAGTCCCTATTATTAACATATCTTAGGTGGCTCAAGTATTGCCCGCTTACTTTGATGCCTATTTCTTCCCACCTTGTCTAACATTTTTTATGCGGTTTGCCTTGGATCATTTGTGCATTTTGATTGGTGTTGTTGCTTCGCTAGATATCGCTATTCGGCTGTTAATTAAAGATGCTGTTAGTTAATTTCAATGCTATCGAAAGCTTTTTTAATATCTATTAACGCAATATATAGTGGAATGTTGTATTCGTTGACTCGTTCATTTCCAGGTGATTTGTTATTTTTCATTTTGTTTAATGCTCTCTTTATTTCCGCTTTGCTTATTTCAGGTTGTAGCTCTGAGTTTATGTTCTTTATTTTTGTTAATAGTTTCCTTTTTGTTTGGTATAATTCTGTATAAAATCGTTGTGTGATATTTTTATAACTGTTTAACGTTAGTTTCTATGCCGTTCATATCTTTTATTTTAAATATTTCATATATACTATAATCGGTCTATTAACTTCGTGTTAATCTCGCGACCACTACGCACGTTATCTGTGACTGACTGCCTGGTGCGCGACCCCGGCCCTATATATAGGATCGTCCATCTCTCTCGAACTTTCCGGCAGCCTTCGACGTCCGGAAAGTTCCCGCACTACCGCGACCGCAAGCCACAGACAACGCAACTAAAACCTAGACTAAGAATACAACCCTAAGATAAATCGACCTAATACTACACTAAACCTAAATAAATTCCAATTATAAAATTTAAATAACTTAAATTTGTAACAATATGATGTACGGATGAATCGGGGTTATAGAAAAGGGAGCGCTTAGTCGCCAGACCAAAAATCGTTTCGACACTACTACAAAAAATTGGAAATAACTCCTTTTAAAGTTTCTTTTGCTTGGAACACATTCGGAATAATAAGAAAGTAAATCCAATTGAGTTTTGGAACAAATAAGTGGCAAGTTTTCGAAGCGCAACGGAAAGTGGAACCGAATTACGCTGCGGATACATATAAGAAATTTTCCTGAAGTTCTATCAAAAATTATTCGTTTACACGGGGTGTTTGTTGAAAACTTTTTTGTTATACACACCTATAATAGTCCGGCCAGAATAAAATGAGGCGCTCTATCTGTCTCCCTCTTTTTACAGCACTTTGGTCTTATCGGGTGGTCTTCATTTTTAGCGAATTTACCATGAACAAAATTTTAATATTACAGGAAAAAACGGTACTCGTCTGATACGTTTAACGAAATCGACTCCAGCCCGTTTATAATTCACACCCTTTTATTGGGTTTCTATTGTTACCGCTAACTCAACTCGAATCCGACCCGTTCACAATTCACACCCTTTTATTGCGCGAATGGTTTTAGATATTAGGGACCTATTGCAATAAAGCTAGGCACAAATTGTGCCGGGCACTATATTGACAGTTTCGCATTAAAAAATTGACATACCAAAGTTGAATTTAGAAATCCAGTCGTTTATTTTCCATTAATAGTGGCGTCACTGTTAATTCCGACTCTTATAATACACAGTGGCCTAATTTTGAAAGAAGACAGCTGTTCTTATAATGCGAAACTGTCAATATAGTGCCCGGCAGAATTAGTGCCTGGCACTATTGCAATAAGTCCCTATTATTAACATATCTTAGGTGGCTCAAGTATTGCCCGCTTACTTTGATGCCTATTTCTTCCCACCTTGTCTAACATTTTTTATGCGGTTTGCCTTGGATCATTTGTGCATTTTGATTGGTGTTGTTGCTTCGCTAGATATCGCTATTCGGCTGTTAATTAAAGATGCTGTTAGTTAATTTCAATGCTATCGAAAGCTTTTTTAATATCTATTAACGCAATATATAGTGGAATGTTGTATTCGTTGACTCGTTCATTTCCAGGTGATTTGTTATTTTTCATTTTGTTTAATGCTCTCTTTATTTCCGCTTTGCTTATTTCAGGTTGTAGCTCTGAGTTTATGTTCTTTATTTTTGTTAATAGTTTCCTTTTTGTTTGGTATAATTCTGTATAAAATCGTTGTGTGATATTTTTATAACTGTTTAACGTTAGTTTCTATGCCGTTCATATCTTTTATTTTAAATATTTCATATATACCTGGAGTCGGCCTTAGATATTTTACATTCCTGTTATTTTCTTTAACTCTTCAGGTACTTGATGATTTTAAATAATTTTTCCCCCATCCTTCGCTATATTTCAAACTTAATAATTTGCCTAGAAAACAACAAGCCATTTGTATAAATATGTTTATATCATTTTTCTTTGAGTTCTTTCTGCTAGAACTTTAACTTTTCCATGGGCGCAACAGGGGGGGGGGGCTAGGCCCCTCCCCAAACCTAAGATTTTGATAAAGGAAAGATAAAAAATCATAAAATACGACATCATAAGGTCTCGGGCCCTCCAAGACATATTCCTGGGTGCGACACTGGTTTTCACAAGTGCCAAAGTTAAAGTGCATAACTTTGCTGCATGATTGATATTTATATTATGAAGGCAACGCAAGTTCGTGGCGACGCCGACGGTGACGCGCGACGCACGTAGGAGTATCCGTATAATAAAACCGGTTAAAAATTACCAAGATACTGAAAACTACCTTCTAAGCATTTTTTGTTCTAGTCCAATAACCTATCCATCAAGCCGCCCCATAATACTTTCCACTCTACTTTCATCGTGTCGTGAGGTCAGTCGAAACTTAATGAATTTTGGATGAATTTTTTTACATAGGTATAAAAAACTCTTTTTTTTTTATATTTTTTTTTCTATTTGGTACAAAAATGTACAAAAACAAATAAAAAAGCAATTAGAAGTAATAAAACTCAAAAAATATGTACAGGGTGTCCCAAATTTGAAGTTTTTGGGAGTTTTAGGTATTTCTAGGAGAGAAAGAAAAAAACCTACTCCCACTTGCAAGCCTCAATTTTCAAAAGATGAAAGGTGAAAACAGCATCTTGAGTTTGCAAGCTGTTTCGAAGCTACGGATGGCTTTTGAGAAGTCTGCATTTTGAAAGGGGGCCTATAACTTTTTTATTTTTGAAAATTATATATTGGTGTAAGGTGATTTTTAATAGTTTTTTTCAACAAAGAATCCAGCTGGCATAATAAATTTTATCTGTCATTTTTAGCTTTTGACATATACATAAAGATGATCAAGGAAAGGAAATCTGGTTATTGATACTTTTAAGTTATTTGATGAAACTGTGGAATAACTAAAATTTAAAAACAGATATGTATTTTTAAAAAAAAATTGTGTACATTTATTAGTGTTGTAGCCTTCCAATAAAAATTATTTCTTAAAATTATTTGTCATTAGTTAAATGCAGTGAATACTTTTCTAAGCATTTTTTCGTTTAGCAAGAAATTTAGACAATAGACAATAGATTTATTTAGCCAAAATATATACAATAGTAAATTTGGATCGTCAACAAGTTTTCTAAAATGTCGCTGCTATACACAGCTACGTCATACCTCGTCACACTTAAATGTTTTATATATATTATTCGTTACAATTAATATGTATATTGTTTTCTTTGCGATTATTGTTAGTTCGAATCATTTAAAATTAACCCAGGTAATAACTAAAATACATTGAAACAAAGAATTGTAAAAGTGACACTATACATTAAATATAAGACTTTGAGATATGAACAATTACAAAATATATATTAGAAGTATCTAAAATAAATAGGTTTTACGCAAATTTTGTACTGCGCTAATACTACTAAATAAAGCTAATTTAAGAACGTTTTTGCACACTCTGGAATCTGTAACTAGTGCTTGTGATTAAAGTATTCGCTGACAGTGTAGGGCTCTATCCCACATAAAAAGTTGGCACAGGCTTTCTTAAATAATCGTATGCTGTCTATTTGTTTAATTGTCTTTGGCAGAGTACTGTTACTGTTAATCTATGGTTTGGATATATGTAGACTAGTTTTTTTTGCCTTGTATTTTGTGCTGAGGAAGGTTTGTATTTAAGAAATTCATCAGGATTTTTCTTTATAAACAGAAGGCATTCGAAAATGTAAATTGCTGACACGGTAAGAATTTCTTTTTCCCTGAATTTATTTCTGCATGATTCAGATGATTTCATGCAGTTTATGACCCTAAATACTCGTTTTTGTATTACGAAGACGTCTTCCACATGACTGCTATGACCCCAAAGAAAAATACCGTACTTGACATTTGAGTAAAATAACCCATAGTATAATGATTTTAGTAATTTATGTTGGCGAAAGTATTTTGATATGACTCTTATTGCGTATGATGTCTTACTTAGTTTCTAGAGTCCTAGCACTTTGGTGTTGTTTTCGAAAGACAGTTTATCTCCCGAGAATGTGAGATATTCAGGGATATAGATATCTATATTTGAATTTGTTTTTTCTGTATTTAGAATGAGCTGGTTCTTTCTTAACCAATCTTCGACGTTATTCAGTGTATTAAAGCATTGCTCATTAATACCCTGATTTTTGTTTATCGGAGCTACTACATTGCTGTCATCCGCGTAATTTGCAATGATGTTGGGGTCTTGAATAACGTCACTCAAATCATTCAGGTAAATGATAAATAAAAGTGGGCCTAGGATACTACCCTGCGGAATGCCGGTTTTAATATAAAGATAATCTGACTCTGTTCGGTTACCATCAGTTTCTATTACCTTTTTGTGGTCTTCTATTTAGATATGATTTTAAAAAATTTAAAGCAATCCCCCTTATACCATAAGCTTCTAGTTTCTGTGTCAGTACCTCATGATTTATAGTATCAAACGCCTTCGATAAGTCTAGAAAAAGTCCGCACGCTGCACCTTTAGCTTCTAGTGTTTCTATAATTTTTTTATTTATGGATAGAAGCGCCGTTTCAGTGGATTTTTTTGGGAGAAACCCATGCTGAAAATCATTAAAAAGCTGATTGGAAGTGAAGTAGTCTAAAACTCATGTATATATTAAAATCTCAAACAGTTTAGCAAATGATGATAGCAGACTAATTGGCCTATAATTTGAAAATTCTTAAAAAATTAAAAATTTCATTTAGGAGGGGGGGTTCTATTGCTAGTCCTTAAAAAAAATATGCATTGGAACCGGAAGAGGTGTTCTGTGAATCAAAACTGAATATAATTTTATAATTTTGGATTTGGGAGGGGAAAAATTTCCCCTTTGCCCCCCTCCCCTTAGATCTGCGCTTGACATAAAAAACATTAAATAACTTTCTAAGTCATTAAAAACCGGATCACAATATACTTATATCGTTATTCTGATCACCTCAACCCCATGACCTCACTCCGTTTGATCCATGACATGTGGGATACCCTGTATAGATATATTTTTTAATGTAAACAGTTTATTATCATCAAACTTTGTCTTTCATTCAAAAAAATTGCAAAAAAACACAACAAATAGTTTTGTCCCCTTTTTTGATACGAATACTCCTATGTGCGACGCAAAGTTATACGCGGAGGACGTTCTTAACTTAGTTTATTAGATTATTTACGCTGTTTGTATCCTGGAGAATATTGGGTTAATGCAAACATGGAACATAGTTTAACCGTCGTGGTTTAAACCAAATAAACTAAAGCCAGAGTTTGTTGTTTAAGGCATCAAAAATAAAGCAAAACACATCCACACCACATCAGGCTACTTTTTACAAAAACATAAGTTTTAAGGAAATTTAACATCTATAGAAACTTCAAATCTATACAGGTTTTCTTCACACGCTCGTAGAAAATTGCTACAAATCCTGTGCAGTGCAGAAAATCGATTTTTCCGCTAATGCCGTTGATAGAACGGTGGCGTCGCGAGGTCACAGAATCTAAAAAAATACTCTGCCGAACCGAACCGCCGCCCCTAAGCTCACACTAGGTACTATAGTTGTAGTGTACGTGTGAGCTAATAACTAAAAACTGATATATATTTTATTCAACTCCATACTAAATTACCTTTCGTTTGTTACCACACAAGCCATGTTTTAAATTAAACTCAAATTTTTGAAATCTACTTCCACCCTTAAGAAAAACAATAACTAAAATGTATTTTGTTTAACTCCGGACTCAATTACCTTTCGTTTGATATCACGCACGCCATATTTTCATATAAATTCTAATTTTTGAAATTTACCCCCACCCTTTTATTTGGCTTGTTTTCGGTGGATTTTGTTCATTTTCAAATGGGACCATCTCGACCCAAGACCCAGTCTAGGTACCAAATTTCATTGAAATCGGGCAAGCGGTTTTTGAGTTATGCCCGTTGGTCGTTACAGACAGACAGACAGACAGATAGACAGACAGACGGCGTTTCAAAATCATCTGAAACGCAAAGATATATATTTTTTTTTTAATCTGAGCAACTCCAGGAGCAACTTTTTTTTCTCGAAAAAATTAGGATCACCATAGCTCACACTACTATAGTATAATATATGTGTGAGCTAAAAATTAAAGTAATAACACGGATCACCTTTGTTAGGTGATCCGTGGTGAAAATTTTTTTTCTATAATACAAGCTTTAATGGCCCTCTAGTCTGTTCAGACGTTTAATAGTGTTTGTTTTTGCTTTTTAATAAATTGTGCAAATAATCCAATTTATTTCTGACGTTTTCAGATATAAATTTAAATTTGCTTTCCTTCACTCTGTCGCCAAGCATAGGGAGGCAATTTCCTTCCATATTCTCCCCTCTTCATTTAATTATTAAATCATGCCAAATCATCACACTGAAAATCCTGCATAGCAGCATCTTGATCACAACACTAGCAATTTAGTCGCTTGAATGAACTTAAGTGCAAGACGGTGGGCGGAAGTTTCTCTCGGTAACTTTTATTGTGTACTTTCCAAAGGTCAAGGGCAGTCCAAAATATACAGTACAAGTTTTTCTATCTATCTATTTAGCCTTGTTTAAACCATCTTTAGACATAGGCCTCCCCCAATATCTTCCACTCTTCTCTGTCTGTCGCCGTGTTCATCCATCTAGATCCCGCGTGTTTCTTCAAATCGTCCACCCATCTCATTTTAATTTTTTAAATTTATTTATTTATTAACGGCATGCCATTTACAGGGTCTTTGCCTACTTCTTTTATTTTCCCAAGGTCGCCAGTTTACAATACATTTGTTCCTTCTATCGTCTTTCTGTTTGATATTATGACCGGTAAATTTCCATTTTAATTTTGTTACTCCTCCTCTGTTTGTTTTATGTCTTATCCATTCATTCCTTTTTTTATCTGTTAGCTTTACATGTAACATTTGGCCCTATGTTACCTTATCCATGTTTAATTTGGTGTGTCCAGGTCTGGGATCCATAGGTAAGTACAGGAAGGATAAATTTGTTATATACTTTCGTTTTAAGGTACTAAGGATATTTTTTTTATATCTTTTGGTTTATTCTGCTCGTGATATCTTTATCTGTGTTTGTTATGATTTTAGTTTTAGTGTAGTTCATACTTAAGCCCATATTTTTAGCTACTGTATCCAGTTTTTCCATTTTTATCAGTTCTTCTTTTATTAAGTCAATATTGTCAAAGGGCCAATGGCGCCTTCACCAAAGATGTCAAAGGGCCAATGGCGCCTCCACCAAATATGTCACGCTATTTTTGTGACGGAAAAAATGGAAAAGAACTGTCACGATGGACAGACGCCTAAATACGTCCCATTGAACGTTTGCGAGATGTTTTAGTTAAATAAAAATATGCCTGGCAGGCGAGGATGAGAAGGGCAACGTCGGTGCGTGACGTCACCCAAGTTAATACGTGCCCTTTCTAGGGACGTTAATTTCGATGGGTTTCAAATCCTTGGTAAAACCCTTTCTTCGAAAAGAGTAAAAAAAGTACAGAACAAAGTTTAATACATGTATTTTTTTTATATACAATACCCAACTATAATTATAAAACGTGAAGTGCCCAAAATAACCTTGTTTATAATCAAAAAATGGCCCTGGTCCCCAAATGAATTAATACTTCGCCCTTTGGTACCTACCAAAAAATTAGTAGGCGAAGGCCCCTCATCTCTGGTTAAAAAAAGGTGCAACGCACGCTACTAAATTAACTTTAAAAAATGATGTCTGAAATTAACGTCGATAGGGCCTTTTTAAATGTCGATTTACGTGAGCGGTGAACGATCACACAGTCAACTTCGTGGATACCTAATGGGAATATCCCTCTCTTTCGAGCTGGACTTCCCCTTCGGATGGATCTCCTTTTTCAGGCAGAAGCTCCTAGGCAAGCACTTTCTTCAGGGTCAGGCCTTAGGTATAGTGGTGGCCCCTTATTCAGGGTGAAAACCAAAAGTTGAACCGTGTAATGGTTATTTATTGCAATTTGTCGATCGGTTTTTATAGGCAAATAATGCCTCGTCAGCTTAATCGATCGACGTAAATTATTTAATTACAATATTGAACAATATTCCATTGAGTAAAAATGTAGGTATTTGAATAATCCTCATTTAGTTATTTAGACTGTGTGACAATATCATCAGCATATCAGGTGGTTTAAGTATTGTCTGCTTACTATGATGCCTATTTCTTTCCAATCTAAATTTTTTCAGTGGTTTGGGATTATTTTTTCTTTTAGTCTTTTATTCAGGAGAATATGGAGGGTATTCACTACAGCTTTAGCACCGTACTTGAGCATTTCTGCCGTTACACGGTTCGGTTCGGTATAATAATAGTTTTAATAATAGATAATATAATAGTTTTAATGATAGATTTATAATAATAGTTTTAAGAATAGATTATTAAATTGATTACTACAGACATTATTTTTGTCATTGATCAAAATAAATGACCAATGAAACTTGATTTGCACTCAAGCTGTTTGGATCAGCTAAATTTTATCGATCAGCTGGAGCGTCTGACCGGTCGCCTGGCAACCTAGCCGGCGTCGCTTTTTTCTGCTCGCTCTCCATGTTGTTTTGCTCAACGCGTTTATATTTTCCAGTTTCTCCATTATACACACTGATACACACTCCCACACAGACTAATGCTCGGTGACAGCGCGTACACCGAAGCCAAAAAGCATGCGGCATCAAAAAGGTTGTTGACGTGTTTTTGAAGTTATAACGCGAATACACAGTGGAGAAATTCTGAATAAAATTTTGCAAAAATTCCAATAAAACCACTAACTACTCTAACATTGTGAGGTTCTTCCTGAAAGTGAGTAAAAGATTTATTGCCACCCATCCTTTTTTAATTAATGAAACAAGTTTTCGTGGCTAATCGGGTAAAAATAAGGGTTTTTTGTTTCTCTCATATTCTTCCGTGGGTAGCTCGAAAGCTTGACCTCACGGGGTTCCAAGATCTAATAGACACCTAATAAGTGTTGATAGTTAACTGTTTACGAGACGCTAGCCCTACCAAGTCCACTTTGGCTTCCTGACTTCCGCATGCGCAAATCTACCAATATTATTTACCTCATGTATTAGAATAGATGAACAGAGTGATGACATCCTCTAGGATCCCGGGTAGGAAATCAGGAATGTTTTTTTTTAATTATTGGTTCAGTTTGCTTTGGTTCGGTTCGGTTAGATTTGATTAGGTTTCATTAGGTTAGGTTTTTGAAACTTTCTATTTTCATGTGGTTAGAATCATTCAAGTGAAAATCACCCTGTTCATCTATTCTAATAACAACACATCTTGTATAAGAAATACTCATTCCCAGCTCAACATTAACGATTCTTCTGCTCTCTCCAAGCACCACAAGCTGGACATCTACTACCAGAATACTGGAGGCATTCGTTCCAAGCTAACAAATATTCTCCACTCTTCAACCCAATGCGACTATGATGTTTTAGCCTTTACTGAAAGTTGGCTGGATTCCTCCATATCCTCGAATAAGTTTATCTCTGCTGATTTTTTTGAAGTCTATAGATGTGACCGAGATCAAGTTGCCACTGGCCTGGTAAGGGGCGGTGGTTTACTCTTAGCCATTAATTGTAGCATAACTTCTTTTTCTTTAAACTTAAATAATTTGCGCCCATTAGTACCTTACCATATTGACATCGTGGGAGCCAAACTTTCATTCTTGAATAAGTATCTCTATATATTTGTAGTCTACATTCCATCACCCTGCACTGTGGACGATTTAGAGTCAGTGTATGATTTCTTTATCTCTCAAGAATCCTTTTATGGTAAGGATATTTTGGTACTCGGAGATTTTAATGTAGTTGAATATTCAAACTTTCTTGATGATAACTCTATGCTTACCAGGAAAACAAGCATCCTTTCTAATATCTTTCATTCACTCGAGCTTAGTCAATTTAACAAAGTAAAAAACCAAAACAATCGTATACTGGATCTTGTCCTATACAATGGATCTCAGTGTGATGTTCACAGAGCTATCGACCTTATTAGCAATGAGGTTCCTCACCACCCTTCCCTCCTTGTTAATATACGATTCAAAAGAAATAATTCTCGGCCAAACAATAACAAAACTAATAAATCCCCCATCTATAATTTTAAAAAGGCAAATTTTAATGCTCTTTATCATGACCTATTACATACTGACTGGTCAGCGCTGTTTAATTTGACAGATATAAATATTGCGTGCACTGCTTTTTATGATTCACTTTATTCAACCATCAACAAATGGGTCCCCAAATATACTCCTAAAGCTAAAGTTAAATATCCACCCTGGTACACCTATAAAATCAAAAAGAATATACGTCTAAAAACAAACTTCACATAAAATATAAAAGAAACAAGGATTCTGCAACTTACCAAAGTTTTACTACTCTTCGGGCTAAAATTAAGAACGATATAAATACTGCATATCAACAATACATTAATCATACAGAGCAACTGATTAACGAGGATCCCAATAAGTTGTGGGCTTACATTAATTCCAAACGTTCATCTGGGTCTCGGATACCTGATTCCATGGTTAATAGTGACACACAAATAGACAATACATCTCAAATTGCCTCTGCGTTTGCTGATTTCTTTCTTAAATCATTCAATCCGCAGAGCGATTTGGCAAACATGTCGACAGATAAATCAAAAATTATATTTCCAGTCATCGACATCCGGTCCTTTTCTGAGGAAGGTTCGGTTCAGATCTTTTACCATCTTTCCTTATTAGGGATTGTTCCAACTTACTTGCTAAACCTCTCACATATCTCTATAATCTCTGTATCTCTACTCAATCCATTCCCAGTGTTTGGAAACGCTCCAAGGTTAGCCCTATTCACAAAAAATCAGATAAAACAGATATTACTTACTACAGGCCCATTACGATAATAAACAACTTCTTAAAATGCCTTGGAATTCTTGTACATAACAAACTTTTTCATCTAGTAAAAAACAGAATTTCCCCTTTACAGCATGGTTTTTTGAAAGGACGTTCTACAACAACCAACCTGGTGATCACCACACAAACTATTGCTGAAACACTAGATAGCTCTTCCCAATTGGACGTCATATACACTGACCTATCCAAAGCATTCGACAAGTTAGATCATCAGATCTTATTATCTAAACTTGAACTTTTTGGCTTTTCAGATAATCTCTTACAGTTTCTGAAATCATGGCTTTCAGATCGAATGCAATTTGTCTCAATAAATGGAATTGACTCTCCCGAATACATCTCATCTTCGGGAGTGCCTCAAGGGTCGGTGGTAGGACCATTATTATTCGACATCTTTATTAATGATGTGTGTGCTGAACTTAAGTCAATGACGCTACTGTATGCTGATGATCTCAAGCTTCTCCTTCGTATTGACTCACTGGAGGATTGCCAAAGTCTCCAAAAAGACTTGGATACACTTATCGCTTGGTGTACCATAAATAAACTATCCATGAACATAGACAAATGTCAAGTACTATCATTTACATTAAAAGCAAATCCAATTCTATATAACTACTCAATAAACCAAACATTTTTATCTAGACCTGACTCTCTTCGCGACCTAGGAATAATTTTTGACAAGAAATTATCCTTCACAAAGCATATTGAAACTATAACATCAGAAACGACTAAGACCTTGGGTTTTATTACCAGACTAAGCCGCGAATTTCAAAATATAAAAACTCTGAAAACATTGTTCTTCTCCTTTGTCAGGTCAAAATTAGAGTATGCTTCTCGAGTGTGGTCACCTGAATATAACATTCACATTGAAGATCTAGAAAGGGTTCAGCGAAGATTTCTTAAGTTACTTTACTTTAAAACTTATGGAATATATCCTCCTCAAGGTTTTGCAGAGGAAAATTTACTTGAAATGTTCGATATGCAATCCTTATCTAACAGGAGGAGCTATTTCTCTCAGGTATTTCTGTTTAAGGTCCTGCACAACCAAATCCACTGTCCTGATATATTAAGTAAAATTAATTTTCTAGTTTCTCGTTTGTCTTCACGTCAAAATCTGACATTCTTTTTACCAAGAGTTCGAACAAATAAATTACAGTTTTCTCCACTTCATGTTATGTGCAGAACTTATAATAAATGTAACAGAGACCTTGACAAATTTAACACCACAATCTCAAAAATTCGTGGTTATTTTACAACGTCATTCCCCACTCTCTGATATAGTAAACATTCTGTCCATAATTTTTAATGTAGTTTTTATTTATTTTCAATTTAATTTTATAACCATGTCCTGTGTGTATTTTTATAATTATTTTACATTTAATGTTTTTTAACTTAGTTTATTGCTTGAGTATTTAGGTTGTGTAATTTTTAAGATTTTTCTGCTTTGTAATTGGGTTTTTTTTCCTGTTAAGCAGTGTAATAATAAATAAATAAAATAAATACATGAGGTAAATAATATTGGTAGATCTGCACATGCGGAAGTCAGGAAGCCAAAGTGGACTTGGTAGGGCTAGCGTCTTGCTTAACTGTTTCGTCCTTATGGGACTCTTCAGTACATTGCTAAGTTAAGCATATGGTTTTCTCTCTCACTTACGTTTCTAGTGAGAAAACTGTTCAAAAAGCGCCATCTACCGAAGTACGAAAGAAACTAAAACAGCATCAGGCGAGTACAACTGCTATATCATCGATCAATGAAAATATCGATTGAAAGAGAGAATCCATCACGTGACGTACGGCACACATTGTCTTTTAGGTTCACGCGTCTGTCAACGAAGTAGTAATAATTAACGTAAAATTTAGTACCCGTAAATTAAAAATCAAAGAATTGTTTTGTTGATTTTTAATTTAAGGATACTAAATTTTACGTTTTTAATATTTGGCTATAAACTCCGTTGACAGTTTGTTAGTTACTGCCTTTTTCCATATTTGGGTGAAAAATTTTGCAATGCCTTATTAAAAATTTTGAGGTTTTTTAATTTTTTCCTATGGTTTTATCATAGTTCCTATCAGCCTTTTAAATCTTAGCTCTCTAGCGTTCCTGAAAGTGGGCAATGTTACGTTTACATAACTGTACGTGTATAGGGGAAGGAAGTAAATTAAAATTTAGGTGTTTTTTTCCTATAGTTTAATATAGTTCCTATATCATAGTTTCTTCCAAAGCTCAGCTCTCTAGCGTGTCTAGAAGTGGGCAATGTTACTTCTACATAACTTTAATTTTATTGAGGAGGGAAGTTAATTAATATTTTGGAGTTTTATAACTTTTTTCTATAGATTTATCATGGTTCCTATCGGCCTTCCAAAGCTCAGCTCTCTAGCGTTTCTGGAAGTGGGCAATGTTACTTTTACCTAACTTTACATGTATAGAGGAGGGAAGTAAATTAGAATATTGGCGTTTTTTGATTTTTTCCAAGGGTTTGGCTATAATGTCTATCAGTCTGTCAAATTACAGTTTTGTAGCATGTTTGGAAGTACAGTAGAATTTTGATGATCTTTACATGAGTGAGTGAGTGATTGGCAATTTCGACGTTTTTTGAAATTTCGTAACTATTTTACAACTTTATGGTTGTCCATGAAACTTGGAAGGGTTCGGTTCGGTTCATCCATCTAACTCTATGAAGATCTACGACTGTGCAAGTTTGAGTTTCCTAGCTCATTCCGAAGTAGAGTTTTAGATAGGTCAACTGAACTGAACTGAAATGAAAGAAAAAATGGTACAGCAGTCTACGCAAACTTGGCGGGGTATTGCTGTGCCCCCAGATATATTGTCCCTAGAGGGCGCAAGGGGCAAAATGTGTTTTTATATTATCCCTTATATCTTCTACAGTCTATTATTAAACTTGTTCAGTAAAACAACTATAATTTTCAGTGTGAAACAGTAGCTTAAAAAATGGCGTGACCGTTCTAAGTTCGCGTGAACCGAAAAATTTACTTTTATTTATTTTTTAACCGCTCCAGTCGCCTCGCATTAATTATATGAGCCCCTATTGTTTCGTTTTCTTCCTAATGTGTTTATTTCTCATGGTTTATTAAGTCGGTTTTTAGAACTCCAGACATGCGGTAATTAAGAATAATAATTTCCTTTTCTTTACTTCACACAAATAAGGGCATATTATAAAATACAATAGACAGTTATTAGAAATTCCAAAATAAGGTTTGCAGTAATAAGGCAACAAGTTTATTTCAATAGTCCTAGACCTTAGCGCCTAGCCAATATATATAGCGAAGCAACGACATCAACCAAAATCCAGGAAGGAACCAAGCCAATCTGCATAAGAAGATGTGTTAGGCAGGGTGACACAATATCCCCTAAACTATTTAAACGATGTTTTTAAAAACTTGGAAAGAAATAGTCATCAAGTAAACGGACACTACTTGAACCACCTAAGATATGCTGAGGATATTGCCTTAATAACAGATAAGAAAGAAGAACTGATAAAAATGCTGGAAGAACTGGATACAGCAGCTAAAAATATAGGCTTGAGTATGAACTACACTAAAACTAAATTCATAACAAACACAGATGAAGATATCACGATCAGAATAAACCAAGAACAAATAGAACAAGTAGAGGAATACATATACCTGGGACAAATTATTAAACTAAAAAAAGAAAATTAAACAGCTAAAATCAAGAGACGAGTAAGATTGGCCTGGGCAGCTTTCGGTAAATTAAGCTACACATTAAAAAATAAACAATATGCTATGTACCTCAAAACGAAAATGTATAACCAATTTATCCTTACACTTACACTTCAAATCAAATCATGGATAAAATAAAAAAAGCCCAAAGATCAATGGAAAGACAAATGTTACATGTAAAGCTAACAGATAGAAAAAGAAATAAATGGATAAGAAATAAAACAAAGTTAAGAGATATCAGAGGAGAAATAGCAAAATTAAAATAAATATTTGCCGGTCATAATATCAGACAGAAAGACGATCGATGGAACAAATGAGGAGCATCTGACCAAAATGCATTAAATCCAAAATATGTTGTTTTGAGAAAAACTTAAAAAAAGAGCAAAGCGAGAAGTGATCAGCTGCTCACAGTAGGTGTACAAATTTTGTCTACAGGATCATATAGCACTCCACAGGACAATATATAGGACCTTAAAAGACACTACAGGACCAAGATTTTATTTTAAAGTCCTGTAGGATGATGTACAAATTTGGCCCAGCTGATCACCCCTGGATCAAAGTAAGTTAGAACAAAAATTAAGGTGTTGATGTTGATGTTTGCCTATGGCTATTCTGAATAGATTTAATGCGCTTTGATTGAATTGGGTTGTATTTATTATAGATTGACAAAAAAGCAAAACATTTTTATATTTAGCCCGAAAATCACAAAAAGTGGACTTAATGCATTTTGGTCAGTTGCTCCTCAAATGTAGTGTAAACTGGAGACCTTGGAAAAATAAAAGAAATAAGGGAAGACCCCAAATAGGATGGGCGGACGATTTGAAGAAACACGCGGGAACTAGATGGATGAACACGGCGACAGACAGAGCAGAGTGAAAGATATTGGGGGAGGCCTATGGCCAAAGATGGATTGAAGAAGGCTAAATTAAAGTTATTACAAAATGTAATCTAAATGTAAAATATTTATCATACCAGACAACTATTTCAAGAGCTACTAATGCGAGGAAATCGGTTGATTTAATTTTATTTAATTTATTGAAACTTACTTTTTATATAAACTGGTAGATATTTTGTGCTAAAACGTTTTTGAAACAATATAGTGTCATGACTCAGTTGTGTTAAAATTACGGTAGCACTTCAGTGACGTCCACAAAGTAAAATAGTTTTTAAAAATCACATGAAATCCCCCCCTTTTAAGAATTTGAAGTTTATTTAATCTCTTGTGGTCATTTGGCTGTGTCCTCGCATCCGTTCAATTTACGATAAGATATTTTGCTAATGTTTTAACCATTTATTTAAAACCTAAAGTCTCTAGAAAACGATCTGGTGTATACAATAAATTTTTTATTTAGCGATTGATAAGACCTTTTCAACCATCTATAATTCAATAGACGTAAAATTCACTTTAGTGTCTTGCTTCAATAAAGCTGATCACACACAAACTTGCATAAGCCGCAGAATGCGTAGCGTAGGCCTTTCAACCAACCAACGATCGAATAGCCTCGGCTATATTGAATTTGCATATGAAAAGTCCGTCGGGTTGATCGTTTTACGGAGGTCTCTTATGCGTAGCCAATAGAATCACGGCTTCGTATCACGTGGTCATGTTAAAAACAAGTGAAAAATTGTCAATACAAAAAGTTCATCCATTTTAAAACAAAATAAAAAACTTGAAAAGATTAACAAAAAGAATTAGGTTATGATAATGTTTTAGTTCCCTCTTTATTGATCGAGAAGGAGCGAAATAGACCTATGGAAGCCCTTATGCGGATTTGTGTGTGTTGAGATTTCCGTAAGAAACGTCACGCTATGCTATGCACCATGCTACGGATGTGTGTGTGAAGGCCTTAAGAAATATTTTTAAAAATCGCCATAAAACATTTGATTGTGTTTTTGTCCTAAACTTTCACAGTAAGATATTTCAACGCCTCTCTTAAATAATGTTTGGTTTTTCTTTTCCAGAAAATCCCCTCTAATGATCTTCGGCCATTCCAAAGATGGCGACTACTCTAAGCCTGGAAATTCCAATTTGAACACAAAGTATTGCCTCGACAAACTTAATGTAAGTATTTAAAATTTTAACACAAAATTTCTCCTCCTAAAATTGAGTCTTTTCAAAAACCCCCCGTACTTAAAAACTGCTTGCTATATCAAGATGGGGTTTTCACCTTTATATCGTCAAAATAGGGTGTTTGACAGTAGTAAAAAATTAATATATATTTATTTTTAGATATCTCTTTAGGTCTTGGGAATGCTAAAAACAAACTTTTTTGTTTAATTTTTTCTCAAATTCATAGTCCTTTTAATTAAATAAATTCATTGTATTAAAACAATTAGCCACGTGATTCAAAACAGACGGTCTACCAATCAGCTGCGAGTGACGTCACAAAACAGTAAACGCCTCGAACGAACCTATTTTCTGTGTTATTTTCTTATGGATGGTAATGTTGGCTTTGGTTTAAAGTGCGAATTATCGTCCTAAATTAGATTTTATTTTGTGTTTTGCTTATAAAAAACATTTTCAATGGAAAACGGATTCTCCAAAGCCGATAGCTCCAATCTTGCCAATGCTGAATTCCTTTATGGTGGCAGGCTTCTTTGCCAACAGCAGTGATTTTTGTTCTGCGGATTTTGAAACGTTAATTTGTTTGATGAGTTGTTTTGTATATAACTGAAAGTTTTTGTACGATATTCTTCGCCTACTGTTACTCATTTAGATTTTGAGGTTAGGTTATATGTTATTTGTTTTAAAATCATGTAATAAACCGAGGGTAGGACAGGTAGGCAAAAAGTATACAACGACCAGCAATACTTGAAGTACTGCATAGGTTACACTGCATAGTCCTGGGTAGGTACAGCGTAGTCCTGCCTATGCACTGCCTAGTCTTGCATATGCACTGCTCAGTCCTACATTTAGCCTGCATGTGCACTGCCTAATCCTGCATTTAGAGGTACTCCCTAGTCCTGCCTAATAACTGCCTAGCACCGCCTCAAAATTTGTACACCTTTCTGCCTATTATCGTTGTTCACTCCTTGTAATAAACATAACCTCAAAAATGTTATCGTCATTTACGAAATAGTTATACAGTCTGTCCGTAAAGTCTGGAAATATCGAATTTCCGAGAAAATCGTAACTTTTTTAGAAAAAAGCTCGGACACGTCCATTTTTATTTAAAAAGGGGATTCAGAAAAGAAATGCGTTTTTATACAGGGTTTCTCAAAAAAAAAAAAGATATGAAATAAACCTACATTTTTTCAAATGGAACAGCCTGTATATTGCTTGACAAAAAATACATCAAATGCCTTGGGGTATCCAAATATGTAATAATATACAGGGTGTTCCATTTGAAAAAATGTAAGTTTATGTCATATCTTCTTTTTTGAGACAGCCTGTATAATAACGCATTTTTTTTTTCTGAATCCCCTCCACTCCGAGCTTTTTTCTAAAAAAGTTACGATTTTCTCGGAAATTCCATGTTTCCAGACTTTACGGACACATTCTATATATTATAGACAAAGTGAGAAAAATTAGTAGAAACAATTTAGTTATACTCACATCAAAGTGATCTTTACAAATGTAAAGTGAAGATGTATTAGATAAGGCCCTTGGGTCTCTACGAGCAAGTTCTAGCCACTTTTTCCGATCTTTTACTGCTGTAAACTACTACTACTATGTCGGTTTAGAACGTTTTTCTACGTTGTCCGACGCCTATTCTCCACCTCCTTCGATCCTGACAATCATCTTCTGTCAGATTCTTTTGACTCATTGATCTTTGGATTGACTGTTGCCATTCTAGTTTAGGACGTCCTCTTTTTCTGCGCCCTACTGGTTGCCATTCTAGGACCTGTTTTGGTAATCTTTCGTCGTTCATCCGTTGTACATGGCCGTACCATATCAGTTGCCTTTTAGTGATGTCATCCGTTATGCTTCCCTCGATTCCCATTCTTTCTTTTATGATCTCATTTCTTATGTGATCTAATCTAGATATTCTCATTGATCTTCTTATTGCATCCATTTCGACACTTTCCATTTTTGTTTTGTATTTTTCTATTACGCGACAAGTCTCTATTCCATACAACAGCGTGCTTTTTACCATTGTTTCATATATGTTAAATTTTACATTCTTTCTTATCTCTCTGCTCCATAAAATACTGTTAAGACATCCAATAACCTTTTTTGCTTTTACTATTCTTTTTTCCAATTCTTTACAGTCTTATCAAATGTGACACCCAAGTATACATACTCATTGCATGGAGATATTGTTTGTCCATTGTCTAGTTCTAACTCACTGGATTCGTTTCCAATACATAAGTACTGTGTCTTGTCCACGTTCACTGTTAGACCCCACTTTTGGTCGTCTTCCGTTAACTTTCTCATCATATACTCCATGTCTTCCTTATCATTAGCTACAATTACTTGTTCGTCAGCAAACTGTAGTGTGTATATAGTAAATCGGTCGTTAAGTTGTATTCCCATGCCGTGCACTTTACGTTTCCAGTTTTTTAGAGCCACTGCGATATATATTTTAAAAAGAGTTGGAGAGATACAACATCCCTGTCTTAAGCCTTTTGTTACCAGGAATTCTCTTGAAAGTCGAATTCCAATTTTAATTTTAGATTTTGACCCTTTGTATAGTTCTTTTATCGCTTTTATGTATGTATGATTAATATTAGTTTGTTCCAACACCGTCCATAATTTTTCTACTGGAACGGTATCATATGCTTTTTGTAGGTCCAAAAAGGTAATATGAGTCTCTATATTTCTGGCGCTTCTTTTCTCAATTACTTGTTTAAGACAAAAAACATTATCACTACAAGATCTGCCTGCACGAAACCCACTTTGCTCTTCTTCTTCTTGTTCATGAAAATCATTCTCTATTAGATCTCTAAGAATCCTACCGTACAATCTACTTAGAGTGCTGGTGACTGAAATTCCTCTGTAATTGTTACAATCCAGCTTGTTTCCTTTTTTATGTATTGAGGATATGAATGCAATTTTCCAATCATTAGGTACTGGATGTCCGTTTATGCATTGATTGATAATATATGTGAGATTTTCGAGTAGTTTCTCTGATCCATATTTGAGCATTTCAGCATATATTCCCCCAGGTCCGCTAGCTTTTCCGGATTTAAGCTTTTTTATACTATTCTTTATCATTTCTTTTTCGATGATTACTTCCTCTCCATGTACTTCTATGTCTCTCCTCGGAGAGGCTGCTGTAAACACATGAATAAATAGTTTTTCAGGTGTTTTTAGGCAAGTATTCGAACACTGAGGCACTACACACCACTTATAGGACATTTTTTACATAAAAAACAGTAAAAACACAGACCAAAAACAAATTCACACTTGAATGCCGTGTATCTGTCCGCGAGTTTACTGTGCTGTGACGTCATTGCAACGCCATGCTAGTAATAAGCGTTTTAGCGACAAATTCAAATCGGAAATTAGAAAACTTGATTTTAATAATTTTTCGTAGCAAATAAGGGATCTATGTATCCTTCTAAACTCTTTTCTAAAATTTGTCAAATACCCTATTGAGGCTCGCAATTGGCGGTCAGTTTTTGCGTCTACCCTAGAAATATCTGAAACCCCCAAAAACATAGAATTTAAACACCCTGTATATGGTTCTGAGAAATATTTTAAAAAATAAGAAATTTAAAATAAAAGTCAATCGAGAAAAGTAACGGACTTTTCTAGAACAAATAATACTAAAATCCATTACTCCATCCATACTTTAACAACCACGATTTTTTTTGAATAGAACATTAAGTCGATTAGAATAGGTCATTGTTGGATTCTAGACATTTTAGAGACCATTTCCTATGCCACTAAATCCATTATTATATTTGACGCAAGTTTAATCATCATAAAATCGAGTGTTCTACTTCTTTAATGGATTTTTCAGCTTTTTCTTTTGCAAAGGAAAATAAAAGTTGGGGTTTTTTTCGTTAATATTGACCTGACAGTAACGTCTAAATTGGTAAAGTTGAAGGACTTTTCCTGTATCATCAGAATCTGATGTCAAAAATTACATATATGTCAATATTTGACGCACGCACGGTTTATTTTTCTTAAATAAAACATTATTATTTTTTTTAATTTCAAAAATATATAATATATTGATATTTGGCCCCATTTATGAAATATTTAGGAAACCTGAATAAACAATACAAACAAGAACAAAATAGTTCTTTATAGTTTGTTTTTTTTATTATGGCGGTTTGTCATTGATATTTTTTCATTTAACATAATAGCTGCGTTCGGTATTTACGTCGGCTTAATCTTTTTGATCGAAATCGTTCGTTAATTCCATCTGAATAGATAGATCTGAATCGTTCGGTAATTCTGCTCAGACTAGTCTGACGTAAATCTGGTGGCTCCGTACATTTTGATCGACGAAACAGATTAATCCGAGATTGTGACGTGTGTTGTGTATTTGTTTTGTTTACATAAGCTGCGTTCGGTATTTACGTCGGATTAATCTTTTTGATCAAAATCGTTGGTTAATTCCATCTAGATCTAGGGGAGGTAGATCTGAATCGTTCATTAATTCTGCTCAGACTAGTCTGACGTAAATCTGGTTGCTCCGTACATTTTGATCGACGAAACAGATTAATCCGAGATTGCGACGTAATGTTGTGTACTTGTTTTGTTTACAAAAATAATTTACTATAAATTTCTTTGATTGAAATCGAATTATTTAATGTTTGATTGTTAAATTATATAAATTTCTGACATCACAGGCAAATTTTGTCAAAATTATAGCTGGGCATGAGTTGCAATATGTACATAATATTTTTGGTTATATTTAAGGTTATAACCATTTATAAAAATTTGATCGATTTGATCCGGATCGTTCGTTAATTCCAATTTGCTCAGACTAATCTGTAATTACTTGACCAAAAATCCGTCGCGTCTGAGATGCAAATACCGAACGCAGCTTGTAATAATTTTTTTATGTAAAAAATTGAAATCGAATTATTTGATGTTGAAGACAACAAATTATATAAATTTCCGACATCACAGGAAAATTTTGTCAAAATTATAGCTGGGCGTGAGTTGCAATATAACCATTTATAAAAATTTTATCAACCTGATCTGGATCGTTCGTTAATTCCAATTTGCTCAGACTAGTCTGTAATAACGTGACCAAAAATCCGTCGCGTCTGAGATGCAAATACCGAACGCAGCTAGTAAATATGTCATGACGTAACCGCCAAAATATAAAAAACAAACTTATAAAAATGAAATTATTTAAATCAAAAAGTTATTTAAAAAACAATTGTTTGGCGTCCCTAATAATACATATTATGTTTTTTGTCGCTTAACTATAAATAATGAGGAAATCACTAGTTAAATATCCTGTTGTTTACAATGTTATAGTAGAGGAGTCCGTAAAATTATGTGGAACTTATTTTCTTTTTCAGCAAACATTAATAGAATTCCCAACTTTACAAGGAAAAAACTCACAGCCGTTCTCCGTTAGATTAAAAACACTGCACTTGCATCGAAAAAATTAATTTCATCAGCAAGCCGCGATTCGTAAGATGTACACGAAATAAAACTGAAAATCAAAACTTAAACACTTACCACAACACTAAAATCCACAACACATAAACGCCACAAAGCAAAATAAACAAACCAACCTCACTATTAACGAGATCAGATCGCACCCCCCCCCCCTTGCATATGACATCAGCGGCGTCACATTGAAGGGCCAAGACGGGCCTTGGCCTTCCACTGTTTAAAACCGTATCGGCTACCAACATTGTGGCACATTTTTCTAAATAGAATACCTAGTCCTGCAGTGTCATAGCACTAGACACCACTATACAGGGTGTCCCAAATTCGATTTCTTTTGGGAAGTCTCGACCTCGGTCTCGACCCTCACTTCCGAGTATCCAGTATAAAGGAAAGCGGTTTTGTTTAACTCTGCGGTTTGGTAGGGGGGCTATAACTTTGATAAATATAAAAATTAAATTTTTGCTCAAATCGTTTTTGTATAGTCTTTTTTGAGTATAACTATTTAGTTTAATCTGCAATTTTTAGGGTACACTAAAGTGATTTTTAGGGTCATAAAGTGAAATAGACAGTAAAAAGTTTCCTTTAAAGAAACGTATCACTCAGTATTTTATTTGTTTAGGTATTTTTAATATATTTATGATATTTATTTATATTTAAAAAATTCCTTTTTACTGGACACTCGGAAGTAAGGGTCGAAACATCCGAAATAAATCGAATTCTGGACACCCTGTATAGTGGCATCGAGCGTCAAAACAGTAATAGAAAAATGTGTCACAAAGTTGGTGGCCGATAAGGTTTTAAACAGTAGAAGGCCAAGACCCGTCTTGGCCCTTTAATGTGACGCCGCTGATGTCATATGCAAGGGAAGGGTCAAAATTATTATCTAGAAAACTACCTTGGACAACAACTTTAAATTTGGTACAGAATAAAGGTTAATAGAGCTGCATACTTTTCTTTATAAAGCAACAATGTAGGCCCGCCACGGGCGTGCGCACGGGTGGTGACTTTTAGAATTTTTGAAGAAAAAAATGATACGCCAATGGATTTTTTTAAATTTTAAATTATTTTTGAGTTCACTGTCCAATTTAAGTAAAAAAATGTCACCCTACTTTTTTTCGTACAATGCTTCATTGTGGAGAAAAAAATTGAAAATATTTAAATTTGTTGCAAAAAAAATAAAATAATTAAGCCAATAAATTTTTTAAATTAAAGAAACTACACAAATAAATGGATTATTATTATTATTATTTTTAACCTAAATTAGACTATGAATTCAAAAATTAATTTAAAACAAAAAAAAACCATTGGCGTAACATGTTTTCTTCAAATAATCTCACCACCCGTGCGCACGCCCCTGGCAAACCAAAATTTTTGCTTTATAAAGAAAAGTGTGCAGCTCTTCAATTCAATTCAATAACTTAATTATTTTATTTTTTTTGCAACAAATTTAAACATTTTCAATTTTTTTCTCCACAATGAAGCATTGTACGAAAAAAAGTAAGGTGACATTTTTTTACTTAAATTGGACAGTGAACTCAAAAATAATTTAAAATTTAAAAAAATCCATTGGCGTATCGTTTTTTTCTTCAAAAATTCTAAAAGTCACCACCCGTGCGCACGCCCGTGGCGGGCCTACATTGTTGCTTTATAAAGAAAAGTATGCAGCTCTATTAACCTTTATTCTGTACCAAATTTAAAGTTGTTGTCCAAGGTAGTTTTCTAGATAATAATTTTTTTCGTTTTTTTTAAGAAAACTTTGACACCCTGTATTTTCTTTACAAAGCATTTTTCGACCTATGTTGTATAGACTTTTTTTAATTATTTTTGAACGCCCAACACGCTGGTAAAGTTTGGTCCCTTAAGATCGGGTCACCCTGTATATGCCACTGAAAGCTTCTGTCAAGTTATTTTAAAAATGGCGAAAAGCAGACAGAAGAAAAGTATTTAAAAATTCAATGTCGGTTCTGTCAAGTTTTTTTGGGGGGGTTTAGGTGTTTTCATTTTTCAGGGGGACGATTAGTTATTGGGGAGGGGGCAAACTTGGCCTTTCCGTTTTTGTAGGGTCGACAACATAATATAATATTTTGTAAACATTGCCGTCCTACACAGTATTTTAGGAAATATTTTGAAGCCTATTCGACCACTTATACCTCGACTAACAGCTCGGGGTCAATTTTTTTTATTTTGGATCACTAAGTAATTCATTTTAAATATTCCTGAAAGGAATACATCCATTGCACTGTGGGACTTTATCGCACCTTTTTGTGCTTCTGCCCCACTGTGCACCGGTTAGGATATCGCACACCCGCTGAAAAAGAGTCACAACTCAAAAATCGCCCTTATTGAGATAAACCTGCTGACTCATCGAAATAACTTGTACTTTCTTCCATAAAAGCGTCACATTTATGTTTCGACAATTCACCGCGAAATGGCGATGTGACTCTTTTATTTTGTCCAGTTTAGCTTCTCAGGATGCGTTCCTTTACAGTGTCACTTTTGACTTTATAACAGCGTGAACGTGGAGTTTCACCCTGAAAAGAGTCACATTTCGAGTTGTGAAGGTTGTGAAAGTTTTGGTTAAATCTGACCCATATAACAAGTAAAATACTGTTCTTTTTTTGTGTTGTGACTGTTTTTTCGAATTGTTCAGTGTACTTAAAATTAAGGAGAATAAGAAAAAAATCTTTTGAATTTATTAGAGAATAATCACATTCCCAGTTGCTATTCAGCATTTTATAACTCGTTGTAAAAATAAATACAAAGTTTCTTCTTTATTTATTTTCTTTTTTTATATTATTTACCATCCTGCGTGACATCCTCATTTACAACGTCATAATGCCTTGTTCTAAAAAAGTGTCACAATATTGGGTTTTTGTCTTTTTTTTAACTAAAAACGACAAAAATCATTTTTTTCTGAGAAACGTACTGCACCAATTACATTGAGTTAATAGGTTCCTGTTGATATAAAATAACATGTTAACTCGTAATTTGTCATGTAAGTGAAAAATGAATCTCTCTAATGAACTAAATTCTTTAACAGCGATTTTCTCAAAACAATGTTTTTTGAGTTGTGACTATTTTTTAGCGGGGGTGCGATATGTTTGCTCAATTGAACGCTGTTAGATTTAACACAAATTTTGATCTCATAACATAAGGACAAAATAAGACATATTTAAATAAAAACTAAATCAAAAATCTTGGGGCAAATTTTATATAACTCATTTTTTGTCCATCCATGTCCACAAACAAAAAATCAAGGAAATAAAAATTGGGGTTACATCCCTTCAACCACATAACTGTATTTGGTTAATTGTCTGTCAAAATTTTTTGCTTTTTTATTGTTTAAAATTGTCACGTGCTGTCATCTGAAAATTGGCAACAGTGCGCTCATTTCATATCACTTTTCATGTATTCCCCAAACCAAGAATACTGCATTTATGCAATACGGTGAGAAACGAGGGAGTGCTCACTCGTTGTCACTCCTCGGGGAATACTCACTCGGGGAGATTTCAAGAATACTGCCACTGAGATACCATAAAATTACATTAAATTTACGTTTGTCTGAGAAAATTCAAAAAAACAGTGAATAACCCAAAAAATTAAAATTTTTGTCAAAATAAATTCAGTTTCACAACCAATTTTAACACATGACAAATATTTTTTAAATTTTCAAAAAAAGATTGTGCAATCTGCAGCATCTGTTGATTTTTTTGCAAGAGCCTCTTAATTTTTATTACTAGGGGACTGCGGAATGTTGTAGGTATACCACATGGAAAAAAGCTATACTGACCATAGGGTAGCCTGCTTGGAAAAAGAAAAACTAGTTTAGCAGGTGATAGAGGTGTTGATTTTAGTTTCTTTTGAATACTCGTTACTAATCGTTACTCGACTAATAAGTAATTTTATATATTTGTTACTATCGTTAATTTGATAACTGTAACTGTATTCAATTCAATCAGACAATTAGTCCAAAATTCTCGGACTGTCGTTCGAAGATCATTTGCTTGTAGGTATATTTTTGTTGTTGATATTATGGAAATATTCAAGTTAAATTTTCAAAATGCGGGCTAAAATTACAAAAATAAAGGTAGGAATTTCGTAGAAACTGTCCTGTGTACACCTTTGTTTTAAAAATCTAATGCCTTACATACAAAGAAATACATAAAATCTAAAAATAAATAAAAATAGAGACAAATACTAAAATAATCAAAGGAATCATTTAATTTTCGGATCGGTATTCGTTACTCCGTTATTTTTCGAGTAACGAGTACTCGAGTAACGAATAGTTACTTTTTCAACACCTCTAGCAGGTGATTGGATAGGAATAGAAACATAAGGGTTAACCCTGATCGCAGCAAATCCCGGTGACCTGTGAACTAAAAGTTAAAAGAAGAGGGGTAACACCGGATGTGAAATTTTAGACCAGATTTGGCGGAAAAGCAAATGACTTCGCTTTAAGGCATCGACATTAAGGTCATTAACTATATATACCAACCAAAGTACAAGCTACAAAATGTGATTTTCTATATTATTATATTTCCTAAAATATATATATCACAAAAACCTTGTGAATATTAAGGCTTTCTATATAAATTAATGTAATTTTATCTGCATTTTAAAGAACTAAAATTAGAAATATATTATGATAATCCTATGTAATTGTGTAATCCTTTCTGTGTGCAACTTTAATTTCGTGCTCTCGAATCCATACGTTGCCTTCGATTTATCTTTACGCGAGACGACCAAACCTACCCTTTCTTTTAGTCACGTGACTTTGAATTTAACTCTCTCGTATATGATCACATGCCTGATGTAAATCGAACAGCATTCGGTTTTTGGACAGTTATTTGGTCGTTCCATCAAACCAAAACCGTTTTAAAACAGTCCTCGTACTCCTCGTACTGCATTGCGCGCGCATTTGGACGGTTCTATGACCGTCGAACTGTTTGATGGAACAGAATTAATGAGTCTGTTCCATCAAACAGTTCGACGGTCATGAAACCGTCCAAAAAATCCCAATACGCACACAGAAAGGATTACACAATTACATAGGATTATCATAATATATTTTTTTAGTTCTTTAAATTGCAGATAAAATTACATCCATTTAATTTTTACAGGGTGTAACTAAATAAGTGTAAACCATTTAAGGGGATGATTCGTCATCGAAAAAAAGATAGGGTCTTTCATATAAAGAAACTTTATTGGAGCATCCCTTGTTAAGATACCGCCCCTTAAAGGGGGTACATAACATTTATGACGATGTATCTCTGTAGTTCGTGAAATAATTTTTTGCTGCGAACTGGTTTATTTTGGGCAAAAAATCCAAGAGACATTTTTTATTTACAATGAAACAGGCTATCGGAAATACGTTTTTAAATGGAAAACAAATAATGAGACAAAAAATTACATTGGAAATAAATTTTAGGGGTTGCGTTTTCCACCCCGTACAACCATGGGGTAAACCAAATTCGTTACCGGCTAAGTGTCTTTTTGGTAGTAGAAAATTTTATGTACCCCCTTTAAGGGGCTGTATCTTAACAAGGGATGCTCCAATAAAGTTTCTTTATATGAAAGATGCTATCTTTTTTTGATGCGGAATCACCCCCTTAAATGTTTTACACTTATTTAGTTACACCCTGTATTCACAAACTATAAACCACTACAGACTAAAAAATGAAATATACCAAAAATTAAAACGAACTTGCATTAGCACATATTTTTGGGCGAAACTTGTGAAAATATATTTATTTTTTCTGATATCACAAGTTTTATGTGAAATTTATATATTTATTTATTTGTATTTTCTAATTTGATTTTTATAAAATATTTGTGAAATTTCCTACATATTATAGAAAGCCTTAATATTCACAAGGTTTTTGCGATTTTTTTCATTTTTAGGAAATAGAGATCGTGATACTTCTAAGAAGTTAGGAAAATCACATTGTGTAGCTTGTACTGTAGTAATGACCTTAATGTCGATGCCTTAAAGCGAAGTCGTTTGTTCTTCCGCCAAATCTGGTGTAAAATTTTACTTCCGGTGTTATCCTCCTTCTTTTAACTTTTAGTTCACAGGTCACCGGGATTTGATGCGATCAGGGTAAACAGTTATGTTTCTATTCCTATCCAATCACCTGCTAAACTAGTTTTTCTTTTTCTAAGCAAGCTACCCTATGGTCAGTATAGCTTTTTTATACTTCACGATCCGCAGTCCCGTAGGCTCTTGCAAAAAAATCAACGGATGCTGCAGATGTTGCAAAATTTTTTTTTGGAAATTTAAAAAATATTTGTATATTTACGTGGCTTCCCCGGCATTTTGTCATGTGTTAAAATTGGTTGTGAAACTCAATTTATTTTGACAAAAATTTTAATTTTTTGGGTTATTCACTGTTTTTTGAATTTTCCCAGACAAATGTAAGTTTAATGTAATTTTATGGTATATTATTATCTCAGGTGATGTAAACTAGAAATCTGTGTGTTTTACATACATTTTTTCCGCGCCTTCGAATGCGCCTGTCTGCAATTCTTGTCTTTCAGAGGAGTCCGAAACCAGTTTAGGTTGCTTGATGGAACGGAAAACTAACTGTCCCATAACAGTTCAACGTCGACCTGGAACGCAAACAGGATTTTTCGTACCGTTCTATAACCGTCCCACGCTTTGATGGAACGAAACTATAATGGAGCACATTACCCCCACCACGAGGCTAACACTTTAAGCCTCTTCCGCAACAAAATTAGATTAAAACTTTCTAATTGGGCAGAGATGATATATAGAGGTGCTCTTGTGTAGCGGAACTTTGAACTTCAGGGCTGCGCCTAATTAATGATCCTACTCGATAATTTTGGGAATAATAATGATGAGTCAGTTGCAAGACTAATTTGTACCAGGTGCTGACCATTAGGCATGATTGTGCATTGTGCGGCAATGATCTCTATATACAGGGTGTCTTTAAAAAATCTGTACAAAATCTTAGCACATATTCCTGAGGTCAAAATAAGTCGATTTAAAGCAACTTACCTTACTCCGAAATTGCTCCGTTTCAGAGATACAGGGTGGTGAATTTAAAAATAAAAAATCGATTTTATTAAAATGTATGAACATTTCTCAACGCATTACTTTAAAAATTGGTACTCGGGGGTTTTTTGGGATGCGAAACCTAAATATGGATACCTTTTCACATGGGCGCACACAGGGGGGAAGGGGCAGGCCCCCCCCCCAAGACACATTCCTGGGTGCGCCACTGCTTTTCACTGTGGCCGTTAGAACGGTTGACTAAAAACTTCTTTATTTTGCATTATGAACGCAGTTTCAATAAACTTAACTTTTGTTTTCGCCAATGCGACTCCTTCTGCAAAACTTTAGCTTCAGATCATTGAATCCTGTGATCATTTGACCAGATCCGCTAAACCGGATTTTTCAATATCCCCTAATTGGGTACTTTTTAAATGTTCATTTACTCTAACCTGAAGAGGGCACTTATTTTCACCTACACATGATTTACGACACTCACGCGGGATTTGGTAAATATATTCCTTATAATTTGAGGGAATTTCTGGTTTCGTTATAGTAACAAAACTCGTTATCGCATATCCAGTTGAAAATACTGTTTTATCTTATAGTGTTTGGCTATTTGTCTTATGTTTTCTGAAATCCCTTGAACATATAGAATGTTAATAACACAACGGATAATTATTTTGAGAATTTGCTACATTTGGTTTGTCTTTAATCTTAGAGATCGTATCGTCAGGGCCATATTGTAAGGGCATATAACCTGTATTTGTCTAATAATTTTTGTAACAGTGTACTTTATTTTGTCATATAGAAAAAAATAAATTATCAGTCCTGTGATGAGTATAAATACTACAGCTGACGGAACACTAGACAAAGTTATAAAAGATCGAAAAGTACAAGGAAGAAAAGCAATAACTTTATTAAATGGAATAATTTGGGACCAAAGTATATCAAAACATAACAAAAAGCTTATATATAACACCATTGTAAAAAGTATTATTACATACGGCTCAGAAGTAGTAACAAATCAAAGAATAAGAGAAATTATGACAGTGGGTGAACGTACTTTAGTGGATGATATATGAACAAAACAACTGGTGTGGTACGGACATGTACAAAGAATGAATGATGAAAGACTACCTAAACAAATACTACAACAGGCCGAAGAAAACGAGGACGTCCAAGGAGAAGCTGGAGAAAAGGAATAGACAGTGAAATAAGAATAAGAGGCCCAGATTATGGATTATGGGCAAACAGAAACGAGTGGAGATTGGGTATCGGAAGACGTAGAACGTTGTGAAACCGATAAATATATATATATAAAAAAATTAAAGTAAGTTACTAGTAATAGTAGCGGAAATTTATCTACTTTCTTTTCTACCACTTGTTCCATATGGCAATACAATAAACAATCACATTCATTGTTTTAACTCTGTTAAAAAATATTTACCTTTAAATAAAAAATATGAAATGGGCTTAATGGGTCAAAAAAATTAGAACTATACTGCTAAAAAGAAGAGTTTTTTATCATACAAAAAATGGGCCCTGAAAACAACTGCTTATAGTAATTTAACAATTGAACTTTTTTCTTTGATTGGTAAAGCATTAAATGAAGCCTATTTAGTTTAAATTAAAGTCCAAAATAAATAGATCCATGACGGATCTGATACCTTCCTAACCATTAGAAGACTCCACGATATATCAGCGGCGCCGTAGCTATCGTTGGGCAAACTGGAGCAGTGCTCGGACCCTTGCCTAAAAGGGGCCCCAGCGGCCCCAGTAAAAACATCGTTTTTAAGCGATAATAAATTCGTAACTTAAATGTAACAAAAAACTTATTGTTAAATTTTAACTGTTGATTTTCATTTTTTTATTCTTTTTCATAAAAATTACTTAACTTTTATTAAAATTTTCGCCTGCGGTGCATTTTATGTTCATCTGGTTCTTCAGTTTAGAGTTCAGACTTATTAAAAACAACAAAAAAAATGTTTTTTTGTTTTTGTTGCTTTTTTGGTCCCTCCCCTCCGGACATCCTGCACTTTAAATGTATATTTTATATTCATAAACTGTATACATATATATATATATATATATATATATATATATATATATATATATATATATAAATAAAATAGCTTGCTTTAAAAAATCTAGCTTTAAAATACGTAGCAAAACGATGATGAATTGAATGATTTTGCAAATTGAAAAGGAAGAAAAAGATATTTGATTTTGTTATTATGGCAAAAGACAAATTTTTGTTGACAAGCATTTTATATTCTTATTGACCCCCAAAAAATTGTTTGCCCCGGAGCCCCATGACTTCTAGCTATCAGCCTTAAAAACAGTTTTTTTTAAATATCTCAGAAGTGAAAGGTTCTACGAAGTTTTTTGGTTTTAACACAAATAATACATATTCGGCGTTATCTCAAAAAAAAATTTCGTCGAAAATAATACCTTCTCTAGCCATATCTGCGCGAGGTAAGAAAGTAAAAATAAAAAATAATAAAAATAATGATAATCTTTTAGTCACCTATGAACTTGTTTTCACATCGGGGTTCACTCATATACGGAATATTACATACCGCGTGAACAAGTTCACATCTAGGGCTATAAAAGATCCCGCCCGGAGCTTATGGGCGGTGGCTTTTGGTTGAATTTCTTTTAAATTTCAGTATGTTATAGATCTTGATGCCCCGATGAAAAGTTCTTATTGCTCCATCGTCGTCCGATCTATGGTTTCTAAGATACAGAGGTTCAAAGTTTCAGTTTTTAGCTTTTGTGAATTTTTCACAAAAAACTATTTCAGGTCATTTCTACCTATTCCGAAAAATTATATTATTATTTGTTATACAGCAAACGTTAGGTCACAAGTAGAGCTTAATATACAAATAAAAAAATTGGACCTGTTAAGAGTTTGCTACATTCAGTGGCGTTCCAAACATAAAAATTATTAAAAAATATTTATTCAAAAAACGATTTTTTATAGAATTAACTATAAAAAAAGAACAAACGGTGGATTTTTTTTTGATTTCTCCTGTTTTTTAGAAATCTGCCCAAGAAACCAGAATATGTATAAATGGTGAAAATCGGTTTGTAAAGTTTTTCACAAAACGCTGTAAAACTCTAAGCTTTTTAGGATTTTAATGCTTTTTTTTAGAAATGCACAATACTCTCGCTTTTTTTTAACGATAGTATTTAAACAAATATAATTATAAGGTGAATAAAATGATTTTTGTTGCTCAAAGTACTTTTTTAATCATTTATTTATTCAGTGTCGTGCAATTTATCAAGATAAATGTTCGAAATCCTAACTTTTTTTGACATTGATTTTTTGGCGACATTAAAAGTAAAATAAAAAAGTTTAACAATATATATCATTTTGATAATAGAATGTTAGTGAAACGAGCTAAAGGTGAGCTCTACACAAAAAAAAGTTATACCGAGTGGGCCAAAAACAAACCGGATAAATATTTTTCATTATAACTTATGAACTATAGAATCGATTTTAATTAGACAAACTGCGCTTGGCAGAGAATTATTTAGAGTTCTGATTAAATATATTTTTTGTCCGATATCTTGAAATCCAAGATGGCGGACGAAATTAAAATGTACCCTTCAAAGATGCTCGTTTATTCTTATTTTGCGAACATGTTTTATTTTCTTCCGCCATCTTGGATTTTGAGATATCGGACAAAAAAATATATTCAGTCAAAACTCTGATTCAATTTCTGCCAAGTGCAGTTTATCATATTAAAATCGATCATATAATTCAAAAGTTATAATGAAAAAAAAATTGTCCGGTTTTTTTGGACCACCCGGTATAACTTTTTTTCATGTAGAGCTCACCTTCAGCTCGTTTCACTAACCTACCAATATCAAATTGACAGATCATATTGTTAACCTTTTTGATGTTACTTTTAATGTCGCAAAACAATCAATGTCAATAGAAGTTAGTATTTCGAACATTTATCTTGGTAAATTGCACGCCACTGAATAAATAAATTATTAAAAAAGTACTATGAGCAACAAAAATCATTTTATTAACCTCATTATTATATTTGTTTAAATACTATCGTTAAAAAAAGCGAGAGTATTCTGCATTTCTAAAAAAAAAGCATTAAAATCCTAAAAAGCTTAGAGTTTTACAGCGTTTTGTGAAAAACTTTACAAACCGATTTTTACCATTTATACATATTGTGGTTTCTTGGGCAGATTTCTAAAAGACAGGAGAAATAAAAAAAAATTCCACCGTTTGTTCTTTTTTTATAGTTAATTCTATAAAAAATCGTTTTTTGAATAAATATTTTTTAATAATTTTTATGTTTGGAACGCCACTGAAAACCATAATTTTATTTGTTTAAATATTATTGTTAAAAAAAAAGCGAAAGTATTTTGCATTTCTAAAAAAAAACATTAAAATCCTAAAAAGCTTAGAGTTTTACAACCTTTTGTGAAAAACTTTACAAAACGATTTTTACCATTTATACATATTCTGGTTTCTTTGAGAGATTTCTAAAAGACAGGAGAAATCAAAAAAAATTCCACCGTTTGTTCTTTTTTTATAGTTAATTCTGTAAAGCATCGTTTTTTGAAGAAATATTTTTTAATAATTTTTACGTTTGGAACGCCACTGAATGAAGAAAAATGTTAGTAGGGCCAATTTTTTTGTTTTTGTATTAAGGTCTACTTGTGGCCTAACGTTTGATATACAACAGACAATAATATCATTTTTCAGAATAGGTAGAAATCACTTGAAACAGTTTTTTGTGAAAAATGCACAAAAGCTAAAAACTGAAACTTTGAACCTCTGTATCTTAGAAACCATACGTCGGACGACGATGGGGCAATGATAACTTTGCATCAGGACACCAAGATCTACAACAAAACCATTGCCCATAAGCTCCGGGCGGGATCCTTCCATAAGAGGATAAAAAACAGATAGAGTATAGCATTTATTAAAAAGAGACCGCGATACACCCGCAGAAAGCTTTGCAGCGTTGTCATAGGTAACCTTGATAAAATACTACAGGCGCACGCGTTCGCACTCGTCAAGGGGCGGACAATCTGAAACATTTTTTTAGGGCGAGAATTTTTACTTGACTTGTCACCATACAAGAAGTGGCTATTAAAAATGTGAAAATTTTATTAAATGTGGGTTATTTAGTTCCTAAAACACCTAGATCAGATAATAAAATAAATTATCTGTCTAATACACGATAACTCAAGAACACCTCAAACGATTTTAACGCAATATGATACACAAGTTTTATGTCGGCATTCGATTTTGTTAAAAAAAAGGGTTAGTTAAAAGTATTATTTAACCAATTTTACCTTAAAACTATCAACTTTTCATGTTTTATCGATTTTTGTTTAAAAATGTTCCTTTTGAATTTAAAACCTTTTTGCCTGCGAGCATTTAAATTTTTTGAAAATTTTTGTTTTTAGTTTAAAAGGCATTACTACTGATAATTATGATATTTGTCTTAAAAAAGTACTAAATGAGCTCCGCGGTACTACTTTTGAGACTCAATACCACCTCTGCCGCCCTAATGTCTCGACTACCCTCCCGCGTCCTATAACCACGCTGCGTTCACTGTGGTCTACCATTACCTTTGTTAGGATTAGACTAAAAATGCATTAAAAACCTAAAATTAAATAAAAGTTAGCATACCAATAGATTGGTAAACTGTGGTGTAAAAAAAATGACTTTAGTGAATGTGAAACGAAAATCAATAACAAGAATAACACTTTAAAATTCTTGTTTGTTGTAAAGTAAGTGAATTATTTACATTTAGGAACAAGCAGAATTTTAAGGTATTATTCTGGTTGTTTATCACCCCGTTTGATGAATGCACTTACATAAAACTGAAAAGTTGACCTTTCGCGCACCAAGTAGCGGATTATACTGATATTTTCACTAACCTGGCAACATTGGTCTGTACCCCCATGCATTCCTTATGGCCCATACAAAAATCCTACCCTTTGTAGAAGGCGGGCCACGCGGTATATGGGTTCACTATAGAGCTAAAAAAATATATTACTGCTTTCTAGTACATACCTTTATATTCCACTGGTATAGCCACCCAGACAAAACTAAAGGAAGTTATTTATCTAAGAATTCCGAAAGTACAAGAGACAGGATTTTTAGGCCTACGTGATTGGTTTATAAAAAAAACTTATCTTGATGATAGACCAGATATAATTTTATTTTCCCATTGAAGCATACCTAACGAACTTAAGAGCAATATTGCCTTTACAGGGTCCTACAAGAAACTTTATACTCTCAGAATACCTACTATACTTTTGTGAAATTTCCAACCTCTTTATCTCTTTGTTTGAAACTGGTAGACAAAGATTGAGTAGAAATGAAATGTCAGACTTCCATTGCCTTTACTTATTTTAAACACGACGTTTCGGTTATTAAGTTTCTCTAACCGTTTTCAAGTGTAAACTAAACAATCTAGTCTTTAGGCTACTACTTATACTACTTGGTGTACAATCAGGTGTGACGGCCCGCCCCCTTTTTAATCCTAAGACGCCTGTTTTCCTTAAGGAGTGGTTTCCATATGTTTGGTATGTCCGTGCTTGGTTGACTGAAGACTTCTTTATTCTGCATTATAAAGGCAGCTTCAACAAACTTCCGTTTTCGCCAATGCGACTCCTTATGCAACTTTAGCTTCTGCCCACTGAATCGTGTAATCATTTGACCAAGCATGATCCGCTAAACCGGATTTTTTAATATGCCCTAATTGGGTACTTTTTGGATGTTCATTTACCACACTCAGACGGGATTTGGTAAATACATTCCTTATTATTTGAGGAATTTTCTGGTTTTGTTTTAGTTACAAAACTCCTTATCGTATTTCTCAATGAAAATACCGTTTTTATATTATAGTACTTGGCTATTCGTCTTATGTTTTCTGGAATCCCTTGAACATATGGAATGTTAATAACATAATAACATCCAACGGATTATTATTTGTTACATTTGGTTTGTTTTTAATTTTAGAGATCGTTGAGTCTTTTTTAATGTTGCTAATATCTGTGGTTAATTCTTCATTATGTACAAATATTTATGGTTTTTAAATACAAATTTCTTATAACTCCTTGTTTTGTAGCAACAGAATGATTAGACTTAAAATTTAGGTACTGTCCTGTGTGTAGGTTTCCCATATAAAAACATAGTATATATATATATATATATATATATATATATATATATATATATATATATATATATATATATATATAGTGGTTTGAATGCTTCTGTCTAACCGTTTGCCAAGAACATCCAAAAAAGATAAGGCCGAATCTTTTGATTGTTGGTCGAATACCGTTCAGATGAAAATTCTGTATTTCGTCATCATTTTCCGGCCATATAATAAATGTGTCATCCATGTATCGTAGCCATAGTTTTGGTTTGACTCAAACCACTCCATGTAGATGTTTGCTACCACTGGCGAAAGAGACGAACCCATTGGAAGTTCATCATTTTGCGCGTAAAACTTATCTTTCACTGGAAAGTAAGAGTTACGGAGACAGAGCTCAACAGATCCATCACCCCCTCCGCCATAGCGTTGTTCTCTCATGAAGTGTATCATCAGTTGTAATTTGTTCTTGATGATACTGAGTGACTCATCTATTGACAGACTTTCTACATCATAACTAACAAATCTATCGTCGGGATCTAATTCAATCCCTTTTGAAACCTCGACAAAATGTTACGAGTTTTTCACAAAATAGTTGGACTTACCCTGTAGTAGTTGAATTATGTCCAATAAAAACCTCGACAAAATGCTGGTCGGTGAGTCCCTGGGGAGATACTTACTAACCGAAACGTCGTGTTTAAAATAGATAAAGACAATGGAAGTCCGAAATTTTATTTCTACAATATTTTGTGATACGTCAAAATTTAAAAGGAATAGAATACGAATTGCTATGATGCAGAAAAATTCTGCACTTCCTCCAAGGGGTGTGGGGGATAGCGTTTGAAAAAATAAATAAAAACGGAATAGCTTCACTTTGGTTTTTATATCAAAATTTTTTTGGTTACTAGAAGCACGGGATCATCCTAGTATAATTCTTTGGATACCGTTTGCCCCTTTTTTTCAGGCTCATGATGCTTAAGTTCCCCTAATATTGGTTTTTGCGAGAGATGCTTAAAGCTTTTTTGTATGAAATACCTTGTATATTCAATTTACTACGCAAAGTCATTGTCTTCTAAAAACAATGCAATATCTGACGCCTAAGCAAGTACCAACAATGAGTACCTATAGTTAAAGTGCCATTCAAAATCGAAATGCATCCAACAAACCGAGTAGGTACCGTTATTAATATTTCGAAACGGTTCATTAAAAAATTAAGAAGTACAGTTTCATCATCTTTCTTCTCTCATTTGGCTATGTTAAATTTATTCTTCTGATAGACACAGTTAGATATTCCGAAATGATAGGGTATAGGAAAGCGGTTGATTTTAGACTTAAAACTAGATGAGGATAAATGGGGATTTTTTAAAAATTTCAAAATATGATAAATAACCAACCAACAAAAATGTGGATGTGAATGGGAAAAACATATCTGGAAAGAATTAGCTTATTTCTGGGAACCATTTTTACATGGGCTTTTAGGAGACTTACACCAGTATATACTACAGGGTCTACAGTGCTAAGTGCTACAATCCTAGGTCTACAAGTCAAGATTTTGGTTGAAGGTTTAACTTATTTTTGCCGTGAATGCAATAGTTTTTAATATTTATATAAATTGTTCATAAATTCCTTGCGATATGGGTTATCTTTTTTTTTGTTGTAACAAAGACATTATTTCCTCACAATGGTTAGAAATAAATAAAAATAATATAATATTTTGGTATAAAAATGGTAGCCATATTTAAACCTCCGTAAGTCAGTGTCAGCTGTCCGCTATATTTTACATGTTCATTTTTTAGACTAGTTAGCGATGAATAACCGATGTTCGATTGTTTTGGTGGATGTGTATTCGAAAACGGATTCTAGTATATCTTGTGTTTTTTACAGTACAGTCGAACCTCTATAACTCGAACCTGAAGGGACAACCAAAACAGTTCGAGTTATGGAGAGTTCGAGTTATAGAAACTCGAGTTACATAGGTTAAAATACATGTAAAAAGTGCAGGGACCACTTAAAAGGTTCGAGTTACAGAGGGGTTCGAGTTATAGAGGTTCGAGTTAGAGAGGTTCGACTGTATTTAAATTTTGATACGTATTTAATACGGTAATGCATTTACAGATATAGTTTTAAGTTAATTATGTATTATTTAGCTTTGAAAATTTTGGTATCTAAGTTTTTTTATCAATCATGGATTATTTATACTGTTTTTCGAACTTTAAACCACCCCCAGGGGTGGTACTACAATTTGAAAGTATTTTTAACGGGAATCCTACGACTGCACGGACTAAATTTCCAAAAAATGACATCTTTCGTTCGTTCGCTAAAGTTAATTTAAATTTATATGAGATGAAACTCACTGAGAAATGCTTACTATCATATTGCATATTAGGGTGAACCAAATCTTTGCAGCTATTTGACCTGTGAGTATTAAAAAAATACACTTAAACCGGTCGGTATCAAGTCTATAGACTTGATACTTAAACCCGGTCTAATGCTTAGTTTTAAGGTCTTAGTAAATACTGGTGTTAATCAAACAAGTTTCGTGGCTAATCGGGCAAAAAGGAGTTTTTGTTTCCCTCATATTTTTCCATGGGTAGCCTAAAAGCTTAACCTCACGGGGGTCCAAAATCTAATGGACACCTAATAAGTATTGACAGTTAACTGTTTCGTCCTTATGGGACTCCTCAGAACACTGCTGGTCAATGTGACAAATCTTGCGAAGTTAATTTTAGACGGTTTTGTCTCTAATTAAATGTAAATAGTGAGAAAACTATCGCAAGAAGCGCCATCTACCGAGATACGAGAGAAACAAAAAACAAAAGCAGGCGAAACACTGCTATACAATATCGATCAATGAAAAGATCGAATGCAAATAAAAGAAAACAACTATAGTCCGTGACCTACGACAGCTCTTTGTCTTTCAGGCCGGATCAACGCATGTTGCATTTTTACCCGTCATCAAGACAGTGAGCGTCAATCAACGGAATTTTTAAGCCAAATAATACTACAAACGTGGAATTTCGTACCCGTGAATTTAAAAATCCAACAAGTTTCGTGGCTAATCGGGCAATAATTTATTTTATTTGCATTCGATCTTTTCATTGATCGATATTGTATCAGCGGAGGGTTAAACGGCACTGGATATGTATTTTCATAAAATTTGAGGAAAACATTTTCCGATACCATTCTACCAAAGTTTTATGGGGATGAAAGATTATTAAGAAATTTAAATATAAAATGTTTAGGGAAATAATAACTACCTCTGAAAATAAAGTTTTTCACACGCTAGACAACCTCTAAAAAAAGTTACTATATTTTTTGTTATTTAAAAAAATATATCTTTGTTAGTTTGAAAGATATAAAGCTAATTGCTTTACTATATTCAAAAACCTTATTAACATTTTTTCTGTAAAACTAATTTAGTAAAAGTTATAAGCCAAAGTTTGTAAAAAAAATTGAAAATGCCGCCATTTTGGATTTGTGACGTCATATAGGCATTCCTACTCCGAACCGAAACAACTCATATAATTTTTCTGTAAAGTTAATATGGCAAAAGTTAAAAGTTGATATTATCTCCAATAACCCCCGACCAAACATTTAATTTTTGAGGGTATTGTGTTCTCGCATTTACCGTCAAATTTTTATTTTCTTTTGGCCAGTAGCGAGTATGTGATGGATTGTGCGTAATGTGTAGGGAAAAAGAACTTTCGTCAGTAAATAAAATATTACTGACAAAATTTTCATCCCGATCCATCATTTTTTCACCACAAAATTTCATCCTTAATATGTTTTCCTCAGGATTTTTTTAACTTGTAGGCTTTGTATCAATGTGTTTTGAAAACGTTTCTAATGAAGAAATTAGCAAGGTTTATAAAAACGCAATTCTTACCTCCTTCTCGCTTCGCCGAATTAAAAAAAAGACAATCTCGATCCCGTAACTCGTTGGGTCTTTCCTGATATCCCTAGTCAGCTCTTGTCTACCTGCCTATGATTTCTCCTCTGGCGTTCTCACTCTTCTTTAGCTTTTAGTTCACCGACCCTCGCGTTTTGCTGAGATCGGTTTGTGTTATGTTTCTATTTTTATCTAAACAACTGCTAAATTAGTTTTTCTCTTTATAATTAGAATCTTCATGGTCAGTATAGCTATTACCGTAATGGTATAGGTGTCATCATGTATGCTTCCCTTTCAAAGAAACATGCAAAAAGACAAACAAATAGACAAAAAGGTAAAGAAACAGTCAGACAAACAGAAAAATCTGCAGACACTTGGATGAACATACAAACAGAGTGACAACATTTCAATAGACAGACATATAGACAGAAAAGACAGATATATAAAAAAAGAGAGTTCAGTCAAACAGAAAAATAACCAGACAGATATACAAACAAAAGGAAAAAATCACACAGAAAACAAAAATTGCAATACAAAATGTTGTTATCTCATGGTCCAATAATCGATGAATGAGATAACACACAAGCAACAGTCATATATCATATGTGCTTCTATCTTGTGAGAATTTCAACCAGAAACAGTTAAGAATCTTTCACTAAAAGAGGCGTTTAATAGATAAACAAATAAATCTCTTAACTGTCTATTTATTATGATGCTAGGCTACCGCTAGGCGAGATTTGAATACCCATTTTGGCCTTGGTATTAGTGACCAAGTGACGCTGTATTATAAGGTCATTATTAACCAAAAGACTCAGAATAAAAAAGCACATAAGCAGTGTTCCATCATCCCGTTCGACAGTCATAAAACGGTCCGAAAACTCTTAAAGCGCGCGCAATGCAGTATAAGGACTGTTTTAAAACAGTTTTAGTTAGATGGAACGACCGAATAACTGTCCAAAAAACAAATGCTGTTGGCGGCGTGATCGATTTACTTCAGGCATGTGATCATATGCCAGATAGTTAAATTCAAAGTCACGTGACTAAAAGAAAGGGTAGGTTTCGGTGTCTCGCGTAAAGATACATCGAAGGCAACGTATGAATTCCAGAGCACGAAATTAAAGTTGCACACAGAAAGGATTACACAATTACATGGGATTATCATAATACATTTTTAATTTTAGTTTTTTAAAATGCAGAAAAAATTACATTAATTTAATTGATATTCCCAAACTATATATTGAAATGAACCACTACAGGCTGCCTAATAAACTAAATTACCGAAAATTAAAAGGAACTTGCATTAGCACATATTTTTGGGCAAAACTTGTGAAAAAAATATTTATTTTTTCTAATATCACAAGTTTTGTGTGAAATTTATATATATTTATAAAATATTTGTGAAATTACCTACATATTATAGAAAGTCTTAATATTCACAAAGTTTTTGTAATTTTTTTCATTTTTAGGAAATACAGATCGTGATACTTCTAAGAAGTTAGGAAAAATCACATTTTGTAGCTTGTCCTTTGGAAGGTATATACTATATAGTTAATGACCTAAATGTCGATGCCTTAAAGCGAAGTCGTTTGTTCTTCCGCCAAATCTGGTGTAAAATTTCACATCCGATGTTATCCCTCTTCTTTTAACTTTTAGTTTACAGGTCACCGGGATTTGCTGCGATCGGGGTAAACTCTTATGTTTCTATTCCTATCCAATCACCTGCTAAACTAGTTTTTCTTTTTCTAAGCAGGCTACCGTATGGTTAGTAGAGCTTTTTTTCATGTGGTATACCTACAACATTCCGTAGTCCCGTAGTAATAAAAATTAAGAGGCTCTTGCAAAAAAATCAGCAGATGTTGCACAATTTTTTTTTTGGAAATTTAAAAAATATTTGCATATTTACGTAGCTTTCCCGGCATTTGGTCACGTGTTAAAATTGGTTGTGAAACTCAATTTATTTTGACAAAAATTTTAATTTTTTGGGTTTTTACTTTTTTTTAAATTTTATGGTATATTTTTATCTCAGGTGCAGTAAACTAGAGACAGGGCCGTATCTGAGGGGGGGTTTTGGAAGTTCAAACCCCCTCCGAAAATTAAATAGGAATGTGTTTTTTAAGTTTAACCTTTTTTTCATATTCAATAAACCCACAATTTTTCACTTTCCACTGGCCTAACCCCTCCCAAAATTTTGGTCCAGATACGGCCCTGACTAGAGATGTGTGTGTTTTACACACAATTTTTTCAGTGCAACATATGATAAACACAGACAAAGAAAAGAGAGCTAGGATCCAACGCCAGGTGCACCAAAAACGGTCACCCAGGAAAACATTGATGCTGTGCGCATGCTCATCATGGAAGATCAACATGTGACATATGGCGAGATTGAGGCTTCATTAAAGATTTCAAAAACCTCAATTCAAAAAATTTTGCATGAAGAATGAAAGAAAATTACTTTCTCGCTGGATACCGTATCTGTTAACCGAAGAACAGAAAGAAGCCAGGGTCAATTGGTGTCAAATTTTAAATTGCAACTTTAAGAGTATGGCGAATAATATAGATTTTAAATAAATTTAAATCAAATAAAATTTAGGTTTGATTGCATGATCTTTACCGTAACATTTCAGATCTATCTATTTTTAAGATACACAAATATGATCTAATTTATAATCTAGGAAATGTAAATAAAAATGATGGGGTTATAGTATTCGTAAAAAATATTTTATATAAAAAACACAAAAGAAAACAATTACATTAATCAATAAACTTAATTGAACATTTGTAAAATTACCTAAGGCAATCCGGTAAGTCACTGAAGATGCATATCGTAACAGAAGATATAAATACAAACATTCTTAAAGAAAACGATAACAAAATACGTGGCTAGTACCAATTTGATTCAAGAGTAAATACTGTAACAAGGGTTGGGGAGATCAAAGAAGTTATCTTGATCAGTTTATTATTCGAACAAATACAGTCATCAATTTCAATAGTAATAAATCTTAAAATTAGAGACCATCCAGTGGCACTGATTATCCCAATTAAACTACAGCAAAATAATAAAGGTAGTACAAATTACAAACAGTACATAGATTATAGAAAAACTAAAAACCAAACGCATCAATTCTATGAAATTTTAGTGAGTTGTATAAAAAATCGAAGTAAAAAAGGTTTGGATGACACAACACTTAGCTAAGCATTTAAACAGATTAATAAAACCAACAAAAGAAGATTATTTTATTAAAAAGTTTGATGAGGGAAAAGGAAACTCGAAAGTTTTTTTAAATTTATTTACAAGAAAAAAAACAACATCAATATCAAACAAATAACCAATGAACAAAATTAAATTACAACAAAGAAAAAGGAAATTGCAGAACAAAATAAAATTCCAAACAGAAACAAACCAATAATAAAACATTGTAATGATACGCTAGATCCAGATCCCATAACAACAAATGAAATAGTTCAAACATTAAAACCCCAAAAAGCACCAGAATATGATAATATAACATCTGAAACTCTGCAACAAATAGCGCCTAAACTTAGTGAACCCTTATGTTAATTTTTAACTTAATCTTTCAAATAGGGGAATGTCCAACTCAGTTTAAAAATTCAATGGTTGGGTGACAAAAACAAAACAGAAAATTACAGACTAAGTACCAATATTACAAAAGTTTTTTTACCGTTACATTATTTTTTTATTTATAAAAATGGCCAGACATCAGATAGGTAAAAAACCCACATACTTTAACCAAAAAAATCTAAACCAGACGACAAGAACCCAAAAAAAAAACAATTTGCCATTTTTCACTCTTCCTCTGGCACCCACATCAGATTTACCAAGTACTTCATTATTAATCTTATTGATTAATTAAGTATATACCGACTGTATCTCGGAACCCAGAAGGTCATCTTCAGCCACAAATGAAAACACTTCCATTTCAGGGAGGTCATTCTTGAATTTTGCGAAAATCCATAACACTGTGCAACAAAATTTAATGAAAAAATTATATCCGAGAAATTTTCGCCAGAAATTTGTTAATGTTCAGCCCCGATTCCACCACCGAAAGGTGGAATTTTAAAAATAACAAGTGCGGCATTTGTATTTTTTCAGGGTCAGCTGTCCGCTATATTTTACATGTTACTGAAAAGAGATTCTAATATATTTTGCGCTTTTTACAATATTTAAATATTGATACGTATTTCATGCGGTAAAGCATCTACAGATTTAGTTTTAAATTGTTTATGTATTATTTAGCTTTGAAAATTTTTGTATATCATGGTTGTTTTATCGATCATAGATTATTTCTATAGTTTTTCGATGTGTCGAGATATGTTTGGAAGGGAATAAAATTATCTTTTAAATTAGGTATCAACCTTGGAATACGCTGAAGAAATGAAGATGCTTTTTATGTACAATTTAAAGAATAATATTTCTAAGTGCTTGGATTTGGAGATAATATGGAGATACTTATATTAAAAGCAAAATAATTGTTTATCATTCCACATATATTTTGTATCTTGACCAAATTTTTAATATTTATATAAATTGTTCATAAATACGTTGCGATATGGGTTATCTTTTTTCGTTTACTATTTTGATTTAAAAATGGCAGCCATATTTGAACCTCCAAACGTCCCTAGAAGATGTTCAATAAAATCGGTGTAAGTCAGGGTCAGGTGTCCGCTATATTTTACATGTTACTGAAAAGAGATTCTAATATATTTTGCGCTTTTTACAATATTTAAATATTGATACGTAATGCGGTAAAGCATCTACAGATTTAGTTTTAAATTGTTCATGTATTATTTAGCTTTGAAAATTTTTGTATATCATGGTTTTTTTATCGATCATAGATTATTTCTATAGTTTTTCAAATTCTAAACTACCCCTCAGAGGTGATACTACAATTTGAGACTATTTTTAACGAGAATCCGATGACTGCACAGACTAAATTCCCAAAAAATTACATATTGTTACAAAATTTCTATGTGCTCTTTCTTTATTTCTAAAGTTAATTGGAATTTATATGACATGAAACTCACTGAGAGAAATTTATATGAGATGAAACTCACTGAGAAATGCTTACTATCATATTGCACATTAGAGTGAACCAAATCTTTGCAGTTATTTGACCTGTCAGTATTAAAAACATAAACTTAAACCGGTCGGTATCAAGTCTACAGACTCTATACTTAAACCCGGTCTAAAATCCTAAGTTTTAAGGTCTTAACAAATACTCACTGAGAGGAATTTATATGAGATGAAACTCACTGAGAAATGCTTACTATCATATTGCACATTAGAGTGAACCAAATCTTTGCAGTTATTTGACCTGTGAGTATTAAAAACATAAACTTAAACCGGTCGGTATCAAGTCTACAGACTAAACCCGGTCTAAAATGCTAAGTTTTAAGGTCTTAATAAATACATACTGATTTTTGTGTCTAAAATCTCTCGCCTGGCGGTTCGTGGTTTTACTTACATGCCTCGGGCGTTAAGCGCTTCCTTTACGACATCTAGGTGCATTATGTTGTATTATTTAATGGTTTTAAAAAACAAACACACTGAAACCTGATTTAAGAATTGGGCACCAGAAAACCTAAAACCGACTTGAGACGCGCTAAAAGGTATGTATTTAATTATTGATTGATCTTCTGCTCTTGTGAAAAAAAAATAGCTACCTGAGATGGATCATTTATCAAAAAACACAAACTGTTAAACGTTCTAAAACAAAACAACTAGGTACTAAAAAAAGTAGAATATAAAAGCAAAAGCGCACAAAGATATGATCATCTCCAGACAAAAACGTGGAATAAAAAAAAAATATGGTAAATGGATCCATGACGGATCTGATACCTTCCTAGCTCATTAGCACACTCCAAGTAAACTCCATGCTATATCAGCCCTGAAAACAGTTTTTATAATTATCTCAAAAACGAAAGCTCTTATGAAGTTTTTGGTTCGGTTCAGTAACACAAATTATTGATAAAAATATGTTCTACTGTATTCTGAAAACCGCATATTGATAAGATGCTCCGTTAAAAAGTTAGCTCGGTCTACCAAACTGTCTCGATCGTGTGCAAAGAGTCGTTTTCAAACCTTGTTGTTTAAATAACTATTACCGAACGGCGTGCGGTAAAGTAATTACGTTACCGAACGCGAGTAGGTAAAAATATTTTTTAAAAGTCAAATAAATTATTGGGATGACATATATTTCTCAACTCTCGACTCAACAATCATTTAGTTGATTTAAGCACTTAATTTGTTACTGTAAATAAATTATGCTAGGCTTAAATATTTTCTTAATTTGCTTGTTTGCCCTATGCAAGGTTGCAAAGGGATTTCCTTAATCTCGGGATATCCGTGTTTTAATATGTCTAATCCGGGGATCAACTAAAAAAAAAGTATGTCCAAAAACAAACATAAAAGGCTGAAAAAAAATTAAATTAAAAAAATTATAGGTACCTATTATTTAAAAATTAAGAAAAATACATGTCTGAGTTCGTATGCTTGCTTTGATGCCTACGTTTATCTAGGTCTATTGTGGCTCACTTTTTAGTGGTTTCTCACCACTGTATACCTAGTCCTGCGAAAAGGATAGCTATCAGTTTGGGTGAGACACTGTTCGGATCTTCTGAATCAATCTGAGGTTTCCCGAAAGTGTTCTGACGTAAACGTGCAATAGCCGGACATTCGCACAGTCTATGTCTGACTGTTTCGTCATCTTCATGGGTGCATGGGTACTCTTAGTCGATAGTGACCCGTAAAAAGTTCAGTTACTAAACGGATCTCCTGTGAGGTAAGTCCAATGATGTTCCTGGTTCTCTTTCTACAACGTCCTTTAATGAACTCTTTGGAGCGAGCCAGTTCTGGTATATTTATCCAGTATTGTTGGAAACTATTCCCCATTCATTTCAATATGGTTGATTTAGCAGTATTGTATGCTATCCCCAGGACTGGTTCGTGACCGAAAAATTCAACAGATATCGTGTCGCTTCCCTACGCCTAATTTTAGTCGGTGAAAGAAAATTTAATTGATAACATTGTTTTCCAGTTTCGAATAATTGGACTCTGGGTTCATGTCTCTGTTGTACTTTACAATTCAGATTATAATCACTTAATTCGTAATTTTGACAAAACTTTTCTCAGACCTCAAATGTCATGTTCGCAAAATCTGCTGAATTTGCCCAGGCATACATATTCTCCTTATCTACACTAAACACACTATGTACGGTATATGCAAAAAACATTAAATTTTACTATATAAGGAGATAAGATAACAAAAAGACAAATGGTGATCGTTTATTTAAAATCTTGTCGGCCCGCTATAGACACAGTCGATAAAAAAATAACGAGAATTTGAAAAAAAAAATCATATTTGAGAAAGTTGTTTTTTTTTATTTCTTAGGGGCGCATGAGTTAAAGTAAACCATGGGCGCACCCATGGGCTCAAGGTTCGCCCTTCCCCATGGCAAAATTTTTTAAAGCACTTTTGACATATTTCAAAAATAAAATAGCATAAAACACGGCCCCCCCAAGACATATTCCTGGGTGCTCGACTGAGCAAACTTTCAAAAGCGGAAAAAAATTTACAAGCCTGAAAAATGCGGATGTACAGGATAATCAAAATTTGGCTTGTACTTCCAAAAGTAAAAAAAGTGCATTCCTCTTCGAAAATAAGGTAAAAGATAAAAATCGTTAATACATCAAGCCGTTTTTAACTGGAGTTATTTGAGAGGGGGTATAAATTTTTTTATTTATGATAACTTGAAAAACATTTCATGTAAAAAAAGCCAAGTACGCGAAAATGGCATTCGGTAAAAAGAATTGAGATAAAAGTAAAGCCAAGTTCTCCAATACAAATTTCAAAATGAAAGGTTCTTACTAGTTTGGAAATGTTTTTTGAAACTTTGCTATTACAGCCAAACTTCTTTATGTTCAATTTAGCACTGTGCCTAAGGGTCATTTACAGCCGTAATAGAAAGTAGTGGCAATTTCGACGGTTTTTTGAAATTTCGTAACTACTTTACTACTTTATGGAATTCCATAAAACTTGGAGGGGTTGTTAAATCCATAAAGATCTACGACTGTGCAAAGTTTGAGATTCGTAGCTTATTCCGAAATAGAGTTTTAGATAGGTCAAATATCGGCTGAAATGTTTCAAGAAAAGATGGTACTGCGCGCGAACTTGGCGAGGCTCTGCCGTGCCCTCAGATTTGGGTTAAATTGCATTTTTGTAGTTTTTTTTTAATAAAGAATTAAATATGCAAACTGTCTGTGTGTGTGTGAGAAATAATGTAGGTTGGTATTTTTCTTCTATTTTTGAAATAAGCGAAAAATATCTTTAAAATGACTTATTAGGCCCAATATTTTATTTTTTTAATATTTTTCATAAACTGATTTTTTTTACTTATGCATATTATAGGGATTTACAAGTTAAAATGTCGACCCTATGTTAACTGCTGTTCTGCATCTAATTGAATATTGTAGTTTTGGACCGAAACATAAAATATCGAAACATAAAATATCGAAAACACAAAATATCGAAAATACAAAATATTGAAAACATAAAAAATATCGAAACCACAAAATATCGAAACTTCATTTCATCGAATTAAAAATATCAAAACCATAAAATATCTAAACCACAAAACATCGAAATTACAAAATATCGAAATTACAAAATATCGAAAATACGATTTATCGAAAATACAAAATATCAAAAATACAAAATATCAAAACTACAAAATATCGAAAATCCAATATAATAATCATAAAATGTCGAAAATACAAAATTTCAAAACAAACAAATATCGAAAATACAAAATATCGAAAACAAAAAATATCGAAAATATGACCCTGCAGTAACTTTTTTTTAAATAAACTTTTCTGCCTTCTTTCCCGGGATCCTAGAGGCTGTGAAACCAAATGGAACCAAACCAAACCAAAACATTTTTTTGACAAATTATTTCCCTAAATTAGCTACATTGTTCTACTTTTGGGAGGTCGAAATTAGTATTTTCTTAACATTTGTCAATTAATCGCAAACGTATCCTAACCGGTCCAGATACCCCCTGACCTTTTTCCACCAAAAAAAACGCTGTATTTACAAAGGTTACAAAGGGCCGGAAATCTAATTCAGGGAAATAATTTTTCGGAAAAATGTTTCGGTTTAGTTGGGTTCGGTTTGGTTTCACACCCTCTAGGGTCCCAGGAAAAAAGTCAGGGAAGTTTTTTTTTTCAAAAAATATGTTAGAAAGAGAATGAATGAATTATATGATTTGTAGCCAGATAGGTCTAAAAAAATGTTCTTCTTCAAAGAAATTTTCGTTCGAAATGTTCTCAAACAAATTTACGTTTAAAGAAAAACGTTTTCGATCAAATTTGGCTTTTATAATATTTTCTATTTTTAACATTCTTTGTTTTCGATATTTTGTGTTTTCGATACTTTGTGTTCTCGATATTTTGTTTTTTCGATATTTTGTATTTTCGATATTTTGTTGTTTCGATATTCTGTTGTTTCGATATTTTGTTATTCGATATTTTGTGTTTGATATTTTCTGGTTTCGATATTTTGTAGTTCGGATATTTTGTATTTGATATTATTGAGCTAGGACTCGTCTCCATCTGTAAACAAAGTTATAACATCCCGCAATGCATTGCAGAACAAAAGACATTTTAACATGTAAATCTCTATGATACATGATAAAAAAATACTGTATAACTTGTGTGATCCGTGGTATAAATAATGTTTCTGTTTTTATTTGATATTTGAGTCTTGTAGTTGGTAAAAAATAGACCACTCTGTCCCTCCTCCTGAATCCGCCACTGGTACAGTGACATTTTTGTGGTGAATTTAACTCTGAGTACGCGCATAAGCTAGGAAATCTCAGAGATAAAAAAAAACATTTTCAAAAGTGATTTAACTCTTGGGATATTTTCTAGACTATGAACCTGCTTGAAACTGATATTATCAAAAAAAACGCACACATAGCGTTTTTGTGTACTGAGTAACTTGGTTAGATACCTATAGTGCTAGCTGATAGTGTCATTTGTACCCGGTCTTAAAGATTAAAAAAACGTTGCAGCCTTACTAATGGATACAATTTAGAAAAAATATATTAAAAAAAAACCGTAAAAAAATATTAGAATATAATACTTTATTAAGTATTTTAAAACCGAAAAAACGTGTGTATTTTTGGTGTGGTGTGTAGTTTTTTAAAAATATAAAATGGTGAATTAAATATGATTTAAAAATGGTAAATATTATGGAATATAGTGATAACAATACTCCTATTAGTGACAATTTCTCTATTAATTCAAACGGAACGTAAGTTAAAATATTTGACCTCAAAAACCTCGATTAAAGTATAAAGCCAGATTCCAACGGCACGAGATGCGACAAACCTGGTTCGTGGATCGGGTTCGTGTATGCTTGCGATCCTTTGACTCTTGTTCATTTAACGATAAGCACTGTTTTTATTATTCGAACTACCATAGTATTGTCTAGAAGCTGAATTGCTTCTACATTCACGCATGTCGATGGAGTTTTGATTTTTAAGTCCCGATGAAGGTCACCATTTCGAAGGTACCAAGGTGCATTCACAACGTTTCTTAATACTTTATTTTGAAATCTCTGTAAAACTAGAATGTTACTCTCTTTAGTACAACCCCCTAGTTGAATACCATAATATGTTCATACTGGTTTCAGTATTTGTCTGTAAAGCAGTAACTTATTATGAGTTGTTAAATAGGACTTTCTTCCATTTAGCCAGTTCATTTTTCTATACCTTATCTCAAGTCCTTTTTTTTTAACATGTGCTTTCTAGCGAAATTTGGCATCAAGAGTTACAGCGAGATATTTTGCCTGATTTGAGTATGCTACGGAAATATTGTTAATTTACATACAATACAATACATTTTTAACAAACGTGGAATTTCGTACCCGTGAATTTAAAAATCAAACAAGTTTCGTGGCTAATCAGGCAAAAAGGAGTTTTTTTGTTTCCCTTATTTTTTTCCGTGGGTAGCCTGAACGCTTAACCTCAGGGGGGTCCAAGATCTAATGGACACCTAATAAGTGTTGACAGTTAACCGTTTCGTCCTTATGGGACTCCTCAGAACACTGCTGGTCAATGTGACAAATCTTGCGAAGTTAATCAGACGGTTTTGTCTCTAATTAAATGTAATTAGTGAGCGAACTATAGCAAGAGGCGCAATCTACCGAGATACTGATTAACTTCGCAAGATTTGTCACATTGACCAGCAGTGTTCTGAGGAGTCCCATAAGGACGAAACGGTTAACTGTCAACACTTATTAGGTGTCCATTAGATCTTGGACCCCCGTGAGGTTAAGCTTTCAGGCTACCCACGGAAAAATATAGGGGAAACAAAAAAACTCCTTTTTGCCCGATTAGCCACGAAACTTGTTTGATTTTTAAATTCACGGGTACGAAATTCCACGTTTGTTAGTATTATTTGGCTTAAAAATTCCGTTGATTGACGTTCACTGTCTTGAAGACGGGTAAAAATGCAATCTGTGTTGATCCGGCCTGAAAGACAAAGAGCTGTCGTAGGTCACGGACTATAAGTTGTTTTCTTTTATTTGCATTCGATCTTTTCATTGATCGATATTGTATAGCAGTGTTTTCGCCTGCTTTTGGTTTTTTGTTTCTCTCGTATCTCGGTAGATGGCGCCTCTTGCTATAGTTCGCTCACTAATTACATTTAATTAGAGACAAAACCGTCTGATTAACTTCGCAAGATTTGTCACATTGACCAGCAGTGTTCTGAGGAGTCCCATAAGGACGAAACGGTTAACTGTCAACACTTATTAGGTGTCCATTAGATCTTGGACCCCCGTGAGGTTAAGCTTTCAGGCTACCCACGGAAAAATATAAGGGAAACAAAAAAACTCCTTTTTGCCCGATTAGCCACGAAACTTGTTTGATTTACATTTTTGTTTGTAAAATCAACCTGAAGTAATTTGGTTTCATTTAATTTTATTCGTCACTTTGTGGTCCTCCAACTGTTAACTTCGGTGACTACATCCTGGAGTTTTTCTATGCATTCTTCAATAGATTTTTCTACCGTCAATAAACCAGTATCATCGGCAAAAGTGGCAATTTTCTGGGTTTGATATATCGCAAGTAATTAATAAGTATAAATAAGGGCCTAGTAGGCTACCCTGGGGCATGCCTGCTTGAATTTTTCTTAAATTTAAGTATGAATCTTCCTGTTTTTCTCTGAAATGTTTATCAGATATGTATGATTCCAAAATATCCAAATATTGTTTTGGCAGAAGTCCACCAATGTGAGCTCATAAATTGTCTATAAAGGCCACTAAATAAGCAAGACGAGGAACACCAATAGAAGAAGTAATAATTTCCGAAACACCTTTACCTCACTTATCACGTCTTTCTTTTCTTTCTAGATTTTTATCTGAATTCTTAGTATTTTGTTACGGCCTTTGTAATCAGTAAGCCAGTCGTGTTTTATTGCTGGTACGCCTACACGCAAACACAGTGCGTCTAGTATAAAATGAATTTTATAATCACTTACTTATACAGGGTGACCAGAAAACTTGGCTTTACTTTTATCTCAATTCTTTTTCCGGATTACAATTTTCGCGTACTTGGCTTTTTTTACATGAAATGAGCCATCACAACAGGCTTTTTGAAAGGATTTGGATAATATTTAAGTTTTAAAGTAGTAATATATGCGGAACATTAATCAAAACTTAATGCCTTATTAAAAATGTTTTTAATTTTTTCCTATAGTTTTATCATAGTTTCTATCAGTCTTCTAAAGCTCAGCTTTTAAGCGTTCCTGGAAGTGGGTAATGTTATTTTACATAACTTTACATTTATAGGGGAGGGAAGTAAATTAAAATGTTGGTGTTTTTATTTTTTTTTAATAGTTTTATCACAGGTCCTATCGGTCTTAAAAGGTTTCCCCTCTAGCGTTTCTGGAAGTGGGCAATGTTACTTTTACAAAACTTTACAATTATAGTGGAGGGAAGTTAATTAAAATTTTGCGGTTTTTTAATTTTTTTTTACAATTTTATCAGATTTCCTATTAGTTTGCCAAAGCTCAGCTCTCTAGTGTTTCTGGAAGTGGGCAATGTTACTGCTGCATAACTTTAAATTTATAGGGGAGCACACAGGCGGATTTCACGAAAAAGCTGGTCAAAACCTAAGATTCATTTAGAGCCCCCTAAAATTGCATATAGTTATAAAAAAATATATGATTTATTGTTTAAAAAAGATAGAAGAGAAAAATTCTTTAAGGACCCCGCACAAAAAAATAAAATTTGGAACTTTACCAATTAATTAAAATGCTTCCTAAAAAATCCTTGAAACCAGAATTTTGGCTGTATAAACTTTTACAAGATATTAAAATATTTGATTTTAATAATTGCAGAGCTCCATGAAAAAAGTTTTAACCAGCATGTAGGTATGTAAAATTCGCAATTGCATAAAACAATGTGATATTTTTGCAAAAAAAGTTAATTGAACTATTTCCGTTTTTTCTGACTTTCGTTATCAATAAAATATATTGTCTAGCAAGAAAAACACTCTGCCAATATATGGGCACCTAAGCTCACACTAGGTACTATAGTTATAGTGTACATGTAAGCTAATATAACTAAAAAATGAAACATATTTGATTCCACTCCAGACTCAATTACCTTTCGTTTGATACCACACAAGCCATATTTTGACTTAAATTCTAATTTTTAAAATCTACCCTCACCCTTTAAAAAAAACTAAAATGTATTCTGTTTAATTCCAGACTCAATTACCTTTCGTTTGATATGACACATGCCATATTTTCCCTTAAAGTCTAATTTTTCAAATCTACTCCCACCCTTTTTTTAAAATAAACTAAAATTTATTTTGTGTAACTCCAGACTCAATTACCTTTCGTTTGATATCACACACGCCATATTTTCACACATACTCTAATTTTTTTAATCTACCCCCACCCTTTTATTTGGCTTGCGCCGAACAGATATACACACACCTAAATACACACCTAAATACACACGGACACGCACACGGACAGACGTCACGATAAAATTGCTAAGACACAATACACCAAAATAACATATTTTCAGTGTTATCTCAATTTTTTTTTGTTCTCGAAAATAATACTTTCTCTAGCCATTGCTGCGCGGGCTAGGAAGGTAAAAATGAACTCAGAATACATGTGACATAATAAGTATACTTTTGATTTATAAAAACCATTGTTATTAAAGCTAAGAAAACTTATGTATTAATTTATGCATATTATGTAGGTATTTCTCACTGGACAATTTTTTATATACACGAAAAGAAATTTTAACTTTTTTACTTGATCCGCAGAACTTCGCAGCTGAAACTGACTTTGTTACTTAGAAAACATACGCATGCACTTAATAGGACTAAACATGTCAATAAAGTTGGATGAAGTTGAAACATTTAGTCAAGTTCTATTTCAGAAAATGAAAATTTAAAAAGTTTTCTGCAACGGTTTAAAATATTACCAATAAAATAAAAAACAATGTTAAATACGTACAATAAATAGCTACATACCTCCAGATTCAAAATCGATGTTCAAAACAATTATTTTTAATAATAGGCGCAAGTTTTAAAAGGGCTTTTTAACCATCAACTTTTGTAAATTTAAGTAACGCAAATAACATACAAAATTAAATGGAAGTTTCATCTGTCATTACTATGGCATTTGTTTTTTAAATTAGGTGTGACATGGTTACGGCCTAGCATGATCATCAGTAATTGCACTAATAGCAATTTTACAATTAAACAGGGCTTTTTAGTGTTTAGGGGTTATGGCCAGCTTTTTCTTAAAACCCGCCTGTGTGGGGAGAGAGTAAATTAGAATTTTGGGGTTTTTTGAATTTTTCCAAGGGTGTGGTCATAATTTTATTCAGTCTATCAAATTTCGGATTTGTAGCATGTCTGGAAGTACAGTAGAATTTTGATGATCTATACATGAGTGAATGAGTGAGTGGCAATTTCGACGTTTTATGTAAGTCCATGAAACTTAAAGAGGTTGTTAACTATATGAATCTACAGTGTGCAGTGTTTTGTAGCTCATTCCGAAGAAGAGTTTTAGATAGGTCAAATATGGGCTGACATGTTTCAAGAAAAGATGGTACAGTAGTTTACGCAAACTTGGCGGGGTACTGCCGTGTCCCCAGATTTATCAGGTAATTAGACATTACCTAATAGAAGCAAATTCTTCTCTTCATCCCCTCCCAATTCTTGCTCCGCCATGCCAAGTGGAATGAATTTTATTGCATAGACTTCAACGCAGAATTGTCGATACTGTAACGAGAGCTTGTTTGTTTTCTTGCCAACCCTGGTGTATAATTTCCCCTCCAATGTTTCCGTGCTTCTTTTAATTTTTAGTTCGTGGGTCACCGGAATTTGCTGAGATCGGGGAAATTCTTGTTCTAAGCGGGCTTCCCAATGGTCAGTATAGCTTTTTCCCATATGGTATATCACTATGTACATCATTATATACTGGCCAGACTGAATAGTACCAGGCAGGGCTATCACAAAGGACGGGCCACGATCTACAACTTTGTTGACGTCACAGCTGATGGTGTTTAAAATATTGAAGTTGCGGAATGACGGTTAATGAATATTTGATTTTTTTTTAAATAAAGTCAGCCGGTTTTGACATTATTTTTACTATATTCTTGTAAAACATTTGTTGAAGTGTAAACTTCTTTAGGCGCGTTTAGCAGTTTTTGTGGGTAGTGAATTGAACTGAGCCGTCAGGCTCGGCTATGTAACGCTCATTCGGGTGAAGTCGGCTCGACTAACTGTGAAAGGAACATTCAGCGAGCGATATGATGATGCAGATGAAGGTCAGTTTTATTAATTTCACCTTGTTGAAGTTTACACTTCTGCCGTGTGGTCTTAAGCATACACAATTTTTTTTTAATGTATAGTAATCGTTAATCCAGAGCCGCTTCATTAGGTAACACAAAAATTAAATTTAAAGCAGAAGCGAATGTGTTTGTTTCTGCGTGGAAAGTAATCGACTCACCTACACCTATTTGTTTATATTCGGCAACTTTTAAAACTTATTTAGATGTGTTTACATAAAAATTACATCAAAATTTATTTTTTTGTAGTGTAATTTTGTTTTAAAAAATTAACACTGGTATTTTTGGATTTTAAATGAACTTTATTGTAAAAAACCATTTAAAAATCTAAGAAGTTTTACAATCTTCTTCTTTCATCCTTACAAAGTTTGGTAGAATATCGGTTTAGTGTCTGGGAATATTTAACTAAAATTTCGCGAAAATCTCTAGGACCATTTTGAAAATATCACAAATCCCAACAAACATTTAAAGTTGTCACGACGAAACCCCAACTAGAAAGAATTTCTTAAAGGTAACCGCAACGTATTCCCGCTACGTCTCAGTATACCATACAGCTACGTGTTAATTCCCTAAGTGGGGAACCAATTTCTGGTTATGACTACTAGGCCAAGTGTTTAAAGTCACTGTAGTAACAACTACACTACTACGTCGCAGCCAGGTATCTACTACGTCGTAGAGGCTGTTTTTTTTCCGTAATGGTATAAAAGTAGCGATGTAGTTGCAAATAACATAATCGTTTCTTTTTGGTAGAATTATTATAATACAATATAGAACACAACAGTAAACAAACACGCTCAGTTTTTTAGTTTGGTTATGTCTGTAATATGTACTATGTTATCTAGAATTACGAGATTTATTTATTATGTTTATTGCAAAAAATAGGCGCGCCTGCAAAATTTAGCCGTTTTCTGGTAGCTGATGGAATATTTTCGTTGTGGTTTTTGAGGTTATGTTTTTATAATTGGCAGATAATCCGACCAAATGGTTTTTAATATGGATATTTGGTAAAGCTTTTATTAATTTGTGTACGAAAAACTATATCTTTGTAAAATGGGCTTCAAAACTAAAATAAGAAAAACAATTTTTCTGTCCTTCAAAAAAAAACATGGCGTAAAAAATTATTCCTTCATAGAGGGGAGAGCTACTTGAAAGTGAGCCTAAGTTACGGCTACGTATCACTTACTACTTTTGTGTCTCCATTCCCTTATAGTTCTAGATAGCACATTGAAATTTCTACCTCATCCGTTACGGGAACGTGTTACCGACTTTTCTCCGCAACTAAAAAATTACTAGAGGGTGTCAGCAACCGCGCGGGTAAGCAAATCACGACGTTCAAGTTATATGGCCGATTGGACCGTCAGCAACAGACGTCACTTGTCATTGACATTTAAGGAGGATCAACAATAAAAGTTTTAAACAAATTATTTTGTTTTACAATATTATCAACAAACTCAGGTAAAAAAACTTTAAAAATGATAGTGATAGATTAGTATTTATTAACAAAGAAATAAGAAAACACATAGATAATTTTTACGCTTTTACAATAAGGCCTAGTTTATGTTCTGATCAAGGATGTATTCATGGACTTATGGCCTCGTCTAACCTAGTTGGAAAGTTATTAATTGGAATCAAAACAAATAATTTTAACTATAAAATCTGAGTTATTTATCACATTATTTTTTTTTAATTTTAGATCACTGCTTGTAGTAACCAGAAATGCTAAAGAAGTATTGCAATTGAACTAACTCTATGAGTTATGACTAGCTGCTAAAGGCCAATGAGGTCTCCTTATCACCATTGGGGTACATGATAGGGACTGCAACGAATGCCCAACCACCATGTATTCTTATAAATAGATCACTCGACAACATGTTTATTATGCAATGCCTTTATGATATCAACAATGAAAACAATCATTCATTGCCCTACTGAACCTACTTAACCAAGGATTTGCTGAGATGATCCAGACAAATTTTAAGTTGACTTCTTTCCTGGTTGATTTCAGGTCAGCCTTTGTCATTCTCAATATATTTAAAAGCCATACTTTTAATGTTTTAATCAATTATTGTAATAAGTTATTTTAAATGAAATAAATAAAAGTTGTTTATGTAGTTTTTTATTTAAAAAATTATCTAGAGGGGGCAGTGAGGCCCGGTTTCCACCTATGTGTGCCCACCCTGATTCAAAAAATGTATCACACAACGGGCCATAGATTGACTTATTTAAATGCAAGGTCACCTAATGAGATTTTTTAAGCAATGTGGGCACACATAGGTGGAAACTGAGTTTTAAACATGGGGGGCGTTGTTTTTGAACCTATCTATCTAGTTATAAAACCTTATTTTTTTGCTCAGGTGCGTAATACCACATGTGTCTTGTATTTTTTATGTAATTCTCAGGAAAAAGGGAGGAACATGCCACCCCCCCCTCTGGGACCTCCACTGACATGACCATTAAATAAAACAAAAGACATCAATTTTTTGGATGTACAGGGGTATAGTATTCTAAAGTGGTATAGGCCCTAGTGAACCTCGATGCATCACGACCACATGTGGGTCTCTACTGACTACAACAAAAAATGATTTAGGATTAACGCATTGCCACATGTACAGGAGTATTCATTATGAATACTTGTGGGGATAGTGGATCTCATGGGGATCGTGGGGGGGTTACATTTATAATGGATGCCTGACACAGCTCAATGTGTAAGGAAAAAACTTATGTTCTTTATTTTAATTTCAGAGTAGGTAGGTAGTACTAATAATAACATTTTGTCAAATTAAATTCAAACAATTTTTTGTTCTTTAGTTCAAACTAGGCCAGAGGTTTCTGTAAAAGTTCTCGGATTCTCCTGTATACCTATCTTCCCAAAATCTGCTGTATTCACATTTGTAGAGGTTTCCTCGTCTTTGAAAATGTGGATCCTGTAACAAAAAAAGGAAATTTTTATACATGGGGCTTCTGCGATGTGTTTGAAGATATAATATTTAAAATATTTGCCTACAGATATCATTATTCTGAATAATGAAAGCCAATAAAAAGGGCGTATTCCCCATGGTTCATAGCTCTCTCCCTTACCTATTTTCCTTTGGTTTACCTGCCTTCATCATTTCTCTATGTAGATTGTACTTGATTGCAGATTATTTGCACTATAATAAACTTGAAGGCTTCGTTGTTTTGTGGCATCATTCATCAAAAAGCCATTTTAACAGAAGCACAGATTAGGTTGAATAAGATTAGTAAAAAACAGAAGACCAAAGCCATTTTTTATTTGTTTATAAATCAAGACACTTTTTGAGGTCTGCCTATTATACTGACCCGAATTTTACTGACTTGGATATTACTGACCAACGATTTTTTATACTATTTCACGTCAGACTAAATTGCATAGGGTCCAAACAAATCATAACTAATAAATAAAAGCTTCTACCACTGCCATACAGTTACCTATTTATCTATTATTTAGTTACAGCTCAGGTTTTTAGCAAAAATACCTTTAATTATTAGATTCTACACCAACTACTACTACCTTCGCTTAGCATCTATTACAAAAAAACCAACTACTACCACCTTCACTTAGATTCTACCCCTAAAAAACCAACTACTTCCACCTTTGCTTAACTTCTAACAACAACTTCTCCTAGCTTTCACCCATTAACGTATTAACCGGAGGAGACTAGGAACTGAACAAAAAAATCGGCCGTCTAGATAAACAATTTGTTTTAAAAAACGTACTTCTGCAGAAAAGAACTCATCGACTATTTTTGTTTAGTCCATAGAAAACTCTATTTCCTTTCTCTTTAAGAATCACCAAAACTATCCTATCTTTCCTTTACTTTTATTTCTTTTTTAAACCAATGCAACGGAAAAAGACGAAACTGTTCTTCTTACAAACCCTTACCAGATTAATTATACACCACCAAATATGGATATATAACAAGCGGTGGTCACTTTAACTTGTGCTTCCAGCATGTATTTTGCTACTCCTTCGTTTTCCTTTATTAAACCAGTGCGAGAGAAAAAAACAAAACTATTCTCGATTACAGTCCCTCACTAAAACAAAGGAATTAGAAACATGCCGCAATCGTCTAGGCCCGCGTAAAGTATCTTATTTTGTTCCTCTTTTGTTAAACCGATGCGAGAAAAAGAGACAAAACTATTCTTGATTAGAAGGTAGTCCCTTTGGACCCATTAGTATTTTGTACAGTGTCAAATGCGGCGTTTCTGTCCTGTCTCTTTACGGTTCGGAATTGTTTTCGTGTTTTTTCTTAAAATATATTTTCGATATGGACTCAAAATTAATCTTAAAAGACTTTAAAATGATGTGGGAGTGTATTTTGTGCTAAAATCTCGACCATCTTAATCCAGAAGTTTCGTTTTACAAGTAAGTTAAATAACTTGTTTGACCTTCAAAACAAAACAAAGACCAGTGCCGTAGAGGTCAATATAAAATCAGAAAAAAAATATTAGGCTATTATATAAATAATTATTTATTTGTTAAAAGTGTTTAAACATAAGTTTAGTTAAAAATGTACAGGGTGTCCCATGTTTTGGGGTTTTGATACTTTTAACTGAACTACGAGCCTTGATTTTCAACAGATAAGGTAAAAAAGGTATCTTATTAATATGGAAAGTAATTTTTTTACGTATACCTTTTTTATTTAACCGTTTTTTTTGTGTAAACAGTTTTTTTAGATTTGGATCGAGGCAAGTTTTTAGGTTGGGTTAGTCCTTTTTACCTACTCTGAATTTTTAAGGTTGTCTAATCTAAAATAAAATACACCAAGCTAAAAGCATCCTAATCAAACATCTAAAAAGTGTAAAGACGAGGTCTATGCAGATTTGTTTTTAACCCTATAAAATGTCAGCAAAATTTTATATTCAAAAAATTTAAAAACAATAAACTATAGTTACCTACTTATTATTTTTTTCATTGTTAAATAAAATCCATTTCTACGGATGATTGTTATAACACAAAAATTGATTGCCATTTATTTAAAAACGAAAAGTAAATTTCGGCCCTGGTATCTAAATAACCCTATTTTTTAGATCATTTATAAAATATTTTTTGTTCCTTATTTATAACTATAAGCGAGACGATATAAATATATGTTTTTTTATTTAACTCATTTTAAATGTTAAATAAAAAAAGTTATTTTTCAAAATACTATCAGCATTAAGTGATGTGTCAAAAAATAAAACTGGCAAATAAAATTAATTTTTTAAACAAAAATGATATTTTGTTCAAATTGCATTGCAAAAATATTCTGTTTAAAAGACAATTTGATTTGACATTTTGTTCAAAAATTACTTTTTTAAATGACATTTTGTTCAAATGGCGTTTTGGTTGAAATCATCTTTTTCAAAAATATTTTGTTCAAACATCCACCTGATAAAAAAACTTTTGGTTGTTAAAAAATTAGTTTTTCAAATGACATTTTGTCGAATGGGGTTTTCTTTCGAAAACATTTTTATAAAAACATATTATTTTCGAATGACTTTTTTTTCAAACATTTTGTTTGAATGTCAATCTGATTGAAAACATTTTGTTAAAAAATATCTTTTCTACATGACATTTTGTTCTAAAGCAGTGGGTTTGTATGACATTTTGTTCAAATGGCAGAAAGCATTGAGTTTAAATAATATAATGTTCAGATTTTTTAGTTTCAAAAATATTTTGTTCCAATGACGATCTGATGGTACACTTTTTATGAAAATATCTTTTTTATATTATATTTTTTTGAAAAACATTTTGTTTAATGACATTTTGTTCAACATTTTTAAATGAGAATCTGTTTAAAAACATGTTCAACTGTGTTTTTAAAACATTTTGTTCAAATGATAAACTGACCGAAACCATTTTGTTCGAAAACATCTTTTTTAAGTGACATTTTGTTCGAGTTGCATTTTTTTCGAAAACATTTTGTTTGAGAATCTGATAGAAAACTTCAAAAATTGCTTAAATTCATACGACATTTTGTCAAATTGTTTTGTTCAAAAATATCTTTTTTGAATTTTGTTTGAAAGCAGTGTGATTGATTGGCATTTTTTTCGGAAACATTGTGATCGATATTATGTTCAAATGATCTCTTTTTTGAAAACATTTTTAATTTCTTGAAATGGATACGTTTGCGATCAACTGATTAGAGTTCAGTGTGGTTAGGTTAACAGGTTAGGATCAATTGATAAAGCTACCACCGATTGCGACCTCCCAAAAAGAACACACAGGAGCTAGTTTTTCAAAGAGTTTTCTGTTTGAAGAAAATGTTTTTGAACCAAACGTTATTCAAACAAAATGTCATTCAAAAAAGATATTTTTGAACAAATTGTTAAAAAAAATGTCAATTGAACAAAACATCATTCGAAAAAGATGTTTTTGAAAAAACTATAATAAAGCAATTACACAGAACAGAAATTGATATGTTGCACTTTTTTCCAGTTTCTTTTCTAATGAAACTGCTGATGAAAACCGAGATGGTAGTACGACGGAATAAGTGTCGCATTAACTTTTCTCAAAATAACTCGCTTTAAAAAAGAGTTGTTTTTTAGGTACATATTTTTTGTGTTTTTGTAGACACACCTTTAATCTTACTAAAAGGGACAAAACCACCGTCGTAGGAGGCAGTAAATACAAATATATTTGCAAGAAATTTTAAATTCAGGGAAAATTGAAAAATGTAGAGTAGCATAACCAAAAAAACTATTTTAGTTCTGGCCATGGTTACTATCCTAATTAACACAAATGGGTAAAAGTAACCCCACTAATGGGGTACATCTTAATAAATCCACAAAGTAAGCAAATTGTCTCCCTATCAAAGCAATAAATTGAGGGCTTTTTCAAAAAAAGTCCAAAATATCCTTATCCAAATAGAGCTCTTTTACTTTTTTACAATATTACAACCAATTTTTTATAAAAAAAGGAACTAAAATTATATTTACTTTTTTATATACAAAAGAAAAGTATTCACTACACATATTATCTAGCTTTAAAATTGTAATAATGGGGGTGATGTAATTGTCGCTAGGAAAAAGAGAACCTTTAATACCGTTTTCGGCTGCTGGAGACGACTTCACAATTCTCGGTGAGTACCCCGGTTCGAAAATCAAGTGGGCTCAAGTTATTATTAGAGCCTGACTCCTATTTTTAATGTTCGACTTCTGTATTTAAGAACATAATCTCAACAATGCTATTAATGTAAATTTTTATTGTCTATGGGTATCTATTCAGCTGTAAACTAAATTAAATTGCTTGTTTTAATAAGTTAGGTATTTACTTTTAATAAATAAATATTTTGCCGCCGTCACTGGTAAATCGATCGACCATAAAGAATAAACATACGTCTGCTGTGTGTCGCACAGCGTTGCCATCGTCTTTCCAAAAAATATTTCTATTCTTTTCCAACTTATTGAAGCATCTAGGGGTCAAATCGAATTGTTTTGATGAATGAATTTTTGCCGCGGTTCCTGGTCTCCTCCGGTTAATACGTTAATGCTTTCACCACAAAAAAATCAAGTACTTCCACCTTCCCTTAGGTTCTACTACGGTAGTTGATTTTTTGATGGTAGAAGCTAAGCCTAAGCGAGGGTGGTAAAAGCTAAGTGAAGGTGGTTTTTGGGATAAAACTGAGTTGTAGTTAAGTGATAGGTCAGTAGAGCTGTTTAGAAGTGGTACTTCACTAACACCTGTTAACTTAAAAGTTAATATTTGTTTTTACTACAAATTAGGCGGTTTTTTATCGAAAATACGTTGGTCGTTAAAATGATGGTCAGTAAAATAGAAATTCCCTTTTGCTATGGCACTGTCTCTTTTCTTCTCAGTAAATTTACTCTGTCTCGCGCTCTCTCTCACACACACATAAATCAGTACTGTCGTCTTGACGTCGGTTGCTGCGTTTCTATGGCGTTTCAACCAGGTTTCAACTCAGTTTGTTTTATTATTTATGATTTAATTAATTTGGCAATAACGATTTATTACGCATTATGTAATATTTCATCTTTTTTTCTTTTGTAGGTAGGCAGTAGGTTAAGTTATAAATATTTACTTTTTTTCATTAAATTTTTCTCTATATGTTATTACCATAATTAGTGATGTTTGTAAAGTATCCAATAAATAAATAAATAAATAAATAAATAAAAGTAAATTTTAAAAAGTTTTTATAATGTACCAAAACATATGGGTAAAAATCATGGAGGTGGAGAATTTCAATTGGAGAAGATTTTTTTAGTTAAAGCTGTAGTAAATTACAGTTTTCAAATTATTGTCAGATTGTTATACTTCAAACTCATCTCCACATTTCAGAAACATTTTTAATAAAAGCGTCCCTAATTTAATTTTATTCTCTTTATACTCGAAAAATTACTTGGGGAACGCGTCCATAACTCGATAAGGGTAGTTCAAATGGGCACAAAACATATTAAAATCAATTAAATTTTCCAATCTTTATTTCAAACTCTAATTAGAATCAGTAAGGTTTATCAGTTCCTACATGGTTTACAATACATTTTAAGTAAACGTTAATTTTACTTATTAAGAAAGTTGTCCGACTAGAAAGTCATCATTTGGGGAACAGATACATAAAATATTAAAATGTTTTTTATTGAAGGTGTCAGAAGGTGTGGTACTAGGTCTTTCTATCGCATCGCAACTTCGAACAGTTTGTCAACGCTGAATTGATTGTTGGTATTAAATATTACATTAAAGCAGTAAACAAATTTTAATTGAATATATAAGTACCGTACATCAATTCATCATAATTTGGGGAATGCTGTTGTACAATGTGCTTAGGTTAAAACGTTATATTTTTGTCATTGTTACAATAAAAAATCAAGGCGGACAAGGTATTAACGGGACGTCCTTTGTCCCATTTTTCAAACTTGGCACAAAATTTTAAACTTTTACCAATTTATCTCACATGAATTGTTTTATTTTAAGAAGTCAACTGCAACACAAAAATGATAAAACTATTTTTAAACATATGCTTGCGTACAAGTGCATATTACGGACATCATTATTAATGAGTGGCTCACCAACGTTCCTAAACTTTCCATATGTATTTTTATGTTTTTTTGTTCTGCTTTGTCCCATATTTTTGCTTCTTTTTTAACTTTAGTCCCGTTTTGACCTAAAACAGATCTGGCAACCCTACCTTAAAGCCTACCAATAAAAACTAAAAATTGACCAAGCATCTAACTTAACTAGGGTTGCCAAATTTAGATATTTGTTTTTCGCGACAACAGAACCAAATTTTTGGGACATCTCTCTCTCTGGGTCTCTAGTACACGTATTGGTTCGGTTCGGTATTTGACTTTGGTATGTCAATTTTGAAAGATCAACTATTAGCCTGCAATGTGAGTCTGTCAAAATACTGCAATAATAGTGTTATTATGGCTTTATTCCAATAAGATTAAACCGAACTCAATTCGCATGAAAACGTAGCAATGATAACCAGGGATCATTTTCGATCTAGTTATACCACTTGTATTAGTTGCACTTAAGTCACAACTTAAAATTCTGCTTACAAGTCGTACTTTGCTAAGAATTTATTATAAACGATACTTGCTTTAATTGATTATAAATTATAACAAATTCGCAATAATTTAAGGAGCCACAAAAAGTAAGGTTAACATTAATCGCGACCAACAGGCGACTTTAAGATGTTTACGTTTTTAAAGTAGAAATAGGAAGTAGTCCCCACTTTGAAGGATTGACATAAAAACATAATCAAAGCTTTTGTAACTTTTAGGTTGTCCTCAAAAGTAATTTTCTCTACATTATTACATCAGATATTACTATGATGACCCAAACCTATGTAGCAAAATATAAAGTTATAAGGTAGTTGTCGGATACACCCGTTTGCGACTTCAATTAAGCCCAACTTTGTAGTGGTAATTAAGTAACATATAAATGTCGGGGTGACTACGAATTAACGACTAAAAAAAAAGTAAAACTTTGGCAACGTGCTATTGTGGTAGAGCAGACTAGACTATCAAGAAACAATCCTATCAGGTAGTTTAAAGAGTCGTTTTTACGAAACTTCTATTTCGTGATACTAAACAGTAGTCAGAACTAAAAAGTAACGAATTTTGGTTGAGATCACCACATTTATACCATAAGAAAGTAGGAAAGCCCTTGGACCATGTAGCCGCTACTATAATTGTTAGTTGGGATATAATATTATTCGCCCATGAGCCCCAATGTAAAATTTAGCTTACAACAACAGCTGATTTTTTCAGGGCCGTGGCCTGTATTTTCTTGTTGGCCTTGTACCAGGTTGTATCTTAATATATATTTTGTCATTACCGGAAAACATTAACCAATTAAGTATTCGTTAAATTTCAAAGGACAATGAAAACGTACCAACAATACTAGATGAGTTCCAACCTAAATCTATTTTTTAAATATTTAATAATATACCTATACAGGGTGTCTCTAAAAGGTCTGTACAAAATCTTGGCACATATTCCTGAGGTCAAAATAAGTCGATTTAATGCAAATTACCTTAGTCCAAAATTGCTCCGTTTCAGAGATACAGGGTGAATTTAAAAATTAAATTTTTAAATTAAAACATTTCATGAGCGAAATTGCCGAAAAGCAACAAACTTGAATAAAGCTTTGAGAACAATAGTCAGTAGAAAACTGGCCGTTGCTATGACATTTTGCCAGTGTAAAACACTCTAGTGAAATAGTCATTCAAAATAATTTCAGTATTCCGTTGCGGCATCGAACACTAAAAACGGAAATATCTCGAAAACGACCTACGCGCATGTTAACAAGAGTACCTTTTTGGCCTAAAAAGATTCAGGAAAATATTTTCTTAACAAAAAAGTTAAAAGTTACACTTAGAAAAAAGTTATACTCATTTTAAACTATAAAAAGAGCATTGTGAAGCGCCCTCTAAGTGCCACAGGGAAAAGGTATCCATATTTAGGTTTCGCATCCCAAAAAACCCTCGAGTACCAATTTTTAAAGTAATGCGTTAAGAAATGTTCATAAATTTTAAGACAATCGATTTTTAATTTTTAAATATGCCACTCTGTATCTCTGAAACGGAGCAATTTCGAACTAAAAATAATAAGTTACTTTAAATCGACTTATTTTGACCTCAGGAATATGTGCTAAGATTTTGTACAGACCTTTTAGAGACACCCTGTTTAGTAATATAAAAGAAGATAATTTTATTGCAAAAATAATAGAAAACTCAAAGTTATTATCTAAAAATATATTTTTTTTCACAATAGGGATTAAAATAAAATTGATGGCCATGGGATTATTGATTCTTATATAGATAACTTTTTCTAAAAATTCTATAGTATTATTTTCAGCCGTCAATACAATAATAGGTAGATGTACAGTACATATCTATTATAACGACATTGAACGGACTGCTTAATTTCGGGCGTTATAACAAAGCGTCGTTATAGAAAAAAAAATTACAAAATGGGTTATATATAGAACTCGGTTGGGACCTTAAAATGTCGTCGCTATAACCGATATGTCGTAATATCCGATATCGTTATAAGCGATATTCACTGTATTCAAATTAAATTATTTGGGTCTGAACTGTCTGGGCTACGATAACCTAAGACCCCATAAAACGAATTTAACCAAATTTGGCCTAAAAGTTTTGCGGTAGCCGTGGCTAAGGCAATTAATTTTTGGTGGGTGTGAAGGGTTGCAAGAGGGCTGAAGAGGGTTGAAATATTTTAAAAATAATAATTCGAGAACCACAACAGCGAGCGCAACACAATGTTATTGAAAATTATATTTTTAACAACATTTTTGATAATATCAAATATTTTAAAATTATCAAATTAAGACGATTTTTACCTTTCATCTTCTCTTGAAAATAGAGCCTATATAACAATAATGCAGTACTGCAGGTCTAAGTGTAATTATGCGGTTAGTTCAGATTGCTCATATAATAAATTCTAAATCAAATAACTCGAAAACTGGTCGTTCGATATGAAAAATAAGTTCTGCATAAAGAGTTGAAAGACCTTTCCAACAAGGTATCATTCGACCCACTTGAATTTTTTAGCAGTTCTCGAGAAATCCCGGGTGGAACGTTTTAGTGAAACACCCTGTATTATAATTGCCTCACCTCGTATTTAAATATGTTTCTAATCTAATGTGAAATTTGTTGCTTTCCGATTTTCATCAGGAGAAACTTTTTCCTCATAAAAAGATTAGTCAGTTTTGAATTTTGAAGGTAGATTTTAATAACCACTTTATTATTAATTATCATACAAGTGCATTTTTTTATGGTTTTGACAAACAATGATAAGGGTTAATATAACATTAATTGTTACTAAACATACAACACTGTGTACGCAATGTGAGATATCATCTTGTTAAATAAAAAAGTTTCAGATTTAAGAGATAACTGCGTTTATTGTGGCCCTCGAACGAAAATTTGAATTTTGTTAATTATTTTAACTTTTTTTCTACCTAAACGAAATTAACTTCGATAACTCGAACCTAACTGTTGGCAATGGCGTCAAGGGTAAGAAATATATGTAATTTGGTCTTGATAACTCAAACTTCGATTAGTCGAATGTCTTGATAACTCGAACATTGTATGCAGCGGCGTAGCGTGCCCGAAAGGGCGGGGGGGCGACCGCTAAAAAGGGCGCCTCTGAAAACAAATCTTGCGACCAAAAAAAAAAAAAAAAGGTCATCATGTGTGAGGGGGCGGCCGACAGGTCACAAGGGCGCCTCTCACAAATCTTGCGACCAAAAAAAAAAAGGTCTTCATGTCGTTAGTTTCCTTTGGCGCCCACTCAACTGGCCGTTGCCGGCCCGACTTAATAAAGCTGGGGGTGCTTCGACCACCAATGGGGCGCCACTACCCTCGGGGCGGGAGGGGCGACGAACCCCCCGCCCCCCCCCCCACGCTACGCCGCTGATTGTATGTGGCGTCAACTTCGATAAGTCGAATTTTCTGGGGGAATCCCCTAATTACGAATTGTTTTAACTTGTTTGTTTGCATTGGAATGTCTTAAAGACGCAATTCAGTGTAACTTGTATTCGATTTGCCATACGTTTAGGGGTTGTGTGTATGTTACTATGTCATCAAAACGCACTCTAAACACTTTAACTGTCGATCAGAAATTCAACCTTATAAAAAAAGTGAAAAGTGGCTCACGGAGTAAAGATGTAACTGAGAAGTATGGTATTTCGGCAATTACAGTGACTACTATTCTGAATGGCTGCAGCAGCTTACGTATAAAATATTGTTACAAAGTCACAACAACAAAGAAAATGTCAAAAACTATGTCATTTTATTTCGACAACTCAATGTACAAAAACGGTACTTAAAATCACTAATAATTCACTACTCAAATCGGATCGGAATTTTTTATAAGTTTAAGTCAAAAATCATAATCAGCGACTTGAAACACTGCCAAATTCCATATCGGTTCATAAATTAGAAACTCCGCCATTTTGATTTTTTTAAGTTTGAGTAAAAAATTGTATTAAATGACCTTAAGCAATGAAATATTTAAAGCTTGAGACAAATCGGTCAGTAAATAAGAAAATCCGCCATTTAGAATTCGCCATTTTGAAGTTTTTATAAGTTTAAATCAAAAATCATAATCACCGACTTGAAACACTGCCAAGTTCCATATTTGATACACATCGGTTCATAAATAAGAAATCCGCCATTTTGGATCCACCATTGTAATTAAAACCGTAAATATTATTGTTACCAGGTTACCAGAACACTACACCTACCAAATTTCAACACTAGACTTAATGGATTTAACTCTACATAACAAAATCAAATTTCAAAAAAATTGAGTAAAGGATTTTTTAAAGATGTTTTTATAAAAATAAAATATCTATTTTGTTTTTTATCCGCACATTTTACCAAAAAAATTTTTTTAGTCCGGCGCCCAGTTCACGCCGCTCAGTTGTCCCATTGCGCCTTATATAGGATCTTCGATCTTTCGCGAACTATCTATCCATTTCCGGCACTAGAACGTTCGCGTCCAAGTACGAGTGCGAGACAAAGATAACGCAACTAAAACCTAGACTAATAATACAACCATAAGATAAGTCAACCGAATACTACACTAAACCTAAATAAATTCAAACGATAAAATTTAAACAAACAAAATTTCTAACAATATAAAATGGTCCTATCGCGTTTGGTCAAGCAAATAATTAACAATTAAATATCAAAAAGGGCTACGTAATTAAAGCTACGTTTACATTTGGAGAGTTTACTGGCGAAAAGTACTGGCAGCCACTAAACTTGTCATGTGTAAACTACAAGAAAGTGCACTTGCTACTCTCCTGTAAGTACTTTTCAAGAGTTGACGGGCCGGCCAGTACTTTCCGCCAGTAAACTCTCCAAATGTAGCTTTAGGTATTAACCAAAATAATTATTTTGTTTCCAGATGTGAAGAACTCGCAGCAATCATGGACGCCGAGTGTGAGGGCGGGGCCGGCTTGTCCAACGGTGGTCAAGACGACGTCATTGGTGGCGGCGGCTACCTACTGGTCAGGATACACGTGCCCGAATTAAACGTGCAAAAGTGCCTGCAATTTCCTAAGGATCAGCTCGTGTGGGACGTTAAACAGCAATGTTTAGCTGCACTACCGAAGGTATGATTTATGAAGGGCGCACCCAAGAGGGTCTTGGGGCCCGGGCGTCCCCAAGCCTATTATTAGAAATTTTCCACAAATATTTCATGTAGAAAAACAAAAACTAGCATAAAATAGGGAACATCCTTAAATTACGTAACGCAAAAATTCAGGATTTTTGACCCCCCCTCCCCCCTTCGTAACGCATTTTCAAGAGAAAACACATTATTAAAACATTGAGTGTAACGCAAGGCCAAAACCCCCCTCCCTCCCTAGAGCGTTACGTTATTTAAGGACAGGCCCATACGACATCTCGCCCCTCCAGCACATATTCCTGGGTGCGCTACTGATTTATCCCAATTGGGCCAAAAAAACCGGACAATTTGCTTTTCATTACAACTTTTGAACTATACCATCGATTTTAATGGGACAAACTGAACTTGCCAGCAAACTAATCAAAGTTTTGAATAAATATATTTTTTTGTCCGCCATCTCAAAATCCAAGATGGCTGACGAAATTAAAATGTACTCTTCAAAGATGCTCGTTTATTCTTGTGTTACGAACATATTTTAATAATTTTTTAAAATCAATAGAGAAGCTGCATTCTTGCCACGCACAACAAGGTACGAATCAGCAAAATCGGTTTGGTGGTTCTAAAAAATATATTTTTGTTTCAACCATTGTTTTGAATATTATACGATTGCTTTGCCAATCATGTCTGCATTTACTTCGTTATAAATTCATTACTACTGAACCGATTTTGATAAAATAAAAAACATCCTGATGAGAATTGATTGCCTTTTAAAGACTATGATTAAAATTCACAGCCATCTTAATATTTAAGTTGGCGGAAAGAATCATACTTGATTCTTCAAAATGGCGTGTTTATTCTTATTTTATGAAAATGTTTTAGTTTTTTTTTTAATTTATAAAAAAGCACTACTTTTTCCCTGCACAACGAGGTACAAATTAGTAAAATCTATTTTTGTTTCAGCCATTGTTTTACAGAATGTACGATTGCATTGCTAATCCTGTCTGCATTCCTTTCCTACTTTCGGTGACATTCTCTGTTGGTAAAAAACGATATATATTTTTTAAGCAGCATTTTATTGAATTAGTTAGTGGTTGTAATTTCGATGATAATAACAATAGACACTTTCATGCGCCGCAAGCAAAAATTTTGAATTTTTATTTGCAAAAACATTACTTTTTACTCATTTTTTGTATATTCAAAAAATTCTCGGGGGGAGCAAGTGCCCCTAGTGCCCCCCCTGGATCCGCCACTGAGAACACAGCTTTTTTACCAATTCAAAAAAAATTAAACATGTTTGCAACACAAGAAGCATCTTTGAAGGGTACAATTTAATTTCGTCCGCCATCTTGGATTTTGAGATCGCGGATAAAAAAAAATTTTAGTCAAAACTCTGTTTAATCTCTACCCAGTGCAGTTTGTCCCATTAAAATCAATTGTACATTTCAAAAGTTATAATAAAAAAAAATCGGTTTTTTTTGGCCCACTCGGTATATTTTGTCAAAATCAGTTGTGTGTGTGTTCAAAATTTTTTTTTGTTCATATTTTCTTTGCACGAGCTCCACTGGGTATTAGTGCATTAAACTTGAACATTCAAGCGTCTCATTGGTGTGCATCAAGCGTCACGTATTTGAGCACGCCCATTTTAAACTTACCAGTGGCATGCGTGCTTATTTTTTAGATGATTTTACTTTGGACAGTCATAATCGGACTAAACAGACTGATCAGACAAAAGCCATTCACACATTTTTTACAATTACAAACAATATGTAAAACCTGACGGCGCCTAAACTTTTAATCATCCTTTAAACGTAAATAAATTTTCAAATGTTTTTAAGATAATGTGGAGTGGGTAAATTTTTTTTTTGTAATTTTTTTTTTCTAACCATTGTATAAAAATTAAGTACAGCTAATGATATTTAAAAAAACTTTAATAAACAAATCAAAATTGTGTTTTTTAGATAGATAAAAAGAGGGAGTGCAATAGTGTTAAAATAAAATAACATTGCTAATTAATATACTGGAACTAGATTATAATTAAAGCCATACTGGGTGTTTTGATAATAAAAAAATATTTTTAAACAAATAAAAAATTGTCAACAAATTATTTTTTGCTAATTGTAAAACTTAAGATTTTGTTTTTTTCTGATCACTTGACGTTTTTTTGTAATATTTGCCGCAATTCTTTTAAAGTGCTCAAGGCGAGGCTAATATAGCGAAGGGGGGCGCATTTGCCAACATTATTTTTCATCTTAGGACAAGGTACTTTAATACCATTACCTTGTGTACACTTAAATATAATTTTTATGGTAGGAAGCTTTATATCATCCGTAAACAAACATGCGTGTGGCGTGGCGTGTGATATTGCAAGCTTTTAGTGATTTGCTTAAAAAAATATTGAATTTTGATAAAGACGTTTGTTATAAAAAATCTTTTAATAAGAATCAAATTTAACAAATTTTAATTATAAATAAAAACGTTATCATCATTAACATTAGGGAGGTTTTGACGACATCCCTGACACTAAAGACCCAGTAGTCCAGGCGCTGTAGGTAGTTGAGTATACAAAATATGAGGACCGCAGTTTGACAATGGATTTTAGCTGAAAATAGGTCACAGATTAATGATCTGGATGTTGCCACGCTAGTTTTTGGTCCAATTTTTTTTTATCCCCCTCGTCTTATAGTCGAATTTCTAAAAATTTAACTAAATAGACGCCCTAAAGCCACAGTGACATAGAAATGCATCAAAAAGGTGTAAAATCTAACCTAAAAAAAAATTAGTTTTTTAAATTTTAGCTGCAAAAACCCCCAAGACAGACGCCCCAAAACCTGAACTTTTTAGGTTTTCTTCAAATTTTCTCAAAAACTAAGCTTCTTAGGGAAAAATATGTAACTACCTTTATTGTAGACAAATAAATTTCTTTTTTAACGATATACAGTGGCGTATATAAGGGGGGCCTGGGGGGCCCGGGCCCCCCTGAAGCTAAGGTTTTTTTAGATATTTTCCACATATTTCATGAATGCAAACATACAATACCATAATATACGGACTCATGGGGTCTTGCCCCCCCCCCCGAAACTGTTCGCCCCCCCCCCGAAACATTTTTCTATATACGCCACTGACGATATACAAGTTAGTCGGGTACGACCAATTAGAAACTCCTCTGCGGCGTCCGTTTATTGAGGTAATTTAAAAAATTTTAAAAATAATTTTATTACATGTTTTAACCAATTTTTTTAAAAACCAAGCCCTGTATCAAAAATTATACTCTATAGTAAATTGTAGGCAATTTTCAAAATTAATGTAATTTACGGACGCCCCTAAATGGTTATAAATAAAACTAATCTTGGTTTATTATACATCATTTGAAAGGAAAGTTTCTACAATCGACCTATGGTGCACCATTTTTGATAGAGAGCTGTTATTAAAAAAATAGAATCCATTGTTAAACTACGGTCCTCATATTTTGCATACTCAACTACCTGCAGCGCCTAGACTACTGTATGTATGAAATATTTTAAAGAAATAGACACACACGCGACAAACTTATCAAAGTCAAATTTATTTAAGTCAAAATCAAAGGAGGGAAATATCGGTCCTCTATACTCTAGCCGTATATAGAGAGAGATGCACCTTCCGTCCTTGTTAATTCATAGGCGCCGGGAAGTAAAAATAAATTATTTTTAAAAAACATTTACAGGGGGTGACGGACAAACGTCTTTGTTTATATGTTGCATGATGATTGATGTCACTCACCGCTGCCAACATAAATTGTTTTAGTGAAATGCCAATGAACTTGGCAAGAAAATATCATAACCAAAAAATGTGAGTTTGAGTGAATTTCATGGTTTTGTCGCGTCTCTATTTCTTTAAAATATATCATACATACAGCAGGGTCTCTACCCATATACATATTCCAATACCCACGGTAACTGCCCATTCATGATGCAAACATGAGGGCCTTGGGCTCCTTAAGCAAAAAATACCTGATTGGTTTCTTTCAAGGACATATGCATATTATTTCCATATAGTACGTATTATTGCAATACCTACGGTACCTTATGATGCAGAATGCAAACATATTTGAAATAGCAATATCAATGGTTATAAGTCTATCCTTTTTGTGGTCCTTAAGAAAAAATGTCCTGATTGGTTATACTTTTACGCATGAATATTATTTTATTCTTGTATTCGTTACGTCATATCATCGGCGTACAGTTGAAAAAAACTCTATCTATGTAAATTTGGTATCTGTGCATTTTTGATATCTTTATTTGTGAATGTTTGCATCAAACGCCAACCATTGTGTAAATAGGTAACAGGAAGTATTGGAATATTACGTATATGTCTGTACCTGACACTAACATTGCGACACTAACTAAAATCCCCTAACACCTATATAAAAACGTCTTTAAAAATTCAATTTTTTTGTAAATAGAGTAACTTTGATTGATTTTAATTTTTGTTTTTGGTGGCACGCTCATGCAGGTGGCAAGCTGGTATCGGGTAGGTACAGTTTGCACGTATCAATAGCGTTGCATGAAAAAAAAGCATTTTGTATATTGCATGACTATTAATATGACTGAGTTAGTCGACTAATATAGTTGAGTAAATTTGTAGCGTATTCTCAAAAAAAGCTGCAAAAAGGGTATATTTTTTTATATTTGGCATGGTAGTACCTAACACCTTTTTTCCTTCTTCAGAAAAGATGAATTTCCTATTTTAGGAGAAATTAAATTGATTTTGATGTATTTACTTTAAGTGGGACCTACTCAATTTAAAACAATAAAAAAATATGACACCTGTCACTTCAAAACGAAATGGCGGCCATATTTCAAAAAATTAGTTTTTCTTCGAAATGTCCTTATTATTTTTAATGCCTCCTATTAAAGCTATTAACCAGCTCATTAAACTTACTGAAAATAATTAGGTTCCTCAGCCGACACAAAGATGGCGCTTAGTATTCAAAAATAAAAGAAACCTTCATAACTAATAGATTAAATTTAGTTTTTACAAAAAAAAATCTGGATCTGAAGCCGGAAAATCGTGGATCCTCGAATGAAAATTTAGCTTTGGGTCATAGGTACCGCTATGTCCAATATAAAAAAAGTACCCTTTTTGCAGCTTTTTTTTTACAAATTTACTCTACTAATAGCTTTTAAATCAAAGTACACAAAAAACAAACATAACAATTTGCCTCCTCGTATTTTGTAGACTAATATTAGCTTCGTTCCATCAGGTCGTTCGACAGTCATAAAACCGTCCGAAAAATCCTATTTGCGTTCCAGTTCGACTTTGTACTGTTATCGGACACTCTGTTTTTGGTTCCATCAAGCCACTTAAACTGGTTTCGGACTCCTCTAAAATACAAGGATTGAAGACAGGCGCATTAGAAATGTTTGCTATCTCTCTTTCCTTTGTCTGTGTTTATCATATGTTGCACTGGAAAAATTGTATGTAGATTCTCATCCACTTGGTGACAACACAAAATATACCATAAAATTACATTAAATTTAGATTCTGAAAAAATTCAAAAAACAGTGAATAAGCCAAAAATTTAAAATTTTTGTCAAAATAAGTTGAGTTTCACAACCAATTTTAACATATGACAAAATGACGGGTAAGCCACGTAAATATACAAATATTTTTAAAGTTTCCAAAAAAAAATTGTGCAACATTTGCAGCATCAATGTAGGTGGTAGACGCTTTTTACTTATTGGGCGTCGACCGGTGAGATACCACCATGCCAGAAGTGAGTACAGGTAAGTGGTATCACCACGTTCCGCTACTGCGCTGGCAGTCCGGTTCCAACAATGAGTAACAGATAGCATGATGGCTCCTCCAGGATCAAAATATTCCGGAGGTAAAATACCCGACCACTCGGATCTCCGGGCGTCGGGTGAACCTGGGGGTCCTTCATGCAAAGATATTAAAAGAAGACCAAAAACTCAACTCAGAATTGATTTTAGCAATATAAGAGGATTAAGTACCAACATAAATTCAGTTCACCAACATCTTGAAGAACAAAGACCTGACATCCTTGTTCTCACTGAAACTAAAATCAGTTCTGCAACACCTACTGTGAACTATCTTTATCCCGGCTATGACCTACACCACCGATTTCGACATAATTTTGGGATCTGTGTGTACATTAAAAATGACCTTTCATGTCATCGAGAGGAGAAGCTAGAACCAGCGAACCTCGATATCATATGGCTGAAATTCACCTCAAAGTCATCGACCAAGTTCATTTGCTGCCTCTACCGACCGCCAAGTAACACCGAGTATCAAAACTTTTTTGCGACATTATCCGAAAACTGTGATAGTATACAGTCTAACTATCCACATGCGGAAATTGTTTTTTTATGCGATTTCAACGTCCACAATATACCCTGGCTAAAACACCACAACAAAACAGATAATGAAGGCAGGGAAGCAGAAGCTTTTGCCATAAGTTGTGGTCTAACGCAGCTTGTCGATGAACCTACCCGTATCTCAGAAAGGGGTGAATTTGCAGCGCTTTTAGACTTGTTCCTAACTACAAATCCTGACTTGTACACAATTCAAGTAGATCCCCCACTTGGTTCATCCGATCATAAACTTATAAGAACAAAGTGCGAAATGTTCATACCGCCAAGCCAACAATCACTTCCTCGTAAAATGTGGCACTATAAATCGGCAAAATGGAATGACCTTAAACAGTTTTACCTGGATTTTCCATGGCAAGAGGTTTGCTTTAAAACAGCTGATCCCACTATTAGCTGTAATGAAATATCAAAAGTAACCTTATCTGGAATGGATGCATATATCCCACATACAATAAAACGCAGAGCTAATGCAAAACCTTGGTTCAACAGCCAGTGTCACACGGCTGTACCAAAAAAACACAGAGCATATAACCTTTGGAAACGACAACAAACCGCTCAAAACCTCCGCACGTGAATTCCATTACCTTAGACTAACTGAAATATCACAGATAAATAACGACTTGGAGGTAATAGAGGACTGGGGCAACAAAAACCTTGTACAGTTCAACGCGCAGAAAACCCAAGCAGCCCTGTTTTCAAAAAAGACCAGCACCGGTGAGCCAAATATCATGCTATCTGGAAGTGCTGTCGCATTGCAGAGCCAGTTGAACATCTTAGGAGTCACTGCAGAGACCAACATGTCTTGGCACAGTCACGTGGCAGATATAGCTAAAAGGGCGTCCCAAAAGCTTGGGGTGCTATTTCGTACAACACATCTGTATACACCAAGCCAACTGCTGACACTCTACAAAGCCCAGATTCGAGCAACGATGGAGTACTGCTCACATATATGGAGTGCGGCACCCAAACATACCTTAATGCTTTTGAACACCGTGCAAAAACGAGCTATCAAGCTGATCAATGACCCCGCACTTACACGTAGCTTGGATAGTCTCGAACATCGAAGAACTGTGGGCGATCTATCTCTCTTCTACAGGTATTATCACGGAAAATGCTCTGAAGAGTTGGCACGTATGATCCCCCCGGGAGTAGCACCTACTAGGCGAACACGTCAAACAGACGGTAACCATCAATTTATTGTCAAAATAGAGGCACCAAAAACCTCATTATATCAGAATTCATATCTCTGGAGAACAGCATCGCTGTGGAATAAACTCCCTGCGACAGTTTTCCCTGCAGGTTACAACCTAAACCGTTTTAAAACCAACACACACCAACATTTCCGCGCACTTGCCGCTTCTCCAGCGTGATAGGGATCTCCTTGCGAGTGCGCACACCCGTAAAAAAAAAAATCGGTTAATTTTTTTGCAAGAGTCTCTTAATTTTTATTTCTACGGGACTGCGGCATGTTACAGGTATACCACATGGAAGAAAGCTATACTGACCATAGGGTAGCCTGCTTAGAAAAAGAAAAACTAATTTAGCAGGTGAGTGGATAGGATAGAAACATAAGGGTTTACCCTGATCTCAGCAAATCCCGGTGACCTGTGAACTAAAAGTTAAAAGACGAGCGGTAACACCGGATGTGAAATTTTACACCAGATTTGGCGGAAGAACAAACGACTTCGCTTTAAGGCATCGACATTAAGGTCATTAAAAGAAATAAATAAAATTGTAAAACTAAAAAAAAAAACAAAAAAAAAAGGAAACACCAACAAGTGGTTTATAGTTTGTGAATATAAATTAAATTAATGTAATTTTTATCTGCATTTTAAAGAGCTAAAATTCAAAATGTATTCTGATAATCCTATAAAATTTTATAAAAAAATGTGTAATAAATAAATATAGTGTGGCCGTATTTTTTTTAAATGCAATTTACATACAATAAGCAATTTTGCAAAGTAATTCACAAATGTATTTTTTTCTGTGTTTCTGTGTGCAACTTTAATTCTTTTCTCGAATTCATACGTTGCTTTCGATCTACCTTTACGCAAAACGGCGAAACCTACCCTTTCTTTCAGTCACGTGACTAACTTTCTCGCATATGATCACATGCCTGAAGTAAATCGAACAGCATTCGTTTTTTGGACAGTTATTTGGTCGTTCCATCTAACCAAAACCGTTTTAAAACAGTCCTCGTACTGCATTGCGTGCGCTTTGAGATTTTTCGGACGGTTTTATGACTGTCGAACGGCCTGATGGAACACTGCTATTATGACCACTCAAAACCCACATACATAACACTCTCAAAACTTTTGAACATATATTATGTATTAGCATAAAAAGTCTAATCTCACGCGCAATGTTTGTGTTTAGTTGTACAGCTTTTTAACAAGGAACACAAAAACGTATATTATTATTATTTATGTTTGACAAACGGTATAATGTACTATAAGCACAATTTCAATTAGAATTACAACATACTAAGAACGTGTAACAATCACATTCTTTGTACAACAATGAAACGGTAACTATGCAAAAAAAAATACATGCTTAATAGTTTTCTAGTAAATATAAACACCTGGCATTTTGGTTCTAAAATTTACATGAAATATTAAACTTAAAAACACTTGTATTTTCTTACAAAATATTGGAGGTTTTTGCATAATTTTAGGGCTGAAATTTCATTCCAGCTAATTTTAATTCGGTAAATTTTATTGTTTTTTTTTCCTATTTGATACTTTTTCACCGAGACACAGTACTTATGTATTGGAAACGAATCAAGTGAGTTGGAACTAGATAATGGATAAACAATATCTCAATGCAATGAGTATGTATAATTGGGTGTCACATTTGATAAGACAGGAACAGACTGTGAAGAACTGGAAAAAAGAATAGTGAAAGCAAAAGAGGTTATTGGATATCTTAACAGTATTTTATGGACCAGAGAGATAAAAATAATGTAAAATTTAACATATATGAAACAATGGTGAAAAGCAAGCTGTTGTATGGAATAGAGATTTGTGGCGTAACAGAAAAATACAAAACAAAAATGGAAAGTGTCAAAATTGATGCAATAAGAAGATCAATAAGAATGTTTAGAACAGATCATATAAGAAATGAGATCATAAAAGAAAGAATAGGAATCGAGGGAAGCATAACAGATCACATCACTAAAAGACAACTGAGATACGGCCATGTACAACCACAAAGTATAGGCTATATACTTTGTGGTACAACGGATGAACGACGAAAGATTACGAAAGCAGGTCCAAGAATAGCAACCAATAGGACGCAGAAAAAGAGAGCATCGTAAACTAGAATGGCAACCGTCAATCCAAAGATCAATGAGTCAAAAAAACCTAAGAGATGATGATTGTCAGAAAGAATCTTGTAGGAAGAAAGATAGGAATATCATTGGACTTACTAGAAGGGAGATCCGTATAGTAACTGTACTTTTTACGGGTCACTGTCGACTAAGAGTACCCATGCACAGAATGGGACAAACAGAAGAGACTGAATGTAGACTCTGTATGGAGGATGACGAAACAGGTACACATGTACTGTAAGAATGTCCGGCTATTGCACGTTTACGTCAGAACACTTTCGGTAAACCTCAGATTGATTCACAAGATCTGAACAGTGTCTCACCCAAACTGATAGCTAACCTGTTTGGCTACAGTGGTGAGAAACCACTCAAAAGTGAGCCATAATAGACCCAGCAGTGAAAGGGATGCAAGGCCCACTCACATATGAATCATCATCACCTATAATAAAGATTTAAAAATGGTCACAAATCAACCTTTCTGTTTCTTCTCATCCTTTTCATCAAAAGATATTAAAAGAAAACGAAAAAGAATGAGTGTCCGGCAATAATGAAAATCCTAATGAAGATATTAATATAGTTGAATTGCTTCAATTAACGAGTGATTATTGTCTACCAAGAAAGGAAGAAAAAGACCGAAATTCAACAAAGCAAACAGACGACTTTGTGTTTTAAAAATGCCAATTAAAGGCTGCTTTGCAGATCTGAAGATCACCCAACAAAGAAAATAAAAATGACTTTGATAAGCAAGTAGTTATTTCGAAGACCCAAGAATATAATAGCACAGACAAAAAAGTTTTTGTGGAAGCCTAGAAAATTGGACCAATGATTACAAACAATTAAAGAACAAATCAATAACATATTAATTGAACAATCTGATCATGTCAAAATCGTAACGGCAAAAGATTTTAACTGAAATGCTTGTGCGGAAGTGCGACTAGCCTAAAATAACACCATTACCAAAGTTTACACAATTAAAATATAAGTTGCTGCACTTGTCAAAAATCAATGGAAATATAGAGATGAAACGCATGCCGACGACGTAGGCTATCGCGGGTTGTAACTGCAAAACCGGCTCAAAGATCCACCAGCCAGTAACCCGCTGCAAAACAGGTGTGCGATTCGGCGTTTGATGTCGGCCGGCTCAAGTACAGCAACTTATGTTTTAATTGTGTAAACTTTGCCATTACTTAGAAAATAACGAAGAGTCGTTTAAAATTCATATTCATCGTGCGAATACGTTCGTTACCCTTCCTACGTGTTGCAGGTTCTATCCTTAGTGAAGACGTATGAGTTTGTTTTTTGATTTGGGGTAGGTCAGTAGTTAAAAGCCTTCTCGGTCGCGTATCCATTGTTTATTTTTGTTTATTTTCAAAATGGAAATAAATACCGTCGATTATATAATGTGAAAATTTAGGGCCACATAGACCGGACCTAAAAATCCTAAAAATTAACCAAAATTTTAGTGCAAGTAATAAAAAATTATACGATGATGAAAATGGGTTATGCGGTTGTGAAAAAGCCTTTTTTGCTTTATATTTCTTATTATGAACAATCCACGAAGTGATCCTGCGTGGGTGACAAAGGGAATGTGTGATATCAAGCACTTTTGTGAAAAGTTAAAGACACAAAGTAAGTGCTACTTATTTAAATAACCACATAGAATTTTCTATGCTAGGCAAGACTGATATTAGGTGCCAATTGAATAGTGCCTATAGCCAAAGCATTGCCGAACATAATAAAAATGTGGCAAAAAATAGACATATACCATCGAAGAAATAACTGGAGATGTTATATGTTCTCTGCATATACTTAGTAGGTTAATAGACTATTTAAAATTCTGTGGGATTTTTGAGGTTGCTCTACGGGGCCATGATGAGTCTGAAACTGGTGCTAATCCGAGCACTTTGCGCCTGTAAAAGAAGGGCGAATAGACTTTATCTATAAACAAATAAACTAAAAACTACACTAAGTAGCTGCTTGTTTGTAAAATGCTAAAATAAAATTGTTTAGCTAAGTTTTTTTATCTCCTTTTCCATGCAATATAAATTTCTGCCCCCCCCCCCCCGCATGAACCGAACCAAACCGAACCGAACCCCCCTCCCCCCCCCAGTCATTTAAACCGTCACCAGCGGCCACTGCTGGTGATTTTATTTACAGCTATTCTTGTATCACTTGTTGGTTGCAGAATTTAACGTTTTTTAAACAATGCTTACAACCACTGAAGAACAAAATGATATTCTCTGATCGAAGATGCTGATTACATACCCTTGAGTTTAATTCTAGTTTATGATCGTTGTGTATGAACACAGACCATTCGGAGCATCAAGTTTGTAAATGATAATTGTCGAGGTAAATAATAATGCATGTGCATCAGCATCATTTGCTCGAAATGGAACATGTCATTAAATAATAACCATCAATATGAATATTTATGTAATTATGATGGACGCCCACCCATTGTATGACGGGAGATCTCTCGAAACATTTATTATAAAAAGTATACTAATGCGATGTAATGAATAAATAAAAAATTTCAAGTGTCTTAAGGGGAAATTTTGCATTCCTTGCCTGAGTCATTTCTCCTCCACCAGGAGAGGACGGGTACTGTCGGATTCCCACCGACTAAAACCCCTCGATTATAACTCCAATCTGCCTGGTGGCAAGCCACAGTCACTGCACTACACCCATTACTGGCTTATTGCCCACCCTCTTGACTAACCACTTCATTAATTCCATCCCCTGTACAAGTTTCTACAGTCGCGGGGAATAGAATAGACCGGTGTTCGGATCTTATAAATATATGTCGAATTTTCACAACTCTGGTGGTCCAGCTGATTTTTGTAAACAAAAGTTAGATATGATATGGACAACCAATATTTTTTGAATTTTTTAAAAACTAAGGCAATTTTCCTACTATTTTTTAGTATATTCTTATAAAATAATATTTTTCAGATATACCAGTTGTTATTTTTTTTAGCCCGCTTCATTTCCCCCTACTGACCTACATTATTGTTTACTTTCCAAGTCCTCGATTCACCTTTGATACTAAACGATTACATTCAGTTTGACTTGTAGTTTAAGTTTTGTGTAATAAAAAATAGAGCGGGCTAAAAAAAAATACGACAATAAGTCTAGAAAACTATGTTTTATAAGGATGTACTAGAAAACAGTGGGAAAATTGCCCTAGTTTTCAAAAAATTCAAAAAATATTAGAAGTTTCGTTGTTCATATCATATCTAACTTTTGTTTACAAAAATCAGCTAGACCACCAGTGCCGTGAAAAATTCGACATATATATATATATATATATATATATATATATATATATATATATATATATATATATATACATATATAAGATCCGAACACCGGTCTATTCTATCCACCGTGGTCCCCAGTCGCTATAGGGTCCTAGTTCTAAAGCCTTTTTCCTCGAAGTAACTACAAGTAACCTGGTTACTCATTTTAAGTTTTTTCTCGCTGAGTAACACTAATCATGACGTCACAAGTAACCACACAGGCTTACCAGCGTAGCAGACGTGGTTGCTTCAAAATTTACAGGTTAAGTGCGTTTGTTTTTATTTCAAACTTCTCAAAAGAGTCCTTCCTGTGGTAGCGGGTTGTTTTATCCAGACAATGAATGCTACCATAATAGTTCCAATTTGATGACAAAATTGGTTTAATATTTTAAGCCTTGATTCGAAACAAAAAATAAAATGGAATCCCAAAAATTTCCAATCTCTCAAGCCATTCGGCAAGGCTGTGTTATATGTGCAGCTCTAAAACATCCATTTAATAAAATATGGCATTTTCCAAACTGTAATATTAATCAACAATCTAAATTATGCAGATGATTTCATTTATTTACTTTCCAATATTTCCAATATCTATTTCTGTCGGTTCAAGGGATTTAAGTGTTTCTTTTTAGTCACAACGATAACGGGTCATGTATGTATTCAAATAAAATTTTATAACCTAGGGACATAAAACACAAAAATATGTGTCAAAAATATTTTAAATTTACATTACATTTTGTCATAACGTTATATGAGTAGCAACACTGTCTTTAAATAAAGGAACTAGTAGCCTGCGTTATTCGAACACAATTAAGGTCAAACTTTATTCTTCAGTAAGGGACAAAGTTCAAACCACGTAACTGCGCAATAAAGGGCAAGTGAAAAATGAGACAATCACTAAAATCGGAAATACAAAGCCAAAGCAAAGTGGTAGGACCATTTGGAGAGGAAGTAACAAATGATAATGGCTTGAGAGTAATACAATTGTGTGAAACCCATAATCTAAAAATAAATAATGGTTTTTTTAATCATAAGGATCGGATATACCTGGATTCAGCCAACAAGAAATCTTAGATCAATCATTGATTCTGCTATAGGTGGACAACACTCGGAACTAAAGTGGTATGATGTGTGAACACTTCGTGGTGTTACCTGTGGATCTGACCACCATCTGGTAAAAGCAAAAATATTATTCCCTATAAGAAAAACAAATAGAGACGAAAGTATTGGAGAAAGTGAAAACCTAGAGTGTATCGAAGAATATCAAAAATACAACTTTAGAAGTCTAGCAATCGAAAGTACGCAAAGATTGTATCAGAAACGATTGGATGAAACATTATTAAACACACAGCATTCATTTGAAGAGATATATACAAACATAGTAAAAAGCTTGAAGGAAGCAAGCAAAGAAGGTGTTGGATACCAAGATAATAGAAACAACAATAAGATGTGGTGGACGGAGGAAATACAGGAAACGGTCATACTTGAAATGGCTCAGTACTAAAGAGCAAAGAGACCTTGAAATCTACAGGGATACCAGAAGACAGCTAAGAAATTTGATACGCACAGAAAAGAATGAAATGTTCGAGCGCAAATGCCACGATATAAATACACACGTAGGAGGTAGGCAGAGTTCTGAAGTATGGAAATTCATTTCTACAGTAAAAAACCCAACAAAAGAAAAAGTAAACATCCAGATCATCAAACCAGAACAATGGACAGAACACTATAAGGGACTACTGCAGGAGACGAGACCCGAATATCTGGCAGCCTCTCCGAGGAGAGACATAGAAGTACATGGAGAGGAAGTAATCACCGAAAAAGAAATGATAAAGAATAGTATTAAAAAGCTTAAATCCGGAAAAGCTAGCGGACCTGGGGGAATATATGCTGAAATGCTCAAATATGGATCAGAGAAATTACTCGAAAATCTCACATATATTATCAATCAATGCATAAACGGACATCCAGTACCTGATGATTGGAAAATTGCATTCATACCCTCAATACATAAAAAAGGAAACAAGCTGGATTGCAACAATTACAGAGGAATTTCAGTAACCAGTACTACGAAGTAGATTGTACGGTAGGATTCTTAGAGATCTAATAGAGAATGATTTTCATGAACAAGAAGAAGAAGAGCAAAGTGGGTTTCGTGCAGGCAGATCTTGTAGTGATAATGTCTTTTGTGTTAAACAAGTAATTGAGAAAAGGAGCGTGAGAAATATAGAGAGTCATGTTTCCTTTGTGGACCTACAAAAAGCATATGATACCGTTCCAGTAGAAAAATTATGGATAGTGTTAGAGCAGAGTAATATCAATCATACATACATAAAAGCGATAAAAGAACTATACAAAGGGTCAAAATCTCAAATTAAAATTGGAAATCGACTTTCAAAAGAATTCCTGGTAACGAAAGGCTTAAGACAGGGATATTGTATCCAACTCTTTTTAAAATATATATCGCAGTAGCTCTAAAAAACTGGAAACGCAAAGTACACGGCATGGGAATACAACTTAACGACCGATTTACCATATACACACTACAGTTTACTGACGGCCAAGTAATTGTAGCTAATGATAGAAAAGACATGGAGTATATGATGAGAAAGTTAACGGAAGAATACCAAAAGTGGGAGTTAACAGTGAACGTGGACAAGACAATGTACTTATGTATTGGAAACGAATCAAGTGAATTAGAACTAGAAAATGGACAAACAATATCTCCATAAAATGAGTATGTATACTTGGGTGTCACATTTGATAAGACAAGAACAGACTGTAAAGAACTGGAAAAAAGAATAGTAAAAGCAAAAAAGGTTATTGGATGTATTAACAGTATTTTATGGAGCAGAGATATAAAAAAGAATGTAAAATTTAAGATATATGAAACAATGGTGAAAAGCACGCTGTTGTAGAGACTCGTCGCGTAACAGAAAAATACAAAGCAAAAATGGAAAGTGTCGAAATGGATGCAATAAGAAGATCAATGAGAATATCTAGAACAGATCATATAAGAAATGGGATCATAAAAGAAAGAATGGGAATCGAGGGAAGCATAACGGATGACATCACTAAAAGGCAACTGATATGGTACAGCCATGTACAACGGATCAGCGACGAAAGATTACCAAAGCAGGTCCTAGAATGGCAACCAATAGGGCGCAGAAAAAGAGGGCGTCCTAAACTAGAATGGCAACAGTCAATCCAAAGATCAATGAGTCAACAAAACCTGACGGAAGGTGACTGTCAGGATCGAAGGAGGTGGAGAATAGGCGTCGGACAACGTAGAAAAACGTTCTAAACCGACATAGTAGTAGTAGGAAAATGGGACATGCAAAAGGTCCCTAATATCGTTCTTTGATAATCTCCTTCAAACAACGCTAATATTTTATTAGAGTTCGTAAACATTTTTAGATAACAAACGATATGGTTTTTTTTTAAACTTTCTCCATTTGTTCATTCGATAAAGCTATTTATCAAAAACTTCTCCGACATAAACACTTCTTCGCATAATGTTTCATTTCCTTTACAATACCTTATTGTTACTTTTAAATCGAAGACCAGCTAGATTTTCCTTAAAAAGAAATAAGTTACACACGGGAGACTAAATAACAATTGAATCAGTCATTTCAAAAACGACATGAGTCTACTTTTTCAGAAACTGAGTTTTTCCGCACTTAATCTATTGATATATGCAATAACCGAATTTTTAATTCTGTGCAAAAATAACACTAGTCCAGGTTTCCAGTTGATATATGCAATAACCGAATTTTTAATTCTGTGCAAAAATAACACTAGTCCAGGTTTCCAGATAGTTTTTCCCTCTCCTGTAAAATTAGAGAAATGTGACTCCTGTTGTTTTTGAAATGACCGATTCGATTTAACTCTGTTTTTGACGACAAAACCGATTTTTCTTACCGATTCCATCCTGGATGCTTTTTGTGCATCAGTTAACAAATGAGGTGTTTTTCAAGAACATCGCTTACTAAGAAGCGTTTGGTCAGTGACTTCTTAAAATAATAATAAATTAAAACTATTATTTTTTATATATATGTATTCAAAATAAAGAAAAAGGTAAATTTTATTATTTTCCTATGGCAGCATCTTTTGGATCGTCCCTCGTATTGGACAAGTAATTCACACTTTTTGGTCAAAGCTCATATTTTGTCTCTGTCCAAGCCCTTGTGGTTTCGATATTTCCCTCTCTGTCAGACTCTGTCTATAAAACCATATACGAAAATAACACGCAAAAGATCGGCAACGTTCGTGAAATTTTTGATTTTGCCGGTCAAAAGCTCAGTATTTGTGATGCCCATAAACAGTCCTGGAATATGATGAATCAGCTGTTTTTATTTACTTAGTGTACGAGAAACGATTTACTGGCTCGTTTATTTAAGATTTTTTCTAGTTTTATTTAGTTAAAAATTTATAATAGCTGTAAAATTTATGTTATCATTTCGGATATCTTAAACAAGACATCTGTGATTAGTTTTATGATGTCTGTTATCAAAGACTTTAACAATATAAAAAAAAGTGACAATAGGACAATACATATTGTACAGCAGTTTATAAGTTTTATCTTAAAAGGTAAGATGTATGTAGTTAGGCCGCTTCTCAAGTATAATTTTGACCTAAGCTTAAACAATGATGTCATAATTTGTCTTTTGTGTTTTTAATCAATATGCGGTTTTCGAAATATAGTAGACTACAGTTTGCTTAAAAATTTGCGTTGTAACCAAAAACTTCGTAGAAGCTTTAGTTTCTGAGACATTTACAAAAAGCTTTTTTCAAGGCTGATATATCATGGCTTCACTTGAAGTGTGTTAATATGCTAGCTAGGGAGGTATCAGATCCGTCATGGATCCATTTTTACCTTCCTAGCCCGCTAAATGGCTAAAGAAGGTATTATTTTCGACGAAACTTTTTTTTTAGATAACGCCACAAATCCTAGCAATATGTGTGTGTATATTATTTCTGTCCGTAACACGATAGCTCCTAAACCGCTTAACAGATTTTCATAAAATTTTAAAAAAACTTAAAAACTTTTTATATGTAAAAAAATCATTTTTTTTACACGCATATCAGTGCTTTGAATGCATATAAACCAAAATGGCGGACGTTGGCGGACAATTTTTTGGTGAGCCATGATTGAGCCTAAGCTTCATGTCTATTAAAGAAATATAGCTTGGCAAGGCCCGGCAGCGTATTTACGTTTCCGTGCTCATTTCAATTCGGCGCGGTTTTGAAATAGACACGGAAATATTACAATATATTTGGGTTCAAATACGTGTTGATTTTAAGAGTTTTGATCTCGAAATGAGCACGGATCTGTAAGAGAACATCGCTCATTAAACTATTAAAAAAGCGTATTCAACTGTCAGGTTAAAACACTAACATAACGAAAGCTAATCAATCAAATCTAACCGAACCGAACCAAAGCAAACTGAACCAATAATTTTTTTCAAAAAAAAAACTTTCCTGACTTCCTACCCGTGATCCTAGAGGATGTGAATCCGAACCGAATCGAACCAAACCGAACCAAACCAAAGCAAACTGAACCAACAATTAAAAAAAAAACTTTCCTGACTTCTTTCCCGGGATCCTAGAGGGTGTGAATAGTGTTGTAGTTTAGTTTGGTTAGGTTAGGTTTGGTTCGGTTTAGTTAGGATCGGTTCGGTTCGGATTCACATCCTCTAGGATCCCGGGTAGGAACTCAGGAAAGTTTTTTTTTTTTAATTATTGGTTCAGTTTGCTTTGGTTCGGTTCGGTTAGATTTGATTGATTAGCTTTCGTTAGGTTAGGTTTTTGAAACTTTCTATTTTCATGTGGTAAGAAATCAAGTAAAAATCATTTAAATCATTAAAATGTATTAATAACAGAACAACATCTGTCGTCGTAGTTGCCGGTGTAAGTCAATGAACACTGAACTTTGCAGGTATAGTTAATGGAAGAGTGTTCTTCAAACTTCAAAGAATTTCAAAATCTAATAAACAACGTGAATCCAATTTAAGTTTCAAATGTGTACTAATAAGTAAGCCCCTGCGCTGCGTAATTCAATACAAATCCGTGCCTTGTTCGAGCCTCGGCGCCTTAAAATCAACACGCATTTGTAACCAAATATGTTGCAACATTTCCGTGTCTATTTCAAAACAGCGCTGCCGTGAAATCAGCACGGAAACGTTAATACGCGGCCCGGCAGCGTATTTACGTTTCCGTGCTGATTTCACTCATATTGTAACATTTCCGTGTCCATTTCAAAACCGCGCCAACGTGAAATGAGCACGGAAACGTAAATACGCGGCCCGGCAGGCAACGAAAACGCTTTGATAAGGAAAAAATTAGGCAAATATAAATACACAATAGGGCATTTTAAAATATTTCGTAAACGTACAATGTAAACAACAAAGGACTAAAATTAACTTTTAAAATATGGTACAGGCCTTCTATTTCGATTTTCAACAATCGATTTTTCTAATATGAGCCACAAGAAAACACAATAACAACACACGGTCTTTAAATAAACCGGTTGTCGTCAGAGCTACGTAACAGTTTTCCTAGGAATCATTTTGCCAGGAAACTTTGTACATTTTGGGTCTTGTCGTCTTGTACGTAGTGTTTATACCTGTTCTGTGCTTGCTATAAATGTATTATACCCTGTTTCCACCAATGCATTCCCACCCCGATTCAAAAAACGCACGTGATGGGCCAAGGACTTGCACCGGTTTTAAATGCAGCGTCACCTGATGCGTTTTTTGAATCGCGGTGGGCATGCATTGGTGGAAACAGGGTATTTAAGACTAACTAAAAGAAATGTTGGAAAAAGATGATTTAGTTTATATTGCAGGATTTTAGCACGAAAGCATCACAATGAGTTCCCTGAACTTGGTTGCTATACATATGAAAATGAACAAATCAACATGCATTCATATGCCATGCCATCTTGGGTGCAAAGCCTTTCTTTTGGAGGCTTAACTGAGCCTTCACCATCATGGAAAAAAAATGTTAACAAAATGGAGAAATGGTTCATAAAATTGCATGGTGCCAATTTTAAATTTATTAAAACAAATATTGTGAAGCAATCCACTAAATTTTAATTTAAGAAAGTTTCTATTCCATATAAATTGGTAAATTTATTTGTAAAACAAAGAGTGATGAGAAGAATCAAATTTATAAATACCATAAAACAAAATGAATCCACAATGAAACGAAAGCTTGATGATACAGGGTCTGATGATAGTCGAAAAACAGTAAAAAAGTTAAAGAAAATTATTTTGTAGTTATTCTATAATTAGATAGGTATAGTTTTCTGTTACTTACAATATGATTTAAAACAAAACTGATGAGGACCATTCTTAAATTTTATACTGGGTGTTCCAAGTTAAAAGTCCGCCATATTGCTAACTTTGTTATTATTAAAAATAGAAAAAAAATTAAATTGGCAAACTATTATAATTTTTTAAAATTATATTTATGTTTTTTGAAAAAACTCGAAAACTCAATGTTCGACTTTTTTTTTATTTCAGCATCTTAAAGAGCAAAAATTCTACTAGTTTGCCCATTTAAACTTTTTTCTATCTTTAATAATAAAAAGGTTAGCAATGGTGGACACTCTACTTGGAACACCCTGTATAATGCTCAAGTAAGAGGAAAGGAATATTAGCGTTATAGTCAATGTATTTTTATTATAATTTTTTTTGAAATACGTTAAGGGGGATAAAAAATCCTGAATCTTTGCGTTATGTACTTTATGAATGTTCCCTTATTGACTTAAAGTCATTTCAATTTCCTTTCTTTTAATTTTTTGATAAAATCTCTCAAAAACAAACTCATTTTAATTACCTCCTATCCACAAAAAAAGTCAATATTGCAGTGTACGGCGAAAAAAGTTAAATTAATATGAACAAGAGTGTCGAATTCATTTAGGAAAAGTATTTATAATCGTGTCCTGAATCTGATATTTATAAAACTTTTTATCATAATTTTAATTATTTAATTTTTTAATAAATTTTGGTATTTTTGCGGCATTTTATTTCTCTCATAATATAACGTATAGAGGTCTCTCTTTATTGATCGTGGAGCAGGCATATTGCCGCGTCATAGGCTGCCGAGTTCTTATTGGCTGGGAGTTACCAGACAACCGGTTTATTTACGGACCGTGATAACAACACTAACTAAGACCTCAAAAAAAAGGTCGAGAACAAAGGCTTGTGATCAAATCCAGAATTCATTAAGTTTCGAATGACTTCAGGGCACGACGCAAGTTAGTAAAGGGGAAGTTTTACAGGGTGCGGCTTAATAGATACGTTTTTGGACTAGAACAAAAAATGGTTAGAAGGTAGTTTTGATTATTTTGAAAAGTTTTACTTTTAACCGATTTTATTATAAAGATACTCCTCCGTGCATCGTTGAACTTCAGTCTAGTATTTTTTGCCGTTTCGCTGAAGCCTTTTTCAGAGCAAACAGTTAGGTGAGAGGTTGGGCATTTCTCTTTAAGAGATCGGACGGAATTTTATATATTTATAGGAAATAGCACGGCACTTAGTTATAAAGTTTATGAGAAGGAAGGTAAAAGTATATAATACGGGTAGATTTATGATGTAAAATGCGCGGTTTAATGGAATCATCGTTAAAAGAAATGTAGCGGGTTATAAAACTGTGCCTTGCGGTATTCTTTTACTTATCGGATAGTTCAAGCAGTGCATCATTTGGAAGGTCTGATAACAGTATTACTTGATCTTTTCGGTTAATTTACGTCGATCAGTCTGACTATCAGTCTCTCTGTCTTCTTCTTCTTCTTTCTTTAGCATTACAATCCTCTATGTGTTTTAGGATCTTCGACTTGCTTAAACTCCTTCTGTCTTCGGCAACTCTCTACTCTCTTTCAGTTTCTTACTCCCATGATCCTTAACACTAGATAGTGGACTGGCCTGTGGTATCCCGTGGGATAGTTCTCTATTAAGCGGACACTCCTTTTAGGTGGACAACTTTGTTAGAAACAAGCTTTTCCCTATTTGCATGTAAAATTCACTCATATAACGGGATACTCTAATAACCGCACGCGGACAATTTTTTTTGGTTCAAAATTCTGAAACCTCCCTTAACCGGACGCGAACCTCTGACAACGGGATGGAGCGCTGCACTACATGGGCATAAATATTATGTAGTATGTTGGCAACAACGCACTCTTCAGCCGGGGAATTACCTCTTTCCGTTTTAATGCGGAGCTAAATATTTCTGTCGTATTTACGACATATTTTATTCGGCGGGACTGCTATGTTTTATTTTTATTGTTCAGTTGAGTAGTAATAGTAATGGATCTCTTTGAAATGGCGCCTAGTATAAAACTTCTTAGTTTACGTGAAAAAATTAAAGTTGTTAACGTTTCGGAGAAGAAACATCTATCAGCACGAAAGATCACTGAAAAATCTAATATCGGAAGAACTGAAGCAGCGGAAATTGTTAATAAATATATATTAAAATTTCGCAGTTCTTTCTCTTAAGCGGACAAAATCGACGAAACCTTGAGTGTCCGCTTATGAGAGGTTTCACTGTATATCTTTTTTCAAAGGTATTTCGGTTCAATCTCTTCAGATCTTCATCTTTCATGCACAAGAATGAATTTTAATTTTCCAATAATACCTTAAATACAAACCCACAAATTTTTTTTAAAACCTTATCTTGACGCTAATTACTTTTTAGGATAATAAAATTTTTTTTGATTGAGTGGTTACAAGATTGAGTGGTTACAAGCTGGATTTTCCATAACTTAAGTAAAAGTAAAATAAATATTTATTTAAACAAATTATAATTATAAATATACAGGGTGCAGTGCAACGGAAATTTCCTTTTTTTATAACTAGAAAAAATAATAATCGCGCCACGATTTTATATCAAACTTAAAATTATATAATAGGGACCTATTGCAATAGTGCCAGGCACAAATTGTGCCGGGCACTATATTGACAGTTTCGCATTACAAACTGACAGTTGATCTTTCAAAATTGACATACCAAAGTCGAATTTATAAATCCCGTCGTCTATTTTCCATTAATAGTGGCGTCACTATTAAATCCGGCTCGTATAATACACAAAGGCATAATTTTGAAAAGACACAGCTGTTCTTATAATGAGAAACTGTCAATATAGTGCCCGGCACAATTTGTGCCTGGCACTATTGCAATAGATCCCTAATGTGCCATCAATGCTATTGTTAAATCTAGACTGTACCAGCAAAATTATAAATATGTTCTGTGACTGTAATAAACAGAAATCTACCAAATTATGTTTTACTTTTTAGTGTAATTTTTTTTAAATCGTTTAGGTTCGTTTTAATTTATTTTATACATAATTTAAAGCAACACCTTTCAGTTAGAAATTTGTTAGGTCAATCAGGCTTCGTTGATTTGCTTTAAAAACTCATATCCAATTCAAGCTGTGCAAAACAACAGGGCAGTGCCTGCCCATTAAATTTATCCAATAAAGCAATGGCGTGCATACCCTAGATAAAATTCCATTTTTTTTTTCATATCATCATAATTTAAATAATTTACCTCATACATATTCAACAAAAATATTCATGAACAACAAGTAAAATTAAAGACAGAAAAATTATAAAAAGTTTGTTTTCGGCAGGGATTCGAACCCGGAATCTGTTGCTCTGTACGCAAAGGCTCTCTCATTAAGCCACCAAAGACCATACATACATTTTCGGAAAACTTTTACCCATGTATGTGTGTGGTGTCTCAATACAACAACGAGAAATTCTCAGGATATTACTCGACCCAGTCATTCAACTGACCTCTATAATTCTTCTTTCCTACTGTCAAAGGTATGAAAACTTAAATTAGATGTAAACTATCAACCTCTGAAAACTTAAAATCACCTTTTCCGTGTGTTAAAATTTATGATCGCAATGGGCGATTGCCAATATAATTTGCCCAAACACAGCTTGCGACTCCTTTTTTTGTATTTCTATATATTTCCTTACATATATTATATTATAATTTATAAATGATAAATGTAAAAATGAACTACAATTTGTACACTTTAAGAAAAATAAAAAAAAAATATAAAAAAAAATAAAAATATATGCAAAACTTCTTGACCACTGAATCCTGTGATCATTTGACCATGCATGATCCGCTTAACCGGATTTTTCAATATCCCCTAATTGGGTACTTTTTAGATGTTCATTTACTCTAACCTGAAGAGGGCGTTTCGTTTCACTTACATATGATTTACCACACTCACACGAGATTTGGTAAATACATTCCTTATTATTTAAGGGATTTTCTGGTTTTGTTTTAGTTACAAAACTCCTTATCGTCACGATAAAATACTGTTTTTATATTAAAGTGTTTGGCTATTATTCGTCTTATGTTTTCTGAAATCCCTTAAACATATGGAATGGAGAATTTGCTATATTTGGTTTGTTTTTAATTTAAAAGATCGTTGAGCTTATTAATTTTTCGGAGTAACCATTCTGTTATAAGTCCTTTTTAATGTTGTTAATTTATGTGGTTAATTCTTCATTATTACTAAAAATATTTACGTCTCTTAAATACAAACTTCTTATAACTGTGAGTTGCTTCAAAAAGACTGTGAGAACGTTGCTAGTTGGTGCAGTCAAAGTAGCTTTAAACTTAGTGAAAACAAATGCTCATGTATGACATTCTCACGTAATCACAATAGCATAAATTTCAATTATACTGTCAATAATGATAATCTTAACAGAGTTACCAGCCAAACAGATTTGGAAGTCACATTTGACTCAGCACTATCGTTCTCGGGGTACATCATTAATAAAGTTGAGAGTGCACAAAAAGTTGCAGGATTCATAGTAAGAAATACTAAGCATTTTGGTGTTGATGTTCTCGGTTTTGCCAATACTAGAATATGGCAGTATTATCTGGTCAACGCAGTACAGCATTTGGGTAAACATTATCGAAGGAGTACAAGGAAAGTTTCTTAAGTGTATGTATTTTCGAAAATTTGGATATTATCCCCAAAGAGGCTGTGATAATAGTTGGTTGTTGGGTTCATTTAACAGATTGCCTTTAGATAAGAGACGAACAAATTTTTTTTTATGTACGATATTTAAAGTTCTAAAAGGAGAAATAGACTGCCCAGATATTCTCGAACAACTTCCATTTGCTATGAATCGTGTCAACTCCAGGAGCACTAAAGTTTTTTATCTTGCCTTCCCAAGAACAAATCTTTATAAAAGTTCTCCAATATATCACTTATATCACCTATTTAACCTATATGCTTCAGGTGTTGACATTGATTTAATAAATTTAACTCATTTTAAGAAATTAGTTGATAATAAATTGCGTTAACCCCGTTAACTTATGTAGAGTAGGTGTAAAATTTTTGTAGTACGGGACGGATATGTTCGACTTTTAGAGGGAGGGCGGCGATCTATCTTTATTTCTTAGTTTTTTTTTAATGATTATTATTATTTTAAGTGTAAGGAAAAAGAAACATAGTAATAAGTATTGTTAACTATACAAAAATTTTAAATTTTACGTTATTCTAATTTTACGTTATTGCAATAAATAAAAAACTTCCGCCACCCCTCTGTGTATGATTAGATAGATGTCGAATATGTAGTGTGATAACTTTACAATGACTAAGATAAGTAAGGTGTCTGTAATAGGGTATTTGACAAATTTTAGAAAAGAGTTTAGAATGATACATAGATTGCTAATTTGCTATGCAAAATTGTTAAAATAATATATTTTATCATGGAACACATTTAAAATCAAGTTTTCTAATTTCCGATTTGAATTTGACGCTAAAACGCTCATTTCTAGCATGGCGTTGCAATGACGTCACAGCGCAGTAAACTCGCGGACATATACACGGCACTCGAGTGTTTATTTGTTTTTGGTCTATGTTTTTACTGTTTTTTATGTAAAAAAATGTCCTATAAGTGGTGTGTAGTGCCGGAGTGTTCGAATACTAGCATAAAAACACCTAAAAAACTATTTATTCATGTGCCTACAGCAGTAAAATAACGGAAAAAGTGGCTAGAACTTGTTCGAAGAGACCCAAGTGCCTTATCTAATACATCTTCACTTTACATTTGTGAAGATCACTTTGATGTGAGTATAACTAAATTGTTTCTATTAATTTTTCTCACGTTGTCTATAATATATATAACTATTTCGTAAGTGACGATGAAATTCTTGAGGTTATGTTTATTACAAGGGGTGAACAACTATAATAGGCAGAAAGGTGTACAAATTTTTAGGCGGTACTAGGCAGTTATTAGGCAGGACTAGGGAGTACCTCTAAATGCAGGATTAGGCACATGCAGGCTAAATGTAGGACTGAGAAGTGCATATGCAAGACTAGGCAGGACTAGGCAGTACCTACGTAGGACTATGCAGTGTAACCTATGCAGTACTTCAAGTATTGCTGGTCGTTGTATACTTTTTGCCTACTTGTCCCTCCGTGGGTTTATTACATGATTTTTATTTTTGTGTTTTTCAGATAATGAATTTATTATTTATGTTTATTATTTATTAAGTGGCATATTAAACAAAAAAGCAAAACATATAACTTAACCTCAAAATCTAAGTAAAAGTAGGCGAAGAATATCGTAAAAAAACGTTCAGTTATATACAAAACAACTTATCGAATACATACAACATTTTAACGTTTCTAAATTCCGCAGAACAAAACTCACTGTTGTTGGCAAAGAAGCCTGCCACCATAAAGGTATTGGCAAGTTGGAGCTATCGGCTTTGGAGAATCCGTTTTCCATTGAAAATATTTTTTATAAGCAAAACACAAAATAAAATCTAATTTAGGACGATAATTCGCACTTTAAACCAAAGCAAACATTACCTTCCATAAGAAAATAACACAGAAAATAGGTTCGTTCGAGGCGTTTACTGTTTTGTGGCGTCACTCGCAGCTGATTGGTAGACCGTCTGTTTTGAATCACGTGGCTAATTGTTTTAATTCAATAAATTTATTTAATTAAAAGAACTATGAATTTGAGAAAAAATTAACCAAAAAAGTTTGTTTTTAGCATTCCCAAGACCTAAAGAGATATCTAAAAATAAATATATATTTATTTTTTACTACGGTCAAACACCCTATTGGTCAGTTGGCTGTTGATACCTAAATAAATAAATAAATAAATAACTCCTTGTTTTGTAGCAACAAAATGATTAGACTTAAAATTTAGGTACAGTCACGCGTGTGCACGGAACTGTAACTTACGAGGTGTGGCAATAAAATTATAAGACAGGTGTAAAAAATCTACTTTATTTAAATACTAATACAACTTAATGATGTTCCCCATCAATGTAGTACCCTTCTCTATCGACGCATGCGTTTTTTTCCAATGTTGGAAGCAATTTTGGAAATCATCAAAAGAGAGGCTGTTGAGAAGTCTTGCCGTTTTTTCCTTGACATGTTCTAATATTATAAAACGGGTTCCTTTGAACGATTTCTTCACTTTTGGAAACAGGTAGATGTCGCAAGGGGTCAAGTCTGGTGAATATGGTGGATGGTTAACGACGGAGATCTTCTTATTAGCTAAAAACTGCTTTATGGATAGGGCATTGTGGGCCGGTGCATTGTCCTGGTAGAGCAGCCACGCGTTTTTCTTCCACAAATCTGGACGTTTTTTCCGTGGACGTTCCCTTAGCTACATCAATACTTCCAAATATAAATATTGGTTAAATGTTTGACCCTCACGCGCCCATTCAATAAAAATAACACCTCTAATATTAAAAAGAAAAACAATGAGCATCCTTGTTTTGAAGTTGTTGGGCGCCCTCCTCGTTCATCATCTTTAACTTCTTCACGACCCTCGAAAAAGCTTTTGTGCCACATAAAAATCATTGCACGAGACAAACAACGCTCCCCGTACACATCCTTTAACATTCGAAACCATTCAGTAGTAGTTTTTTTGAGTTTTACTTTAAATTAGTACGTTGCTCAATTTTTTCGTTTGTCGTAATTCCGGCAAATAAGCTATGCACGATCCGCTTCAAACCACTGGGTAAGCCAAACTAGCAGAGGAAAGACGACAAGATTCCGCGCGGTAGTAGAACGCACATCAAGGTGAATAACTCCAACCGCCCGAGACATGGAGATTTAAAACCTGTTAGTACGGAGGCCAGTCTTAAAATTTAATTGTCACACCTCGTAAATGTGTGTGTAGGTTTCCTATAATGCAGTGGTTTGAATCTTTCTGATTAATCGTTTGACAAGATCGGCAAAATGGAATGACCTTAAACAGTTTTACCTGGATTTTCCATGGCAAGAGGTTTGCTTTAAAACAGCTGATCCCACTATTGGCTGTAATGAAATAACAAAAGTAATCTTATTTGGAATGGATGCATATATCCCACATACAATAAAATACAGAGCAAATGCAAAACCTTGGTTCAACAGCCAGTGTCAAACGGCTGTACAGAAAAAACACAGAGCACATAACCTTTGGAAACGACAACAAACCGCTCAAAACCACACAGAATTTATAGAAGCCAGAAATAGTTGCAAAATTACTATTGACGCCTTCAACGAAACATACCATCAAAGAATAAAAAACAGGTTGCTGAATTGTCCAAGTAGTTCTAGGTCCTTTTGGTCTCTTGCAAAAGCTGTTGGATCACCAAGTCATCCATACCACACTTACAGATAAAAATACTCACTTAGCCACAACATCAGAGGAAAAAGCCAATATGCTGGCCAAAATCTTTTCCTACAACTCATACCTAACAGTGCCAAATGGAAAAACTCTACCGTTCATTGAAAGGGTTTCCCACAGTATGCCAGAGGTACCCTTTTGTCACAGAGAAATACGAAAATCCCTTAAAAATTGGATACAAACAAAGCAATGGGTCCAGATGGCATTCCCGCGATAGTACTCAAAAATTGTGCTAACGAACTCACCCCAACTTTCGCTAAATTATTCAATTTATCTTACAGGCAAGGAGTATATCCATCATCATGGAAGTCTGCCGCAGTACAACCTATTCCAAAGAAAGGAAAAAAGACAGATCCGTTAAACTATAGACCAATTGCTCTACTTCCGGTGATATCAAAAGTAATGGAAAGAGTTGTGAACAATCACCTAACCAAGTACTTGGAAAAGTACAAAATTATCAACGACAAGCAATACGGATTTCGAAAATATAGGTCAACTGACGATTTACTTACATACGTCACTCACTTATGGCAAAAAGCGAGTTACGGGGCGAAACAAGAACTTATCTAAAGCATTCGATAAAGTCTGGCATGAAAATCTGCTCAACAAGCTCAAAGCAATGGGATTTTCGCCGAAACTTTGCACTTGGTTTGAAGGTTACCTTAAGGATAGATCCATTTATGTTGCACTGGATGGCCGGAACTCAAACTCTTACCAAATAAATTCTGGTGTGCCACAGGGAGCAATCCCTTCGCCAACACTTTTTCTGATTTACATAAATGACCTCATAGATAAAACAGTAAATCCACTTTATTGCTTTGCAGATGATGGCAATGTAGTCTCCTTAGTCATACCACCCACATATCTATCCGCACGTGAATTCCATCATCTTAGACTAACTCAAATATCGCAGATAAATAACGACCTGGAGATAATAGAGGACTGGGGCAACAAAAACCTTGTACAGTTCAACGAGCAGAAAACCAAGCAACCCTGTTTTCAAAAAAGACCAGCACCGGTGAGCCAAACATCATGCTATCTGGAAGTGCTGTCACATTGCAGAGCCAGTTGAACATCTTAGTAGTCACTGCAGAGACCAATATGTCTTGGCACAATCACGTGGCAGATATAGCTAAAAGAGCGTCCCAAAAGCTTGGGGTGCTATTTCGTACAAGACATCTGTATACACGAAGCCAACTGCTGACACTCTACAAAGCCCAGATTCGACCAACTATGGAGTACTGCTCACATATATGGAGTGCGGCACCCAAACATACCTTAATGCTTTTGAACACCGTGCAAAAACGAGCTATCAAGCTGATCAATGACCCCGCACTTACCCGTAGCTTGGATAGTCTCGAACATCGAAGAACTGTGGGCGATCTATCTCTCTTCTACAGGTATTATCACGGAAAATGCTCTGAAGAGTTGGCACGTATGATCCCCCCGGGAGTAGCACCTACTAGGCGAACACGTCAAACAGACGGTAACCATCAATTTACTGTCAAAATAGAGACACCAAGAAACTCATTATATCAGAATTCATATCTCTGGAGGACAGCATCGCTGTGGAATAAACTCCCTGCGACAGTTTTCCCTGCGGGTTACAACCTGAACCAACACACACCAACATTTCCGCGCACTGGCCGCTTTCTCGAGCGTGATAGGAATCTCCTTGCGAGTGCGCTTAACCGTAAAAAATTTTTTTTAAAAAAAAAGATCATCCAAAAAAAATGTATGCTTGTTGATATGAATTTTTGCCTACCCTCCTTTGATTAGCACTGCACGCCACTGCTGTAAAGGCTTTTGCCATAAATCAATTTTAAAGTCGGAATAATACCTTTTGTAGTACCTACTTTATTACTGCGAGCCAAGAGACGCAATGAATAAAGAGCTATAAAAACAGCCTTCTTATAAGTTAAGAGCAAACCAAGCTGGGCATCAAGTACCCGTAGTTTGCTCAGCTAAATTGCCAGGCATAATCTTTTATCTCGAGGCTCTAGGAGTTTTTTTAGATACCGGCAGTGGCGGCTGTTACAGGCAGGGCAACGGGGCAGTGCCCTCCCAAAACTAGACAACAAACAGTATTTTTAATTGATTTATTTAAAAAAAGTTAAATCTTCCCTTACGACATGATTGTCTACTTCTTTTTATTATCTGTGGTTAACAACAAGCCATTAATTGGGTGAACTTTTTTAGCGTAAATAATTACAAGCCGGCAGCGCCGCGCGGGGAAGGTTTCAATTTCACCCATTTTTCAGCGGTGTATGGGTGGCTGATCTCGCGCGGGGCGGGAGTAATATTTGTTTTAGTTGACGTTGGCCATATTCATCGTGCGAAAACGTTCGTTGCCCTTTCTGCGTCTTGCTTGTTCTATCCTTAGTGAAGACGTATGAGTTTGTTTTGATTTCGGGTATGTTAGGGGTAAAAAGCCTTGCCGATCGCGTGTCATTGTTTGTTTTTGTTTGTTTATAAAATAGAAATAAATACCGTCGATTACATAATTAACTGTGCAAATTTAAATACGTTGACATATGAACTTCGATTACAAATAAAATCTTTAGGGCCACATGGACCGGACCTAAAAATTAACCAAAATTTTAGTGCAAGTAATGCCGAGGGGTCTTCCAAAAAAGCTTATAATAGAAAATTTAGTAAAAAATTATACGATGCTGAAAACTGTTTGTGCGGTTGTGGAAAAAGAAATGCTTTTTTTGCTATATTTGTCTTGTTATGAACAATCCACGAAGTGATCCTGCGTGGGTTGCAAAGGGAATGTGTAATATCAAGCACTTTAGTGAAAAGTTACAAAGACACAAAGTAAGTTAAAATTTAAATAACCACATAGAACTTTCTATGCTAGGCAAGACTGATATTAGGTGCCAATTGAATAGTGCCTATAGGCAAAACATTACCGAACATAATAAAAATGTGACAAAAATTAGACATATACTTAGTAGGTTAATACTGTTTAAAATTCTGCGGGATTTTTGAGGTTGCTCTACGGGACCATAAAAAATAAAGGCGAATGGACTTTATCTATAAACAAATAAACTAAAAACTACACCAAGTAACTGCTTGTTTGGAAAATAAAATTATTTCGGTAAGTTTTTTTATCTCATTTTTCATGCAATTTAAATTTCTGCCCCCCCAATCTATAACGCCACCAGCCGCCACTGGATACAGGATGATATTGTTCTTCGTGAAATTCCTGCTTTTATTATGTAAAGATTTAACTAGATTAGATTTCTTAATAGACCTGTTAACCTTTAAAAAAAGCAAAAAAATAAAAAACTAACAGCAGCATGAAAACAATTGGAAATGAAGGAAAATATATCGCAGGTAACTGGAAAAATAAATAAGACTCCGAATTTTTATTATTTTAGGGGTGGATAGTGGTTTCTCACTGTTTTTAGCGAAAATAGATCTCCTATCAAAAAAGTTAGTTGTCTTTCTGTCTGATATTATGACAGACAAATTTCCATTTTTATTTTGCTACTTCTCCTCTGCCATTCCTTAGTTTTGTTTGATTTCTTATCCATTCATTCCCTTTTCTATCTGTTAGCTTTACATGTAAAACTTGTCTTTCCATTGATCTTTGGGCTTTTATTACCTTATTCATGTTTGATTTTGTAAGTGTCCAGGTCTGGGATCCAGGTAAGTTCAGAAAGGCTACATTCGTTAAGACTTTGAGGTACTGAGGATATTTTTGATATTTTAATATGTAGCTTAATTTTCCGAATGCTACCCAGGCCAATCTTAATCGTATTTTGATTTCAGCTGTTTGATTTTCTTTTTTTAGTTTAATAATTTGTCCCAGGTATATTTACTTCTCTACTTGTTCTATTTTTTCTTGGTTTATTCTGATCCTGATAATATGTTCATCTGTGTTTGTTATCATTTTAGTGTTGTTCATACCCAAGCCTATATTTTTATCTGCTGTATCTAGTTCTTCTAGCATTTTTATCAATTCTTCTTTCTTATTTGTTATAAAGGCAATTGATTCTAAATCAGGTGCCGGGAATGCGAAAAAGTAACTCGGCGAAATTCAATAAAATAGCTTAATTAAGATGAAATGTGATTTAAATTATGTTGCAGGAATTTTATTTCGCTATTAATTAACCTGCTTAAATTTTATTTCCTGCCGAATTTTTTCATACTAATGTTATTTATTTTTACACCATCTAAAAATGAATTTTAACGAAAAAAATCCACTATTTTTTCCAAGAAAAACTACTTCTTTCAGAACTTGGGCATTTTCAGATGATTTTAGGTTTACAATAAAATTAAATGTAAGAATAAATATTTTGACCGCGGTATCAACTCTAACTAGTTACGAAATAATTAAAATAAAGAATAGAACGGCATTGAAACTAACATTAAAGATAATATTATAAATAACACACAACTATTCTAAACAGAATTATACCAAACAAAAAGTTAACCATCGCGAGAAACCATGAAGAAACTCCAAACAAAAATAAATACCATAAACTCAGAACTACAACCTGAAATAGGCAAAGCGGAAACAAAAAGAGCATTAAAGAAATTAAAAAATAACAAATCACCTGGAAAAGGCGAAGTAACAGCAGAAATGCTCAAGTACGGTGTTAAAGCTGTAGTAAGTAACCTCCATATTCTCCTGAACCAAATAGTAAAAGAAAAAATAGTCCCTAATAACTGGAAAGAATCCATAACCATTATTCCACACAAGAAAGGCGATAGAGCCTAAAAAACTATCGACCTATAATACTCCTCAATGTAAATTATAAGCTTTTCACGAAAATATTAACAGATAGATTAACAACAAAATTTGACGGATATCAATCAAAAGAACAATCAGACTTCAGAAAAGGTTGCAATACCATTGACCTCCTATTAACCATAAACACTAAAGAACGAGCCAACGAATACAACATTCCACTATATATTGCGTTTAAAGACTTAAAAAAGCTTTCGATAGCATATTCCACTATATATTGCGTTTAAAGACTTAAAAAAGCTTTCGATAGCATTGAGCATTGGGCAGTAAAAGCATCTTTAACTAATAGCCGAATAGATCACAGATACATAGACTGAATTGTATATAGCGAAGCAACAATATCAATCAAAATCCACAAAGCAACCAAGCCAATCCGCATAAGAAAATTTGTCAAACAGGGTAACCCAAAACTTAGATTGAGAAGAAAGAGGCATCAAAAAATGCTGGAAGAATTGGATACAGCAGCTAAAAATATAGGAGTATGAACTACACTAAAAATCATAACAAACAAAAAAAAATAGAACAAGTAGAGGAATCTGGGACAAATTATTAAACTAAAAAAGAAAACCGAACAGCTGAAATCAAGAGACGAGTAAGATTGTCCTGAGCAGCATTCGGTAAATTAAACTACATATTAGAAAACCAAAAATATCCTCAGTAGTTACCTAAAGATTACAGACCTGGACACTTACAAAATCAAACATAAATAATCTAACTGGAAAAACAAATGTCACATGTAAAGCTAACAGATAGAAAAATAAATGAACGGATAAAAAATCAAACAAAAGTAAGGGATGTCAGAGAAGTAGCAAAATAAAATGGAAATTTGCCTGTCATAATATCAGACAGAAAGACGATCGATGGAACAAATGTATTGTAAACTGAAGACCTTGAGAAAATAAAAGTAGTAGGAAAAGACCTTCCCATGAGATGGGCGGACGATTTGAAGAAGAATACGGGAACTAGATGGATGAACGCGGCGACATACAGAGAAGAGTGAAAGCTAATGGGGGAGGCCTATGTCCAAAGATGGATCGAAGAAGGATAAATCTCCTTGCGAGTGCGCATAACCGTAAAAAAAAACATCAAACATCGTAGTCTAGAAATTCATACGGCGTTTTTTGAAATTATGCAAACATCTAATAATTCAACGTTCGAACAATCTAACACACTCCCCACATCATAATTTATTATTGGGCATCTAACAATAAAAGTCTAAATAACACTCAGGCACGCAACTCGCGAGGTGGCCACTTAAAAAGTTTTTTGAAAAACTTTTGTCCGACTCTCTCGACTTCTTCCTTCTCGCATAGCGCAATGTTTTATTGTGAAGCAGTTAAAACACCTTCGCGAGATAAGAAGATTATACAGGGTCGTTTTCGTTTCGTTTTTACTTATCCTTTAGCTAACTTTATTCTGCATAAATGCGACATTAAATGACAGATGTCACATGATATTTGGAAGTTCAATCAAGGCCAACAAAAAAATAGAGGCCACGACCCTGAAAAAATCAGTTGTTCTCGGGGGGCTGACTTTTACATTGGGTCTTATGAGAGGTCAGATGTTTTTTTATGATATTTTCATAATGGCACTACAGATTTCCGCGAGGTGATAAAAAGGTTAAAATCTTCAAGATTTAGCATTCCTTATTTTGAATTCAAATTGAATTACCGCATGCCAACTCTTACATTTGGCATGTATTTGACTTTGTCATCTGTGTTTGTCATGGCATTTGTTTATTTGTTTGTATTGTAAAACTTTTTCGTTTTTTTATTGATTTTTTACAATAAAGTTCATTTACAATCCAAAAATACCAGCGTTAATCTTTTTAAAACAAAATTACACCGCAAAAAAATAATTTTTTGATGTAATTTTTGTAAAGACATGTATATAACTACCTATATTAAGTTTTAAAAGTCTGTCGAGTGCCGAATATAAATAAATAGATGTAGGTAATCCGATTACTTTCCACGCACAAACGAACAGATTCGCTTCTGCTTTAAATTTAATTTGTGTGAACTAATGAAGCGGCTTTGAAAAATTAAGTATTTCTATATATTTAAAAATAAACGGATTCATGACGGATCTGATACCTTCCTAGCTATAGCCTATTAGCACACTTCAAATAAAGCTATGATAATCAGCTTTAAAAACAGTTTTTTGTAAATACCTCGGAAACTAAAGCTCCTATAACGTTTTTGGTTATAACATAAATTATTAAGCAAAATGCGTTCTACTATATTCCGAGAACCGCATATTGATGCGATGCTCCGTTAAAAAGTTAACATTTTCTATATTTTTTCATTGTCAAAAAACTATCATTAGCTTTAATGGATTTTGACCAAAATCTAATCAGCTCGTAAGAGTGTCGAACACTATTTTACCTGGAAATTTTATGAAAATCGGTTTAGCGGTTTACGAGCTATCGTACTACGGAAAAAAAATACACACACACACACACAGACAGACATCACGACGATATTTCTAGGAGAGGTTAAAAAACAACACATTTTCGGCGTTATCTCAAAAAAAATTTTTCGTCGAAAACAATACCTTCTCTAGCCATTGCTACGCGGGCTAGGAAGGTAAAAATAGTTCTGCAAGAATATAGTAAAAACAATCTCAAAACGGGCTTGATTTTAAAAAAATCAAACATTCATAAACCGCCATTCCAACTCCAATATTTTAAAGACAATCAGCTGTGTCATGACGTGACCATCAAAAAAAAAGCAGCCCCCGATGTGACGTCAACAAAGTGGAGGATCGTGGCCCGTCCGTTTTGATAGCCCTGGCACAGAAGACTCTTCTGTGGCCCTGGTTACAGTTATGCCCCATTTAGAGAAATTTCTATATTTGAAATAGCCTCTAGAAAAGTCCACACTCTGTATAACGTTTTACTGCTTAACTTGAGGCTATCAGATTGAGTTACGGCGATTAAATAAATCAATGTTATGGGAGTTAGTTAAGAGCGATAGTTAAGTTAAGCTCGTAGTCAGGTGACAAAGGCCTTAAAGATACATGACGAGAAGTTGTTACTAAAAAACTTTTATAAAATGAATGGGCGATTTGTAAAAATAAATAATTTTTATTAGTAAGAAATGTTGCTCAAGAGTAAAATAAGGTATTAATTTGGAGGGATATCTTCGTCATGGAATAGAACCAAAGCAAAAATCTTAAATAGTAACTGTAGTAGTAGTAAAACAAAAGATAAAATTAGAATAGGAAAAGGTATAAAGCCATTATAAGAAATACAGAATACAAAAAAAAATAAAGATAAAGTGCCAAAACCAATAATTATATTATTAGTTCAGGCCCTACATCCAAGATTCAAGCGATATGCTGCGTTTAATGATAGAAGCAACACACTTGCTATCGATAGACATAAGACTCGCCCGAACATTTAACGAAAGGGAACCACCCCCAACCCTGGCAGGGAGGTGGTTCCCCCTCCTTAATCGTGATTTTTGATAGTTTTTTGCTGATAACTCGAAAACAGCCAACTTTTCCAAAAATCTTCTAGAGATCATTTTTCAAGGGGATACAATATCCTTTTGAATGATGTACCTTAGTACCCTCTGACGGCAGTGGTGCACGTTCCATTAGCGTACGAAAAAATGGAAAATTTTTAAAATATTTTTTTTATATTTTTTTTTGTGATATTTTTTGTCCTAAATATTTTTGGTTGAAAGCCCATTCATTGTATACAGTTAAATATTTATTAAGCCAGACATATTTTTTTTAAATAACCGCCTTGAAATAAAAATAAATGTGTTTATAGAGATCCTTAAATCAAACAAAAATAATTTTTGTAACTCAGTAAATAAAAATTGAGTGAGTAAAAAATTATTTTTGGTTAGTAATAACTTAAAACTGACTTTTTCTAGTTGACCTTCTTTAAAGTGGGGGACATCCCCCCTCTCAGCCCCCTCAAAAGTGCTCTCTTTTTGGTACAAACTTGAATCTTCATGTAAGACAACCATGTTGGAACACTAATAATTCACACACTGCGTTCAATGAGAGAATCAACACACTTGGTATGAATATACAGTATACTCCCCCGAAAATATAATGAGCGGGCACCATCCCACTCTTGGTGGGGGGTTGGTTCCCCCCAATAAATGTTTTTTTTTACTTTTTTTTATGACTTGGCATATCAAATTTGACTATTTTGGGTGCGTCTATGCTAGATCTAACGCTGCCTTGAGGGGGAGTGATATATATCGTTGGAAACGAAATTTCTTCAGCTTTAAAAATAAGTTTTAAAAATTAATAAAATACTGTTTTTTCCACACCTCTCATTAATTTAAATACCTATAAAAAGTGCGCCACTGATGTGAGGGGGGCGTGTTGTACATCGTAAGTTAGGAGGTCAGCCTCAATAACTATTATAATACTTAGTTGTTTTTGGCCAAGTTTGCAAATAATTAGAAAAATACTGTAAAAGATCACTTTTGAGGGGGGCGAAAGGGGGGAAAATTTAATACTCACCTTGAGATTTATTTACTGAGTTACAAAAATGAATGTTCAAATTTTTTTTTTAAAGAAATTTGACGTATTTAGGTTTTATAGCGAGGAAGGGTTAGCTGGAATTTTGTTTGATTTGAGGATTTCTACAAGCACATTTTTTTTAGGCGGCTACTTATTAAATATTTAACAGTATATACTGGGTACAAAAATACTTTTTTGAAAAAAAAACATTGTGTTAAGGAAACAAAATGCCACAAGAAAAATACAAAAAAACATATTTTTAGAAAAGTTGACCGTTTTCGAGTTATTGGCAAAAAACCGTCAAAAAGCACGTTTAAGGGGGAGGAGCCACCCCCCCGCCAGGGTAGGGGGGTGGTTCCCTTTCATAAAATGTTCGGGCGAGTCTCATGTCTATCCATACCAATGTTACTTGTACCATTAAACGCAGTATCGGGCCCGTATGACCTCAACTATAAAACCAATAGTTATATTAAAACACGCATCGAGAAGTATCGAAAAAATAACAATGATGTAAAAATTTGCGGGAGATCAAGAAAGTAAATGGAATGCGCGCAAACCATAAAAAAACACGCGAGATAAATCTTTTGTGAATTGTTGCAAAAATTTATTTAGATGTTCCACTCTATTTGATGTGATATACCTAAACCTGGTATTTATTGTGGTTATCAGTACGTGATTCAGGATTTAAAACTGAAAAACGTGTTTCCAATTTCTATCAAAACGAGATGTTATTAAAAACAAATAATAATACTAATTAAACTTGTTGTTGCGGTTTAGTAATGACTAAAAAATGCATGAGCTTGAAATTGATATGATATACCGGGTGGGCCAAAAAAAACCGGACAATTTTTTTTCATTATAACTTTTGAAATATACAATCGATTTTAATGGGACAAACTGCACTCGACAGAGAATTAATCAGAGTTTTGAATAAATATATTATTTTGTCCGCCATCTCAAAATCCAAGATGGCGGACGAAATTAAAATGTACTCTTCAAAGATGCGTGGGAATCAAAAAAATCGGTTCAGTGGTTCTTAAATAAAATATTTTTGTTTCAACCATTGTTTTGAATACTATACGATTGCCTTGCCAATCATGTTTGCATTTATGGCGTGTTTATTCTTATTTTGCTAAAATGTTTTAGTTTTTTTTCAATTTATAGAAAAACACTACTTTTCTCCCGCATAAGGAGATACAAATGAATAAAATCGGTGTAGTGGTTCTCACAAAATCTAATTTTGTTTTAACCATTGTTTTACAAATTATACGATTGCATTGCCAATCCTGTCTGCATTCATTTATTTATAAATTCATTATTACTGAACCGATTTTAGTGAAATAAAAAACATCATGGTGCAAGCTTTAAAGATCAATCGGTTTGCACAATGATGTTTTTCAATTCACTAAAATCGGCTCAGTGATATTGGATTTATAAGGACATGATTGGCAAGGCAATCGTATAATATTCAAAACAATGGTTGAAACAAAAATATATCTTTTTTTTTAACCGCCGCACCGATTTTGCTGATTCGTACTCTGTTGTACGGGGCAAGAACGCAGCTTATTTTCTGATTTAAAAAAATAATAAAAACATGTTCGCAAAACAAGAATAAACGAGCATCTTTGAAGGGTACAATCTAATTTTGTCTGCCATCTTGGATTTTTAGATAGCGGACAAAAAAATTTATTTTGTCAAAACTACTAATTAATTCTCTGCCAAGTGCGGTTTGTCCCATTAAAATAAATGGTATAGTTCAAAAGTTATATTGAAAAAAAAATTGTCCGGTTTTTGGGCTCACCCGGTACGTAGCTATTATGATAATGCCACCAAAAAAGTATTTTATAGATTTTGTTTAAAAAGCATGCTATTATTTATTTTCGCCCATTAAAATATAAAGAGAGAGAGAGAGAGATAAAAAAAGATCAAAAAGAAAGAGGAATAGCTTTTTTTTAATGTAGTGATTGCTAACTCAAATGGTAAATAGAAAAAATCTCTCGCCAAGTTATTTGTTGCCTTACACTAAGTATATCCTCTCTGGCAATATTTTCCTTCCAGTTTTCTGGATTTACGTTATTAAAGTAGTACGAAACGAAAGCAAAACTTGCTTAAAAAATATTTGCTCCCAAAAATATCCCGTTTCTAAAGGTATAATAAAAATTTTATTTCTAGTAAGCCCATCTCATAAAGATGACGGTTTACGTAATAAAATTCCTTAGAAAAATTTGGAATTACCTGAGCTCGAAAAATGTAAAGAAAAAAGTTAATTTTTTATTGCAGGAACTAAAAGAAAGCTTCAACTACGGACTTTTCTGTCCGCCCGAAAATGGGAGAGCGGGAAAGTTCTTGGACGAAGAAAGAAGATTGGGTGATTACCCCTTCAACGGACCTGTTGGTTACCTTGAGGTAAGAATACATCTTCTTTCTGGATTTTTCTTATCTGTTATTTGGTAATTTTTTGAAAATAGTCATCTAGCAAATGATTTAATTTTGGCGCTATATAGAAATGTCGAACCGTAATTTGGTCGAAAACAAAAGTTGTTGATCAGTGGCGGCTGCTACGGAGGGGGCAACGGGGCAGTGCCCTCCCAAAACTAGACAACAAACAGTATTTTTAATTGATTTATTTAATTACAGCCGGCACCACCGCGCGAGACAAGATTTCAATTTCAGCCGTTTTTCAGCGGTGTGTGGGTGGCTGTTCTCGCGCGGGGGCGGTAGGAATGTTTTTTTTGAGTTAACGTCAGCCATATTCATCGAGCCAAACCGTTCGTTGCCCTTCCTACGTGTTGCCGGTTCTATCCTTAGTTAAGACGTATGAGTTTATTTTGATTTGCGGTACGTCAGGGTCAGTAGTTAAAAGCCTTGCCAATCGCGTGTGCATTGTTTGTTTTCAAAATGGAAATAAATACCGTTGATTATATAATTAACTGTGCAAATTTAAATACGTTGACAAATGAACTTCGATTACAAATAAAATCTTTAGGGCCATATACACCGGACCTAAAAATCCTAAAAATTAACCAAAATTTTAGTGCGCGTAATAAAAAATTATACGATGCTGAAAACTGGTTATGCGGTTGTAAAAAACGAAATGCTTTTTTTTGCTTTATTTGTCTTATTATGAACAATCCACGAAGTGATCCTGCGTGGGTGGCAAAGGGAATGTGTGATATCAAGCACTTTAGTAAAAAGTTAAAGACACAAAGTAAGTGCTACTTATTTAAATAACCACATAGAATTTTCTATGCTAGGCAAGACTGATATGAGGTGCCAATTAAATAGTGCCTATAAGGCAATACATTACCGAACATAATGAAAATGTGGCAAAAAATAGACATATACTTTATAGGTTAATAGACTATTTAGAATTCTGTGGGATTTTTGAGGATGCTTTACAGGGCCATGATTAGTCTGAAACTGGTGCTAACCCGAGCACTTTGCGCATGTAAAAGAAGGGCGAATGGACTTTGTCTATAAATAAATACACTCACTCAAAACTACACCAATTTTATTTTTATTTTGTAAGTTAAAATCTACCAGTAAGGTATTTTAAAGGCAACGCGCGACGATGAACGCCATCCCCGATTTCGGCGACTTTTGGTAGGGATAATAGAGGCCACTCTAAAAGGCGGAGTCAGGAAAAAAGGAAAAGTCAGGCTATCTTTGTTGGATACATATATATTTTGGATTCCTTTCTCGCACTTCAATAGGAAAAGCTTTTAAGAATAAATTTGGGACAGGCAGGCGGTATGTATAAGGCCTGGTCCGCAGTTTCACTTCTTGCCTCTAACTACTATTTCCCGCCTTCTGTAACCTCCCTTAACCGGACGAGAACCTCCGGCAACGAGACGAAATGCTGTACGACATGGGCATAAATATTATGTAGTATGTTGGCACCAACGCACTCTGCAGTCGGGGAATTACCTCTTTCTGTTTTAATGCGGAGACTAAATACTTCTGTCGTATTTACAAAATGTTTTATTTGTCCTGAATGCTGTTTTATTTTTATTGTTCAGTTGGGTACTAATAGATCTCTTTGAAATGGCGCCTAGTAAAAAACTTCTTAGTTTACGTGAAAAAATGGAAGTTGTTAACGTTTCGGTGAAGGAACATGTATCAGCACGAAAGATCGCTGAAAAATTTAATATCGAAAAACCTCAAGCAGCGGAAACTGTCAATAAATATATATTAAAGTTTCGCAGTTCTCTCCCATAAGCGGACACCTCCAATAAGCGGACAAAATCGACGAAACCGTGAGTGTCCGCTTATAGGAGGTTTTACCACGGATCACCTAACAAAAGGTGATCCGTGGTTTTACTGTAGTATGCTCATATTAAGTTACAAACTATTTGCTCAAAAATGCGATTATACGGCGTTTTGTGATAAAAGCAAACCACTTCGCACAAACATTTATTGGACCCATACAAACATTTCAAGAAGGGGAGCCATCCGCCCCTTCCCCCCCTGTCAGTGGGGGGGAGCCACCTTTAAAGGTGCATTGTTTCAGTTTTTTGCATTTTACGCAAAAACTATAGACTTTATTGAAAAAGTTGTAGTATGCTTTTTCGTAGAGCATAAAATTCTCTGTCGATTTCATGTACCACTTGTCGTTCCTATCTCTTGCCTAACTCCCAAAACATAACCTCAAATTTAATCAATATTTTAAAATTACACCAAAAACCAACTTTTAGTTAGATTGCTTGAATAAAACACTATCAAATTTATTAAAAAAATGCCTAGCTTCTTAAGATGATAGTTCCTGATACATTCAATAAAAAAAATTAAGCAAATAGCTCCCTCCTCCCATTTTTTAAAGTCCTAAGTTAGGTAGTTATATTACCTTATGTATAGGTGTTTGAAAAAATCCATTTAACGCAATTGTTAATTAAACTTAAACGTTTATTTTCGGAGTGGGGGACGTAGCCACCACCCACCTCCCCCTCCACCTCCCTTCGCGTTCTCCAGAAGGCAAATATGTACCTTTTGTCGGATTTTTCTAGTGCATTTTATTTAAAAAAAACTATAAAAAATGACGCAGTCACGCATTTCTTAAAGAGTTCAAAATTATCGTTTTACTCCTTTTCCCTCCCCCCTTGCCATATAATTTACAAATTGCCATATCAAAAACAGCTTAAAAATAGGAATTTTATTTGGAGGATAGCCTTAAAATTGCAGTAAGGACAGAGCGAGGTGCCGGAACACGTCGTTTAGTAAACGAAAATTCTAACTGGCAAGATTTTTTGAAATGCACAGAAAACAATTTAACCTTATTGCAAAATTTGTGCTAAAATATTTTGATATACAAGTAGTTACCAATATAAATAAGGATGTCTTCAGTTCTGGTTCAGGTCAATCAGACCTAGTTGGAAAGAGCACATTTCTGGAGGGAACCGATGGTCGAATTATTATACATGCTTATGATCAAGTAAAACAGGGAAAACGGACCATTTTGGTCAAAACAGTTGATTTAGATGTATTAGTCATTTTTTTTCCTTGCAAAGAGAAGGCTTGAGAGAGCTTTGGATAAGCTATGGTTCAGGGACACATAAAAAATTTATACCAGCACACTTCATAGCCGCAAATCTGGGACAAGATGAATCAGTTGCTTTGCGCGGCTTCCATGCATTTACAGGCTGCGATAGTGTTTCATCGATCGCTCTAACAGGTAAAAAAGCTGCTTTAAAACATGGCAAGAAAGTACTGAATTTACAAACACCTTTAAAAAATTATCGCTTCCAATTCAGTCAAAGAACGAAATTGATTTTGCCTCTTTGGAAAAATATGTTACCATTTTATACAGTGGAGATAAAAACTACAGTATTGATATCAATAGAAAAATCTTATTTACCTCTAAAAACAAACCTCTTCAGAACCTGCCTCCAACATGAGATGCTTTAAATTTGCTCAAAGAGCATGTTTGCAAACCGTACATTTGTGGGACAACTTAAACATTACATGTGAAATATGGATATGGTGTATGAGGCATAAGTAGAGCTGACAAAGTGCAACTGTAGGGCAGGATGTTTTTCTACAAAATGTTCATGCAAGGCCTCAAATATGAGATGTACGCTTTTGTGCAGGAATTGCAAGAAGTCCTGTACTAATTATATGTAAGTACCTAAAAATTATGTAGGCAAGTACCTACTTAAAATTAACTCTTCTTGCGCTTTTTAGGTCCACCGAGGATGAACTGTTTGAATCCGAAGAACTATAGAGACAAAAAAGTATTGCAGAAGTATTGATTGTGTGATAATTATTGGACTTTTGATTATTGTAAATGAACTAGAGATTAAAATAATAATAAAAATAAACCTTTTTTATTTTTTCTCCTCTAAAATCACGAAATATTATATAATTCCTTGTTGTTTACTATCACACAAATTACCAAGGGCACCACCACTCAAAGAAGGGGGGAGGAAAGAGGGCACCTCTCTTTTTCAAAATGCTCATATATTGCTTCACCAAGCATGTGTGCCAAATGCTTTGCTCCTAGGCTTGCTCTTATCACAAAAGCCCGTTTCATTGAAGTTTTAGCATGTAACTAAAAGTTTTAACATAAATGAGGGAGAAGACATTTTTTTTTCTATTATGTTTTTTTTAAATTTTGTCCTAATGAGCTAAGTATCTTGTTTGGTTAATGTAGTAATTTTTACTAAAAATATCCTATACAAAAAGTCGTTTTTTTGTATTTTTAAAATATTGATCAAGTCTGAGGTTATGTTTTGGGAGTTAGAAAAGAGATGGAACGACAAGTGGTACATAAAATCGATAGAGAATTTTATGCTCTACAAAAAATCATACTACAACTTTTTTGATAAAGTCTATAGTTTTTGAGTAAAATGCAAAAAAGAGAAAAAATTACCTTTAGAGGTGGCTCCCCCCCCTGCCAGAGGGGGACGGATGGCTCCCCTTCTTAAAATGTTTGTATCGGTCCAATAAATGTTTGTGCCAAGTGGTTTGCTTTTATCACAAAACGCCGTATAAATTCATGTAGGGTATGGACTAATACAGTGGCTTCGTTTTATCATCGGGTGCGACAGTCATAAAACGGTATGAAAAATCCTTTTTGCGTTTCAGATCGACGTTGTACTGTTATCGGGCAGTCATTTTTTCGTTCCAGCAGGCCACTTAAACCGGTTTCGGACTCCTCCAAAATACAGAGGATCAAAGACAGGCGCATTAGAAATGTTTGCATCTCACTCTCTTCTTTGTCTGTGTTTATTATATGTTGGACTGGAAAAATTTAATGTAAAACACACACATCTCTAGTTTACAGCACAGATAAAAATATACCATAAAATTACATTTGTCTGAGAAAATTCAAAAATCAGTGAATAACCCAAATAAATTACAATTTTGATGACTGATTGACTTCAAACTTCAATCAATACAATAACATGGTTTCGTCGGGTACCTACCTCCCTCCTAACGTCCGATTTCAACCAAAATTGGTATCTGGGGGTTTTTGAGTATGAGAATTACAAATTTTTAATCAGATTACAAAAATTCAACATGGCGGATTTAAAATGGACGATTTAATGTCAAGTTTTTCTGATTACTTTCAACTGACTTCCACATATCCGATTGACTTCAAATTTCGCATACCGTTATAGTTCCGATGACAATCCAATAATGTTGTATCACTGACTGCCTACCTAACCCCTAACGTGGAGGGCGGAGAGGGGGCAAAATTTTAGTTTGTCGGATTTTCACCAAAATTGGTGTCTGGGGGTTTTTGAGGATGAGCATTACGAATTTTTGATCAGATTACAAAAATTCAATATGGCGGATTCAAAATGGACCATTTAATGTCAAGTTTTTCTGATTACTTTCAACTGACTTCCACGTATCCGATTGACTTCAAATTTCGCATACCGTTATAGTTCCGATGACAATTCAATACTGTGGTATTACTGACTGCCTACCTCACCCCTAACGTGGAGGATGGAGAGGGGGTAAAATTTTAGTTTGTCGGATTTCCACCAAAATTGGTACCTGGGGGTTTTTGAGGATGAGGATTACGAATTTTTGATCAGATTACAAAAATTCAATATGGCAGATTCAAAATGGACGATTTAATGACGAGTTTTTCTGATAACTTTCAACTGACTTCCACGTAGGTCAGGCTTATGTCGCCTTGAGCCGTATCAAACCGTTGGACGGCCTTCTCATCGAAGATAGATATTTCAAAATTGACAAGAAAGACTCCCTACAATATCGATGCGCTAGCTGAAGGACAAATCTAAAAATTAAAAAATAAATTTGGAAAAAAAAAACTTTTTAAGAACAAGCTTTTATAAAATGGACTAAAAAGCATAAAATAATTTTTTATTAGGTAAATGCCTTTCCATGCGCATTTGGTGGATCGTCCACAACCGATGATGGGCCGACTCTTCTTTTTCAATGTGACAAAATAAATCGACACACTGCCGGTCGCGGATGATCTGCCTAATATGAAGCAGCCGTAATAATGTCCATCCATATCAGAAAAATGTAAGGGTAGCTTGAGTAGGGTTGGGTTGGGTTGGGTTAAATTGTTTACCCTTACATTTCTCTACTATAATATAATGAATTTGGATTTTCACTGAACTTCGAGTTCACAAGGCTAAAACCAAAACGGGTAAATTTCCTTTAATACGCCCATCGCTTTTATTATTATGATATCAGAACACTCAAAAAATTATTTTATGCTTTTTAGTCCATTTTATAAAAGCTTGTTTTTAAAAAGTATTTTTTTCTAAATTTATTTGCAAGAGCATCTTAATTTTTATTACTACGGGACTGCGGAATGTTGTAAGTATAGATATCACATGGAAAAAAGCTATACTGACCATACGGTAGCCTGCTTAGAAAAAGAAAAACTAGTTTTGCAGGTGATTGGATAGGAATAGAAACATAGGGGTTTATCCTGATCGCAGCGAATCCCGGTGACCTGTCAACTAAAGTTAAAAGAAGAGGGGTAACACCGGATGTGAAATTTTACACCAGATTTGGCGGAAGAACAAACGACTTCGATTAAGGTCATTAAGGGTCCATCTCACCGATTTTTTTTCGTTACTTAGCTTAAAGCGTTTCTTAATATAATCATGACGTAATAAGGAACACTTAAGGCTAAGTAACGAAAAGAAAAGTTGGTACGATGGGCTATAACTACATATAACTACCAAAGTACAAGCTACAAACAGTTATTTTCCTAACTTCTTAGAATTATCACAATCTCTATTTCCTAAAAATGAATAAAATCACAAAAACTTTGTGAATATTAGGGCTTTCTATATGTAGGTTTATAGTTTGTGAATATAAATTAAATTAATGTAATTTTATCTGCATTTTAAAGAACTAAAATTAAAAATATATTATGATAATTCTATGTAATTGTGTAATCCTTTTTGTGTAAAACTTTAATTTCGTGCTCTCGAATTCATACGTTGCCTTCGATCTATTTTTAAGCGAGACATACAAACCTACCCATTCAAAGTCACGTGACTTTGAATTTAACTCTCTCGTATATGATCACATGGCTGAAGTAAATCGATCACTCCGTCAACAGCATTCGTTTTTTGGACAGTTATTTGGTCGTTCCATCTAACCAAAACTGTTTTAAAACAGTCCTCGTACTGCATTGCGCGCGCTTTGGGATTTTTCGGACGGTTTTGTGACTGTCGAACGACCTGATGGAACACTGCTAGTGTGTCAAACGGTTACTTCGCCTGGCTACAGACATTTAAATTGCGTGCCATATTTCATTAAGTGTCCACTCTTTAAAAGCTGATCTTAGTTGCCCTCTGGTTAGCCCTAAGAAGGCTTCAAGGCTAACAAATCTATGTTTTTCCTTATTCTCCAGTTTACCGGACTTTCCATTGACTCACATTCAGGCCATAGCAGCTTTCTGAATCAGCGTGGATCTAGGGACGATCCAACATAGTGCTTTAAATGCTGCTTATTTGACTTCACCTATCATAGCGTAGACTTCCGTTCCAAAAACTGGCTAACTTCCACCATATGAATAAAGTAGTTCGCTACCTGATTCCAAATACATACGAGGTGTGACAACCAAATTTTAAGACTGGCCCCCGTACTAACAAGTTTTAAATCTCCACGCCTGCGGCCGCTTGGAGTTATTCACCTTGATGTGCGTTCTACTACCGCGCGGAATCTTGTCGTCTTTCCTCTGCTAGTTTGGCTTACACAGTGGTTTAAAGCGGATCGTGCATAGCTCATTTGCCGGAATTACTACAAACAAAAAAATTGAGCAACGTACTAATTTAAAGTAAAACTCAAAAAAAAACTGCTACTGAATGGTTCCGAATGCTTAAGGGTGTCTACGGGGAGCAGTGTATGTCTTGTGCAATGATTTTTATGTGGCATAAAAGCTTTTTCGAGGGTCGTGAAGAAGTTAAAGATGATGAACGAGAAGGGCGCTTCAACACATCCAAAAAGCGATGCTCATTACAAATTGTGAAAGGCTTTCGCGGCCATCGTGGTGGGTGTGCTTTCGGGCTGTTCGACCGTCGTCGTTGGAAATTCGTTCTCGACGTTTCGCCATCTCGAGTGGATGGCATCTTCAGGAGATGTTGACTGTTTGTCGGCTTCTCGAAGACTGTCTCACTGACTGACTCAGTCTTCGAGAAGCCGACAAACAGTCAACATCTCCTGAAGATGCCATCCACTCGAGATGGCGAAACGTCGAGAACGAATTTCCAACGACGACGGCCGAACAGCCCGAAAGCACACCCACCAGCGATGCTCATTGTTTTTCTTTTCGATATTAGGGGTGTTATTCTTAATGAATGAGCACGTGAGGGTCAAACAGTTAAACAGCATTTATATTTTGAAGTATTGATGTAGCTAAGGGAACGTCCAAGGAAAAAATGTCCAGATTTGTAGAAGAACAACGCGTGGCTGCTCTACCAGGACAATGCACGGGCCCACAATGCCCTATACATTAAGCAATTTTTAGCTAATAAGAAGATCCCTGTCGTTAACCACCCACCATATTCACCAGACTTGGCAACTTGCGACTTCTACCTGTTTCCGAAAGTGAAGAAATCGTTAAAAGGAACCCGTTTTAAAATATTAGAACATGTCAAGGAAAAAATGGCAAGACTTCTTAACAGTCTCTCTTTTGATGATTTCCAAAATTGCTTCCATCATTGGAAAAAAACGCATGCAAGGCTGCGTCGATAGAGAACGGGACTACATTGATGGGGAACATCATAAAGTTGTATATTAGTATTTGAATAAAGTAGATTTTTTACACCAGTCTTATAATTTTATTGTCACACCTCGTAGAGCATAAATGCAGAGCAAACCCACGCATTCATGGGTTCATTCATTAAGGATTAAGGGAGGTCCTGGCTTCAAGCATAGCGCGTACCATGCGCTATGCTTGAAGCCAGGACCTCCCTTAATCCTTAATGTTCATTTTTTCTGGTAGACATGCAGGATTTCGGTTACCGCGCATGCATCAGTTTTGGTGGTTTTGGACCATACTCAGTAAAGTGACTAAATTATTTGAAAATTGTCAAAAATTTATATTACTCACCTATGGAATGGCACTCCCTTACTTCTCCTGGACATTTTTTCACAAAACGCACATGGTTTACGTGAAATATGTCCCATTTTTCATAGAAAAAAACAGAATTTCACACGACAAACGCAAAACCGCAAAATGTAAATAAACAACAATTATGGCGTCCAACCACACAGCAGCTGTGTGTCGCCGTCGTGGTGTAGTGGTAGCAATGTTTGTTTCCCACACCGGCGGTCCGGGTTCGATTCCTGGCTAGGTACTTGGTTGTTTGTGTTTGTTTAAAAATGCTTTAACCTTGCTGAAACTTTGCGAAACTGGGCAATTGATCCTGATTGGATGGAAAGTCCCAGTATAAATAAAAAATGAAAAAAAATATATATATATGCTTCCACTTTAACTAAGAGTATACCATATAGCGGAAGCTTTATCCATATGTAAAGTATTGGCCCGATCAAAATGAGTTTAAAGGCGTTGGTTGAGGAAAGAGTAGCTGTTTTACAAAGCATTGTTTTTGTCTTAGTTGAAGTACAAAAGAAGAGTTTACAAGATGATCTCCCTTGACGAAAAACAATTGAAAAGTCTGCACACCAGGGCCAACTTAAGGCGGTTCCTGGACTATGTGCTCAATGGTCAAGTCGAGAAGGTAACCAAGATGTGCTCGAAGGGGCTGGACCCAAATTTTCACTGCCAAGAGAGTGGGGGTAAGAAAATAGAGAAAAGTTATTATTATTACTTTTTAAAAAAACTTAAAAGACTATAAACTTGAAGTTTAGTACCTGTGAATAAAAAGACTAAAAATTTTTTTGTGGCTAAGCGGGTACAGAAAGATTTTATACCTCTTGGATTTTTCCGTGGGCAGCTCAAAAGCTGTACATCCACGGGGGTCCAAGATCCAATGGACACCTATCAAGTGTTGACAGTTAACTGTTTCGTCCTTCAGGGACTCTTCAGAACACTGCATGGTCAATCTGACACTTTTGTAAAGCCACAGAGACGGTGTATGAATAATGGTATATTTCTCTTACCAACATCGTAAGATAAGATTCATATACCGTCTCTGTAGCTTTACAAAATTGTCACATTGACCATGCAGTGTTCTGAAGAGTCCCTTAAGGACGAAACAGTTAACTGTCAACTTTTGATAGGTGTCCATTAGATCTTGGACCCCCGTGGGTGATCAGCTTTCGAGCTGCCCACGGAAAAATACAGGAGAAACAAAATTTTCTATTCCCGCTCAGCCACGAAACATTTTTCGTCTTAAAAAACTATTGAAAAAAAAAACTTTGCAAGAAACTTTTACTTTCAGAAACTCCCCTAACGATAGCCACAGGCATAAAAAAACCGACCAAGGTGCTAATTGCGCTGGTCAACGGAGGCGCTCTACTAGACTACCGTACCAAAGATGGCAGCACGGCACTACACCGTGCAGTCGAACATAAAAGTCTAGAAGCGCTCAAGACGCTCCTCGAATTGGGAGCTTCGCCCAACTACAAAGACAACAAAGGGTTGACCCCCCTTTATTTTACCATCAACGCCAACGTTGAGTCCGTGTTCACCGAGACTCTTTTACACGATCACGCCACCACTGGAGCTGCTGACACGCAGGGTTGGCAAGAAGTTCATCAGGTAAGTGTTTATTTTGGAAATGACTGTACAGCGTATTTTCGATGGGATTAAATGGGAAACTGGGGTTATTATTAAAGATATTCAATTTCTGATTGCACCTTACCGTACTGTTATTTTGAGCCCTTAAAAATGGTGTAATCAGATTTTTGCTATACCCCGTAGTTTCGCTAATACAGGGAGTTTCTGTTTAATTACTAAAAATAATAACTTATTTTCTTTAATGATATAAATGTTCAAACTGATTGTCGTTATGTGTAAGACATTGTTGGCATTTTTGAGTTGCATAAAAATATTTCTGCCGTTTAAATATTGGGATTTTGATACTCACCACATTTTTCAAAAATGGATATGGTCGATTTCTAGCCATTTTAGAATAATTAAGAGTGAGACATTCACAAAAATGACAAGTAAAACGATTATGGCAATTCCACGCTTTTGATTTTTAATGTTGAAGTAAATTTTATGAGTTGCTGTGCTACCATCAAATAATTACTATAATATTATTTTACAAATCTTTTAATTGACGTTCCAAAACAGATAAACTAAAAATCATTCCACTAGTGTGTCTTGCAATTTTTAATTTATATTTCTGTGGGAAATTTCCAGGTTCGGACTAAATTTTTTTTAACCTAAAATCAAAAAAATATTAAAGAAGATATATAAGATAATAATAGCATAAAACAAATCAAAATAGTGATAAAAAATCCAGGTCCGTATTTAATTTATTTATGATAAATACCATACCTCAAAAACTAAACAATATTTAGAAAAACTGAACGTCATTAATTTGCTCTAAAAAAGTTGTTATTAAAAGGTTTTTACAGAATGAAAATATCTTGCAAAATATGCGAGATATAAGAAATTATTAAAAATGCAATTTTTTCAAAAACTCCCTGTATTAGCGAAACCACGGGGTATAGTAAAAATCTGGTTACATAATTTTTAAGGGCTCAAAAAAAGAGCACGGTAAGGTGCAATCAGAAAATCGATATCTTTAATAACAATCTAGTTTCCCATTTAAGCCCATCAAAAATGGGACACGCTGTACATAAAGGTACTAGTCCAGTCATTATAGAATTTTGACTTGCAAAAGGTGGTGTAGTCGCGATTTTGACATATTTTGTTGACATTCGAGTCCTAAAAATAAATTTGAGCTTTTGACCTTTGAGGGGGGGCTCCCCCCGCCACCTTGGATTTAGTGTGCACAAAAAGGGTTTTTTTAAATTAGTTGGTTACTGTACATTTTAGAAAAAAAGTTTTGAACTAAATTTGAAGATAATAAAATTTTTTACAAAAACGCTTTTATACGTTTTTTTTGTCAGATGAATAGTTTTTGAGTTATGACGCTAAACAGTTTTATATCATTTTCTCAAAAGGTAAGCATTTTACAGAAAGTGTGTAAATAACTCTATTGTAGAAAATTAAATTATGTTTTAAACGATGTGTACCACCTAAGTGGGCCAAGTCAACAGTTAGCACTTAAAAGGCATTCATAAATTGAGGTTATTTTTTAGGATCACGAAAAAAAATAATTTCTTTTAGATTTTATTCAGTTTTCAAAAAATCTAAGCATTTTAGGGAAAAATGTTAAAACCTTTTTCAGACAAAGTAAAATGTTATTTTAAATGACGTATCACAAAGTTGTGTTCAAGCTATTATTGACACTCCAGGGGCGTCCGCATTATTCTTTTTCTAATAAATTTTTGTTATTAATAAAATAACCTTTAAAAGGATATGTATGTAGTGGGTTTTTGTTAACGGGGAACACTCAAAGAATCTACGCAAGTTTAGTCATTTTTTTTCAATTCAGTTTTTGGACGCCCCTGGTTTATTAACGGTTCCTTAAAAATATTTTTTTTTGTGATCTTAAAAAATAACCCCAACTTATGGATGCCAATTGAGTGCTCACCGTGGACTTGGTCCACTTCGATGATACATCGTTTAAAAGATAATGTAATTTTCTATAATAAAGTTTATTACACACTCTCTGTAAAATGCTTACTTTTTGAGAAAATGACATAAAACTGAATAATTTTGGTTTATTTTTTATTTACTATGGAAAAAGATAGGAAACGGGTGCACATACTGCTAACACTTCAGGGTTCGTATTTCAGCAAGGCTACTACCCAGAGAACTCAGTGATGTCTCATTTGATAAGCTATTAGTTGATCTTCATCTTATGTTATTACAGATTTTCTCAAGAATAAGCAGTTTTGAAGTTAAAGCCCACTAAATAAAAGATTTATTTGGTCAAAATCCAAAATGACGGCGAAATGTTTAGCGTCATAACCCAAAAATCATTAAATGTGAGAATCAAACAAAGAGCTTTTATCCAAGAAACGTCAAAAAATCATGCATTTTCATTGTTTTCTTAACCAATAATAACGCGGCTCTGGAGGTAGAAAAAAAAAAGAACAATGAAAACATATGATATTTTGACGTTTCTTGGTAAAACGCTCTCTGTTTGATTCTCGCATTTAAACGAAGACAACGAATAACGGAACGGTCGGTCGCTAATATTTGCCTATACAGGGTGTCCCAGATAAAAGCAACTACATGGGGATTTCGGAAATGGTAATAGATACGAGTTTGTTAAAATAAGAAAAAAGTTGCGCTATTCTAAGCCCAATCAGGTGCTGTATCAATATTAAAAATATCTACAGGAGCTACTAAAATATCGAGCAAAAATAAAAAATTGTGTTTTTTGAAAAATTGAAATATTGCCGCCATCTTGGAAACAAATTTGATGAAATTTGGTAGTTTTGTATAAGCAACTACGGCCAATCGAATGACGTTAACAAATTTTTTCTAGGCCTTCTAGTTTTTCCATAGCCAACTTTGTTATTTCTTATGACAGCCATATTGAATTTATACGTCAATAGATAAAACACTAAAAGAGCTTTTCAAGCATGTATAACAAGCCTATCTTTGAATGACGGCAAATGTGAATTTATTTAAAAAACTGTTTTTCACTTGGTTGGCTGTGAAACAAAGGCCGTAGTTACGTTTGTTGTCATACCTATGTAACTATCTGTCAAAACTTTGTCATTTATTTGATTTATCTATTGGAGTTTTAAAGTTTCTAAATTACTTAAGATTTTTTTTGAGTCATATTATCAATCAAATTTAACATGGAAAGATTTCCAAATTGGGAGAAAGTAGATATGTATGAATGTTATATTTTGTGTAATAAGAATGCTGGAAGAGCTCATGATATGTACTTTCAGAGATATCCAGAAAGACGACAACCAGGTTTGTCAATCTTCAGAATACTTACAGAAATAATTTAATTGAATATAGTTCCTTTAAAAAACAAAATCTTAATCGACAACCTGATGAAAATATTGAAGCTCTGGTTTTACAAAGTGTCGTTGATAATCCTTGCATCTCCCTTCGTGAACTGGAAAATAATGTTGAAGTACCCAAATCAACTGCACAAAGAATTCTTATAAGTATCATCCATATGCAACACATATTAGTCAAGCACTCCGAGATGGTGACTGAGAACGAAGAACCTTTTTTTGTAATTGGTTCATACAAAAATCGCTTGTGACATGTCACATAGTGTGAACAGTTTTACTTCCATGAAGACATTTTGTGGAGAGTTCATTGCTGCTGGAAAATGTTAGCCTTTGGGTACACTAACTATACACAAAAAGAATAAGTGGTTTTAAATATACAATCAAATTACATGCAGTGTTGTGTGACCATTTTTCAAGAACAACCCATATAGGAAAATATTAGATGAGAAATACACGGGAATGCAGTAATATGCAAATACTGGAAATATGTCTTAGGCAATCTCTAAAATAAAAATTATTTAGAAAATGCTATTAAGCATATTTTGTTGGATATGTCATAGTTTGAGTTATTAAAATGTGATGCAAGTTTTTAGATTTTATTAAGGCTAGGCAACGCAACGCAACATTATATGCACGCCACTGTATACTATGATGACAGAACTAACAAGTTACACTTTTTTTTGTCAGGCATGCAAGACAGGTCTACAAGCCCACCTCGAACATCTGTTGTTCTACGGCGCAGATATGAACGCACAGAATGCGTCGGGCAATACTCCGCTGCACGTATGCGCAGTAAATGGTCAAGAAGGCTGTGCCAGGTTGCTGCTGTTCCGCGGTGCCGACAAACAAGCGCTGAATTATGCCAATCAGACACCGTGTCAGGTAATAGTTATTTTCTACGAACGTGCGCACGGAAAAGTATACTTTACCGCACAAGTGCACACAAAAATAAGAGTGTGGTAAAGTTACTTTACCGAAAATAAAATAATTTTGTGATTATAAATATTACAAATTTTTTCCGAAATAAAAAAATTAGTGCGGAAGTTACTTACCGTATCAGTGCGGAAAATAAGACTGCGGTAAAGTGCATTTTTTGCACTAGTGCGGTAAAGTAACTTTCCCGCACTAGTACGGTAAAGTAAATTTTCCGCACTGGCTCAGTAAAAGAAATCATAACAAAACCATTTTATATGTAAAAAAAAGCCAAGTACACAAAAATGTTTTTAAAAAAAGAATTGAGATAAAAGTAAAGCCAAGTTCTCCAGTATAAATTTTAAAATGAAAGGTTCTTACTAGTTTGGAAATGTTTTCTTTAAACTTTGCTATTATCATAGTTCCTATCAGTCTTCCAAAGTTCAGCTCTCTAGCGTTCCTGGAAGCAATGTTACTTTTACATAACTTTACATCTATAGGGAGGAAGGTAAATTAAAATTTTGGTGTTTTTAAATTTTTTCCGATAGTTTTATCATAATTCCTATCAGTCCTCCAAACCTCAGCTCTCTAGCGTTTCTGGATGGTTTCTGGAAATAGGCAATGTTACTTTAACATAACATTACATTTATAGGGCAGGGAAGTTAATTAAAATTTTGGAATTGTTTAATTTTTTCTATAGTTTTATCATAGCTCCTATCGGTCTTTTAAAGCTCAGCCCTCTAGCATTTCTTGAAATGGGCAATGTTAATTTTAAATAACATTACATTCCAAAGTAGAAAAATCAGATTTGTTGAATAAAAAAATAAAGTAAAACGTCAAGAGTTATATTTTGTGCTGATAAACATTTTAAATTTTTAAAGTTACTTTTCCGCACCTGATTTTTTAATTTTTTGCGTGCGGTAAGATGACTTTAGCGCATTAGTGCGAAATTTTTCGACATTTTTAAAGGTCGACGAAATTACGCTTTGTCTAAATTATTTTTGACTATAATATTTTCGACAATTTTTTTGATCTACAAAACTACGTTTCGTTTAACTTATTTTCGTCTATTATATTTTCGGTTACAGTTAAACCTCTCCTTGCGGACACCTCTATTAAGCGGACACTCCCTTTAGGCGGACAAATTTGTTGGAACCAAGCTTCTGCCTATTTCTTTACATGTAAAATTCTCTCCTATACCCTGACAATTTTTTTTTATTAAAAAATTCTAAAACCTTCCTTAACCGGACGCAAAACTCTGACAACGGGACGGAGCGCTGCACGACATGGGCATAAATCTTTGTTTGAAACTCGTAGACAATGATTGTGTAGAAATAAAATTTCGGACTTCCATTGTCTTTATTTATTTTAAAACACGACGTTTCGGTTAGTAAGTATCTCTAACCGTTATCAAGTGTGAACTAAACAATCTAGTCTCTAGGCTACTACTTATACTACTTGGTGTGCAGTCAGGTGTGACGGCCCGCCCCCTTTTTTAATCCTAAGACGCCTGTTTTCCTTAAGGAGTGGTTTCCATATGTTTGGTATGTCCGTGCTTGGTTGACTGAAAACTTCTTTATTCTGCATTATATACGCAGCTTCAATAAACTTTCGTTTTCGCCAATGCGACTCCTTATGTAAAACTTTAGCTTCTGACCACTGAATCCTGTGATCATTTGACCAAGCATGATCTGCTAAACCGGATTTTTCAATATCCCCTAATTGGGTACTTTTTAGATGTTCATTTACTCTAACCTGAAGAGGGCGTTTCGTTTCACCTACATATGATTTACCACACTCACACGGGATTTGGTAAATACATTCCTTATTATTCGAGGGATTGTCTGGTTTTGTTTTAGTTACAAAACTTCTTATCGTATTTCCCGAAGAAAATACTGTTTTTATATTATAGTGTTTAGCTATTCGTCTTATGTTTTCTGAAATCCCTTGAACATATGGAATGTTAATAACACCTAACGGATTATTATTTTGAGAATTTGGTACATTTAGTTTGTTTTTAATTTTAAATATCGTTGAGTTTATTAATTTCTCGGAATAATCATTCTGTTGTAAGTCCTTTTTAATGTTGTTAATTTCTGTGGTTAATTCTTCATTATTACTACAAATATTTACGGCTCTTAAATACAAACTTCTTATAACTCCTTGTTTTGTTGCAACAGAATGATTAGACTTAAAATTTAGGTACTGTCCCGTGTGTGTAGGTTTCCTATATACAGTGGTTTGAATGTTTCTGTCTAATCGTTTGACAAGAACATCCAAAAAAGGTAAGGCCGAATCTTTTTCAATTTCCATGGTGCACTTGATTGTTGGTCGAATACCGTTTAAATGGTGTAGAAAATTTTGTAGTTCGTCATCATTTTCCGGCCATATAATAAATGTATCATCCATGTATCGTAGCCATAGTTTTGGTTTGACTCTTGCTGTGTTGATCGCATGGCCCTCGAACCACTCCATGTAGATGTTTGCTACCACTGGCGAAAGAGATGAACCCATTGGGAGTCCATCATTTTGCGCGTAAAACTTATCTTTCACTTGAAAGTAAGAGTTACGGAGACAGAGCTCCAACAGATCCATCACCCCCTCCACCGATAGTGTTGTCCTCTCGTGAAGTGTATCATCAGTTTGTAATTTGTTTTTAATGATACTGAGTGACTCATTTATTGGCACGTTGGTGTAGAGACTTTCTACATCAAAACTTACAAATCTATCGCCGGGATCTAATTCGATACCTTTTAAAACCTCCACAAAATGTTCCGAGTTTTTGACAAAAGATTCGGACTTACCCTGTAGTGGTTGAATTATGTCCAACAAAAACCTTGACAAAGTGCTGGTCGGTGAGTCCCTGGAGCTGGTAATTGGTCGCAGTGGTATATCCTTCTTATGGATCTTTGGTAATCCATAAAAATGTGGTGCCTTACTGTGGTGTGGAGTGAGGCGGGATCTAGCAGCGACCGGGATATTTTCAGCATACTTCTTCAAAGTCCTGTAGATGCGTCCTTCTATGGTGGTGGTTGGGTCTTTGGGTAGTTGCTTGTAGTCTCCTTTCTCCAGAACTTCTTGGATCTTTTTGTCGTAAGTCTCGACATCCATGATCACCGTTGCGTTTCCTTTGTCGGCCGGTAGAATCTTGATCGATTTGTCAGCCTGCAGGTTCTTGATTGCCCGTTGTTCCTGACTGGTGATGTTTGTCTTTTGTTGCTTCTTTCTGTCCAACGTTGTTCTTACTTTATGGCGAAACTCATCAGCTTCGGGTTGAGGTAGACTAACGGTCTCTATTGCTGCAATAATTTCCAGTGTCGGTGTCTGTGCCGGTGCAATGGCGAACTTAAGTCCCTTACTGAGTACCAATTCTTCGTTGGTGCTCAGAGTCCTTTTGGTTATGTTCACTATAGTGCTTGGTGTTGTTGAGTCTGTTCTATCTTGAGTACGTGTCTGTAGTTTCTTGAGTTTTTCTCGGTGAGTTGATCGTATCTTCTGTCGTTCTCTGTTGCACGTACTCTCAATTTTACTCAGTATCGGTTCGTAGTCTTCCTCCCATGTGTGTCGTCTAATTTCGTCAAATCGCTCCTCCATGTCGGCGTTGAAGTTGGCTTTTCTCCATCGATGGTAACTGATTTGGGATCGGATTAGTGCTTGGCTTGTCCTCTCTAAGATCTTCTTCGTTCTCACTCCCGGAAAACTGGCTTTTAGGCGGAAACCAACCGGAATGACACCACTGTCGCGCGCCTCGCACAAGAATGAAATGTGTTCTTCTTCCTTTATCACTTTAAGTTTGGTCTTCTCGTAGCCTCTGAATAGATTGTTGATTCCGGGTCCGTACCGTTCTTCAACTCTTTGTTTGAAACTCGTAGACAATGATTGTGTAGAAATAAAATTTCGGACTTCCATTTTCTTTATTTATTTTAAAACACGACGTTTCGGTTAGTAAGTATCTCTAACCGTTATCAAGTGTGAACTAAACAATCTAGTCTCTAGGCTACTACTTATACTACTTGGTGTGCAGTCAGGTGTGACGGCCCGCCCCCTTTTTTAATCCTAAGACGCCTGTTTTCCTTAAGGAGTGGTTTCCATATGTTTGGTATGTCCGTGCTTGGTTGACTGAAAACTTCTTTATTCTGCATTATATACGCAGCTTCAATAAACTTTCGTTTTCGCCAATGCGACTCCTTATGTAAAACTTTAGCTTCTGACCACTGAATCCTGTGATCATTTGACCAAGCATGATCTGCTAAACCGGATTTTTCAATATCCCCTAATTGGGTACTTTTTAGATGTTCATTTACTCTAACCTGAAGAGGGCGTTTCGTTTCACCTACATATGATTTACCACACTCACACGGGATTTGGTAAATACATTCCTTATTATTCGAGGGATTGTCTGGTTTTGTTTTAGTTACAAAACTTCTTATCGTATTTCCCGAAGAAAATACTGTTTTTATATTATAGTGTTTAGCTATTCGTCTTATGTTTTCTGAAATCCCTTGAACATATGGAATGTTAATAACACCTAACGGATTATTATTTTGAGAATTTGGTACATTTAGTGTGTTTTTAATTTTAAATATCGTTGAGTTTATTAATTTCTCGGAATAACCATTCTGTTGTAAGTCCTTTTTAATGTTGTTAATTTCTGTGGTTAATTCTTCATTATTACTACAAATATTTACGGCTCTTAAATACAAACTTCTTATAACTCCTTGTTTTGTTGCAACAGAATGATTAGACTTAAAATTTAGGTACTGTCCCGTGTGTGTAGGTTTCCTATATACAGTGGTTTGAATGTTTCTGTCTAATCGTTTGACAAGAACATCCAAAAAAGGTAAGGCCGAATCTTTTTCAATTTCCATGGTGCACTTGATTGTTGGTCGAATACCGTTTAAATGGTGTAGAAAATTTTAAATGGTGTAGAAAATTTTGTAGTTCGTCAACTAAAACAAAACCAGACAATCCCTCAAATAATAAGGAATGTATTTACCAAATCCCGTGTGAGTGTGGTAAATCATATGTAGGTGAAACGAAACGCCCTCTTCAGGTTAGAGTAAATGAACATCTAAAAAGTACCCAATTAGGGGATATTGAAAAATCCGGTTTAGCAGATCATGCTTGGTCAAATGATTACACGATTCAGTGGGCAGAAGCTAAAGTTGCATAAGGAGTCGCATTGGCGAAAACGGAAGTTTGTTGAAGCTGCCTTTATAATGCAGAATAAAGAAGTCTTCAGTCAACCAAGCACGGACATACCAAACATATGGAAACCACTCCTTAAGGAAAACAGGCGTCTTAGGATTAAAAAAGGGGGCGGGCCGTCACACCTGACTGCACACCAAGTAGTATAAGTAGTAGCCTAGAGACTAGATTGTTTAGTCCACACTTGATAACGGTTAGAGATACTTACTAACCGAAACGTCGTGTTTTAAAATAAATAAAGACAATGGAAGTCCGAAATTTTATTTCTACACAATCATTGTCTACGAGTTTCAAACAAAGAGTTGAAGAACGGTACGGACCCGGAATCAACAATCTATTCAGAGGCTACGAGAAGACCAAACTTAAAGTGATAAAGGAAGAAGAACACATTTCATTCTTGTGCGAGGCGCGCGACAGTGGTGTCATGCCGGTTGGTTTCCGCCTAAAAGCCAACTTTCCGGGAGTGAGAACGAAGAAGATCTTAGATAGGACAAGCCAAGCACTAATCCGATCCCAAATCAGTTACCATCGATGGAGAAAAGCCAACTTCAACGCCGACATGGAGGAGCGATTTGACGAAATTAGACGACACACATGGGAGGAAGACTACGAACCGATACTGAGTAAAATTGACAGTACGTGTAACAGAGAACGACAAAAGATACGATCAACTCACCGAGAAAAACTCAAGAAACTACAGACACGTACTCAAGATAGAACAGACTCAACAACACCAAGCACTATAGTGAACATCTCCAAAAGGACTCTGAGCACCAACGAAGAATTGGTACTCAGTAAGGGACTTAAGTTCGCCATTGCACCGGCACAGACACCGACACTGGAAATTATTGCAGCAATAGAGACCGTTAGTCTACCTCAACCCGAAGCTGATGAGTTTCGCCATAAAGTAAGAACAACGTTGGACAGAAAGAAGCAACAAAAGACAAACATCACCAGTCAGGAACAACGGGCAATCAAGAACCTGCAGGCTGACAAATCGATCAAGATTCTACCGGCCGACAAAGGAAACGCAACGGTGATCATGGATGTCGAGACTTACGACAAAAAGATCCAAGAAGTTCTGGAGAAAGGAGACTACAAGCAACTACCCAAAGACCCAACCACCACCATAGAAGGACGCATCTACACCACATTTTTATGGATTACCAAAGATCCATAAGAAGGATATACCACTGCGACCAATTACCAGCTCCAGGGACTCACCGACCAGCACTTTGTCAAGGTTTTTGTTGGACATAATTCAACCACTACAGGGTAAGTCCGAATCTTTTGTCAAAAACTCGGAACATTTTGTGGAGGTTTTAAAAGGTATCGAATTAGATCCCGGCGAAAGATTTGTAAGTTTTGATGTAGAAAGTCTCTACACCAACGTGCCAATAAATGAGTCACTCAGTATCATTAAAAACAAATTACAAACTGATGATACACTTCACGAGAGGACAACGCTATCGGTGGAGGGGGTGATGGATCTGTTGGAGCTCTGTCTCCGTAACTCTTACTTTCAAGTGAAAGATAAGTTTTACGCGCAAAATGATGGACTCCCAATGGGTTCATCTCTTTCGCCAGTGGTAGCAAACATCTACATGGAGTGGTTCGAGGGCCATGCGATCAACACAGCAAGAGTCAAACCAAAACTATGGCTACGATACATGGATGACACATTTATTATATGGCCGGAAAATGATGACGAACTACAAAATTTTCTACACCATTTAAACGGTATTCGACCAACAATCAAGTGCACCATGGAAATTGAAAAAGATTCGGCCTTACCTTTTTTGGATGTTCTTGTCAAACGATTAGACAGAAACATTCAAACCACTGTATATAGGAAACCTACACACACGGGACAGTACCTAAATTTTAAGTCTAATCATTCTGTTGCAACAAAACAAGGAGTTATAAGAAGTTTGTATTTAAGAGCCGTAAATATTTGTAGTAATAATGAAGAATTAACCACAGAAATTAACAACATTAAAAAGGACTTACAACAGAATGGTTATTCCGAGAAATTAATAAACTCAACGATATTTAAAATTAAAAACAAACTAAATGTACCAAATTCTCAAAATAATAATCCGTTAGGTGTTATTAACATTCCATATGTTCAAGGGATTTCAGAAAACATAAGACGAATAGCTAAACACTATAATATAAAAACAGTATTTTCTTCGGGAAATACGATAAGAAGTTTTGTAACTAAAACAAAACCAGACAATCCCTCAAATAATAAGGAATGTATTTACCAAATCCCGTGTGAGTGTGGTAAATCATATGTAGGTGAAACGAAACGCCCTCTTCAGGTTAGAGTAAATGAACATCTAAAAAGTACCCAATTAGGGGATATTGAAAAATCCGGTTTAGCAGATCATGCTTGGTCAAATGATCACAGGATTCAGTGGTCAGAAGCTAAAGTTTTACATAAGGAGTCGCATTGGCGAAAACGAAAGTTTATTGAAGCTGCGTATATAATGCAGAATAAAGAAGTTTTCAGTCAACCAAGCACGGACATACCAAACATATGGAAACCACTCCTTAAGGAAAACAGGCGTCTTAGGATTAAAAAAGGGGGCGGGCCGTCACACCTGACTGCACACCAAGTAGTATAAGTAGTAGCCTAGAGACTAGATTGTTTAGTTCACACTTGATAACGGTTAGAGATACTTACTAACCGAAACGTCGTGTTTTAAAATAAATAAAGACAATGGAAGTCCGAAATTTTATTTCTATGGGCATAAATATTATGTAGTATGTTGGCAACAATGCACTCTGCAGCCGGAGAATTACCTCTTTCCGTTTTAATGCAAAGACTAAATACTTGTATTTACAACATTATTTTATTCGATGGGAATGAGTTTTTATTTTTATTGTTCAGTTTGGTAGTAATAGAGCTCTTTAAAATGGCGCCTAGTAAGAAAATAGAAGTTGTTAACGTTTCATAGAAGGAACATCTATCAGCACGAAAGATCGCCGAAAAATTTAATATCGGAAAATCTCAAGCAGCGAAAATGGTTAATAAATATATATCCAAATTTCGCAGTTCTCTGTCTTAAGCAGACACTTCCAATAAGCGGACAAAATCAACGGAACCGTGAGTGTCCGCTTATAGGAGGTTTCACTGTATTTTATTTTCGACCAAATTACGATTCGACTTTTTTTTTATTTAGATTAGCATGTTTTATGAATAATTTTTCTTATTTGTGATAGGTGGCAGTGATTGCAGGTAACATGGAGTTGGCGGAAATTATTCAAAACTACAGACACGAGGATGTGGGTAAGCTCAATGTTATTTTGAATATTTTTACAATATTGTTACACCACTGTTTTACGTTTTTTGAGTATAATGATGTTATGAAAAATCATTGCCGAAAAGGTTTGTTCTTTTTTTTTAACGATCATAAATAAATGGATCCATGACGGATCTAACACCTTCCTAGCTAGCCTATCACACTTCAAGTGAAGCCATGATAATATATTAGCGTTTTTTGTAAATATCTCAGAAACTAAAGCTCCTACGAAGTTTTTGGTTACAACACTAATTATTGAACAAAATACAGTCTACTATATTCCGAAAACAGTGTATTGATACGATGCTCCGTTAAAAAGTTAGCATTTTTTTAAAGTTTCTAATTGTCAAAAACCTGTCATTAGCATTAATGGATTTTGACCAAAATCTAATCAGCTCGTAAGATTGTCGAACACTATTTTATCGGTTAAGCGGTTTAGGAGCTATCGTGTTACGGACGGAAATAATATACACACAGACAGACATCACGACGATATTGGTAGTATATGTCAAAATACATCCAAAAAACACATTTTTATCGTTTTCTCGAAAAAAAAATTTTTCGTCGAACATAATACCTTCTCTAGCCATTGCTACGTGGGCTAGGAACGTAAAAATTAAAATCTTTTGTGAGCAATAAACAAATATTTCCTATGATGGTTAAATTGTCGCCAGCAAATTAATAAACTAAACAAGTGGCGGAGTACACAAAAAAGTAATTGCATAAAATTCTTGGAATTAAATACACAATCATATTACCTACAGATTGTGTTTACAGGGTGACCCTTTTTCTTCACCTGACCAAACTAACCATCTATTTTTAATGCTTAGTATTTAAAATATTTTTAAAAAATGTACTAACACACAAGCAGGTGTGTATGTTTGACTATCATGTGTTAGAGAGAGAAGGAGCGTAGAGGGATTTGTTTTTGGTTAGACTCCTACCCGTCTCAGGAACCTACCTTTTAGGTCCCTTTAGGTCTCAACGTCCTCATACCTAAAAAGAAGGTTTTAAAAACGTTCAAAATGGGACGATTAAAAAAGTCTATCTTGGACGTTTTAAAAACATAATTTTTAAGTCTTTTTAGGTCCGCAATATTCCCGTAATTAAAAAGTACATGTTTAAAACCTACTAAAACGGACGTTTTAAAAATCGCAAAACAGTACATGTTCAAAGCGTACTTTTTACGTCCCTTAGGGCCCTAAGCCATAATATATAGTGACCGTTAAGCGGACCGAACCGATTTCTTTTGTGATAAGTACCTAAAAAGTACGTTTTTAAAAAGTCCCAAGAATGATGTTTTAAAAAAGTGCAATTTAGAACGTTTTTAAAACATTTCTCCCACTAGCATCATAATCATTATCTATATGGGCTGATCAAAAAAAAGTAAATTTCAAATTTTTTTACTTTACAAAAATTGTAGTGGGGTACGTCCTCTTTTTTAAACTTTTCCTGAAACGTTTTTTAAACGTCACCTAAAAAGTCTCTGGAACCTTTATTAAACGCCCCCTTATTTTGCATATATTATAAAAAATTTGACAAACGTCCGTAAAACGTTTTAAAAATGTTCTGTGGGGACGTTTTGAAAACGTAAAAAAGACCCACAAAAACGTTTTAGGGACCTTCCAGGGACCTCTTTCTGACCCTGTGGGACCTAAGCGTACGTTTTTAAAATGTCCCCTATGTCCGATATGGACGTTTTAAAAAGGCTTTTAAAACGTTCCTGTGCTACAGGGTAAAGTCCTAAAAATAGCATCTCTAAACGTACGGTTCTGTGTGTTTCACGTCGTCAGTCTAAAACAGCATACCAAGAAGTAGGCCTACTTGTAGCCAAATCCAACCCTTAGTAGGTTAGAAAACTAACTATAAACAAATCCGTCTAGTTTCTCACTCTCACTAGCACATGAGAGTAAAGCATACAGACCTTGTGTGTTAATAAAAATTTCCTTTTTGATCCTAAAAATTATGTGCGATAGAATTGAGACGCCTTGTATAGAAAACACCCGTGTCAGCAAACAAAAATGTGTTGAGGCATCGATTCGTGGAAATAATAAAACCACTTCAACATAAAAATAATGCAATAAAAATTTAATTATTAGGCAACTTATTAAATACTCTGCCAATATATGGGCACCTAAGCTCACACTAGGTACAATAGTAATAGAGTACGTGTGAGCTAATATAACTAAAAACTTAAATATATTTCATTCAACTCCAGACTCAATTACCTTTCGTTTGATACGACACAAGCCATGTTTTGACTTAAACTCTAATTTTTGAAATCTACCCTTTTTTTAAACCTAAAATATATTTTTTTAAACTCCAGACTCAATTACCTTTCGTTTGATATCACACACGCCATATTTTCATGAAACCCTAATTTTTTAATCTACCCCCACCCCTTTTTTTAAACTAAAATTCATTTTGTTTAACTCCAGACTCAATTGCCTTTCGTTTGATATCACACACGCCATATTTTCACATAAACTCTTATTTTTGAAATCTACCCCCACCCTTTTATTTGGCTGGTGTTCGGTGGATTTTATTCATTTTTAAATGGGACCATCCCAACCCAAGACCCAACCTACGTACCAAATTTCATTAAAATCGGGCAAGCGGTTTTTGACAGACAGACAGACAGACGGCGCAACAAAAAAGTTTCAGAATCATCTGAAACGCAGAGATATACAGTCGAACCTCTCTAACTCGAACCTCTATAACTCGAACCCCTCTATAACTCGAACCTTTTAAGCGGTCCCTGCAGTTTTTACATGTATTTTAACCTATGTAACTCGAGTTTCTATAACTCAAACTCTCCATAAGTCGAACTGTTTTGGTTGTCCCTTCAGGTTCGAGTTATAGAGGTTCGACTGTATAAAAATTTTTGAAATCAAAGCAACTTTTTTTTTCTCGAAAAAATTAGGATCACCATAGCTCACACTACTATAGTATAGTAGTAGTGTGAGCTAAAAAGGATAGGGGGTAATCAATTATCGACTAATTGATTTTTATAACTTCTCAACACACGCAAAAACGTCACTTAAAATCAGTCTGGAAGGTGTTTTTAAATATTTTGACACAATATTGTCATTGTGTTTCTCAAATCAGGGCTATCAAAACGGACGGGCCACGACCCTCCACTTTGTTGACGGCACATCGGAAGCTGATTGTCTTTAAAATATTGAAGTTGGAATGACGGTTCATGAATACTTTATTTGTTTTAAAATAAAGCCGGTTTGAGATTGTTTTTACTATATTCTTGCAGAACAATTTTTTTTACAATAACCTGTTTGATTTCCTAAAAAATTATCTTATCTAATGTCGGACGTTTCGTATACCAACTTCTAAGTTGCACTCGAAAGGAATTAAAATTGTATGCACTACCACAAGAAATGCCCCTAAAACTGACGTTTTACCGGAAACAAAGCTCCTACCGATCAGTTCAACAGGTCCGACTTCAGTCCTGTTCAGTTCAGGCAAAACGTACGTTTTATTGTCTACACGAAAGGTTTTGCCTGATCCGTTTTACCTGATCAAGTAAAACATCAGGCAAAACGTTATGTGTAGACCCCGCTTTAGATACAGTTTTCACGACCTCTACCATCTTAACAATTCGTCAATTTTTAATTTAAAATGTCAATTTAAAAGGCCATGAATGTTTTTTAATTGTTATTTTTTAAACCTGTTTATAAAGTTTTTATTTACGTTATTTACGAACACCATAAAAAATTTATATGTATTTTCGATTAACGAATAAAAAACAAGATTGCAATAAAAAACACCTATAAAAACTAAGTTTTTAATTCATTACAAAAAATTAATTATAATTAAAAAAAGACAATAACAAACTATTATTAAAAGTTAAGTTGTCTTGCTTGAAAATAACATAAGGCAATGATTGATAGTGGCTACATAAGTCAATAGTTACATGAGATGCTTTTTCTTAAAAAAGTATGTTAAGATCTACCAACAAAAAAGAACAAACCTTTTTGAGTTAACCAAAGAATACTGTTTACTATAATAGACATATTCTGTTATTCTTTGGTCCCTTATACCCTGTTTAGATTATACAGCAAATACAAACTTTTCTTTGATGCGTGCTTCTTTTTTCCCTCAGATGAACAGAGTATTTATATGGAAAGAAAAAAACATAGAAACCGCTTTGACCACTGCGCAGCGTCAAATAGGAAAGACTGAATGTCATTTTTTATACTTTGAACTACTCCTTAAAGTTTCGTTAACACGGGTCATCTAAGAACTAAGATAATCATTTGACCAAAATTTAGGTAAAATATAACAATTTTTATGTTATTCAACAACGTTAAATAACATAAATATAAAGTTCACCTTTTCAAAAAACACAAAACAAATTCGGGCGAAGTAATTATCTCAAATTAACCGTCTAAACACAGCTTAATAATGAGTAAAAAGACAAATGCATTTTAGCGAAACAAAAGATCTGAGAGCCATCACGTTTGCTCTGGTTGACACAATAAAAGCGCAGTGGAAAAATATTGTTGTGTCTAATTTAATAGTGTATAAAAATGTTCCAGTTCCAATTTTTTCCCATTTTATTAGGTGTTCTATGTTTTTTTGTTTCTATGGATACCTTCTCAGAAATGCATCTTGGAATAACTTACATGTCAAATGTTCAACCCCTCCTTTTTTATTTACTCCTCCACTTTGTTGACGCCACATCGAGGGCTGATTTTTTTTGATGATCACGTCACGACACAGCTGATTGTCTTTAAAATATTGAAGGTGGAATGACGGTTCATGAATATTTGATTTTTTTTAAAATAAAGCCAATTTTGAGATTGTTTTTACTATATTCTTGCAGAACAATTTTTTTAAAAATATATAGTAATCCTTAATTTTTCAGAGCCGCTTTATTAGCTCACACAAAAATTAAATTTAAAACAGAAGCGAATGTGTTCGTTTCTGCGTGGAAAGTACTCGGATTAACTACATTTATTTGTCTATCTTCGGCACTTGACAGACCTTTAAAACTTAATATAGTTATTTATATTTGTTTGCAAAAATTACCACATCAAAAACAGATTTTTTTGTAGTGTAATTTTGTTTTAAAAAGATTAATGCTGGTATTTTTGGATTCTAAATGAACTTTATTGTAAAAAATCCTTAAAAAATCGAAAAAGTTTTACAATACAAACAAATAAACAAATGCCGTGACAAACACACATGACGAAGTCAAATACATTTCAAATATAACAGTTGGCATGCGGTATATGGCGGGTAATTTGAATTTAAAATAAGGAATGCTAAATCTTCAAGATCTTATTTTAATCATCTTGCATCCTTACAAAAGTTTGGTGGAATCTCGGGTTGGTATCCGAAAATATTTCACTATAATTTCGCGGAAATCTGTAGTGCCATTTTGAAAATATCATGAAAAAACGTCTGACCTCCCATAAGACCCAATGTAAGAGTCAGTTCCTCGAGAACAGCTGATTTTTTCAGGGTCGTGGCCTGTATTTTTTTGTTGGCCTTGCTCAATCCTATGTTTAAAAAAACTGTTAAGCAGGTTAACTATTTTTGCCCTTTCTGACTCAAAAAGATAGTTGTCTGTCAGTGAGTTTTTTATAGTGCATGTAACCAAGAACGTAAAATTAAAAAGTAAAACAATTTTCATTTAATAATAATTTAGGTAGAAACATAAAAAATCAAGTTAAAATCAAAATTAAACAAATTTATATAATATCTAACTTTTTAAATTAATAATAATTCAGGTAGAAAATTAAAAAAGCAAGTTAAAATTAAAATTAAAGTTTAACATAACAATCTAAAAACTTTTTTTACATCGTGGCAATTAGATAAATCTATGCAGCTTTTTGCAAATAAATTAATGACCCTTGGAAACCGCATTTGCGGTAATAAAACTCTCTAAGTATAGCCCTGGTAGAATTCAGGTATAAACATAAAGAAGCAAGTTAAAATCAAAACTAAACTAATTTATATAATATCTAACTTTTTAAATTAATAATAATTCAGGTACAAATTAAAAAAGCAAGTTAAAATTAACATCAAAGTTTAACATAACAATTTGAAAACTTTTTTTACATCGTGGCATTTAGATAAATCTATGCAGCTTTTTGCAAATAAATTTATGACCGTTGGCAACCGCATTTGCGGTAATAAAACCCTCTAAGTACAGCCCTGGCCGGCGTATTCTAGTATCCAGACAAACCGTTGCATAATTCAGTATTTAGGCCATGCCAGGCATACGACCATTTTGTTGGCTTCGTGACACTTTTGGAAATCAATATCGGATTTGCAAATTAAATGAGTTTGTTCTAAAAACCATCGACAAACTTAGGCCGGCTACACACGTATTAAGAAATCGATTGATTTATCTGTACAAAGTCAAAAAGTTATGTACAAAATTCAGCCTGTTATTCATTACTTAAGGCCGCTTGACATGGTGCATGACAATAAAATTGGCAGGCAAATGCATGAAATTTTGCCCAGATGCATGCGCAGTACAAATCCAGCTGATTGTTGCAGGCAATCCATTTTTATCGGTCCGGTACCATTTTTTTGCATGCAAACTGTACTTGCATGCAAACTGGGGAATTTTTACCTAGATTCTGGGGAATCCATGCATGCCATGCACAATGTCAAACGAAAAGAAGATTTTTTGCAGGCAACAATTTGACCGAAATTTTTTGCTTGCAAATATTTGCAGCGCGTCATGCACCATGACAAGCGGCCTTTATTAGCCAGTATATATACAGGATGTCCCATAACTTTGGGCCATAGGCCAACAGGTGATAGAGGAGGTTAGGTCTGATAAAAAAGTTCCTATAATGCATGGTCAAAACTCCTTCTTTGTCGAGATACAGAGCATCAAAGTTGGCAATTTTTCAAACTTTTTTGATAATAGCTTTTTAAAAAAACGCAGTAAAAATATGAAATTGGATAAAGCCGTGTATTTAAACAAGAGCAACAAATTGAAATAAAAATTATTTTGAAAAAAATTTGTTGGGTTTTTTTTTGAGAAAACTGGTTTTTTTGGTATAAACTTTTATAAATGCCATATTAAATGCAATGTTATTTTTATATTTTTTGTTAATAAAAACAAGTCTCTAGCGAGACATAATAATAAAATACTATTGATGTTTTTTAAAAGAATAATTAAAAAAGCAAGCAAAAATTTATTTTTTTAAAAAGTTTTTGTTTTTTATACATTTTTGGAGGTTATTTTGGCAGCCTGTATCTCCTCAACTTGTAATTTTATCGAAAAAAGAAATAACACAATTTTAAATCACAATTAGCTGAGTATTCAGCTGGCTTTGACAGATTTTCTTTTTTTTTGTAAACCCTTTTTCTCCCCACTCTTTTAACTTTAAAAATCCTATATCTTAAAAACGGATGTGTGTTGACCCCTATGTTATATAAACTTCTTTCTCGGAAAGAACCTCCTCTATCACCTGCTGCACTATGGCCGCTAATTTATGGGACACCCTGTATAGCGAATATAGCGAAGCAACAATATCAGTCAAAATCCACGAAGGAATCAAGCCAGATTCAAGATGTGTCAGACAGGGTGACACAATATCCCCTAAACTATTTAATCAGGCCTTAGAAGATGTTTTTAAAAACTTAGATTGGGAAGAAATAGGCATCAAAGTAAGCGGAATACTTAAACAACCTAAGATATGCTGATGATATCGCCTTAATAACAGATAAGAAAGTAGAACTGATAAAAATGCTGAAAGAACTGGATACAGCAGCTAAAAATATAGACTTGAGTATGAACTACACTAAAACTAAAATCATAATAAACACAGATAAAGATATCACGATCAGAGTAAACCAAGAAAAAATAGTAGTAGAGGAATACTTGGGACAAATTATTAAACTAAAAAAGGAAACCAAACAGCTGAAACCGAGTAAGATTGGCCTGGGCACAACTCGGTAAATTCAGCTACATTTTAAAAAATAAAAAATCTCCTCAGTACCTCAAAATGAAAGTGTAACGAACCAATGTATCCTTACCTAAAGACCTAGACATTTACAAAATTAAACAAGAATAAGGTCACAAAAGCCCATAGACACATGTTACGTGTAAAGCTAATAAATATAAAGTAAGGGATGTCAGAGGAAAAGTAACAAAATTTAAATTTAAATTTGCCGGTCATAATATCAGACAGAAAGACGATTGTAAACTGGAGACCTTAGGAAAATAAAAAAAGTAGGGCAAGACCCCAAATGAGATGGGAGGCCGATTTGAAGAAACATGCGGGAACTAGATGGATGAACAGGGCGACAGACAGAGAGGAAGATAGTGGGGGAGGTCAATGTCGAAGGATGGATCGAAAAAGGAATATAGTTGATGTTGTATACAAGTGGCACCGCGTCATAGCTATGGTAAACCAAATTTTGCGGAAAATCTAAGTAATGAAGCCTTAAAAAATTAGTGTTTCATTTTGTACATGCAGTGTGCCGTTTGGGGTTTAATGTGCGAAGGATAAAATACTAAGACCTTTTAAAGGAGAGATCAAATAGGTACTTACCTAATAAATAAAGATCCGAAACATAAAAGAGGATCCAAAATTATATTAAAATGTGCGCAAACATTGATTTAGTTGCAAAAACGGTAATTTGTTTTGTAAAAAGCTCTGTCATAATTTGTTTGACATAAACAGTCAAAACAACAACGAACAGAAAACAACAACGAACAGAAAACGTCAAAGCCCGGCTAAATCAATAATATGTTCGTAACAACCAGATAAGAGTATATATGTTCCTTTCTAATGAAATCGTTTAGAAGAAGACATCAATAAAAAGCAAGTAAAATAGTAAACTAACGACTAATTAGTGCAGTGCCTCATTTTGGGAATCAATATCAATAAAAAAATTAAAGGAAGTGCGTGCCACTGTATGTACCCCTCTACTCCTTTCCCGCCCATCAAGGTATTGATGACGCGGTGTCACTTTAATACAACATCAAGTATAGATAGATAGATAGACTCATTACTTAAAAAATATACCGATGTACTGTGGACTATGAACAATGCAGATTTCTCAGACGTCTAGATAATGCATCATTGCAAAATTTCTGCTTTATATCTGGTAGATCTGCGCATTTCCTTTTGTAGAGAAACATCGCTACGATTTATGGAGACGTGTGTACCCGGCTTTATTGAGGGTTTGAATGAGACAATACGCCAGTTTAAAAACAAATCATTAATTAATTGGCCATTAAAATTTAATGTTCATCACTAATGCACATATTCTGGTCCATAGAATATTTCGTCGCCTTAATTTAGAACTATTATATGTCCAGTTTTCCCATTTTTTGTTTTTGCGCGGAAATGTATAGCTCCAACCGCGCTTTATTGAATGCAGAACTATTGGATGTCTAACTGATGAAACGTCCCCACTATCCGCCCAACCAATTTAACCGACATATCTCGACCCATGCTAAGTCAAATTAAAAAAATTCTCTTAACTCTTAAACTTAATTTTGTGACTTACAATTCTGCATTAAGCAGTGGCGTAGCGGGGGTGTTTTTTTATGTGGTTCCTCGTTGGTTTTTGTAAGCAATCGCTTCGAGATTCATCAAGATTGGCCCAGAAAAAAAAAAGAAAACCGTCAAATTAAAGCTTTATTGAAATTTCCAATCTCTATTGTTTTTATTAGTTCTCTTTAATTTCCGTTTTGGAAACCAGTCAATAAAGCGCTGACTGTGACGTAGCACGGCACCCCGACACAAAATAGGATTTTCGAACGCACCACCATCTAATCGTGTCATTGACTGAACTTACACATTATTATCCGATTATTTACCATCTCTTTTTAAATTAATGTATTAGTAAGGGCGCCTAATACTCTTAAACAATCATGATATCAATAAACAAACAGTGGTCTACTCGTTTTATTTACTAAACTCACACATTGTCATCCAGCTACTTACTCTCTCTTTTTAACTCACATTAGTGGGACGGGCGCACCCCATCTAAAACAGTCTTCGGATTAGTTTGCAAGTAGAAGTATTTATAAGATGTCATTTTGACAATCAATGTCAATCGACGTTCTTCCATCAGCACACAGTGGGCTCGCGGACCTGATTTTTCGGCAAAAAGAGTTAAATTAAATACATAGTGAAACTTATGAACATCTTTACTAAAAAAGAGTAGATAAGTAGGCCTTGAAAAAACTATTATTTGATTGACGCAACTTTCAGAAGTGTCATGTTTCGTTTCAACGGAACGCGTTAAAGTACCATATTTGCATGGCGATTTGATCCAGATTTAAAGCCATTTTGCGACAATATTTTATGTTGTATAAAATTCTCATAAAATAGATCTTGTAGAGGAAGGTAAGTAGATTTTATCCCTGTCAATTTCGATGTATAGACAGGTACGGTAATGGTTTTTGAAATGCTTGGTTAGATGCTTCAAAAATATTTATTTTGTTGTACTTAAAAACAAATTTTTCTAAAAAAAATCATTCTTAATTCATTATACAGTCGTTAAACTTGCAGGTTCTTATCCGCTACAAAGTCAGGGTTACATTCGTATTATTTTCTTGTTTTTAGTACAGCCAACGAAAAATATTGTTTAACTCTTTTTAATATTTTACATTTTTAGTTTGGTTTTTAGATTTATTATTATGGAAACTTTTCATCCTTTCCAATGCAGCTTTGTTACGCATTACACGACGAGCTCAATTTAACCTTAAAAAACCCCAAGTACCACGTTTGACACAAATCGGTTTATAAATAGGATAGTCTATTGGATAAGGATTTTGGGTCCGCAGTGCTAGTTTTGTTTGTTTGTAGTATAATAAGCGACGTTAAACACCGTAGAGTTCCAAATTTAATACATATCGGTTCATAAATGTAAACGTGCTCCATTTCGGATCGGCCATGATATTTTTTTTAGGTTTGAGTCAGAAATCTTGATTATCAGCCAAAGTTCCAATTTTGATACATATCGGTTCATAAATAGAAAACTCTGCCCTTTTGGATCTGCCATGTAATTTGATTTAAAGTTTGAGTTCATAACTATAATCAGCTTGAGACACGCCAAAGTTCTAAATTTAAGTCAAAAATAATATTTAGCGACTATTAACACTCCAAAGTTCTAAATTTCATACTTATTGGTTCATAAATAGGAAACCTCGCCATTTTGGATCCGCATTTTGATTGATAATTACTTTTTTCTCATTTTAAAAGAAAATATTGTTACAAAACCTATTTTTCTAATTTTGGTCAAAAATTAGGTCCGGGAGCCCATCGTGCAGCTCTATGAGTTGGACAGCAATAAAAAAATTAGCTGTGCTTTAAAAAGAGATGCAAATGAGTATGTTCCAAAATTACAATTTATGTCGGGGTGCAGTTTTTTAGTATCGTCACGAGTCAGCGCCTAACTCCAAATCCATTTTAATCGGAGGAATCAGTGGCGTATATAGAAAAAAGTTTCGGGGTAGGCCCGATACAGTTTTGGGGGGGGGCTGAGACCCGATGAGGCCGTATTTTATGCTGTTTTATGTTTCTATTACTATAAATATGTGAAAAATATCTACAAAAATCTTAGCTGGGGGGGGGGTGAAGGGGTGAGAAAAATTATTCTATTTATCTATCTCTTTAGCCTTCTTCGATCCATCTTTGGATATAGGCCTCCCCCAATATCTTCCACTCTTCCCTGTGTGTATCCGTGTTCATCCATTTAGCTCCCGCATGTTTCTTTAAATCGTCCGCCATATCATTTGTGGTCTTCCCCTACTTCTTATATTTTCCCAACGTCTCCAGTTTAGTTTACAATACATTTGTTCAATCGATCGTCTTTCTGTCTGATATTATGACCGGCAAATTTCCATTTTAATTTTGCTACTTCTCCTCTGACATCCCTTACTTTTGTTCTATTTCTTATCCATTCATTCCTTTTTCTACCTGTTAGCTTTACATGTAACATTTGTGTTTCCATTGATCTTTGGGCTTTTGTTACCGTAAGGTAATAGGTAAGGACAGGAAGCATACATTGGTTATACACTTTCGTTTTGAAGTACTAAGGATATTTTTAATTTTTTAATATGTAGCTTAATTTACCGAATGCTGCCCAGGCCAATCTTACTCGTCTCTTGATTTCAGCTGTTTGGTTTTCTTTTTTTAGTATAATAATTTGTCTCAGGTATAATTCCTCAACTTCTATTTTCTCTTGGTTTATTCTGATCGCGATATAATGACCTGATTTTGGTCTTCCTGTACTAATTTTTTTGAGATCCTTACAGACATTATTTAGACATGGTGTATTTCATTGTTTCTCTTTTTTTATTTCTTCATAAATTTTAGTTTGGAAATAGTCCAACTCTAAATGAGGTAGATTATGGAATGTCTTTTCGCTCGTTGAAAAATTGGAAAATTTCATCCAAAGCTCCATCCATTCTAATTAAAGTGATAATTGAGTGGTGACCATGCAAAAGCCGATAATTCCATTATGTTTTATTTGCCGTAAAACGGAAAAAACCTAAAATTAAAAAAGTACGAATTCGATTAGTATTTTTTTGCTGATTTCATCATCCGTCACTTAATCCAATAATTGTCTATTTAAGCAAAATGAAAATTGATGATCATTTTTTTATTTGAAAGTTAATTTTAGTATGCACCTTCGGGTTTTTGATTTATTAGATTTTGTTTGATCCATGTCCGGCATTTAACGGCTTTTGAACAAAGTATAGATTTTTGAAATCTAAATAGGAAAAGCCTGTAAAGCCGAAATCAAACGCTATGCGATTTGCTAAACCTTGTTTGTCGTTTGTGACCGCATTCCCACGGTATGATTTGGTTGACAAATACGTTTGAAGTCAGGATATTTTCAATTTTTAAACTGTCAAAAAACTGTCATCAGCATTGATGGATTTTGACCCAAATCTAATCAGGTTTTTACCTAAAAAGTTCATGAAAATCGATTCCGCGGTTTAGGAGCTGTCGTGTTACGGTTGGATCAAAATACACGGAAATAACACAGTTTCAGTGTTATCTGAAAAAAAAAATTCGTTGAGAATAATAGGTACGGTTACCCACTTTTTTAATCACATTTTTTATTTTTAAACTGTCTGGAAAGCCCGAAATTTCAGCGAGATTTAAGAGCTTCCAAAAAAAATCGTTTAATAAATAATTATTCTAATTTTAAACCGGTATTGCCAAATAACGCACTGTTTGTTTGTTTTCTACTAATTTAAAAAAATATAATGACATTAAGAAAGTGAGTGAGTGTAGAGTTCGCGCGGCGAGCGTTGAAGCCACCCACGGCACGGCTGTGGGGGATCCACAGGCGTAGTGTTTTATATAGGGAATTAGTTTATTTTACCACTATAAATTATTATGTGTAATTTATTCCGTACGGCACTGTCCGACCGCAAGTAGGCGTATACCATGATACAACAAGACAAGATATGATCTCTAGCCGTTCCAAATAGCGTTTGCCGCGCACGACGTCATGCCGAGAGTTACATTTAAAAACATAAGGGCGCGCTAATAGAATTGATGGAATAGAGCTTGGGTATGTTACGTCGCAAATGCGTTTTCAATGAAAATTAGGGTAGTTCAATGAGATATTATTAGTATTATAAATGCAAAGATAATAATAATGTAAAAGTTTTATTTGGAGTCGGAGACCCGATCAGAGCAAAACAATAATTCTAAAATCTGATTAAAATCTGTTTCATCACTCCTTAAAGTAAAAATTTACTCAATTGATACAAATATCATGTATTATTTTACCTTTTGGATTTTTTTTAACATGGCTTTAGTTTCTAACTAAATATAAAGAATAAAACAAAAAGCTAATTTTTAATTGGTTGTTTATTTTCAAAATAAGTATACTACAGTTACAAGTCAGGTTCTGTGGAGCAGTTTTTAAAATATTTATAATAATCAAACAAGTTTCGTGGCTAATCGGGTAAAAAGGAGTTTTTGTTTCTCTTATATTTTTCCGTGGGTAGCTTGAAAGCTTAACCTCACGACGGTACAAGATCTAATGGACACCTAATAAGTGTTGTCAGTTAACTGTTTCGTCCTTATAGGACTCCTCAGAGCACTGCTTGGTCAATGTGACACTCTTGCAAAGTTCATTAAACGGTTTTGTCCCTAATCCTATGTAAATAGTGAGAAAACTTTCGCAAGAAGCGCCATGTACCGATATACGAGAGAAACAAGAACAAGAGCAGGCAATATCGATCAATGAAAAGATCGAAAACAAATAAAAAGAAACAAACTAATCCGTGACCTACGACAACTCTTTCCGCCTTTCAGGCCAGATCAACGCTTATTACGTTTTTACCCGCTATCAGACACGTGAGCGTCAGTCAACGGAATTTTTAAGCCAAATAATACTAACAAACGTGAAATTTAGTACCCGTGAATTTAAAAAATCAAACAAGGTGTCCATTAAATCTTGGACCCCTGTGAGGTTATGCTTCCACGCTACCCACGAAAAAATATGAGAGAAACAAAACTCTTTTTTACCCGATTAGCCACGAAACTTGTTTGATTTTTTAAATTCACGGGTACTAAATTTCACGTTTGTTAATTATAAGATTAATAATATAATTTATTATTAATATTACTTTTAAATTGGTAATAACAAAATACAAAATTAAAATTTAAAATGTTTTGAGCAAATCCTTGCATTCACATTAAATTTTATCTTCACGTCTAGACAAACGGATCCACTCCTGTGCCATTTTTTTGTATTTTGGGAAAGGTAAACAAGCTCACATTGTGTGCAAAGCCTTTTATCTGATTGTCCGAATCACAACCATACACTGCACATCTTATTTTCACCAATTTTAAATAATCAAAACATAAAACTAATCGACAGAAACGTATTCAACAATGCAAACTGCAACCTAAATCAAGGGAGTTCACTCTCGGCGTGACGTCACCCCAGCTGATCGCGAAGCGCAATGCACGCGCGAAATCATATCTTGTCTTGTTGATGGATGACGTGTGTGGCATCAACTCTCGCCGCGTCTACTTTACCTTCTCTAGCCATTGCTGCGCGGGTTAGAAAGGTAAAAAATGGATTTATCGGATTTTGCATAGTCACTTTTCAATTATGACCTGAAAAGTGTTTAAGGGAATTTCCTTTGACAATGAAAATTTTAAAAAGTCGTCAGCTTTAATCAAAAATTAAAATTTAATGCACTTAGCACCATTATGCGCGGCGTATCTGAGGCATCCAGAATTTTTCGCAAAAATTAACTACAAAATGAAAGTATAGCCTCACTGCATATACGTATTACGCATATGGTTTAAACACGTCTTATTTTGTAATATAAGAAAATAAACCATCTCGTAAACTTTTACCGTTTCAGTTAGCTGAATGCACATCAAAACAGCCTTAAGCTTAAACCAAAAGCTCACTGAGCTACATCCGGATTAAAACCGCAAAACCACAGACAGGGCAAACAAAATCGAACGAACGAATCAAAGAGCCAAAAATAGTTAAATCAACAAACTGTTCAGGTCGAGAACGTCGGTCGGATTCATCATTTATTTAACTACTTTTGGGTTGAAAACATGTGCCTCTTAAACACTAGATACATCAAAACTAGAAAAATAAATGATACATTTTATTTATAATTTTTGCGTGTTTTTACTCTAAAGAAAAACTGATTGGGACGAAAACTAAAAATATGCACGGCGTCCCAGATAAAAGTAACTACATGGGGATTTCGAACAAAAATAATTAAAGGCCTACCAAATATTATTGGATTTGTTATCAAAATGGCCAGATAATTTAAAGTTTTAGAAAAAAAAATAGATGTTTAGTTTGTGCTTCATACTTTGAAACACCCTGCATATGTTTTTAATTTTGATCTATTTATCTATTTAGCCTTATTCGATCAATCTTTTGACAGAGGCCTTCCCCAATATCTTCCACTCTTCTCTGTCTGTCGCTGTGTTCATCCATTTAGTTTTTAATATGTAGGTTAATTAACCGAAAACTGCTCAAGCTTCCACGACCTCAGCTGTTTTCTTTTTTTAGTTTAATAATTTCTTTAGTGTAGTTCTAACCAAAGCCAATATTTTTAGCTGCTGTATCCAGTTCTTCCAGCATTTTTATCGGTTCTTCTTTCTCATCTGTTATTAATGCGATATCATCAGCATATCTTAGGTGTTCTTCAACTCTTTGTTATGTTAAATCTCTGTATTTGTGATCTGTTCGGCTATTATTTAAAGATGGTTTTACTGCCCATTGATCAATGCTATCAAAAGCTTTTTCAAAGTCTATAAACGCAATACATAGTGGAATATTGTATTCGTTGGCTAGTTTTATTAGGATTTTCATGGTTAAACGGTGGTCAACTGTAATGAATCCTTTTCCAAAGCGTACTTGTTCTTTTGATTGATATCCGTCAAATTATGTTGTTAGTCTATCTGTTAATATTTTCGTGAAAAGCTGCTCTATCGCCTTTCTAGTGTAGAATAATGGTTATGTATAAATTATATATATTATTTTGTATAATTTCCAGTTGTTTGGGATTATTTTTCCTTTTAGTATTTTATTCAATAGAATATGGAGGGTATTAACTACAGCTTTACCACCGTACTTGAGCAATTCTGCCGTTACACCGCATTTCCAGGTGACCTGTTATTTTTCATTTCCTTTAATGCTGTCTTTATTTCCACTTTGGTTATCTCAGGTTCTAGCTCTGAGTTCATGTTCTTTATTTTTGTTTGGAATTTCTTCATGGTTTCTTGCGATGGTTCCCTTTTTATTTGGAATATTCTGTTGTTTATAATATCCTCTTTAACGTTGGTTTCTATGCCTTTCATATCCTTTATTTTAATTATTTAATATCTACCTAGAGTCGACCTTATTATTTTATTTTCTATAACTCTCTTAACTTTTATTGCATGGTTCTTTCCTTTATTTAAAACTGTATGACATACAATTTTGATTAAATTGACAAAAGTAGCACTATTCCGAGACCAATCAGATACTGTTTCGCTGTATCGGCATTAAAAATAACTATAGGAGTTTTCACATATGTTCAACAAAAACTAAAAACTGCTTTTCTTCGTTGATTTTGTTAGATCGACTACGGCTAATCAAAAAACCTCAAAGATTTCTTTATCGGCCTTCTACTTTTTTAGAAACTTTCCTATATCCCTATTTAGTTAGTTTTCATCAATTTAAGAGTTTTCTAATTGACTTTCGTAGCACAACACAAATACAACTGAGAATTGAAAGGTTACAGGGTTGCCCGAAAACTGCTTGAAAACCATTTGAAAGTTTTAACAGTATTTGGATTTAATTTCTATTATACCACTGAGATGTTAACAAGTAGGTCGCTATAATTTCGTGTTTGTTTTAAACTAGACTCTGGTTTTTATACAGGATGTTTCACGAAGATCGAAACAGAGGCCTTTTTGGGTATTTAGAGTGCGAATTTGGACAAACGCTCGGACACGTCGCTTTTGTTTGTGAGAGGATCACTTTGTGGCTGTCTTGAAATTGTTGTAGCACGCACCCCCTTTGAGGGGTATACTTTACCCCTATATTTTCAATAGGGAAAGAGGGTTTAGTGATACCTTGTTTTGAAGGTCTTTTGAATGTCCTTACAACCGTGTAAAAATTTCAAAAATCTATCCATTAGCTTTTGAGATAATTGCCTTTAAACTTTCAAATTTAACATGAAATTAGAATTTTATATTTTTCGGATTTAATTTTTATTTTATCATTCACAAAATTTAATCGATGGATTTTCGAACTTTTTACACGGTTGTAAAGATATTCAAGAGAGCTTCAAAACAAGGTATCATTAGTCCCACTTTCCCTATTCAAAATATAGGGGTAAAGTATACCTCTCGAAGGGGATGCGTGCTACAAAAATTTCATGATAGCCAAATAGTGTCCCCCTCGTAAACAAAATCGACGTGTCAGAGCGTTTCTCCAAATTCGCACTCTAAGTACCCAAAAAGGGCTGTGTTCCGATGTTCGTGAAACACTGTGTTTTGAGCTGAAATCGTCTCTAAAAACTGATGAAATATTTGGTGAACCCGACTATAAAAGCTCGCATTAATTGATTTGTTGATTAATCGATATCTGTTTTTAAATATTGTTAATGTGCATAGCATAGCTTTATGTTATTATGAAACCACGCTTTGCATGTTTTCAAATATAAATAAAGTTTTCCAAACATTTAGTAAACCTCAGAAAATAGGTACAGTATCCAAGTTTCATATTCATCATCATACCATGAAAAACTCAGAACTCCTTTAATGAAATAGTGGTTATGATAAAATTTCATCAATTAAATTATTTTTAAAAATCAGCCTAATTTAAATTTCCGGTAAGATGGCCGTCGTTTGGTGAAATTTCGAAAGGAAACCTATCGCAACCGATTGCACAATAAAAAGTTTTATTATCCTCTGGTATTTCATAAAAATTATTTCCTTTTATTCGTTAGAAATTTCGAGAGCAGTTTGAACAAAATTTTGAAAAAAAAAAGCATTTTGAGTCAAAAATGATCTTTAGAGGTTTGGTATATTAGGGAAAGTTTTAAATTACGTAACGCAAAAAGTCAGGATTTTCGACTTTCCCCCCCTACCCCCTATGTAATGCATTTTTTCAACATATTACCAATAAACCGCGGCCATCTGCCCAGAGGCTTAAGTTAGCTGCCTTAATTAATTACTGAGAGCGCAACTTAAAACGCACACTCAACGCACGCATTCATCACCCTATCATGCAACCAACCAAATCATTTTCAGTCCCGTTCCGAGGCCCACCGACCTATAACCCGAAGCGAAGATCAGCCGTAGGCTGGCTGGCCCGAGCGCCCTCTATGAGCACGATAGCGGCTATGAGCCTATCCTCGTCCTCTACCTTACCCCCCTCCCCGTGTCCCAGCGACCGGTCCTCAATCCCCTTCAGCTCGGCCAGCTCCAGCCTCAGCGATGGAAGCGCACCCATCCATTGCTTGGGGGAGATGGACACGGCAAGTATTATCACAGGTAAGGTTATATTTTTTATTTTTGTGACGTTAGATTAAGACATTACAACCACGAATAAGAACATAATGGTCTGGTCCAACTGATCTAACCTTGAGAGCTGGTGCTTTCAAAAACGTTGGATAAAAAAAGTTTTTATAAAACTATGAGGTGTTTACTTACTCCAACGTCTATTACAAGGATATGAATAATCCTTGCGTGGAGCACATCCTGACAATCTGCCGGAACAGTGATCCATGCCAATTCAAGACCAGTTACGGCTTTCTTGGGCCATCCTCAGGTGAATGCAGCCGATAGCTCCGTGTAGAGCATAAGCTGGATAAAACCAACAGAAACGACTACTCCCGAGGAAAAATATACCATCAGTATAATTAAATGCCGGTAGTGGTATGTACTTTCACTCGGAGTAGTTATTTCTGTTGGTTTCACCCAGCATTTAGCTGAGGATGGCCCAAGAACGCCGAAACCGATCGTAGATTGGCATGGATAACTGTTCCCGCAGATTGTCAGGACGTGTTCCAAACAAGGATAATTAATATCCTTGTAATCGACGTTGAAGAAAGTGAAAACCACATAGTTTTAACAAGTTCCCAACGAAAGTAGCAAGCCATCTGTATAATTCAATGCCGGTAGAGGTATTCTCCTTCGGAGTAGTTATTTCTGTTTTTTTCGCCCAAAAGACTTTGCCACAGTAAGCGATGGTATTTTTGTGCTTCATTGTCTCAACCCCATTCGACTTGACAAAAACTGCTTCCAGAACAAATAATATTTGCACTGGTCCATTATTATGGAAAATAAAAAACTAAAGCAACAGACTGGAAGCATTGAAAAATGGTTCTTTCGTTAAATGCTAAAAATTTCATGGACCGACAGTGACGAATCAGGAACTCATGGAAATAATTCAAAAGGAAAAATAAGTTATTTTGTATCTGAAATACAGGTAAACCAATAGATGTCATATATACAGATTTAACTAAAGCGTTTAACAGTGTCTACCACCCAATCCTTTACAAAAAGCTGTCTCAGATTGAATTCAACGATCGATAATTGGGATGGATAAGATCATATTTGACAGAGAAGCACCAAACAGTAGGCATTTGTGGTGCATTGTTAGTTTATGTTAAGGTTTTGTCCAGAGTCCCTTAGGGATCTTACCTGTCCTCTTCACACTGTTCATCAATAATGTAGTTTAATGTTTTAAGAATTGTCTCTGCTTACTATATGCTGATGGCTTAAAGTTTTATTCTGTTGTTGACAAAAATAATCGTCCTCTACACAGTGATCTTGATAGGCTAGTAGAGTGGCACAAGTTCAACTATCTGGATTTAAATATGAATAAGCGCAAACATATTATTTTTTTTTATTTAGTCGGTTTAGAACGTTTTTCTACGTTGTCCGACGCCTATTCTCCACCTTCTTCGATCCTGACAATCATCTTCTGTCAGATTTTTTTGACTCATTGATCTTTGGATTGATTGTTGCCATTCTAGTTTAGGACGCCCTCTTTTTCTGCGCCCTATTGGTTGCCATTCTAGGACCTGCTTTGGTAATCTTTCGTCGTTCATCCGTTGTACATGGCCGTACCATATCAGTTGTCTTTTAGTGATGTCATCCGTTATGCTTCCCTCGATTCTCATTCTTTCTTTTATGATGATATGATTATGAATAAGAAGATGCAAACATATTATGTTTAACAAAAATGAGAATCCAGTTAATACTACTTATAAAATTGATAATAGTGTGCTTGAAAAAGTGGATACTATACATATCAGAGATCTTGGTGTCATTTTTGATGATAAGTTGACGTTTAACAAACATATAGACAACTTTACCGCAAAGGCCTATAGATTCCTTGGTTTTATCAAAAGATCAATCCAGGACATATTTAATATTAAGGCCATAACATGCCTATTTAATAGCCTGGTTCGATCTTTACTTGACTATTGCAGCACTATGCGTCCTATCAATTGCACATCAGAAGAATTAAAAAAGAACAGAATAAGTTCGCAAAAACATATACTTTTTAAAATGCATTTTTCATATCAAGACCTAGATTACCATACTCGTTTTGCACTCTGTGGCCTCCGGAGCTTTGAATTTAGAAGAAGAAATCGTCAAGTCATCTTCTTATATAAACTTTTAAACAATCTTCAAGACTGTCCAGATTTCCTGAGTCAAATAGGTATAATAGCTACACCAATAGGTACGAGGCAGCAAACAATGTTCTACCAACCTACACATAGAACTCACTATGGAATGGCAGCAGTGATTTCTAGACTTGTTACAAATTATAATTGTTTCTTTTCTGATTTGGACTTATTTAACTTTGGCTTGAAGAGTTTAAGGAACAAAATTAAATAATTTGTGTTGGTAATATTTGTATTTTTTTTGATGGATTTTAATATTTTTTACTGTCTTACTATGTTGTAGTTTACATATTTACATCCTTCTTTTTTTAAGTGTGCCATTGGTTATAGTTTCCATAGAGTGCACTCTAAACAAACAAATAAATAAAAAATAAACTACAGAATATGGAGCGAAAAATTAAAAGCAAGAAAAGTCAAGGAAGAAGAAAAATATAAACTGTTTGGGGCCGATCTTTGCTACAAAATCAAAAACGGATAAGGTAACAAAAGCCCAAAGATCAATGGACAGACAAATGTTACATGTAAAGCTAACAGATAGATAAAGCAATGAATGGATAAGAAATAAAAGAAAAGTAATGATGTCAGAAGAGAAGTCGCAAAATTAAAATAGAAATTTGCCAGTCATAACATCAGACAGAAAGACGATCGATGAAACACATGTATTTTAAACTGAAGACCTTGAGAAAATAAAAGAAGTAGGGGAAGACCCCAAATCAGATGGTCGGACGATTTGAAGAAACTATTGAACACGGCGACAGACAAGGAAGAGTGAAAGATATTATGGGAGGCCTATGTCCAAAGATGCTTCGAAGAAGGCTAAATAGATTGATAGATTACCGACCTCCTCTAGGAGATAAAACTTCGAGAAGAAGAAGAAATAACGCATACCTACATATAGCTTGAAGCTCGTGGGCCAAAGGAGAGTCAGACCGATAAAAAGATGTCCGACGATGTTAAGGAGGATCTAAATGAATGAAAGAACTTACAACCTTGTAACGCACAATAGCATTCTTCATTTGGCAAGAAAAAAAATTGGAATGGGTAAATGCGTATAATAACTCTTGTTCCATTGCTTATTTATTTGCGTTTTGACGTTCTCCCATACAAACAAAAGAGGTGAGATAAATGGCTACATTTATTTATATACCTTTCTGTCGCTACGAACATTACTTCTGATAATGTATGTATGTTCATTTATATACGGTCAGCTTTATATGTATGTTATAGAGACGTTTTATCATAATTTATTTTTTTCATTGTTCCCTTTCATTTTTTTTGCTTATGATTTGCATGTTTAAATGTATTTTTAAGACACAATTCCACTAAAGAGACTTTGAACAATTTTTTGATGGGTTTTCTTTCTTCTGGTTGTCGTTAAAATGAAAGATAAAGAAACCATGTACATTTTTGTTTCCATTAAAGTATCAAAGTTGTTGGTTGTTTACTCATTGAGCAACTTTTTGTAACGATTTGTTTCTTCTTGTTGCCTTAAACAGGAAACTATCAAAAACAATTGTAAACATTTTGTTTTCGCTAAAGAAACCAAAATTAGTTGTTAACTCATGTTTCTCGTTATTTGAGCAAAACGGAGCAAGTTTTTGTTAAAAGTTGTTTCTTCGTGGTGCCTTAGATATGAAACTTTCAGAAAAAACAACAACAACGATTTGTTTCCTTTTGCTACCTTAAACAGGAAACTTTCAGAAACAAACTTTTTGTTTCCACTAAAGAAACCAAAATTAGTTGTTAACTCATGTTTTTTATTACTCCAGCAAAATTGATCAAGTTTGTGTTTCTTCTTGCTGCCTTAGTCATGAAACTTTTTGTTTCAACCGCAACTAAAACACATACCAACTTGTTTCTGGTTCTTCATATTGCCATTTTTCCTTTAAAGTTTTCCGCTTAATCGGAAAACGACGACAGCCGCAACAGCCGGCAATTATTTTCGAAACATAGAGCAAGATTCAGCAATTTTGAGGAACATTTTTAGAAGTTTGTCACTGTTGCTTAGTGGAAACATAGCTTAACCGACGACAAGAAGCAACATCGGTAATTATTGTTTCCAAAATATAGAGTAACTTTGAGAAACATTTCTGGAAACAAGAAACAGCTCTAAAAGTTATTGAACTTGGGACACCCTATACACTTTATGGCAAACAATGAATTTATGACCAGATCTAAGCGCTTTGGGAGTTGCACACAACAATGGCCCACAAAAGTCAAATAATCATATTTCACGGGGCAAAATTGTGTGGGACATTAACTGCTTTTGTGCCGTGTTGCTGAGAATTAATAGAAAAACGACATTAAATTTTATATTATTAGATTGTTGAACACGCCCTTCTCGTCTTACGATATCGTTCTCGTTTTCACTACGTGGGTGGGTCTAATTTTAATTAAATTTTGACTGAATATTGCAAACAGCCCAAATTAAATATTGCTAATAATACTATACAAAGAAAAAAAGGAATGAGCTACAAAAACTAGATATAAAAACCCAAATTTCGCAAAACTTGGTCCTTTTATTTAAAAATTAATATAAATTTTTATTATACGAGGTGTGACAATAAAATTATAAGACTGTTGTAAAAAATCTACTTTATTTAAATACTAATACAACTTAATGATGTTCCCCATCAATGTTGTACCCTTCTTGATCGACGCAGCGTTGCATGCGTTTTTTTCCAATGTTGGAAGCAATTTTAGAAATCATCAGAAGATAGGCTGTTAAGAAGTCTTGTCGATTTTTCCTTGACGTGTTCTAATATTTCAAAACGTGGTTAACGACGGGGATCTTCTTCTTAGCTAAAAACTGCTCAATGGATAGGGCATTGTGGACCGGTGCATATTCCTGGTAGAGCAGCCACGCGTTGTTCTTCCAGAAATCTGGACCTTTTTTCCTTACACGTTGCCTTAGCTACATAAATACTTCCAAATATAAATGTTGGTTCACTGTTTGACCCCCAAGGGCCCATTCAATAAGAATAACACCCCTAATATCGAAAAAAAACAATGAGCATCGCTGTTATGGATGTGCTGGAGCGCCCTTCTTGTTCATCGTCTTTAACTTCTTCACGACTTTCGAGAAAGCTTTTATGCCACATAAAAATCATTGCACGAGACATACACTGCTTTCCGTAGACATTTGAAGGTATTCAGTAGCCGATTTTTTGAGTTTTACTTTAAATTAATACGTTGCTCAATTTTTTCGTTTGTCATAATTCCGGCAAATGAGCTATGCACGATCTGCTTCAAACCACTGCATAAGCCAAACTAGTAGAGGAAAGGCGACAAGATTGCCAGAGGCGTGGAGATTTAAAACCTGTTAGTACGGGGACCAGTCTTAAAATTTAGTTTTCACACCTCGTATAGTGGCCATATAGGACTTATAGATTATTTATCCTCCTTTTTATAGAAAAAGATGTTTGAATGTCCATTGATCATTTTGATTCTCAAATGTTTATCTGGATTATTGATAGTTGTTGCTAGTTCAAAGTTTTAGCACATATTAGAGAATTATTGGAAGTTAAATAATATCCAGCAGACTTTTATAAGGAATGTGCTTTGAAAATTATTTTAGTGAAACCCCAATGAACTTGACAAGAAAATAACAAAAACAAAAATTTTGAATTTTAGTGACTGATCGGTTTGTCACGTATCTATTAAAATGGCTCTGTAATGAAAGCGCGAGTGACAAAACCACGAGGTTCAAAAGCGCGATATAACAAAACCGCGACTAACAAAAGCGCGATGTAACAAAAACGGGTGTGACAAAACCGGGAGTAACAAAAACCCAAGTTACAAAAGCGGGAGTAACATAACTGCAAGTAACAAAAGCGCGAATGTGAATAACTGCCAAATCGTTTATTTCCATAGTTGATACCACGGTTCGGTTCGGATTGACTATGGAAATAAACGCATCACCAGTTATTCGCGCTTTTGTTACTCACGCTTTTGTTACTGCTGTTTTGTTACTCGGGATTTTGTCACTCGTGCTTTCATTACAGAGCCCTTTAAAATATGTCATACATAAAGGGTTTCTAGGCATCATTAGAAAAGTTTTAACTTTATTTATTTTTAAAGAAGAACACAAGAAAATGTGCAATTAGTGTGCAAGACTATGATAAAAAATACAATTACTTCAATAGAGTATAATTCTTATTATTAAATATTATATTTTTTTAGATAAGAGCCTAGGCGATACTAGCGACATAATCAGTGACAGTTCCGGCGTCGGCACCGCTAATTCGGACACTACCAATTGCAGCGTCTCGATGCCCGGCAGCACCGTGGTATGCATCGAATCGTACAGTTCCAAGGAAAAGGGCCATATAAGTATTAGGGAAGGAGAACTGATTGAAGGTAAAGAAAATGTATACACAAAAAAAATTATATGAAATCTATAATTTGATCTTCTCTCAAAGCCTCTCAATTTTATTTTTCTCCATATCTAGTTTTGAAAATAGGAAACAAAAACAAAAAACTGTTTTTTCTACGAGCGTGCGGAAAGTTTCACGTTTCTGCAGGCATTTTAGTTTTGAAATTTACTTCAATTATTTCAAAGTTTTGTTAAACTGACATTATTTTTGCAAAAATAAAAATCAAAAAAAAATACGGTTTTTTAAATTTTCTCGAACAATTTGAGGTTATGTAAAAATATTACATTTGCAAAACTTTTAGACATTTTCATGGCCTGTAACTTTTCCTTATGTCACTTTTTTCTGCCACGTCAACTTTCGCCCGAAACCCCCCCCCCCCCCCACGAACTCGCAACGCCCCTGCTCACGCATTTATTTTTAACTTCGTTTTTCGCCGCTCTACAATTTCCAATCCTGTTAATAATTTTCTTTTTTTTTGCCATAAAATATGGTAATTCCACTGGCCTATTGCAAATAGGGGTCAGTTTTTTTTATCTACCCAAAAACAACTGAACCCCTTTAAAAACCATGCACCTTATTAATTCTACACAACAAAAACCTGGACAGCTAATTAAAACAAATCTCATTGAAAACTTTTTGAATTTAACAGAGCCTCATAATGTCGCTTCATGTTGATTTATTAAAATGCCAATTTGCTTTACGTATACGAGTGGGAGCTATTTGCCATACCTCTTCTCTAGGTCGCTCTATACGGCTCTATTTGTCATGCATGTCAGTTAGCCTAGTTAAATATTGAATGTGAAATGGATTAACGAACCTGCTGACGAGCTCAAAAAAGATATGACCTAAATAGCACAGAACCAGTAAAAGCGTTTTCAGTTGAGCATTTTAACAAAGCAAAACTAGAATTAATGTAGAAATTCAGCGCATATCTTACGATACAATGATTATAGCAAATAATTTAGAAGATCTGGAGTATTTACGAGACATTGATGGAATTTCGTTACTACTACTACCCCACATAGCACAAAAATCACATCAACGTTAAATTCACGTGAACAAAAATAACAACTTAACTTGAAAACAACCTCATACCATGTAATATTTATTTTGTTAAATGTACATGCTTAAAGATAACTTAAAAACAATCAGAAATCAAGCCATAAAATAGTACTTTTTGGTGAAGTTTCTGGTGCTGTGTATATAACGTGTTTTTTACCCTCGTTATTTTCGTGTACCAAATTCACACTTGAAAAGTCCTCCACAACATGTTCTAAAATGCCACTAGATTAAGAGTTCTTAAACCTACTGACTTTCTGTGTCTTTTTTGGTCACGTTTTTTTAATAACATTTTTTTATCTTAAAAGAGACGCGAAGGGAAGTTATAAAAGTTCACTAGTTTAAGACTACAACACTTCAAGACAATTTTAAAGATGGCGCTCAAGGCAAGACAAAATATCTATGTATCATTCTATATACATTAAGTTTTTTTTAAAGCTAAACAAGATTTATGAACAGTAAACACTTTCACAGAATAATTATGTGTCTTTATCAGGTTAATAACAGATGCGTCGTGATCGTGGATCAGGGATCAGTCCCTTAACAGGTTTTTGGAGTATAGAGGCCAAAGCACTGCCTGATAGATTTCGTCAAAGTGAAAAATCCCGACTATAGGTGGCCGATGCTGCTAGTAAAATCTCAAAAATATTCGGTAGAAAAGCCATGCAAGTCGCGTTTTAAAATTCGTCTAGAAAAGGCGTGAATCTAATGTGATTTTAACGTTGATAAAAATCACTTAAAACTAACGTAAAAACATTGCTGTTTTAATTTGATAAAGGCGTTATTAAAACGCAGTTTTTAGCAACGTTATTTTTTATAACGTTAATGAATGACCTATTAAGCTTGTTTTCATATATGAAATAAACGTTCTTTTCTAGCAGCTTTTAAAATCAACGTTTTTTTTTCTCACGCCTTTTTTACGTGTTAAACACGTGATTGTGCTATGTGGGTCAATCTTTACCTAACCTAAATTGAAAACGTCAGTGCGATACATATAGTTTTATAGCTACAGTGAATATTTTAAATTAATTAATCAGTCGAAAAATTGAATAAACCGAGAACATTTTTGGGCTATAATTTTTTACAACTTTCGAAGAAAATTATCTCCACAAGAATGCTTTGCTAAGCTGATTACTGTTTTGGGTACTGAAGCACCATATCAGTCGACAATTTCTCGTTGGTATAGAGAATTCAAGCGTGGACGGATTAGCCTTAGCGACGACATGGAAAAACGGCTATCGGCCAGGAAAACATCAATGCTGTGCGCATGCTCATAACGGATGAGACTAAGGCTTCACTGGTAATTTCAAAAAAATTTGCAGGAAGATAGAAGGGGTAAGAAAATTAGTTTCCCGCTGGATACCGCATCGGTTAACCGAAGAACAGAAAGAAGCTAGGGTCAATTACTGTCAAAAAGCTCTAGACCGCTTTGAGGCAGGAAACTGGAACAACGTGTACAGCATTGTCAGTGGTGATGAATCATGGATTTACTCATATGAACCCGAAAATAAACGTCAGTCATCCTCTATTTGGGTGTTTCAAGATGAAGAAAAGCCAACAAAAGTCATCCGTTCTCGAAGTGTATCCAAAAAGATGGTCGTGACATTTGTCTCAAAAACAGGTAATGTAGCAATAATTCCTCGGGAACATCAAAGGACTGTTACTGCCGATTGGTACATCACCAGTTGTTTGCCGAAAGCCATCGCTGAGCTTCGAAAAACGAACTCTGAACGAAAAATCATCCTCCACCAAGACAATGCAAGTTCAGACAAATCACTAAAAACCATTAAATTTTTAACCCAACAAAACGTCGAATTGTTGGACCATCCACCCTACAGTCCCGACCTAAGTCCCAAGGATTTCTAGACTTTTCCGAAAATCAAGAATGGACTGCGTGGTCAAAGATTTCAGTCGCCAGAGGAAGCAATCGACGTCTTCAAGAATGCAATTTTGACAGTACCAACCGACATAGCACAATCACGTGTTTAACACGTAAAAAATCGTGAGAAAAAAAAACGTTGATTTTAAACGCTGCTAGAAAAAAACGTTTATTTCATATATGAAAACAAGCTTAATAGGTCATTCATTAACGTTATAGAAAATAACGTTGCTAAAAACTGCGTTTTAATAACGCCATTATCAAATTAAAACAGCAATGTTTTTACGTTAGTTTCAAGTGATTTTTATCAACGTTAAAATCACATTAGATTCACGCCTTTTCTACACGAATTTTAAAACGCGACTTGCATGGCTTTTCTACCGAATATTTTTGAGATTTTACTAGCAGCATCGCCACCTATAGTCGGGATTTTTTACTTTGACGAAATCTATCAGGCAGTGCTTTGGCCTTCAAACTCCAAAAACCTGTTAAGGGACTGATCCCTGATCCACGATCACGACGCATCTGTTATTAACCTGTATTTATCACATTAATATTCTGTGAAAGTGTTTACTGTTCATAAATCCTGTTAAAACTTAATGTATATATAGATACATAGATATTTTGCCTTGCCTTGAGCGCCATCTTTAAAATTGTCTGGAAGTGTTGTAGTCTTAAACTAGTGAAGATTTACAACTTCCTTTAAGTTAAAAAAACGTGACCAAAAAAGACGCAGAAAGTCAGTAGGTTTGAGAAGTCTTAATCTAGTGGCGTTTTAGAATGTTGTGTTGTGGAGGACTTTTTAAGTGTGAATTTGGTACATGAAAATAACGAGGGTAAAAAACACGTTATATACACAGTACCAGAACCTTCAGCAAAAAGTACATTTTTATAGCTTGATTTCTCCTTGTTTTTAAGGGAGCTTTAATCATGTAGATTTAACAAAATAAATATTACATGGTATGAGGTTGTTTTCAAATAAAAAAAAACTTTGTTATTTTTGTTCACGTTAATTTAACGTTGATGTGATTTTTGTGCTATGTGGGAACACACGAGTGGAATTAGAACTTTGACAACTAGTTTGAAGGCATGCAAAAGTGCATTAATTTTGGTAGAGAATACTTCGAGAAACAATTAGTCGTTAATAGTATCTTCTGTTTTATTCCAGCTGTATATCCAAAACTTAAAAGATAACCCTCTTACTTAATAACATAAACGAGCCACAATAGACCTGGTGGTCGCAGTGGAAGGGCTGCAAGGCCCACCCACATATGAATCATCAATAAGATAAACGAACAAGGCCGACACCCACATAGCACAAATCAAAACCACGTTAAAAACACACACTTGTTTAACAGGTCGTTTTTTAACGTTATTTTCAAAACCCCGTTATTTCGGTGTGATTTTAACGTGGTGTTAAAAATAACGTCAAAAAGCGACTTATTAATAAAAAAGTGTGTGTTTTTCACGTTTTTTTGCTTTGTGATATGGAGGCAACTATATGGTTTGCACAAAGCAAAACCAAAATTAGAGCTGACGCTGACGTGTTTACCTAGTAGTTGAGAGTCCTATGGCCATTTTGGATTTATAAAATTATGATATGTAGTATAAGTGACCCATAACCAATCGATTTGTAGTAATTTAAAACTTCCTTCCTCATTTTTTCTTTTTTTGGAAAAAAAAAGTTACTTTTTTTTAGTATTAAAAAAAATAAAATCTTTGTTAGTTTTTAAAATATAAAGCTAATTTCTTTACTATCTTAATTGGTGTTCTATTCTAAACAAAAAACGTATTTACAGTTTTTCTGCAAAATTAATTTAGCAAAAGCCAAAGTTTGTGAAAAATCATGAAAAAAACCGCCATCTTGGATTTATGACGTCACACTGGCCCTCCTAATCAAACTCGAAAAGTAAGTAAACACCCGGTGACATAACTATCTCACGGGTTACCATAGTCCTCTTAACTAAATACACATTTGGGTAATTGTAACATCACATAAAAGTTGTGACTGTTTAAGCGGCAGAACAGAGGGGAGAGAAACGTAGTGAATGAAACGACTGAACTGTATTTTAGAAAATGGCGGTATATATACATAGCGGGAAATGTCAATATGTCAAATAATAATGGCAAATTTTGAAGATTTTAACCTTTTAATCATCTTGCATCCTTACAAAAGTTTGGTGGAATATGGAAATGGTGTCTGAGAATATTTCACTGAAATTTCGTGAAAATCTGTAGTGCCATTTTGAAAATATCATAAAAAAACGTCTGACCTCCCATAAGACCCAATGTAAAAATCGGCCCCCGGAGAACAGCTGATTCTTTCAGGGTCGTGGCCTCTATTTTTGTGTTGGCCTTGGTTCAGATAATAAACCAGGGCTATCAACACACACGGGCCACGATCCTCCACTTTGTTGACGTCACATCGGGGGCTGATTTTTTTTTGATGGTCACGTCTTGATACAGCTGATTGTCTTTAAAATAATGGAGTTATAATGACGGTTCATGAATATTTGATTTTTTTTAAATAACGCCGGTTTTGAGATTGTTTTTCCTAGATTCTTGCAGAACAATTTTTTTTTTAATGTATAGTTATCCTTAATTTTTCAGGGCCGCTTCATTAGCTCTCACAAAAAATAAATTTAAAGCAGAAGCGAATGTATTCGTTTTTGCTTGGAAAGTAATCGGATTACCTACATCTATTTGTTTATATTCGGCACTCGGCAGACTTTGAAACTTAACATAGTTATTTACATGTGTTTACAAAAATTACAACATCAAAAAATGATTTTTTTGTAGTGTAATTTTGTTTTAAAAAGATTAACGCTGGTATTTTTGGATTCTAAATGAACTACTATTGTAAAAAATCATTAAAAAATCTAAAAAGTTTTACAATACAAACAAATAAACAAATGCCATAATTAACACAGATGACAAAGTCAAATACATATCAAATATAATAGTGGGCATGCGGTACATGGCGGGTACAAAAGTTTGGTGGAATATCGAGATGTTTAAGAATATTTCACTGAAATTTCGCGGAAATCTGTAATGACATTTTGAAAATATCATAAAAAAACTTTTGACCTCCCATAAGACCCAATGTAAAAGTCAGCCCCCTGAGAACGGCGGATTTTTTCAGGGTCGTGGCCTTTTTTGCTGGCCTTGAATAAACATAGGGAGGACTTTAGTCCACGGTAACTATTGATTACACTTAATTAAAGTAAAATTTGATGTTTTCAACCAGAATTTTACTAAAAATTATCTTTTTCCAGTGACTGGTGCCACCGATGATGGCTACTTGGAGGGCAATGTGCGCAGCACGGGCCATCGCAGTGGCCTGTTCCCCGCTCACTGCGTGCAAGAAGTGAAACTGCGCCACCACAACATTCAACCGCAGATCATGATGGTGGCGCGTGACCCAAGACCGACTTCTCTTATTGGCCAGCAAGTCATGCAAGGTCACTCGAATGGTCGAGTGGTGGGGAGGAGGGAAAGTATCGCGTCGTCTACTAAGCTACAATTCGCAACTGCGCCTAGAATAGCCAAGAAAACGTAAGTCTAACTCCCTCTCTAAATTTAGCTTTATTTCTTTGATTCATCATTCTTTTGCTTGCTGTGTTTAATGTGTGTAAGAAAGAAGTAAAAGGGAAAAAATAATTTTGGGCGGTGCGGTGTCTTAAAATATTTTTATATATCAGAACCGTATTCGAACGAAGTTTTTCGTCATTCCGTCGTGTGCAGCGAAACAGGTGAAAAGCGAGGGGTGGCTCGATCGCCGATGTTTGTACACCAAAAGGAAATACCTACGGTATTTTCTGAGGTATTTCCTGGTATTTCTCAGTATTTCCTCAAATTTCAATGGTATTTCCTAGTATTTCCCAAGCACTTCCCGGTATTTCCTAGTATATTTCCCAGTACTTTCCAAGTATTTCCTGGTATTTCCCCTAACCTGTACACCAAATGGAAATACCGAGCCACCCCTCGGTGAAAAGTGGGTATTTTTTTTCACACAAATTCTAGCTCAAGCTATTACATTTAGCGTTCAAGAAAAAGTACAGATGGTTCAAGGGTATTTCAGAGGAAATAGCTGTCAAGATGTGGCAAATTTAATTGTTGTCGCGTTTGAGGGAAGGGATATTCCAAGCCGTAACACGGTCCAAAAATAGTGGCCCATGTCCAATGAACAGGATGTCTCAATTTTCGCCACAAATACAGTGGTTCGCGAAATGGGATTCGCGAAATGGGATAGGAAAGGGAACGGGGCGAAACTATAAACTGTGCTGCAGCAGAAGCTTGGTTTCAATAAGGCAATTGCCAATGATGTAGGCGATAATATTTCATCCTTAACCGTCTAAAACATTTTGAAACGACATGGGTACCGGAGTTTTAAAGTAAAGAAGACACAAGAAATTTTTCCAGATGATCAGTTTCGAAGAATGGAGTTTTGTGAAACCATGATTAATATTTGTTTTACAGACGAAAGTTCGTTTTCAATTCATGGCCACCACAATCCTTCCGTTGTTCGTTACTAGTCACGAAAAAATAAAAACGTGCATAATTTGTATTTTGTTTTTCTAGCTTCTCCAATCAACACCGTACAGTGGTATTACACAAGGGAAAAAAAGGGTTCGGATTCATCCTACGAGGTGCCAAAGCCTTGTCTCCCCTTATGGAAATCAAGCAGTTAGAAAAAGCCCCCGCTCTTCAATATTTAGATGATGTAGACCCGGGCGGAGTTGCAGATATTGCAGGGTTAAAAAAAGGTAAATCTGCTAAAGCTAATATTAGATAGTTTTTGGTCATGCCAAAAACGGCCGACGACTATCGCAACTTGACACTGTTGACATTTTAACAGCATACACAGGAATTTTGACGTGAGGAGCAGGGGGGGAATGGGAGCCACCTAAGGAAGAAGTGCTATAAAGACTTCTAAAAATACTTTTTCTGCAATTTGCCTTAATAAACATTAAATACTGTATGTTTCGCAACTATATCATCCACTAAAGTACGTTCACCCACTGTCATAATTTCTCTTATTCTTTGATTTGTAACTCTTTCTCTTTTTGATTTCCCTGCTGCTCTTCTCCAATAGTCCATCTCCGTAGCGGAAAGCATTTTTTCTGTTCTATCCTTGATTGGCCATACTTCTGAGCCGTATGTAATAATACTTTTTACAATGGTGTTATATATAAGCTTTTTGTTATGTTTTGATATACTTTGGTCCCAAATTATTCCATTTAATAAAGTTATTGCTTTTCTTCCTTGTACTTTCGATCTTTTATAGCTTTGTCTAGTGTTCCGTCAGCTGTAATTTTTAGACCTAAGTATTTATACTCATCACAGGACTGAATTCGCTGCTCGGTATTTAAGATTAGATCCTGTTTCATTCCACCGATACACATATACTCTGTCTTATTGAGATTAACCTCTAGTCCCCACTTATTGTACTCTTCTATTAGTTTTCGTGTCATATATTCGAGGTCGTCATAGTCCTGAGTCACTTCTATCTGATCATCGGCGAAACATAAAGTATACAAGGTGGTTTCGTCCAACGGAATTCCCATGTTTTGGCATTTTCTCTTCCATACTTTAAGGACTTGTTCCAAGTATATCTTGAAGAGCCTAGGCGAGATACAGCAACCTTGCTTAAGACTTTATTTACTTGAAAGCCTTTGGTTACTTTTGCTTTTATTTTAACTTTTGCCTTACTATTGCGGTATAACTCTTTGATGGCCTTAATTAGTTGTATGCTTATGTTTGTGTTTTCCAACGCTTTCCAAAGTAGATTTAGTGGTATACTATCATATGCCTTCTGCAAATCGACGTAAAGCAGATGCAGCTCTTGTCCGTATGCCATTTTTCGCAACTTATGACTTTAAAGTTTTAGAATAAGAAAACAAGAAATTACTTTTCTCTTCTTTTAAAAAAAAAGTGCATTTGGCTCCCATTACACGCATGAGGGGGAAATGGGAACCATAATTTAGTTTCTATTTTCTAGTAAAAAAAACAATTAATTTAAATTTAAACTTTTATTTCAGCATAACTACTTGGAACATACCTTTTAAAAAACTCAAAAAACATAATATTTAAAAAAATTCTTATTGTTTTTTTATACAAAAGTCGCAAATGTAAACTTTGGCACTTTCAACGCCAGAACACTCAGAATGGGTCCATATACCGCACGCAGTGCACCTGAATCAGTGTTCGTTTTCTTTTGGCTCTCATTACCCCAAATGACCACTTGCTAAATTTGAAGTTATTAAAAATTGAAGGGTATATTTTTTATTTCAATTAAACTATGCTTCCAGGAATACCGATATTCGTAAACTACCTGCCAAGAAATGTATTTATAAGTAATAAACATAGCACTACTTACCACGTGTTTAGTAAGCACGTGTTCTTAGATACAAAGTAATGAAAACAAACAACGCTCCGTACACTATCGACAACGAACTGAAAAGCTTACGCAGGTAGCTTGGACTAGTAGGGCGAGCAAGCTAAAGCATTGGGTGCATTCGATTTTGCCCGATCGTTATCCAGGGATGAGTAACCGCTCCCCTACGTAGAACGTGCGCGATTGTGTTTTAGCGAGCTTCTATTAAATTCCGCGCCATTTGGTGGCGCTGGCTGCACAGGTCACAGCAGTGTTGAGCGCACGGTCCCTAGGGACCGTGTGTTGAGCGGAACCAGGGACAGATGGAAAAAGATTCAGCAGTCTCCGGCGAAACCCATTTATTTCGCCTAGGGAAAAAATATTTTCTATTATCTATTACCCCAGATAATAGAAAATATTTTTTTGCTACTCTTGCAGTTTGTCATTTAAGACATCTGAAAAAGACCTTTGAAATTTTTCTACTACAATATTAATAAAGTTTTAGCATTTTTGTTTTGTTTAAACATATTTTTCACAAGCAAATCATTTCAAATAATATTTTTTTTTAAATGAAGGAAGCAATTTATTTTTCAGTTTTAATAGTTAAGTTTGTTGTCAAATGTAAGGCTTTCTATGTATTGTTTTAAATTTTGCTTGTCATAAACAAGTACTTCAGAATAGAAATGTTTCTTATTACCCTTTCATTTTGACTATCGTAGGGTAATAAAAAAACAATAATGCAATAAGAAATATATTATTTTTTATTGCATATTGACTTAAGTACTTAGTGAAGTTGCCCATGTAAAGCATTAGAAATGGCAATTTGCAAAAATATTAAATGGCATCTAACTCAAATAGTCCATAGTACACCGGTCTATTTTAAAAGTTATTACTAACAGGCTAAATTTTCGTACATAGCCTTATTTATATCATTCCTGCCATTCGACAGATGCCAAATGTTGATTTTAACCAAATTTGGTTTATGCAATATGGTTGCCCAGCTTATGAAACTTTGCCTGTAAGAGTGTTTTTAAGATTAAACGTATTTTCAATTCTTTTCGTACATGTGTTACTAAAAAAGGATTCTCATATTATCTTGCGCTTTTTATAATATTTATATATTGATACGTATTTAATCATATACGATTATATATATATGTATTTAATACGGTGCTGCATTTACAGAGATATTTTTAAGTTATTTATGTACTATTTAGCGTTGAAAATGTTTGTATATATAATTTTTTTATCGATCAGGGATCATTCCTATAGTTTTTCGAACTTTAAACCACCCCTCAGGGGTTTAAGTGTAAGTTTTAACATCTTAGTAAATATTCAACTTTAAGCTTGTGATGCAATTTAACTTTGATAAAATATTTTCCTTTAGGTGACTACTTGGTGGAAATAAACAACGAAGATGTCAGCTCGGCATCGCACGAACATGTTGTAGACCTTATAAGGAGGTCAGGAGACTTGGTTCAAATGACTGTAAGTATTGATCTCATACATATACCGGGTGGGCGAAAAAAAACCGGACATTTTTTTTTCATTATAACTTTTAAACTATACAATCGATTTTAATGGGACAAAGTGCAATTGGCAGAAAATTAATCAGAGTTTTAAACAAATGTATTTTTTTTGTCCGCCATCTCTAAATCCCAGATGGCGGACAAAATTAAAATGTACCCTTCAAGGATGCTCGTTTATTCTTGTGTTGTGAACATATTTTAATTGTTTTTTTAAGTTACTAAAAAAGCTGCACTCTTGCCACATACAAGAAGGTAAGAAACAGCGAAATCGGTTCTGTGGTTTAAAAAAAAATTGTTTCAACCATTGTTTTGCATATTGTACGATTGCCTTGCCAATCATGTCTGCGTTTATTTCTTTATAAATTTATTACTACTGAACCGATCTTGATCAAATAAAAAACATCCTGGTTAGAATTGATTTCTTTTTAAAGATCATGATCAAAGTTCATCGCCGTCTTAAAATTTAAGATGGTGGACAGAATCATACTTGATTCTTTAAAATGGCTTGTTTATTCTTACTTTTTGAACATGTTTTTTTTTTATTTATAAAAATTTTCCCCCACACAACGAGGTACAAGTTGGTAAAATCGGTGTAGTGGTTCTCAAGAAATCTGTTTTTGTTTCAACCATTGTTTTGCAGATTATACGATTGCATTGTCAATTCTTTCTGAATTCATTTCCTTATAAATTCGTTATTGCTAAACCGATTTTAGTGAAATAAAAAACTCAAGGTGAGAATTGATTGCTCCTTATAGATTGTAATCAAAAATTTCCGCCGTCTTAGAATATAAAATGTCGGACAGAATCTGGTAAGAATGCGGCTTTCTTACTGATTTAAATAAATAATTAAAACATGTTCGCAATACAAGAATAAACGAGCATCTTTGAAGTGTACAATTTAATTTCGTCCGCCATCTTGGATTTTGAGATGGCGGACAAAAAAATATATTTGGTCAAAACTCTGATTAATTCTTTGCCAGGTGCAATTTGTCCTATTAAAATCGATGGTATAGTTCAAAAGTTATAATGAAAAAAAATTGTTACGTTAGGGCATAAATATGGGTAGACAGGATTTCGGTTACTGCGCCTGTGTCAGGTTTGGTGGTTTTGGAACATACTCGGTAACGTCACTATATTATTTGACAGTTGTCAAAAACTTAGGGTTATGTCTATTATTTTTTTTCTAAAAACTTGTTGATTGGGTGGAAATTTATCAAATTGGGTATTAAATTTGAATTTTGTCTAAAATTAATTGTGCAGATTTATTGTGGACACCTTGAAGAGTGTTTAATGGAATCTATAAACCACTCTTAACTTTATTAACAAATTATAAAGAAAAATACAAGTAGAGGAAGTGTACTTAAAATGGGATACTTGAGCTTTAAAAATTTATTTAAAAAAAGTTTTGACGTTATTCGTTATTGGTTTAGAACATTATGCTGTTGATGAAATATTCTTTTTTGTTTGTTATAGTTGATTTGAAGTACTTTAAACACTTAAAATTAATTTGGTATTTTCAAGTTTCCCATTTTATCCTAATTGTTCAGGTAAAATGGAAAATACTAGTAAGGTAAAATGGGATATAAAATTAACATTAAAAATACAAGAAAACTAGTTTAGTACAAAAATAAACAAAATACGACACAAAGATAAAACTAAAATGAAACATGATTTGTTTAAACAAATCATCTAGGAATCTTAACAATAATATACTATTTATTCTTAATATGGCACAAAAATAGGTATTCTTAAAACAAATTATTTCGTGGTTAAATAATAACCTAATAATTAGTATTAAAATAATACCAATAATGCTTATTATAAAAAGACACAGAGACTTAACGAAAACAAAAAAATCGTACGTAAAAAGGCGGCATCTCAAAAAACAGAAAATTAATTAGTTTTCATCAGTCATTTAATAGAGGTAAAACGAGATATCCCATTTTAGCTATTTTAGCAATTTCCCATTTTACCTCAATCTTATATAAAATATTTAAATTAATCCTACTTTTTATTTGTTTCTTATTTAGCCAAGACTATAAACTTTACAAATATCAACAGCAGAATATAATATCTTACCTTATTCAGTAGTCAATTCTTATAGCATTTAAATAAAAATCTACAAGCAGAACACACAAAATTTAAAAAAAATTATTGCACGAGTTTGTAATCATCTAATGGCTGATTTAAAACAATGGCGGCCTATGTCGATCCCTATGAACAAATCTAGCGATACAGCGCAACGTTGCCCTTTAGTTTGGTCAGGAGTGCCGGTATCCCATTTTACCTTACTATCCCATTTTAAGTACACTTTCTTTACTTACCTATAGAACCTTAATTACAAACGCAAAACACCGCAAAATGTAAATAGACAATAAATATGGCGTCCATACGAGGTCTGGCTATTAAATAACGTGACTGCGCGCCTAGATGGCGCCCTAGACTGGTGGGGTAAAAAACGAATAGTGCGTTGGGTATCTAGAGAGCAAGCTATGATTGCTTTAGTTTTCGATTTTTTGAACCAGTGTTTATGCTCTATTTGTGTAGAAAGAGCTGTGCGGTGAGCTCATTCATTAAGTTAGTTTTATGTTTTATTTTATGTGTGAATATATTGTTGCAGGTTCTTTCATGGAACAGCCATTCTGTCCAACGTACCATGCACATGAGTAAGTCAACAATCCTGCCGGGTGCTGCTCACGATACACCCACCATGGGGAGACAATTCGCCACGCTACCACGAAAGATGAACAGCCCTGCGTCGGGGGGTACTCTGGGAAGGTCTGCGCATGCGCCTTTACCGCCCAGAAGAGACCCCAAGACCACGCTTAGTATTGGGAGGGCGAGAGCAAGGAGTTTAGTAGCAGGGTTAGGTATGCCTTAAGCCATTTAATGTTGCAAGTAGTGGGTTGTAGAAAAATGTAGGAAAAAAAGTTTTAAATAATAATTAAAGAAAATAAAATTCACTACAAAAATATTAGTAGTAGATATATCTTCGTTCCAGACCAAAATGAGTAGGTAATGACATCATCATAATAGGCGAACAGGCTGGGAGGTCTTTTTCACCATAGCTGAATAGTGTGGGTAGCCTTTTTGAGCATAGGCCAATAGTATGAAGGTAATTTTGTATGAGGAGTGTGAGCGGTCTTTTTGAGCATAGGCCAATAGTGCGAGTGGTTTTTTGACCTTGATATGACAATGCAAAGTTATGTAAGCCTTTCTCTTTTGTGTACAGGTGCGAGTGGAACTTTGTTTTTGCATGTAGATGCGAATAGTGTGGGTGGTCTTTTTTACCTTAATATGATATCGCATAGTTGCGAAGGCCATTATCTTTTGTGGGCAAAGGCGAAATGTGTGGGTGGTCTTTTGACCTTGATATGACAATGTAAATTTATGTATGCCTTTGTATTTTGTGTGCAGGTGCGAGTGGGTCTTTGTCTTTTGTATGTGGAGGCGAACAGTGTGGGTGGTCTTTTTGACCTTGATATGAAATTTTAAGGTTATGTGAGGATGCAGGTGCAAATAGTCTGAAAGGTATTATTGACCTCGAGAATAAATGGCCTTGAGCTTAAATCAATACTTCAAAGCCGGCCATTCATTACAGATTTATGAGTCAAGGTTGTATATATTTCACAACAAAGGGTTTTATTTTGACCTCGACAATGAATGGCCTTAATCCCAAATTTATTACCCAACAAGTCAAGACAAGTTTAAGTAAAGATCGCATGTTACTAATTACACCAGGGGTTCATTCATTATGCTTTTTATAAATTTGAAAAAATATTTCGTTTTAAAAAAATAAGATATAGATAGTAAGACTTTTGAGGAGTAAAATATAAAATTAATACCTATTAATGATGAATTAAAAAAATAAAAAACGCCACTGGACAGCCATCTGTTTTGCGCCTTAGTTTATTCTGGCCGGACAATGTATTTTGTTGAAAATCCTGTTCGCTTTTTATTTCCTTGGTCTGGACCCGGCTTATTACGTTTAATTTTTAGGAGGAGATAAAGACGAGACTGATGATATAACTAAATCGAGCTCCGCGGAGTCGATCACGGCGACCCCTTGCAGCACCGGCAACTCGACACCGGTGCAACTCAGAACCGCCTCGATTCGACAGCGCCCCACTTCAACCAGAATACCTCATACAGCATTAGAGAATCTATTTCGTAAGGCAAGTAACAATTTTGCTCCATTAAACACATTAAAAACCCTCAGGCCTTCATGTTTTTTATACAGTGAAACCTCCTATAAGCGGACACTTACGGTTCCGTCGACGTTGTCCGCTTATTGGAGGTGTCCGCTTAAGAGAGAGAACTGCGAAATTTTGATATATATTTATTAACAATTTCCGCTGCTTGAGATTTTCCGATATTACATTTTTCGGCGATCTTTCGTGCTGATAGATGTTTCTTCTCCGAAACGTTAACAACTAACTTCAATTTTTCCACATAAACTAAGAAGTTTTTTATTAGGCACCATTTCAGAGATCTATTATTACACAACTGAACAATAAAAATAAAGAGAGCAGTCCCGCTGAATAAAATAATGTTGTAAATACGACAGAAGCATTTAGTCTCCGCATTAAAACGGAAAGAGGTAATTCCCCGGCTGCAGAGTGCATTGTTGCCAACATACTACATAATATTTATGCCCATGTCGTGCAGCGCTCCGTCCCGTTGTCAGAGGTTCGCGTCCGGTTAAGGGAGGTTTCAGAATTTTTTAACCAAAAATAATTCTCTGCGTCCGGTTATTTGTGTCCGGTTATACGAGGGAATTTTACATGTAAAGACATAGGGAAAAGCTTGGTTCCAATAAATTTGTCCGCCTAAAGGGAGTGGCCGCTTAATAGAGGTGTCCGCAAGGAGAGGTTTCTCTGTATTTTTATAACGTGTGTTACCCGGTGTTACCATTATTTTTTTAATGAAAAAAAATCGCTGATTTTTAAGGGATCCTTGAGCATCCTTCAATTTTCCGAGAGGTGCTCATGGAGTTTTTGTGTCAGTATTTTTCAGTTAAGCTCACTTTCACTTTTTCCTTATCTTATAATATATCCTTATTCTATCTGTTTTCCTTTTGAGTTCTTTATTTTCTCTTCGATTTTCTTCTACCGTTTTTTAAATTTTCCTTTCGATACTTTCATCAATATAAATATGCTATATCTTTATTAATTGCAAAACTAAAAATATCGTTGGCTTCGTTTTCTTTCGACTGTCTTTTACCCTTTATAGTGTGCCACGATAGTCTCAACTAGCGAAAATTAATTTTGACACTTCCCGATATTTCTAGCTGCTTCGTCTTTTATAAAAAAATTTTTTATTATTATTTATTATAAGCGAAAAATTTCTTTCAAAAAAGAAAAATGATAGGTGTTTAAGTAAGTACGTGTTTAGAATAATTTGCCGAAAGTTAGGACAAATTGCAAAAAGTTAGGACAAATTAGCCAAAAGTCCGGACAAGTTATCAAAAGTTAGGGAAACTTTCCAAAAGTTAGGAGGTCTGAATCTTAATGAGGAATAGTTTATATTTTCTTTTTACTAACGAACAATTCGATAAAAACTCCATCGTCAGTTTAAAGTTCTTTAAGAAAAATTTAAGTTATTCTAACTCTTACAGGACGAAGATACTCTTAGCCAATCATCATCGATAAGCAGCTCAAGATACACCAGCACCCTACCAGCAAAAGGTAGAGTCTACGCAAGCGTCGCCGAAATGAAACGAAACAAATCGAAAAGTACCAAGTCAAAGTTTTCGGAATTTTTCGGTAAGAGCTATAACATTATACAGACTACTAGTTGAAAGTTAATCTCTCAATTTTCTACCGCCCCAAACAGCTAGCTGCTAGTGCTTTGTTGTCCAGCGCGTTGCTTCTGAGTCTGCCTGCATTCACGATGTGTGTTGGATGTAGGCCTATTTGCAAAAATTAATTTAAAAGACGCAAATTAATTAATTAATTAATTATTTTATACGTACTTAGTAGAATGAGCCTGTCTGTATATTGTTTAAATCAAAAGTCTAGTAACGCCAACTTAACTAAGGAAATAATTACACCAATAATATAATAATTACAAGGGGTCTGCATAATGGTGAAAAAACATAGACGCGTGGCAACACCGCTTTTGAACCCACTCTTGTTCTTCTCAGTGAAATACTTAGACAAAGTGTTAAAAGCCGGGAATAAAGCCTTGAACAGTTTAGTACGCCGTTAACTGCGGTGCCTTAAATTAAACTTGTTAAGTTGTTGCTAACTGAACAAACCAAACACGAAGTTGTAATTATTAACTTATCCCCCTTGTTCTCCATTCCTAGCACAGTGTTTCTTCTTTAAAGGTAAAACCGTAAAACAAAGAATCCTTCATCGAGGATTTACCAGCGACCATGAAGTATTAAGGGGGAAATCCAAATTTTTTGGTGATAGTGCTAGTTTTTGATAAATGGTTTTATCGAATGTATCGAACTATAAAAAACTATAAAGAAAAAAATATTTTATTGTTGATGATAATTATTTATTTGCTATGAATAGGTTAACTTCTTGGCTCTGATTGGCTGATTGAATGATAGTGGCGGTTAGCACCCCCCATGTGGTGATTTCCTAAATGACCGGGTCACCGAATCCATTCAGAGAATCATCAGATTAAGCCATCCTCTTTAGCATAAGATGTTATTTGATGTGATCCCAAAGGTTACCAGTTTTAATTTTTTTTACAATACTGGTCAAAGCTCGTCGGTTACCTCGGTTTCCTGTTGCTATTCTTATCTCTGGACAACAAACGGACTCTTGTTTGGTACTTGGAATGAGCTAGTTCTAAAAGGTTTTTTCAGTTTTTTTGGAAGGCATCTTCAATTCATCCTAAAAACCGGTTGTCTTTGCCACATGCTTCGTATGCAGTAGAGGTGTTGATTTTCGTTACTCGTTACTAATCGTTACTCGACTACTAAGTAATCATTTTATATATTCGTTACTTTGATTACTGTAACTGTATTCAATATCATACAATTAGTGCAAAATTCTCGGACTGTCGTTAATGCGAAGATCATTTACTTGTAGGTATATTTTTGTTGTTGATATTATGGAAATATTCAATTGAAATTTTCAAAATGCGGGCTAAAATTAAAAAAATAAAGGTAGGAATTACGTAGGAACTGTTCTGTGTACAACTTTGTTTTAAAAATCTAGTGCCTTAAATACAAAGAAGTACATACTCAAAATCTAAGAGTAAATAAAAATAGAGAAAAAAATAACAATCTTAGGCGAGTTAGTTACTTAAGTTATCATAGTTACTCCCTGATTTTGGATTACCGACTTTCGAGTGATTATTTAATACTAAAATAATCGAAAGAATCAAAGTAACGAAAGTAATCGTTTAATTTTCGGATCGGTATTCATTACTCAGTTATTTGTCGAGTATACTCGAGTAACAAATAGTTACTTTTTCAACACCTCTAGTATACAGTACCCAGTGCTGTACTAAGGCTGTTTCTCTAGCAAGAGGGTCAGCAGACACATTACCCTCAAGATCAAAGTGACACTTTGTTTGCTCCTCCCAGTGCATTAAGTTTATCCCTGCAGCTCCTAACCGTTCTCGAAAACAACTTGTAGGAGTGAAGTTATCTTCTTATGATTCACTCACTAAACTTCCTTTTTTTCAATAGGTGGAAAAACTCTTAGCAGAACGTTCCACAGCACGCCGGACATCGCGCAGGAATTGGCTCAACAGTACAAATCGCAAACATTACCCAGCAAAAGTGTTAGAAGCCAAGAGGACCTCTTTCTTATGATTTGTGCCAACAGAAACCTGCCTCCCCCTTCGTACCCGCCACCTCCGCCGCCTCAGGGACAGGTTGTAAAAGTTGACATTTCCGGGGGCGGTTCATCAGATTATGACACTTTGAAGAAGGAAAGAATGATTCAAGAAGGTAAGTGATGTCCGATCTTTAAGCATCATCCTAGTTTCTTCGGACATGGACTGACGATGAAGACTAGGACGGTCGCGTCGCAAAGCAGTCCCAAAGCTTTATGTTGGTGTCACACTGTGCGTTTTAACCGCTGCGGTTCGATGTAAGATCACTCATCATGAAGCAAACTTTACGATGAGTGTTCTTTATTTGATGGGGTGATAAAATCGCAGGGTATTAAATCAGATCAATCACATATCTGCGCTGTTATAATTTTCGCAGCCCATTCTCATGAGTATTGTAGGTATATTAAAAGAATATTAAATATTTTTTTCAGGCATAGCTTCCTCTTTCCGACCTACATCAAGTGCTAAGTTGTACGCCTCGCCAGAAGATATGATCACGGTAGGCTACCGATCGAAGAGTCAACCCCCTTCCGGATCCCGTCCCTTGCTCAAGAAGTCGCAGAGCATGAAGTCCACCTCAAATGCCTTCAACAAACAACAGCCGCTCAATAGTAATAACAGTAGCAGTACGCCGCCTAGTAATAATAAGGTAAGCCAGTTACATATTACAAAAAAATTTCGACCGTTACCACTAGATGACGCTGTACGGATAACATAGGCAAATTTTCGCGTGTCGATATAATGACGCTGACACTGCTTACTCAGTGTTGCCAGATTACACGCAAATCGTGTAATTGCACGATTTCAGTTCTTTTTACACGAATCAAAGGCCATTTCTCACGATTTTCAAATTCTGCTAAAGACATCGTCAAAGAAATCGTCACTTTTAATAAAAATCTGAAGAAATTGCCATTAGATGATACTGAAAATAATGTTGTACCATTTTGGAAAGAAATTTCCAAAATGGTACAACAAGTTAATTTCTCAAGTTCATTGTTTGCCTCATTCTAGAGCGGCTGTAGAGAGGATATTCTTCCAAATCAATCTGATTAAAACACGGTTTCGCAATACATTAAAAACAAAAACAATAGAAAGTCTTTTTTACATAAAAAGTTTTATGAAAAACAAGGCATGTTACGGATTTTCTTTAAATAAAAATGTTACCAAAAAACTCGGTAATACTAGGCTACTATATTTAGGTGAAACAGAAAGTAAAGACTCCAGCGGTTCCAAGTCGTCTTCATAAGTATAGGTACCTAGTTATGTGATTTGTTCTTATAAAAATAATACCGTTGTATTAGCATTTGTAAAGTAAAGACTCCAGCGGTTCCAAGTGGTGTTCATAAGTATAGGTACCTAGTTATGTTATTTGTTGTTATAAAAATAATACCGTTATATTAGCATTTGTAAACATAAAACAATTATGTATTATGTTGTCTGTTAACTCGATATTGTAATATAGTTTTTTTTTGATAAATAATACGTATTATATTACTTGTTTTTTGTATTTTTGAAAATGAAGATATTTAACATTTTCAAGGCTTTACACGATTCTCTCCTCACTTCATCTGGCAACACTGCTTGCTGTATTAAGGCAATGTGTCAGCACAATTGTGTCATGATATAGTGAGAGCGGTGACTTAGCGACTCAAAATTGTGCCAGTTCTGGAAACATTGATTTTATATTTTGTTTTGCGGCGCATCAACACTGCTTTGTTTTATCGTTATTTGTTTTATTCTACATTTTGGTATTCGAGAATTTGGGGAATCCTCGACTCTCAACTTAACTGTAACCGAAAGAGAGAGCTGTTTTGCAGTATGCATAACTAGTAGTATAGTATTTTTAACAGTGTGAGTATCATGACACTCTGTGCCCATCCACGGGTTTTTAGCAATCGTGACGTTACCTCTAATTGTTTCAACAATCCTGTGACATTGTTGCGATATTTAAAACAACTGTCAGTTATGGTAAATAGATTTGGACAAGATATAATGCGTCGAACATTCAGATGTACAGTACAGTACACGTCAGTAAAGCCCCCGCTCACCAACATTCAACTTCCGCCGTCTTGTAAAGTGTCATGGTGTCATACAGTTTAGTGTGACTGTATCAACATTCATGACACCGGGAACGGTATCAATACAAAAGTGCCATTCCACACACTGTTACCCATGCCTATAAGTTCTATCACTGTCTAAAATTTAAGCAATGGTCTATTGATCTTACCAAAAAAAAACATTCTTACTGACGAAATTTTAAACATATTTTGTATTGCAGATGTACCAGCAAAATAACCCATACGCTCAGCCTATCAGGTCCACGTTGCGTTCGAACTCAACAGCCAGCAACCGGTGCAAAAGAAAAACGAAAATCCTTCTGCCAACAAGCAAATCGACCTCATGCATCAGTTCGAAACTGGCGCACTCTGGTGGCAGCGGCAGCACTACTCCCACCATTCCAGAGCCGGACTACAGCTGCACAGATTCGGACGGCGAGTGTGACAACATTGCGCAGGAAGTCACCAAAAGTCTGGCCGCTAGAATTGGAGCGGTACAGTTGCAACCGGTGGAGAATAGCGGTAATAGCAACACCAGGTATGTAATAGAACTAATTAGTATGAGGGATATCTTTTATGTTTTACATAGAGGGCGACACTGATCGAATATGGTTACTAAAACTTAACCTCAACTTTACTTAACCTAAATTCAAACCATTAGTGCCATGTCTGAGGTTAGTAATCTGTGGTGCCATGCATATAGTTTAATAGCTACAGTGAATTTTTTAAGTTAACAAATCAGTCGAACAATGGAGTTAAATAGAGAGCATTTTTGGGCTTTAATTTTTTCCAATTTCGAAGGCAATTATCTCAACAAGAATGCCGATTCGAATTAATCTCGGTAATAAAGCACCACATTAATCGACGACAGTTTCTCGTTGGTATGGAGAATTAAAGCGTGGACGAAATAGCCTTAGTGACGATCTAAAGCCAGGTGCACCAAAAACGGCTTTTAACTAGTATAACATTGATGCTGTGCGCATGCTCATCACTAAAGGTCGACATGTCATCGCGAGATTTAGTATTCATTGGGGAGAGGACCTCAATTCAAAAAATTTGGACGAAGAATTAAGGGTAAGAAAATTAGATTCCCGCTATATACCGCATCTATTAACCGAAAAACAGAAAGAAGCTAGGGTCAATTGGTGTCAGAAAATTCTATATCGCTTTGAGGCAGGAAACTCGAAAACGTGTACAACATTGTCAGTGGTGATGAATCGTGGATTTACTCATATGAACCCGAAAATAAACGTCAGTCGTGTGTTTGTGGTTGTTTCAAGATAAATAAAAGCCAACAATGACGTCCTCGAAGTGTATGCAAAAAAAGCAGATCATGTAGCCACAATTCTTCTGGAAAATCCAAAGACTGTTACTGCTGATTGGTACATCACCATTTGTTTGCCGAAAGTCATCGCTGAGCTTCGAAAAACGCACCTCGAACGACGAATCATATTCCGCCAAGACAATTCAAGTTCGTACAAAGTCCAAAAAACTATTGAATTTTTAACCCAACAAAACATCGAATTGGTGGATTCTCCGTACAGTCTAAGTCCTAAGTCCCAACGATTTCCTATACTTTTCCAAAAATCAAGAATGGACTGCATTTTCAAAGACTTCAGTCGCCAGAGAAAGCAGTCCACGCCTTCAAGAATGCAGTTTTGACAGTAGAGGAAAGGAGCCTATTATCGGATACTTTTTTCTTTTGGCCTATAAAAAAAATTCAGCTATATATCAGAAGTAGGTGTTGGCAAACAATTACGTAACCTATATTTTTCAATACTCGGAAATGCCAAATGTCAAACTTAATTCTTTTCTGAGACAGATAAAAATATATTTTGGAATACAAAAATCACCATTTTAAAAATGGTGTCCTAATATCGGATATGAGGTAGTCCCAATATCGCAATTGTGCGATATTTGGAACCTATAGTAAAGTTAGAGCTCTTTTATGAAATATTCTTAGGTCAGAGGATTGAGAATTAAAAGAGTTATTTAAAATAGTCACTATTTATTGTTCACATGTTAGTAATAAGGATGAAATATAATTTAATCATTAATTAACGTGCGTTCACTTACACGGGTTCTAGCAGACACCCTCTTTCCACCTTCGTTCTGGGCCCTGTGCCTCACTGCGCATGAGCGGAAACGGATACGACGCTACTGTTAACGCCGCCAATATATTTAAATTCGAAATACAACTTTTGCTATTCATTTATGTAAATTAATTCTGTTAAAGATATACTACACACCCCCAGTCTGAACTATTAACTAATACTAATGTTAGTACCTTTCTTTACAATACTGGACTTAATATTTCTAGGTTTTACTTTTTGTTATTGTACAATTAGAAATTTGATTTACTTTAACAATGTTGTTTTAGAGAAAGATTTTTAATTTTAAACTGTATTTATAATAAAGAATTACACTTTAATGAATTTAAGAATATGAATATGCATTCTTAACTCTACAAGAAGCAAAAGTTGTTTACCTATATTTAGTTTAAATATATATATTTCTTTTTTTTAATGATTTTATACATGTGTTTTCTTTTTAAATAAAAACTTGATACGCAGTGGCACCTACAATGATAAGCTTGTGCTCATTCACTCAATTGCATTCATTCAACTTATAAATTTTTACAATAAATTTATTTCTTAAAAATTACAATACTTCTTAATTACTTAATTACAAGATAGAGAGTTATTTACCCTTTAACCAATACCTTACAATCTTTTTTCTATCCTTATCACTAATCTGCTTCTCTCTATTTTAGAATTTACTTATAATTTATTTTTTACAATCGAATATCACAGATAATTTATTTTTTTTATCACAATAATATTTTTTTAATAACTTTGTAGTTGTACAATTACATTTCAATATGAGCTTTCATATTTTACAGAAAATTTTTGTTTTGTTTACTTTCTTATTTATATGTATACTTTCTCCCCCCTCCAAAATCCAAAGTTGGTAATGAAAGAATCTTGTGATTTGTTTTTAATTAGTTTTACTTTTTTTTTGTAGTTTGAAAATGAAAAAAAAAACTTTTTTCTTGCCCCAAAGACTAGCTAATCAATCCCCCCTTAATCGACCTACCAATTCTCTTGAGAGAAAAATTTTTTTGTTGAAAATGTTTTTAATTTTTATTTTTAGAGAAAATATAAATTTGATAAACAATGGAATTTGTTAGGTGTTGTTATTTACTTTAATTACCAAATTTTTTTTTTTATATCTTTATCTTGAGAAACATTATTTTAATGAAAATTGGTTTTTGTTTGTCATTCTCTTTTATGTTGAATATTAATTTTTTATTTTTATTTTTAGACCAAAGGTTAAAAGAATTTAATTTTACTTGTTAGTAAACAAAACATATGAAAAGTTTATTCACTTTTCTTTTCTAAAACACACAATTAATTTTAACAATACACATTACAATATTTTTTTGTCATTTAAATTGACAGTCAGGGTATTTATATACAGAGTGCACAAAAAAGATGTATCTTAATAAGAGTTTTATCTTTTGGTCAAGTGGCACCTATTCAATTCTTTTATTTTTGTCAAAAAAATAGTGGATTATAATAAGAGTTTTATCTTTTGGTCAGGTGGCACCTATTCGATTTTTTTAATTTTCGTCTGATAAAGAAAGAAATTCGTCAGAGTTGTCACATTGGTAATCCCCAAATCTGACTGGTGTTTTCTTTCTTCTGGCAGGTCTGCTACTGCCAGTAGGCACAACTTTTTCTGAAACAAACTTTACATTTTTGTTTTTTGACTGACTGTCAATTGTCAATGCTCTAGTCTTGCTAGACCTCATGTTACCCTTAGCTTTTGCCTGATCTTTTTTATGAGTTTTATGTGAATTTAGATTTTCAGAACATTTATTTACTTCAAAATTTACCCCCCTTGAAATTGTTCCTACATTTGACCCCCCTTGATCCAAACCTGTCTCAGACTGTAAACTCTGAGAGTTAGCCCTAGATGTGCTTGGCAATTCCACAGCACCATCCACGACAACCGCTCCAATAGGGTCACTACCGGATGATTCAGTTAGAATGTTGGGTGATAAATTTGGCATTTCATCAGTTATCAACTCTTGTTCGATATTTTGCATTTGTGGTGATAGATTTGGCATATTTTCAGAGTTAATTTCTTGAGACTGATGTACACTGTTCGTGATAGATTCACCTTCCTCATCTAAATTGGTGGGCTGGGCAAGAGGCAAATTCATAAAATAGTCTCTGTTTTGCCTTGCTTTATCTGGGCTTACAGTGCGATTTTGACTCACCCTCTTCTGCAAATCCTCGTCCTGCTCAACTCTCCCACCCTGCAGTGACATGTTTGACATAATCTGATTTGTGTGACGTTTCCATAGCTCACCAGACTCCAATCTGCACAAATACGTTGATCTACCTATTGTTTTTTCTATCTTGGCTGTAACCCAAGCTTTTTTTGGTTTTTTTCTGTAATCTCTCACTAAAACTTGATCTTCTTCTTTGAGCTGCCTTTTTCTACCCCTGTAATTTTTTATCTGCCTTTGTTGTTGTTTTTCTTCCACAGTCTCAGGACATTTGTTAACAATTTTTGCTCTATTCTCTGTGATTTCTCTATCTTCTCTAATTTGATTTAAAATTGTCCTGGCTTCTCTGTTAAACATTCTGTAAAAAGGAGTCTCCGATGTAGTTGAGTGTGGAGTTGTCCTGTATGTGAACGAGAATCTTGAGATTGAAGTTGTCATTGATGTTCCTTCATTCCGTTCATCTGACAGGTAAGTATTTAATTTTTGTTTGAATGTTTTTACCGAATTTTCTGCAGCACCATTACTCTCTGGATGGTAAGGTGGAGATAATACATGTTCACAGCCGTTTTTCTCTAGGAATTTCTGAAAACTTTCTGAGTTAAAGGGTGAGCCATTATCTGACACACAGCTGACCGCTATTCCAAAGCGTGCAACTTTCTCAGTTTTTTTTCTGTTTCTGAAGAGGTAGTTTTCTTCATTTTGTATATTTCAACCCATTTTGAAAAAGCGTCTAATACAATTAGATATTTTTTATCTCGAAATTCTAGAAAATCAATGTGAATACGTTCAAATGGTACTTTAGCTAGAGGCCATTTTGTTAATACTGTTTTTGGTGGATCTTGTTTGTTTTTGAGACAGGGTAAACATCTTTTTGCTGTCTTTTCTAAGTCATTGTCAATTTTTGGCCAATATACTATTGATCTTGCCAATGCTTTCATTTTGCAAATGCCATTGTGGTCTGAGTGTATCAAATCCAGAATCTGATGTCTTAAAGCAGTTGGTATAATTATTCTGTGTGACCATAATAACATACCATTTTCTATTGATAACTCATTTTTTCTATGTTTGTAAGCCATTATTTCCTCTCTTACCTTTCTAGGCCATGTCTCTTTTTTTACATACTTCATTATCTCTTGCAAAATTTTGTCTTTTTGAGTTTCTTCTTTTATTTGTTTGTTGTTTAAAGACCATTGTTCCTGTTTTTCACAAAAATTGACAAATAATCCAGGCTCTTCAACATCATTTGGTGATTCCCCAGGGTATCTGCTGTGGTAATCAGCTACTGTGTTACTTGAACCTTTTATGTATTGAATTTCATAATTGAACATTGATAAGAAAGCTGCTATTCTCTGCAATCGGTTAGCTGACATTTGTGGAATTTCTTTATTTTCTCCAAAAATGGATGTCAAACATTTGCAATCAGTTCTTAGTATGAATTTATTTCCACAAAGATAATGATAGAGTCTTTTAATTGTGTAGTATATAGCAATAGCTTCTTTCTCAACAGTTGACAGTGTTCTTTTTTCGCAGTCTGTCAATGTTCTTGATACACACATTATTGTTTGTTCTCTTCCGTCCTTAATATGAGATAAAACCCCCGAAATTCCCACATTTGAGGCATCACAAGTAACAATAATTGGTAACTTAGGATTAAAATGAACCAACACTTGATCAGAACTAATTATCTCCTTAATTTTAACAAATGAATCATGACACTCTTTATTCCAATTAAACTTATTTTCATATTTTAACAAGTTGTAAATAGGATACAATAATGTAGATAATCTATTAACAAACTTAGAGTAATAATTCACCATCCCACAAAAACTTCTGACATCAGTGATGTTTTTAGGAACTGGAGCACCCAAAATTGATCTTATTTTCCTCTCATCTTTGCGTATACCAGCCTTGAAGATACAATTTCCCAAATAACGAACTTCTTTCTGCATAAAGTAGCACTTCTCCCGCCGAAGTGTAAACCCTGCGTCTTGTAGCCGTTGAAAAACCTTCTCCAAATATGACATATGTTCATCCAGAGTCCTTCCAGTGACCACATAATCATCTAAAAATCCGCACACACCATCTAGCCCTTGAATTACTTGATCCATTATTCTTTGGAATATGGCAGTTGCTGTTTTTATTCCAAAAGGTAATCTCCGATGTTTCATTAGACCAAGATGTGTGTTCCAAGTTAAAATCTTTGCTGTTTCTTCATCTACTTCAATCTGGTTATATGCTGACCTAATATCTATTTTTGAAAAATACTCCCCCTCATTTAGTTGCGCAAAAACATGTTCAATATGCGGTAAGTGATATAAAAAATCTTCTATTTGGAAATTCAGAGTTTTTTTATAGTCGCCACACAAACGCCAAGTTTGGTTTTCTTTTAACACAGGCACTACAGGTGTTGCCCAAGGACTGTGTTCTACTGGCTCTAAAATATTCTGTTCAATCATATTCCTAATTTCTTTATCTACTTTGTCACGGTAAGCAAGTGGAACAGGGCGAAATTTGCAAAATACAGGCTTAAAATCATCTTTCAAATCTATATGCACTTTCCCTTTGTTATACTTCCCCAGCTTATCAGAAAAAAGATCGGGAAAATTATCAATAATATTATTTATTTTATGCTCAATTGAAATGTTATTAATTAATTGAATTTTTACCTCAAACCTTTTACACCAATCTCTACCTAGGAGGTTGGGTCCTCCACCCCGAACAATGTACATCCTCATCGACTTGCTCTGATTTCTGTACTTGACTTCTGGTATGAAATAACCTTCAGGTGTGAATGCCTCTCCGGAGTAGCCCCTTAGAACCAAGTTGTCCCGGATGACCCTAAAAGATGAAAAGTGTCTCAGGTAATTGTCATAGCTAATGGCTGAAATTGCTGAGCCGCTATCAAAAAGAAATTCAAATTCTTTTCCATTTATTAATATGTTTATATTATATTCATTGCCACTTCTATTATCTGCAATGTGAAACAGAGTCGGACCAGAGACTTCCTCAAAATTTTCCGAATTTTTACTTTTATTCTCATCCCCCGAACAATACTCGTGTTCAAAACTCCTTTCCCCCTCATCAGATGTGCAATCGTCCCCCGAAAATTTCACTGGAAAAAAATTTACATCATTATTTTCATCATCATCTGTTAAAAAATATGATTTTTTATGAAATTTATGGCACATACGCTCATGGTGACCTACTTTCCTACATTTATTACATTTTCTTGACAAAAAATCACATCTGTTTTTATGTTTTAAACCACAATAATTACATAAAAAAGAAAAATTTGAAAATTTACTTCCCTGCCGATCTTCTTGGCTGCCATGTTGTTCGCTCCTACCATTATTGTGACGTCCATATTGCTGTTTTCTATCGTCATGTCTTCCCTCTCTGTCAGGCCTTCGGTTTCCGTCATTATGTTGTGTGAAATGGCGCGATTGTCTCGAAGTAGACGGACCAGCTGTTTGGCTTGCGCATGGATGTTGGTATGCTTCTGCGTTGTTGCCGCTGTGTCCATATATTTGCTGTCTGCCATTTTGCTGCTGATCAGAAAAGGATGCAGGATGACGCTGATGACGTTGGTGATTGTCGTTGCGCACTTGAGGTTGGCGCCTACTCCTACCACTTCCATAATGGCTGCCCTGCGACGGGCTCACAGGCGCCGAACGCGGGAAATTCGAGCCCCTGTTCACAAATCTCACAAATTGACCATCATTTTCGTGTTTCATCGCCAAGGCAACAATATCATCCAGGGATTTATTCTCGTCCTCTTCACAAATTCTGTCAAAAATCTTGTTATTGGATAGTCCTGTTACGAATTTATTTAATATCTCGTGCATTAATTTGTCCCCAAAATTGCATTTTACCGCCAAGCTCCTGACTTTGGCATGCCATTCAGCAATTGACATATCTTCTTGATTGCTATTTCTGAATATTCTGCGATTTCTCCAAATCGGTTGTTTTATTTGATATTGTTTTTTTAAAACATCACACAAGTCTTCTTTTTTAATGCTGTTGGAAAAACCAAGTCTCTTAATAATTTGTAAGTGTCAGGGCCTACGCTGCTTAATAAAATGGCTGTCTTTACCTCCTCTTTGGTGACATTATGGGCAATAAAATGCATTTCTAGTCGTTCGACATAAATCTCCCATTCCATACTCTCAGAACTGAATTCGTAAAATTTGGGTACCACACTGGACTCCATTATCAATTTTTATAATTTTATATTTTTGAACAATTTTATTAATTTGATTTTTCTTTGACAGAATTTGGTGGGATTAATAATTTACTTTTAATTTATTGAAATGAATAACTTAATTATGGTTTAACATGATGAATTATCTATTTTCGGATTTTCACACATCGATTGACAATGGCGGATAAAATTTCGACACGCACTACTCTGTTCTTAAAAGAACTTTTTCGCGTTTTTATACCGTTTTCCCCGTCGCCATGAAATATTCTTAGGTCAGAGGATTGAGAATTAAAAGAGTTATTTAAAATAGTCACTATTTATTGTTCACATGTTAGTAATAAGGATGAAATATAATTTAATCATTAATTAACGTGCGTTCACTTACACGGGTTCTAGCAGACACCCTCTTTCCACCTTCGTTCTGGGCCCTGTGCCTCACTGCGCATGAGCGGAAACGGATACGACGCTACTGTTAACGCCGCCAATATATTTAAATTCGAAATACAACTTTTGCTATTCATTTATGTAAATTAATTCTGTTAAAGATATACTACATTTTATTATACTTTTAATCAGTTAAAACCATACACTAGCATAATATTTTTGCAATACAAAAATAATTTGTCAACGCTTAAAACGAAAAACAAAATTGGGAAACCCATGGTGTCCGATATTAGGACATACATTATATGTGCGGTTATCAACCTTTTCGAAAAGACAAAACTGCACTAAACCTAATAAATTATACATCAAATAAAACCTTACAATACGCTTAATCAAATGATGTGTATCAAATTAATTTGTCTGACCTTCTAAGAATAGATTGCCTATAATCAGCAGCGGTAAAATTTTCGTGCACTATGATTTCGCGAAAACAACTAAACAGCAAATAAAAACTTGACGCAGAAATCTGTAATTTATGTAGAATCAGTACAGCTTGGTGTAGCATCGGTACATGCACACGCAGGTAGATCGGACCAGTAGTTTAGGAAATACTTGACTATCCGATATTAGGAACCTATGCGGTAATAGGCACCTTTCCTCTACCAACAAATACTTCAAAACACAATAAAGCCTTTAAAATTTATCTACTGTTTTATTCCAGCTGTATATGCAAAACTTAAAAGACAAGCCACAATGTATTCCCCTATTCTTCAACCTCCAATTACGCTACCCCAAATAATCTTCTTATTAACAACATCGAAGAAATAATGTTATTTCTTCGATGTTAACAACTAAAAGTTTTATTCTTACTAGCGGAAGCAGTTCAGGTAGCAGCTCCATCCCACAAAGTTTCACAGCCGAAGACATTCAAAAGACCCGGTCACTTTTAAAATCCTCCAAGTCGTACCCTGACGACTTCTTCCGCAAACAAAATGGCGACGGCAAAATGGAGATAGTCGAAGATGGCGACAACAGCTCGTCAGGCGTGAGTTCGGATCAAGAAATCACAACCATTTCAAATTTGGATTACGAACAGCATAGTCAAAATTCAATGTCCAGTGTCAAAAATCATCAAAGGATTCAAGCTAGTAAGTTTCAAATGTCCTTTTTTTAAAAAAAAATCGGTAAACTCTCCATTTGTGCCTAAATAGTAGGCTAAACAAAAGACCCTGTATGTATGACATATTTTTTAAAATATGACATATTTTTTAAAATATGTCATACATAAAGGGTCTCTAGGCTAAACATGATCCATCCATTCAAGGCTATTGCCCTTTAGAAAATGCCCCGTTATGAGTTTGTTAACCAAATTACAATATTGAATCTAGTTTCTTTCTTTCAGACCTTCTTAAACGCCATGCAGTGTCTCTGGCTCAACTGCCGCCACCTATTGAGCAAGAGAACGATGAAAAAGAAGAGTTCTGTAGCCTGCCGCCTCCCCCAGAATACAATATCGAAAGCCAATCGGCAACGTTCGGTGCTGCCGCCGAAGAATTAGTCGTGGCACCTCCACCACAATTTAGTGACAATCGTCAAGTAACCAGAGTGCGGATCGTGGGTATTGTGCCTAAGATGGGACAAAGTGCCGTTTTGAATAACCCGGACAAAATAAAGCCGGGGCGATTGCATAGTCAGTAAATTTAAGGAAAGGAAATCAGTATCAATTAAAAAAGATGTAATGATGTTCAGTATTATACAAACGCGATAATAGGTGCGTAGAGTAACAGGAATGAATGGCAAAAAATACAACTAGAACTAAATACAAAAGGACCATAAAGAAGCACAATACTTTTTGGGCATGTCCGGTAGTGTGTTTCTTGGGTTCATAATATCTTTAAAGTATGGAACCAATTTTTTAACTTTACAGTAAAGTTCACACAACACTTTTAGATCTTTATAGAAAACAAAGCTTTATTCAACCTCTGTCATTCATTCTTCAACATAATTTTACTTATTCCTGCCATTTTAGATACCATATTTATTAAAACACATTAAAAATAGATTACATAATATGTGATATTAAAAATCACTTCATATTTAATATTACTATCGAAATTTGACTGTGTATTAAAATTCTAAACTCATCTTAAAATTATATGCCAGCTTTAAATAGCATAATATTTACATGCATAATCATATTAGTTTTTATACATTTCTTTTCACTTATATTTCTAAGCGACAGGATCATATATCAACTTTTGTTTCATTTTTTGTCTTTAAGCCAAGAAGGAGATAAAAGTTGAGAGACAGGTTAACTTTATCAATTTTGACATACATGTAATCGAAACTTGTAAAAGTCACGCGTTCTTACCGGGGTAGCGTCAGCATTAAAGCTTTTTTTCCGAGACGGCGCACAGTGGAACGAGCTTATGGGAGCGGTTGGACATTAGGTTTTTGCTTATTACTTTTAATTCAAAAGAAGTAAAAATGTATTTTATACATCATAATACTGTATGAACAGCAGGATTTTAAATCTATGGAAAATTAGGTGCTGTATCTAATCAATTTACATCACATCTAGGACGACCCAAAAAAAAAAACTTTGCTTTACCAAAATCTATGTGTTATTAGGGACCTTTTCCACGCCCTCCTTTAGCTAGAGTCCCTGTATGTTGACATATTTAGATATATAATATATATTTGGATATATTATATATCCAAATATGTCAACATACAGGGACTCTACCTTTAGCTAACTTTATTTTATAAATGCGAGATTAAATGACAGATGTCACGTATTTAGAAGCCCAATTTTGCTTCGGCCACCTCCCCCCCACCCCAAGAGGTCTCGCCACCCCCCCAAGACGTGTCTAGGTGCGCCACTGCAAATAGAATTGGAAATTATTTTTTGCTTCTTATAAAATAAAACGGTCTGGACATTAAATAATTAAACTCTACTAACAAAATATTTTATTTCACAATTTTATGTCCACCATTTAGCATTGGTTCGTTCTACAGTGCGGCGCGGCGAAAGCATTAACGCTTTATTTCCCAGGCACCGTATTATCGTTTTTTTTTACAGGAGCAGCCTGCGTCTATGTTACAAATTAATTTATTCCAAATCAGGGGCGTGCGGTCTATGTAACCAATAGAAGCATTGCTTCCCTTCAGAAATCAGACATAGTAAAAATAAATTACTATTAAAACAACGTAATTAGCGCCAGTCCTGTAGGAGAAGCAATATATTTTGCGCGTACCTATGTAGGTACTAGAGAGGCGGCACCTTATGTTATATACCTATTTGTATATAATAGAAAGGCGTATAAGAAATGACAACCATATAGGAGTTGTCTTTGTCGTACGCATAGAAAATAAATAAGAATTCATTAACTGTAAGTCCCCAGAACAGCGTCGCTTTTTCGACAACCGCTAGCTCGTCGCGCTTTCCGCGGCAGATATATTGCTTCTTTTATTATGTAAAAGAGAGTGGGGGGGTCAATGCATGCCTGTCCAATGCGAGAATTCATTCGCGCCCTTTAGCTTTGAAATAAGAAGTCTGTTAAATTACTTAAACACGCGTTTCACAGTGCGGTTTCGGTAAAGGATATTGCAATGGCCGTTAAAACTATTGTGTGAATGATAGTGCGTTTTTTTAATTAACAAAATTTTTATGAAAAGATGAATACGTATCATAAATAACGGAAGGCTACAGCAAGAAATTAAAGTTTACAGAAAACTAAAAACAGTAAAAAAATACAAATAAGCAAGTTTTAAAAAAAGTTGCCTTCCAATTTCACCGCACGTCCCTGATCCAAATAGTGAGAATGAGGGAGCATTGCCGTTAATGTATTTTCTGGTAGATAGAAATGCAAGCTGCCCCTACGGCAAAAACCGCAAATAAAAGAACTAGATGCAATTACAAAAATTATTGCTTTAAATTAAAAAATAGGTACCTACCCTAATGATTTTTACTCAAGGTTGATATTCAAAGGCAAAAAAAAAACATTTTATTTTTCTAATGTTAAAAGTTTTGTAGTGTTATAAAAATGTGTTCAATGTTACATACCCTCCTCTTTAAATGTGTATTTTTAATATTTGAAACTTTTTTTATATTTGCAGAAATTCGAAATGTTCATGCGAATTTTTTGTAAATATAATTTTGTGGTATTATGTTAAGTTGGGAATAAAAACAGTTTTTATAATTTTCGTTTAAACTTTTTTGTAGTTTAAACGAAGATATTCTAACATTGATCAATGATAATAATTAATAATATGTTTTTATTATTTATTCTTAAAACATAAATTTTATTTTTACTATTAATAAACGGTATTAACATTATTTACTAAATAAAAATGTGTTAAACTTAAGTTTGTACATATAAAAATCAACTCCCTGTCAACTCTCTTTAGACAGTTTTTTCCTATGTTGCAGTACATTGTGTTACAAAAAAAAATGAATCTCATAATTTTTTTTCACTCATATATTAGGGAGCTTTTGCACGCCCTCCTTTAGCTAACTTTATCCTTTATAAATGCGACACTAAATGACAGATTAATTAAAAAGTCCCGAAAACCACTAGAGAAAAATTAAAAGAGCAATACAAGTGAAAAACCGCCAGGAAAATATAGGATTAGGTCTGTGTTTATTGTGTACTTCTTATTTTTTTACGCACTTCACAGAACATTGATGACTTTTGATTAATTGGTAAACACTGTTGCCAAACATTACATAACAACTAGTGATTCACACGAAACCAACGAGCCTCGTCTCGCCGATGAAATATGAAGTCTTGTCTCGAGTCTCGTCTCGCAGCCTCGAGTCTTGTCTCGTCTCGCGTCTCGTACGAGAGTCTCGCAAATGTATCGCAATTTCGTCATGCATAATCTTGTTCCAGTCTAGTACGGGATATTTACCTTTACCTACTTTTTAGGTATAATGTAGAAGTAGGAAGAGAAAATTACAACAAAAATAACATTATTTATTGAAAAGTAAGTACCTTATAGGTATACTTACATCATACATCTAAACAAGAAAAAACACATTACGTCGTTTTACAACAATCATGGATTGTGTTTTTGAAGTATTTATGAATGAAATGTTTTGTCTATCTGTGCTAAATAGTCTAAATTATTTCTAAATATGTTGTATTATGAATGAAATTCTCAAGTCGGCAGTCGACCTGCAGAAATATTTACCTGCAAGATTCTCGCACGAGACACGAGAAGTCTTGCACGGGACTCGAGTCGTTTTCGGGCACCACTAATAACCACCACTTTTTATAAAAAATAATTTACAATAACTGTCACAAAATTAAATCTATGGATTACTCCGCATTGGTAGCTCTTGAAATAATTGTCTGGTATCAAAAATATTTTAAACTTACATTACATTTTGACACAATGTTATATGCGCGGCAACACTGTCTCTAAATAAAGGAACTAGTAGCCTGCGTTATTGGAACACAAGTAAGGTCAAACACTATCCCTTAAGGATAAGGATCAAACCAGGTAACTCCGCATGCCTCAAATAAGAAGATAAGAGAAAAATGGGACATGCAAAAGGTCCCTAATAAATAATAATTTACTGATGGGCGTACCCAGGAGGGGGGCCTCGGGGCTCGGGCCCCTCCAAGCCCAAGATTTTTTTAGATATTTTCTACATATTTCATGAATAAAACGATAAAATAGTATAAAATACGACATAATGAGGTCTCGGGCCCCCCAAGACATATTCCTGGGTGCGCCACTGATTTACTTGTAATCAATTGTGATAGCTCCCAAGGTAGTGTTGTGAAATATTCATTTCTGGCACTTAAAATATTGTGTAATTGTAAAAAAGTGTCACTTTTGTTTATTCGATATCATATTCCATTGAAAATCTTAAGTGTATAAAACGTATGCTTTAGTTAAGCAGCATAATCAATAGGGTAAAAAAACATCTCTTTTTATTTGCCCGTATCCGTATCAGTATCGAACTGCGCATGTGCAGCATCGTTACGGAACTTCCAATAACCTACGTACGTCTACAAACTGCTCTGCGAACGCGCACGAATTCGTCCTGTTTTCAAGATGCGCGCTCACCGCTTGCAAGCCGTTTGCCGAAAACCAGCTTTCTTCGGCTCCGCGTGTGTTTGCAGATTCTTTGGGACGGCATCGGCAGTTTGTTGTCGAGTTTTCATTTTAATGCGTGTTTGCTGTTTTTCGTGGATCGTAGAAAGTTCGTTGAAACGAACGCGGCGCAATCTTGAAGCCGTTTGGTAAATATGCACTTTTAAGCCTTTGCTTTTTAAGAGGGAGCTCTGCGTATAATATATAATGAGCGTGTAAGGGTTTTGAAATAACACTTTCTTGGGAAAAGTATTTAACATTGTTTGATAAAACTTGTGACTTGTAAAGAAAATAATTCCTTAGCGCGCATTTAAATCCTCAATAAAAAAATAAACCCTCAAAAAACGTGCCTAGATTAGCAAATGTTTAGTCATTTCTTGATACATTATTTTTTCTAGAACCGTTTCACTTATCAATCGGGTTTTAAATGCTCGATGCATTTAAGTCTCTCCTTAAAAGTGCAAAAAATATGTTTTTCAAATTTGGAAAACTCTGCCCAAAAAAGTGTTATTTCAAAATTTCAAAACCCTTACAATTAGATTTTTGCCTACAATATTTAGTATTTTTATTCCAATATAATTCTGCACTGCCTCCACAGACTTAACGGCTTCAGGAAATTTGAATTATTTTAGAGTTATTTCATTATTCCTCTTAACTTCTTTTACCTAACAACGTATTAGAATTTGTTACGGATAATGATAACGAATAATGAAGTGTGCAAAAGTCTTGTGCTGCTTTTTTACCCTAATGTGTTCTTTGAAATTCCCCAATTTTCATTAAAAATGCACAAAATAATGTACATCTTTTAGAAATACAGGGGTTATGTGGTCAAACGACAGTCAATATTTTACAAGTTAAATTTTACAGATAGAACTTTTTCCCACGATCCTCCACTTTGTTGACGTCACATCGGGGGCTGATTTTTTTTTGTGGTCACGTCACGACACAGCCGATTGTCTTTAAAATATTGAAGTTGGAATGACGGTTCATAAATATTTGATTTTTTTTAAATAAAGCCGGCTTTGAGATTGTTTTACTATATTCTTGCAGAACATTTTTTTTTAAATGTATAGTAGTCCTTAATTTTTCAGAGCCGCTTCATTAGCTCACACAAAAAATAAATTTAAAGCAGAAGCGGAGGTATTCGTTTCTGCCTGGAAAGTAATCGGATTACCTACATCTATTTGTTTATATTCGGCACTATGCAGATATTTAAAACTTAATATAGTTATTTACATGTGTTTACAAAAATTACAACATCAAAAAATAATTTTTTTATAGTGTAACTTTGTTTAAAAAAGATTACCGCTGGAATTTTTGGATTCTAAATAAACTTTTATGTAAAAAAATGACAAGGTCAAATACATGTCAAATATAACAGTTGGCATGCGGTACACAGCGGGTAACTTGAATTCAAAATAAGGAATGCTAAATCTTAAAGATTTTAACCTTTTAATCATCTTGCATCCTTTCGCGGAAATCTGTAGTGCCATTTTGAAAATATCATAAAAAACGTCTGACCTCCCATAAGACCCAATGTAAAAATCAGCCCAACAAATAAGTTAGTTTATGATACTTGTCAAACCAATTACAGAAATAATACTTGTCAAATTTGAAGTGATAGTTGCGTTGGCAGGCCTTGCTCTAAGTAATTTCCTATCTTTTTGTATCTATCTGTGGTTCTACAGCATATTTATCTGTTAACGAACATTACACTGCCGTAGTAGGCACAAGGATGTAGCCAAAAGTAATTTTTTTTAAATTTCAAAATCTTTTAAATGTGCAATGGCATTTGTAGTGATATACCTAACGTTTGATATTCAACTTATTCGTCCTAATTAAAAGAAAAACTTGTAGAACAGTGATTCTTTTGTAGATTTTTTATAAACTCTATGTAGCTAACTATTTATTATTACGATACATACATATGTTTCACAATAAAAAATGTCCACACGAATTTATCATATTTAATAAACTATTAATAACAAAAATGTACTGCATAAAAACATCGTTTGTATATAAAAAAATAAAACTATACTGAAAATTATTTCGTTTTTATTTTTTGACCTATGCACGATAACCCAGTTTGCCCGAATTTTTTTTTCAGATTCCTACGAAAGAAGGTAAAAAAATTGGACTTTTTACAGGCTGCTTATTTGGATTTTGAGACCGCAAGTAGCCCCTCTTGAGTTGCTAAAGGAATATTTGGTGGTTAACAGCAGCTCTTAAAGGTCCTCTATATAACATCTCACTGTAAAATGCCCGAAACCAAAAGAATCTGAGTCAAAATGTATCCAGTTCAGTGGCTGTTCCTCCAGAACTGCACATGGGCACGTGCACTCCCAAATTTTACTTAAAAAAATATTAAAATTTGATCATTCTTTAATTAATAATTTCTTCATAAAGTATCAATAAACCCCAAAATGAATTCACTATGTATGTGTTTGTATTCGTGTTCAAACCAGGATATGCTGGATGGTGGATGCGTGGGACGACTTACTGTAACTAAATTCTATGCACCCTAGATGTTATGTCGCATTGTAATTACGAAATATACAAAGAGAGGACGACATATCCCTACAGAATTTTACAGTACATAGAATCTGAACCTTCCTTCGGTTGTGCAATTAGTTATGAAATTTCGAGTATCGATGCCGCCCGCACCCTCGTGATGCCCCCGCGACCACTGGTAGCGTTGCCTGTTACAGCACCCCATGTGCACTTGAAATTAGCTTAGACAACTTGGCGTTATCGGTCGGACGGTACTATGGCGGAAGTTTCTAATTCTGTTCAATATTTAAAGACAATTAAATTTTCTTCTTTACCACAATAGCTCAGAATAGATTAACTGCCCTCGCAATATTATTAATTGAGAAAAAAAATTATTCAAGAAATTCCAAAGTTCAATGAATAAATTCAAGGTTATTGAAGGTCCAAAATCAATAAATTATATACCAATCCATAGGGAATTTTATACTATTTGAATTGTTATACCTGTAATTTTTTTAAAAAAGTGATCGTTTTCGAGAAAATTTTATAAAATTAAAATATTGCACCTTTGGGGATGGGATTGGGGTAGTTTTTTTTGGTGATCCATGGGCCTTCACCCTACGTTTGTTTCTAGTCCCCCAATAAACCCTTTCAGAGTGAAGGTTAAACGCACCGTAACTCACACTATAGCATTCATATCTACAATTATTGTAAGTAAGAAAATTTGGGGACACGGCAGTGCCCGCCAAGTTCGCGTAAACTGCTGTACCATCTTTTCTAAAACTCTACTTCGGATTGAGCTACGAAACGCAACCTTTACACAGTCGTAGAACTTCATAGAGTTAACAATTCCTCTACGTTTCATGGACTTCGAAGTAGTAGTAAAGTAGTTACGAAATTTCAAAAAACGTCGAAATTGCTACTCACTCACGTATAGATCATCAATATTCTAGTGTATTTCCAGACATGCTACAAAACTGAAATTTGGCAGACTGATAGAAATTGTGATCAAACCCTTGGAAAAAATCAAAAAACTTCAAAATTCTAATTTACTACCCTCCCTTATTAATGTAAAGTTATGTAAAAGTAACATTGCCCACTTCCAGAAGCGCTAGAAAACTATAGAAAAAATTTAAAAACCCCAAAATTTTAATTTGTTTCCCTCCCCTATAAATGTAAAGTTATGTAAAAGTAACATTGCCCACTTCCAGAAACGTTGAAGAGCTAAGCTTTGGAAGGCCGATAGGAACTATGATAAAATTGTAGGAAAAAAATTAAAAACACCAACATTTTAATTTACTTTCCTCCCCTATAAATATAAAGTTATGTAAAAGTAACATTGCCCACTTACAGGAACGCTAGAGAGCTGAGCTTTAGAACGCTAATAGGAACTATGATAAAAGCAAAAGTTTTAAACAATATTCTGCATATTTTACTTAAAACTTAAATATTATCCAAATCCTTTAAAAAAAGAATGAAATCATAACAAAAATATTTCATGTAAAAAACTCCAAGCACGCGAAAATTGTATTTCGTAAAAAAAATTGAGATAAAAGTAAAGCCAAGTTCTTCAATACTAATTTCAAAATGAAAGGTTCTTACTAGTTTGGAAATTTCTTTCTAAACTTGGCTATTACGGCTGCAAATGACTCTTAGGCACAGTGTTAAATTGAACATAAAGAAATTTGGCTGTAATAGCAAAGTTTAAAAAAAAACATTTCCAAACTAGTGAGAACCTTCCATTTCAAAAAATTTGTATTAAAGCACTTGGCTTTACTTTTATCTCAATTCTTTTTACGAAATACCATTTTCGCGTATGACATGGTTTTGTTATTATTCGTAGTCTATACCAATTGTAACTAGAAAAATAATATTTTAGTGTTCTATAGCCTTATCTAATTCTGTGTCCCACAACTCCAAAGTCGAATTAGGACAAAAAGTGGCACACACATGCGCAGCAACCCTCACAGTTTCCACAGCGCACTTTCCACCTCCTACTCGACCGCTCCGCTCCATTTCCGTTCCCATTTTCTCCCAACAAATCAAGTTTTCCTCGAAAAAACTGCGATAAAATGTAAAAAACAAACGTGTTGACTTGTAGTGTAATGAGTTTTAACAATACAAACAATGATTTAAAATCTAAGGTTGTATTGGGGGAAAATTTTAAGCTTTAAAAATGTAGTAATAAGGGCAAATCGATATACTAACAAACCTGTGTTTATGATTTTATGCATTGTGAATTTATAAATAAAATAAAGTGTTCAATCAAAAACAGGAAAAAAATTAAATCATGAGTATCCAAGTGAAGTTGAGTCCCAGACCCAGAAAGCACAAAGTTAAGGAGCAACTTCAGGAGATCAACCAAGACATCGTTGCTCAGGTAACTAAAAAAAATATTTTTTCTGTAGATTTTGAAGCCTAAATCAAAACTTGATAAAAAAAGTGTGAAAAGTGTTGCAAATTAAATCTAAAAATATTAAATGTTGATTTGACGTCATCATTTTTGTATCGGCGTAATTGTCTTACGTCACAAGTGGTCTGGAGGGTTTTTTGAGTCGTTTTTTATATTTCTCTTTTCAACCCTTCGAAACTGGGGGCACGGCAGTGCACCGCCATGTTCGCGTAACTTATTGTACCCTATTTTCTTGAAACATTTCAGCCCATATTTGACCTATCTAAAACTCTACTTCCTAATCAGCTACGAAAGTCAAACTTCGCACAGTCGTAGATCTTGATAGAGTTAACAACCCCTCCAGTTTCATGGACTTACATAAAGTAGTTACGAAATTTCCACTTCCAGACATGCTACAAAGCTGAAATTTGGCAGACTGGTAAAAATTATTACCAGACCCCTGGAAAAAATCAAAAAACACCAAAATTATAATTTACTTCCCTCCCCTATATCTACATGTAAATTTATGTAAAAGTAACATTGTCCACTTACAGAAGCGCTAGAGAGCTAAGCTTTGGCAGACTGATAGAAAATATAATAAAACTATAAAAAAAAATAAAAAAAAATTATTTGTTTCCCTCCCCTATGAATGTAAAGTAATGTAAAAGTAACATTGCCCAGTTCCAGAAACGCTAGAGAGCTGAGCTTTGGAAGGCCGATAGAAACTATGATAAAACTATACAAAAAAATTTTAAAACCTCAAATATTTAATTAACCCCCTATAAATGTAAAATTATGTAAAAATAACATTTATCACTTCCAGAAATGCTAGATCGCTGAGCTTTGGAAGGCTAATAGGAGCTATAATAAAACCATAGGAAAAAACACCAAAATTTTTATTTACTGCCCTCCCCTATAAATGTGAAGTTATGTAAAAGTAACATTGCCCACTTCCAGGAACGCTAGAGAGCTTAGCTTTAGAAGGCTGATAGAAACTATGATAAAACCATAGGAAAAAATTCCAAAACCTCATAAGGCATTGCAACAGTTTTGAACAATATTCCGCATATTTTACTATTTTAAAACTTAAATATTATCCAAACATTTGATGTAAAAAAAGCCAAGTACGCGAAAATCGTATTGCTGCTAAATTGAACATAAAGGAGTTTGGCTGTAATAGCAAAGGTTAAAAAAAACATCTCCAGACTAGTAAGAACCTTTTATTGTGAAATTTGTATTGGAAAACTTGGCTTTACTTTTATCTCAATTCTTTTTAAGGAATACCATTTTCGCGTACTTGGCTTTTTTTACATGAAATGTTTTTGTTATGATTAATCCTTTTTAAGTACCATAAGTGTATTCAAAAAGTTACAGATGAATTGTTGTATTGCTGTTACACAGCACTATGTAACTCTAATTATTTAAAAATTTGTACATATTTGGATACACAAGGAAATTATTTTTTTAAAAGCAATTTGTCAGTGCCAAAGCAGTCACATTTGTGTAAAAAAATCAAACATTTTCCGTGTAGAACACGCATCAAAATTTATTATCGCACTGAATTTAATTAGCATTTCATTGGTAGTTTCTAAAAGCACTCTTAAAACTAATATTGGATTACTCTAGGGAATTTCCACTTCTAACTTAATCTTAGAAGCCGAGTCATGCAAAGCTAGAACTTTCGGAAATTAAATTGCCTTACCAATGCCATTGAATTTTATTAAAGGCGATTGCACACGACGAAAGATGCTATAATACCGGCTGGGCCAAAAAAAACCGGACAATTTTTTTTTCATTATAACTTTTGAACTATAAAATCGATTTTAATGGGACAAACTACACTTGGCAGAGAATCAATCAGAGTTTTGACTAAATATATTTTTTTGTCCGCTATCTCAAAATCCAAGATGGCGGACGAAATTAAAATGTACACTTTAAAGATGCTCGTTTATTCTCATGTTGCGAACATTTCTTTTAAATTAGGTAGTAAAGAAGCTGCATTCTTGCCACGCACAACAAGGTACGAATTAGTGGTTCTAAAAAAAATATTTTTGTTTCAATCATTGTTTTGCATATTATACGGTTGCCTTGCCAATCATGTCTGCATTTATTTCCTTATAAATTCATTACTACTGAACCGATTTTAATGAAATAAAAAACATCCTGGTGAGAATCGATTCCTTTTTAAAGATTATGATCAAAGTTCATCGCCATCTTAAAATTTAAGAGGGCGGACAGAATCATACTTGATTCTTCAAAATGGCGTGTTTATTCTTAGTTTCCGCAAATGTTTTAGGTTTTTTTTAATTTATAGAAAAGCACTACTTTTCCCCCACACAACGAGATGTAAATTAGTAAAATCGGTGTGGTGGTTCTCAAAAAATCTATTTTTGTTTCAGCCATTGTTTTACAGATTATACGATTGAATTGCCAATCCTGTCTGCATTCATTTCCTTATAAATTCGTTATTACTAAACCAATTTTAGTGAAATAAAAAAAGTCATGTTGAGAATTGATTGCTCTTTAAAGATTATAAACGAAATTTGCCGCCATCTTAGAATTTAAGATGTCGGACAGAATCATACTTGATTCTTCAAAATGGCGTGCTTATTCTTATTTTCCGAAAATGTTTTTTTTAATTTTTAGAAAAACATTACTTTTCTCCCACATAAAGAGAATAAAAATTAATTAATTGCTTTTCTATAAATTTAAAAAAAAAAACTAAAACATTTTTTGAAAATAAGAATACACGTGCCTTTTTGAAGGGTCAAGCATGATTATTTCCGACATCCTAACTTCTAAGATGGCGGCAAATTTCGATTATAAACTTTAAAGAACAATCAATTCTCACCATATTTTTTTTTATTTCGCTAAGATCGGTTCAGTAGTAATGAGTTTATAAAGAAATGAATGCAGACACGATGGGCAATGCAATCGTATAATCTGTAAAACAATGACTGAAACAAATAAAGATTTTTTTGAGAACAACCAAATCGATTTTACTAATTTATACCTTGTTGTACGGGGAAAAAGTAGTGCTTTTCCACAAATTAAAAAAAAAACTAAAACATTTTTAGAAAATAAGACTAAACACGCCATTTTGAAGAATCAATTATGATTCTGTCCACCATCTTAAATTTTAAGATGGTAATAAACTTTGAATTTGATCTTTCAAAAGCAATCAATTCTCATCAGGATATTTTTTATTTCATCAAAATCGGTTCAGTAGTAATGAATTTATAAGGAAATAAATGCAGACATGATTAGCAAGGCAATCGTATAATATTCAAAACAATGGTTAAAACAAAAATCTTTTTTTTTAGAACCACTGAACCGATTTTGCTGATTCATACCTTGTTGTGCATGGCAATAATGCTGCTCTTTTAGTGATTTAAAAAAATATTAAAACGTGTTCGCAACACAAGAATAAACGAGCATCTTTGAAAGGTACAATTTTATTTCGTCCGCTATCTTGGATTTTGAAATAGCGGACAAAAAAAATTATACAAAAAAGTTTCACGGGCAAGACGTCAGAGGTAAAGGTAGCTCGGGGTTCGGTTCATTTCTTTTTACCTCGTGAACTTCCTTCAAATTTAAAAAATCCAGGGCTCAGGCTGTTTTCTGGGAGCAGATTATATCTGTCTCCGTCGCGACGTCAAAATTAGCCTCAAAACTGAGGCAACCCTGACCGAAGCTGCAAATTGACAGTTGGTCTCTCCGCAGTAAACACCATATTTCATATTCCTTTTCAGATATCCACATCATCATTTCATCTCCTTCCATTTTATGGTTATGCTCGGGCTGAATGAAGCCTAATGAGGCAGAAACGCGTCCCCGAGCTACCTTTGCCTCTGAGGTCTTGCCCGTGAAACTTTTTTGTAAAAACTTTTTACCTCGTGAACTTCCTTCAAATTTAAAAAATCCAGGGCTCAGGCTGTTTTCTGGGAGCAGATTATATCTGTCTCCGTCGCGACGTCAAAATTAGCCTCAAAACTGAGGCAACCCTGACCGAAGCTGCAAATTGACAGTTGGTCTCTCCTCAGTAAACACCATATTTCATATTCCTTTTCAGATATCCACATCATTATTTCATCTCCTTCCATTTTATGGTTATGCTCGGGCTGAATGAAGCCTAATGAGGCAGAAACGCGTCCCCGAGCTACCTTTACCTCTGAGGTCTTGCCCGTGAAACTTTTTTGTAAAAACTTTTTACCTCGTGAACTTCCTTCAAAAAAATTTTTATTGATTCAAAATTCTGATTAATTCTCTGGCAAGTGCAGTTTGTCCCATTCAAATCGATGGTATAGTTAAAAAGTTATAATGAAAAAAAATTGTACGGTTTTTTTTTGGCCCACCCGGTATATAGGACAGATTTTACAGGGCTATCACTCTTATTATAGAGTGGCTCGTGTAAAGCTATATTCCTGTAAGGTATGTGACAACATGACAACATTTGCATACTTGGTTTACTCAGTCCGAAGTTTGAAAGATTTTTACGCCCGAGCACTCTATTAGGAATGACTTTCAAGAGTTTTCGCACAGGAAAAAGTTGTTCGTTTCGGCAGGATAAACCTATCTACGAAAATTGAGCGAGTTATACTCATCAATTAAAAAAAACCACAAATATTTTTCAAGAGTAAAGTATCCATATTTTTAATAAATAGAAAAAAATTGTAGATACTAAAAAAAGTTGTTTAGAATTGGAAGTTGTAGTTTAAGCCTCCTACAACAACTTGAATTTTTCAATTTTGCATCAAACTGACAAAAGCATCACATTTATGCTGTAGGTTCACAAACAATCGGCTCTTATAATCAACGGCAGTTCAGATGATTACACAAACGAAGAAGACGCTCAACAAAGTCAACAGAAAAGCGACAAAAATGAAAACTACAGCACAAACAACATGGTCCAGGTGCATACTCCTAGTCGAGAAATATCGGTAAGTAGCAATAAAATTGAATTTTTCAATGGTAATAGTGGGCCAAGCGTCAGGGGATTTCTATTGCAAAAGGTCGAACAGAAATGAAATTTGGTGGGATGGTACCCACATAGCACAAAAATCACATCAACGTTAAATTAACGTGAACAAAAATAACAAAGTTTTTTTTTACATGAAACCAAACTCATACCATGTAATATTTATTTTGTTAAATCTACATGCTTAAAGATAACTTAAAAACAAGGAGAAATCAAGCTATAAAACTGTATTTTTTGCTGAAATTTCTGGTGTTGTGTATATAACGTGTTTTTACCCTCGTTATTTTCATGTACCAAATTCACACTTGAAAAGTCCTCCACAACATGTTGTAAAACGCCACTAGATTAAGACTTCTCAAACCTACTAACTTTCTGCGTCTTTTTTGGTCACGTTTTTTTAATAACATTTTTTTAACTTAAAAGAGACGCGAAAGGAAGTTATAAAAGTTCACTAGTTTAAGATTACAACAGTTCAAGACAATTTTAAAGATGGCGCTCTAGGCAATACGAAATATCTATATATATCTATCTATATACATTATGTTTTAGCTCACACATATACTATACTATAGTAGTGTGAGCTATGGTGATCCTAATTTTTTCGAGAAAAAAAAAGTTGCTCCGATTTCAAAAATTTTTATATATCTTTGCGTTTCAGATGATTTTGAAACTTTTTTGTTGCGCCGTCTGTCTGTCTGTCTGTCTGTCTGTCTGTCTGTATGTCTGTCTGTCTGTCTGTGTGTCTGTATGTCTGTCTGTAACGACCAACGCGCATAACTCAAAAACCGCTTGCCCGATTTTTATGAAATTTGGTACCCAGGCTGGGTTTTGGGTCGAGATGGTCCCATTTAAAAATGAACAAAATCCACCGAACACAAGCCCCATGAAAGGGTGGGGGTAGATTTCAAAAATTAGAGTTTATGAAAAAATATGGCGTGTGTGATATCAAACGAAAGGTAATTGAGTCTGGAGTTAAACAAAATACATTTTAGTTTATTTTAAAAAAAAGGGGGGGGGGTAAATTTTAAAAATTAGGGTTTAAGTGGAAATATGGCGTGTGTGATATCAAACGAAAGGTAATTGAGTCTGGAGTTAAACAAAATACATTTTAGTTTATTTAAAAAAAAGGGGGGGGGTAAATTTCAAAAATTAGTGTTTAAGTGGAAATATGGCGTGTGTGATATCAAACGAAAGGTAATTGAGTCTGGAGTTAAACAAAATACATTTTAGTTAAAAAAAAAAGGGTGGGGGTAGATTTGAAAAATTAGAGTTTAAGTCAAAACATGGCTTGTGTGGTATCAAACGAAAGGTAATTGAGTCTGGAGTTCAATAAAACATACTTCAGTTTTTAGTTATATTAGCTTTCACGTAGATACACTATAACTATAGTACCCAGTGTGAGCTTAGGTGCCCATAGATTGGCAGAGTATTTTTAAAAGCTAAACAAGATTTTTTTACAGTAAACACTTTCACAGAATAATAATGTGTCTTTATCAGGTTAATTACTGATGCGTCGTGATCATGAAGGATCAGGGATCAGTTCCTTAACAGGTTTTTGGAGTTTAGAGGCCAAAACACTCCCTGATAGATTTCGTCAAAGTGAAAAATCCCGACAATAGTGTAGAAAAGGCGTGAATCTAATGTGATTTTAACGTTGATAAAAATCACTTGAAACTAACGTAAAAACATTGCTGTTTTAATTTGATAATGGCGTTATTACAACGCAGTTTTTAGCAACGTTATTTTTTATAACGTTAATGAAGGACATATTAAGCTTGTTTTCATATAAGAAATAAACAGTTTTTTCTAGCAGCTTTTAAAATCAACGTTTTTTTTTTCTCACGCCTTTTGTACGTGTTAAAAACTTGATTGTGCTATGTGGGTAGACATAGGTCTCCTGATAGTACATCTAAGTTTGCAACTTCGGGGGGTTGCCGCTCGAGGAAAGGGGGATGAAAACTCTGCATGGCGGCGCTTGGAGGAAAATACCACAGTTGGAGTAGGTGCTATAAAAAAAAGTTCAAATAAAATATGTAGAGAAAATATAAAAAAAATATCGACCGTAGATCATAGTAAATGAAAAATGCCCATATCCAAGTATGTAAGGGCGCAGTTCAAAAAATCATATAATATCTTTTATAATATAATTATTATTCTTATTCTTATACAAAAAAAATATACCAGAATTTTTTGGTAGCCATATTTGTTTTAACCCGCGATTAAACTCTGATTTTCTTAAAATTTGCAAACTACCCCCCAACTTTATCGCGCATTCAAAAAAAAATAATGGTCGGAGCAAAATAATGCATAAAACCAAAGTTTTTCGCATTTTTGTTCTCTACATATTTTATCTGAACTTTTTTTGATAGCACCTACTCCAACAGTGCTATTTTCCTCCAAGCGCCGCGATGCAGAGTTTTCATCCCCCCCCCTCGAGCGGCAATCCCGCGAGGTCGCAAACTTAGAGTACTATCAGTCCTATGTCTACCATCTCACCAAATTTCATTTCTGTTCGACCTTTTGTATATAGAACCCCATATTTTGTACCCAACGCTTGGCCTAAAGAGGCGGAGCCCTGATACGATCAATGTTATCGTCAATATTTTGTCAATGTTTTTCTTTTTTAATTTATATTAGCTCACACTACTACCATACTTAATAGTAGTGTGAGCTATAATGATCCTAATTTATTCGAAAAAAAAAATTGCTCCGATTTCAAAATTTTTTATAAATATTTGCGTTTCGGATGCTTTTGAAACTTTTTTGTTGCACCGTCTGTCTGTCTGTATGTCTGTCTGTAACGACTAACGCACATAACTCAAAAACCGCTTGCCCGATTTTAATTAAATTTGGTACCTAGGCTGGGCCTCGGGTCGGGATGGTTTCATTTAAAAAACGAAATCCATCGATCACATAGATTTCAAAAATTACTCCAGTAATATATATTTTTATTACTCTAAGAAAAATTAGAGTTTATATGAAACTATGGTGTGTGTGATATCAAATGAAAGGTAATTGAGCCCTGAGTTTAAGAAAATAAATTTTAGTTTAAAAAAAGGGTGGGGGTAGATTTTAAAAAATAGAGTTTAAGTGAAAATATGCCGTGTGTTATATCAAACGAAAGGTAATTGAGTCGAGTTAAACAAAATACATTTTAGTTTAAAAAAGGGTGGGAGTAGATTTCAAAAATTAGAGTTTAAGTTAAAACATGGCTTGTGTGGTGGTGTATTTCAGATTTTAGTTATATTAGCTTACACGAACCACTATAACTATAGTACGTAGTGTGAGCTTAGGTACCCATAAATTGGCAGAGTATTTTTATATCTATTTTATTACATATTTGTTTGTATATTTTTATGGCTTTCCACAATTTATCATAAAGAACAAATTAAAAATCGTAGGAAGAAATGGAATTATAAGTAGTCGGACATTATCAAAAACGTCATTCGTCTAAACAAGACATGAGCAAAACCGTTCGCGGTCAAAAAAGAATTGGTGATAATCGAAAAAAAAAATTTTTTTTTTAAAAACACCCAACTGCTAAATTTACAGTTTTGTATTTTCATGAATCAGGTTATTGGGTAATTTTGTACCCAACTGCGACCAGTAGTTACAAGTAAATTTAGCAGTTGGGTGTTTTTTAATTCCAACTTTCAGGTTTAATTCTTATTCAGCGTTATAAAAATCATGCACTCATTTACAATTCATTTAGCTTTACCCAAAAAGTACGTGTAGATTTTCTACGGACGCGAACAGTGTTACCTTCTATTGAGTTATGGTGGGGGGCGAGAGAGGAAGGAGGGAACTAGTAAAATGGCGTCGAAAAAAATCATAAAGCGTGTGCCGAAAGAATTTTTAAAATCGCTCTAAATTTGTGAAAGCTATAACTACAACTATTAGTAATAAGGAGGATAAGGAGAAGAGAGGGAGAGGAAGGGGGAAACTAGTAAAATGATGTTGGAAAAAAAGTCTTAAAGCGTGTGCAGAAAGAATTTTTGAAATTTCTTTATATTTATTAAAGTTATAGCTATAACTATTACTAATAAGAATGGCCTGGAGGAGAGAGGTAGAGGTGCGGGGGGTGGGGGTTTGGAAGGTGGACTAGTAAAATGGCGTTAGAAAAAAAATCTGAAAGCGTATGCAGAAAGAATTTTTGAAATCGCTCTATATTTGATAAAATTTTGCGAATATGATTTTTAAATGGGGTGGGGGGAATGACAGGAGGGGAGATAGGTGGGAGCAGGGGGGACTACAAAGTAACTATAACAAATTAGAGGACATTTGCAATAGGTAATCAAAGGAATTTAATAAAATCGTTTGAAATTTAGATAATTTGTATGCCTTAAAGCCTACATCATGTGACAAAATGGCATCTGAAGACCGCCATGTTGATTCCTGTTTAAAAAAATATAGCCTATAGCACCTTCGGGATCAGTAACAATTCAACAACACCTTTTTTGTCAAAATCGGTTCAGCCGTTTAGTCTCAAGCGTGACACAAACATACATATTTACTTACATACATACATATTTACTTACATACAAACAACAATCGAAAAACATTACCCTTCCTTTCGCCGTGCAGTTGGGTAAAAATAAGAATCGAAGTTTTGCATAACGTCTTCTCTCAAACACAGTGTGCCTGAATGAAGTATAGGTTACATAAAAATGGTTCCATAAACTAATTGCAAATTTTGAATATGGACTATTTCCTGACTTCAAAGCCATATTCATATAAATCCTAGCTGATCCTCTTCTCGAAATTTTATCAATTATTTCTCATTTTTCTAGTTAGTCTAGGCTCTGGCTCCTGTCACGTGTGACCTAATATGTGCGCTTCGTTTGACAGCGAGGCATGGTTAAGCACCCATAGGAGTATTAAAAAATTTTGGTCACGTGATCGAACTCATGGTCGTTTAGCCGCCATTTAGCCGCCATTTATCCGATTTTAATTTTTTAACGCTTGGTATACTCCTTTCTTAAAGGCAAATAAATTTTGTCATTACACATTTTTGAAAAAATCAAGTAGTTTTTGACATATACCAAGATTATTAGTATTTCCGCTCGCAAAAGAATTAAAATTCTACCCAAGCCCATTTTATTGTAGCTACAATATTATTGACATTTGTTTTTTTTTGTTACATAGAGGGCTTTAAACCTTTCGCAGAAAAGGATATTGACTTTATGATTTTAAAGTTCGATCGATGGTACCTTTAAAGACTGCCTTAAAGAGCGTGGTTTCTAAAACTGCTCACAAGATTATAGAAAAAGTGAATTTGCAGCGAAACGATGGATCCTAGCGAAAAACGTTAGGAATAATTTTTTGTAGTACTTTTAATTTCGCTTCTTCTGGTTGTTGTCATATCTTTTACAATTTTTAAGAAAAAAATCGATTTTGAAGCAAAAACATGGAATATTTACAAAATTGTATATTTTAGCTGGCTTGTAGAGCTAACTATCAAAGCTAGGATGCTAAGTGATACATCAAAAGAAGCGGAATTAAAATTGTTATAAAAAATTAATTTAATCGTTTTTTGCTAGGATGTATAGTTTCGCTGCAAATTTACTTTTTGTATAATCTTGTGAACACTTTTAGAAACCACCCTTTTAAGACAGTCTTTAGTATCCATCGAAATTTAAAAACATTAAGTCAATATCCTCTTCTGTGAAAGGTTTAAAGCCTTCTATTTAACAAAAAAAAACAAATGTCAATAATATTGTAGCAACAATAAAATGAGCATGGGTATTATTTTAATTGTTTTGCGAGTGGAGATACTAATAATCTTAGTGTATATCAAAAACTACTTGATTTATCAAAAAATGTGTTACAACAAAATTAGTTTGCTTTTAAAAAAGGAATAAAAGAGGCTTTAAAAAAGTAAAATCGGACCTCTGGGTAGGGAGATACGCCTAGACAAAAAATCTATCAATTTGGCGGCCATTTTCAAAGATGGCGGCCAAACGATCATGAGTTTGACCACGTGACCAAATTTTTTTTTATACTCCTATGGGGGCTTAATAAATCCCCGCAGTCAAACTGAGCGCACATATTAGATCACACGTAACAGGAGCCAGCGCCTAGACTAACTAGAAAAAAGGCAAAAAATTGAAAAAATTTCGAGAAGAGGATCAGCTAGGATTTATATGAATATGGCTCTGAAGGCAGGAAAGAGTCCAAATTCAAAATGTGCAATTAGTTTTTAGAACCATTTTTATGTAACCTATACTTCATTCAGACACACTGTACAAAACAGGACAAAATCATAAACTTGTGTGTCGTTCAACTAAAGAATGGCGGTTTTGATACATTAGCCAAGCCCCTTTTTATGATTTTGTCCGGTTTTGAGGAAAGACGTTATACAAAACTTTGATTCTGTTTTTGTCCGATTGTTTTTGACCGCAGACGATTTTGCCCATGTCTTGTTATGATGAATGACGTTTTTGATAATGTCCGGTTATTATTAATTCCGTTTTTGAAATTGGACTTTTTACCATTGTCCTTTAAGATCTTGGATGCTATTGATTTTTTTATGTTTTTAATTATTATTTTATGGTTTTTTCAGCAATTTTTCATTTATCATTCTTTTATATATTAGGTTGACGGGGAGAGTCAGATCAACTCAAAAATCTTATCACTTATCGAGACTGAAATGAAAAGAGATATCAACAAGCATTCGCACTTTACCGAGTCAAGGCCTCAAAGCTTAAGCTTCTACGAAGATGAGAAGCTACCAGAAGAATTATCAGGTATAAAGAAAATACTCTGCCAATCAGTGGCGTAGTAGAGCGGCATAAAAAAGGTGTTCGACTGCAACAAGGTGACGTTTTTTTCTTTTTTATTGTGACTATTTAGTTAAGGCAAGATTTCGGAAAATCCACTTCTAGAAGCATTTTATATTAGATACTTTTTGGCAAATGATCAATTTACTCTATTTCGACCCCACTAAATCCGAATATCCCTGTTGCTACCTCGAAATGTTGAGGGGCTGAGATATTCAAAATAATGGCGAAATTTTATATTGCCGCTGTATGTGCCCAATTAACATAGGTGTACATTCAAAATATATATTTATATAACTAAAAAATAATATCATATTAGTTTATTTTTAAATTGCTGCAAAAACTGAAAGTTGGAGGTTAGACCGATAACAAACTCTTCAGCGGCGTCCGTTAATTCAAGTAATTTAAATAGTTGAAAAAAAACTAGTGTCTACAGGAAAACACGTGTTATATTTTATTATAGTCAATAAAATTTTCTTTAAAATGATGTGTACTATGATCGGATTGGTTCCATAATTAATACTTTAGTCCGTAAATTAAATCAATTAAAAAAAAAACAGAAAATAAACCATTTTTGTTATTCGTTTTATCTAATTTTGTCAGAAACTAAGCTTAACATGAAAATATATATCCTATACTTTATTGTAGACAGTAAAATTACCTTTTCAACAATGGAAAACTCGGTGGGGTTTGACTTATAACAAACTCTCCAGCGAAGTCCGTAAATAAGTGTGATTTAAAAAAATCATTAAAAAAAACATGTTTTTTACAGGTTTTATTCAATTTTCTTAAAAACCAAGCTATTTATCAAAAAATGTGTTCCATACTTCGTTATTAGACAATAAAATTTCCTTTCAAATGCATATTCGATGTATAACAAAGTAAAAGTTATTTTATAGTTACCGTTTCAGTAGTGTCCTTAATTTAAAGTAATAATTTAAAATCACCAAACTAATCAATTTATTTACAGGTTATATCCAATTTTCCTAAAATCTAAGTTTCTTACGAGAAAATGTCTTCCTAACTTTTCGATGGATAATGAAATTTTATTTTTAAAAGCGTATCACGAAATGTTATTTTATTGTTATTATTATTATTTTTATTTATACTGGGATTTTCCATCCAATCAGGATCAATCGCCCAGTTTCGCAAAGTTTTAGCAAAGTTAAAGCATTTTTGAACAAACACAAACAACCAAGTACCTCGCCAGGAATCGAACCCGGGCCGCCGGTGTGGGAAACAAACATTGCTACCACTACACCACGACGGCGACACAAAATGTTATAGAAAATATAGCTGGCTTTTTTAGGCATAAGGATATTCATCGATATACCTGGATTCAGCCAACAAGAAATCTTAAATCAATCATTGACTATGCTATAGGTGGACAACACTCGCAATTAAAGTGGTATGATGTGCGAGCACTTCGTGGTATTACCTGTGGATCTGACCACCATCTGGTAAAAGCAAAAATATTATTCCCTTTCAGAAAAACACATAAGGACGAAAGTAGTGAAGAAAATGAAAACCTAGAATGCATCGAAGACAATCAAAAATACAACTTTAGAAGTCTAGAAATCGAAAGTACTCAAAGATTGTATCAGAACCGATTAGATAAAAAATTAATAAACACAGAACACTCATTTGAAGAGATATATACAAACATAATAAAAAGCTTGAAGGAAGCAAGCATCGAAGCTGTTGGATACCAAGATAATAGAAATAGCAGGAAGATGTGGTGGACGGAAAAAATACAGGAAATGGTCAAAGAGAAAAAACGCACATAGTTGAAATGGCTCAGTACTAAAGAACAAAGAGACCTAGAAATCTACAGGGAAACCAAAAGACAGCTGAGAAATTTGATACGCACAGAAAAAAATGAACTGTTCGAGCGCAAATGCCACGATATCAATACACACGTAGGAGGTAGGCAGAGTTCTGAAGTATGGAAATTCATTTCTACAGTAAAAAGTCCAACAAAAGAAAAAGTAAACATCCAGATCATCAAACCAGAACAATGGACAGAACACTACAAGGGACTGCTGCAGGAAACGAGACCCGAATATCTGGCAGCCTCTCCGAGGAGAGACATAGAAGTACACGGAGAGGAAGTAATCATCGAAAAAGAAATGATAAAAAATAGTATTAAAAAGCTTAAATCCGGAAAAGCTAGCGGACCTGGAGGAATATATGCTGAAATCCTCAAATATGGATCAGAGAAACTAATCGAAAATCTCACATATATTATCAATCAATGCATAAACGGACATCCAGTACCTGATGATTGGAAAATTGCATTCATATCCTCAATAAATAAAAAAGGAAACAAGCTGGATTGCAACAATTACAGAGGAATTTCAGTAACTAGCACTCTCAGTAGATTGTACGGTAGGATTCTTAGAGATCTAATAGAGAAGGATTTTCATGAACAAGAAGAAGAAGAGCAAAGTGGGTTTCGTGCAGGCAGATCTTGTAGTGATAATGTTTTTTGTCTTAAACAAGTAATTGAGAAAAGGAGCGCCAGAAATATAGAGACTCATGTTACCTTTGTGGACCTACAAAAAGCATATGATACCGTTCCAGTAGAAAAACTATGGACAGTGCTAGAGCAGACTAATATCAATCATACATACATAAAAGCGATAAAAGAACTATACAAAGGGTCAAAATCTAAAATTAAAATTGGAAATCGACTTTGAAAAGAATTCCTGGTAACAAAAGGCTTAAGACAGGGATATTGTATTTCTCCAACTCTTTTTAAAATATATATCGCAGTAGCTCTAAAAAACTGGAAACGGAAAGTGCACGGCATGGGAATACAACAACAAGTGAAATTAAAGAAAAGAAAAATTAGAAAAAAGTTTTCGCTTCGGCCGGGACTCGAACCCGGGATCCCTTGCTCTCTAGGCAAACATTCTAAGCATTGAACTACCGAAGCCATACATAAATTTTCGGAAAACTGTCATCTATGCAGGCTGCGGTGTCTCAATACAAGAACGAGAAATTCTCAGGGTATTAACTCGACCAAGTCATCCAACTGATCTCTTTAATTCTTCTTTCCCACTGTCAAAGGTGTGATAACTCAAATTAGACGTAAAGAATCAACGTCTGAAAGCATGAGATCACCTTTTCGTGTGTTAAAATTTTTTTTGACAGTGGGAAAGAAGAATTAAAGAGATCAGTTGGATGACTTGGTCGAGTTAATACCCTGAGAATTTCTCGTTCTTGTATTGAGACACCGCAGCCTGCATAGATGACAGTTTTCCGAAAATTTATGTATGGCTTCGGTAGTTCAATGCTTAGAATGTTTGCCTAGAGAGCAAGGGATCCCGGGTTCGAGTCCCGGCCGAAGCGAAAACTTTTTTCTAATTTTTCTTTCTTTAATTTCACTTGTTGTTTATAGTTTGAGGTCCTTGCATTATTTGCAATTTGGTATTTGATGGGAATACAACTTAACGACCGATTTACCATATACACACTACAGTTTGCTGACGACCAAGTAATTGTAGCTAATGATAAAGAGGACATGGAGTATATGATGAGAAAGTTAATGGAAGAATACCAAAAGTGGGGATTAACAGTGAACGTGGACAAGACACAGTACTTATGTATTGGAAACGAATCCAGTGAGTTAGAACTAGACAATGGACAAGTAACATCTCCATGCAATGAGTATGTATACTTGGGTGTCACATTTAATAAGACAGGAACATACTGTAAAGAACTGGAAAAAAGAATAGTAAAAGCAAAAAAGGTTATTGGATGTCTTAACAGTATTTTATGGAGCAGAGAGATAAAAAAGAATGTAAAATTTAACATATATGAAACAATGGTGAAAAGCACGCTGTTGTATGGAATAGAGACTTGTCGCGTAACAGAAAAATACAAAACAAAAATGGAAAGTGTCGAAATGGATGCAATAAGAAGATCAATGAGAATATCTAGAACAGATCACATAAGAAATGAGATCATAAAAGAAAGAATGGGAATCGAAGGGAGCATAACGGATGACATCACTAAAAGACAACTGATATGGTACGGCCATGTACAACGGATGAACGACGAAAGATTACCAAAGCAGGTCCTAGAATGGCAACCAATAGGGCGCAGAAAAAGAGGGCGTCCTAAACTAGAATGGCAACAGTCAATCCAAAGATCAATGAGTCAAAAAATTCTGACAGAAGATGATTGTCAGGATCGAAGGAGGTGGAGAATAGGCGTCGGCAACGTAGAAAAACGTTCTAAACCGACTAAATAAAAAATAAAAAAAGCTACCTCTCCAGGGACGTCCGTAGATATATTAGGGTACTATCAAAAATTACCAAAAAAACATTTTTATCAAATTTTCTTGAAAACGAAAGTCTATAGGATAGAAAAAGTATTTGCTTTTCCTAAGAAGCTTATTTTTCTATAAAAATAAATATTTTAAGATTGATTATTTTGGTTATTATTGAAAATTTATTTTTATAAGTACGCCCCTGGAGACTTACCTGTGACATAAATTCCACATTATATTACGGCTTTTAAAAGGAAATTATATTTTCTACAATAAAGTATACACTGCATATTTTTTCCCAAGAAGTGTAGTTTTTGAGAAAATTTTATAAAACCTATAATAAACATTTTTTTTCGAAATAATCACATATTACGGACGCCCCTGAAGAGCTACTTACTTTTCCTAACTTTATCGACCATACATAATTGGAATGGGAATTCTGTTCTCTACAAAAAACTGTTCTTTGCAATTTTCGAAAAAAGTTCATTTTTGATAATAATTAAATAAAACTGAAAAAAAAAACAGGTTTTTGGAGGTTTGGGGGGGATTTTATTTGTCTCTGTCGATACTTCAAGTTGGTAACAGGTAGAGACCCTGTGTGTATGACATATTTTAAAGAAAAAGAGACGGGACAAACTCTTCAAAGTCAAATTTATTTAAGTCAAAATCAAAGGAGGAAAATATCGGTCTTCTATAATACTCTAGCAATGTTTATAGAGAGAGATGCACCTTCTGCCCTTGTTAACTCATAAGCGTCGGCAAATAAAAATAAACGATTTTTAACAAAACCTATACAGGGGGTGGGAACAAACGTGTTTGTTTGACAATTTAAATTATTTTAGTGAAACGCCAATGAAATAACATAACCAAAAAATATTAATTTCAGTGACTTTGATAGGTTTGTCGCGTCTCTCTGTTGTAAAAATATGTCATACATACAGGATCTCCAGTAACAGGGATACAGGGATATTCGGATTGGAGTCGAATTTTTTTTTGTTTTAAGCTTTTATTTAGCATATTTGCTACAATTTTTTCTTAAATTAACTTAAAACTATACTTTATATTCAAATTTATAAAACAAATAAATAAATTTAATAACTTTGTATAAATTGTATTGAAAATAAATATTTTTTTATACTTTTTTAAAAAAAATTTAAATTTGGTTTCTTTTTAATTGACACTTTTAATTTATTGTATTCATTCAAGCCTTTTGAAAATATTGATTTTTGAACAACTAATTTTGATGTAGTGCTTAAATGAAAATCTTCTTTTGTCCGGGTATTGTAAGTATGATAATTATAATTTTGATTTATAAATTGTTTTAATGAATCTGGTAGTAAATTATTATTAATTTTATAAATAAAAATACAAACATTATAAAATATTAATTTTTTTACATTTAGCCAGTTTAATTTCTTTAACATTGTTTTTATTTTGGTATATTTATCTGCATTTAAAATTATTTTCATTGCACGATTTGGTAAAATTTGTAATTTTTCCAGAATATCTTTATTAGCTGAATATAAAATAGTTGACACACAACAATACAAAAAATATGACAAAATTATTGTGTTGTATACACATTTTTTTGAGAAAAATGATAAATAATGACTTATTCTTCCTAAATATCCAATTTTTGCTGCTATTTTCAAAATGATATTATCGTAGTTTAAATTAAACTTTAATTTTGAGTCTACTATAATTCCTAGATATTTGAATGAATTCACGATTTCCAATTTTTCATTGTTTATTTGAATTTCTAAATTTAATGGATTACTTTTCAAATTTATTGTCATACATTTCTTTTTTTTAACATTTAATTTTAATTTGTTTGTATTTAACCAATTTAAAACTAATTTTAAGTCAGAATTTAATAAATTAATAATATGTTCCAAAGAATTGCCTTTTAAGTAAATTAACGTATCATCCGCAAACATCTGAATTAAACAATATTTTAAAATGGATGGTAAATCATTTATGTAAAGAATAAATAATAATGGCCCAATTTACTTCCCTGAGGTACCCCAATTTTGATTTCTTTTTTTGATGATAGTGTGTTTATTATTTTAGTACGTTATTTTCTGTTAAACAAATAATTTTTAAACCATTCCAAAACTTTTCCTCGTAATCCATATTTATAAAGTTTTTGTAGAAGTCTCTCTCTATCAATTGTTTTAAAGGCCCTTTTAAAAGCTAAAAATATCCCAATAACTATTTCATTTGTTTAAAAAAAAAAAAGTTATATGATTTGATTCTACACCGGAAACTAAACTAATTCTACCGGAGAAGAATTTAGGGAGAACACACAAAATGGCTTACTGACAGATCGCCATGGTGTCGCCATGAAATTCTGCTGCACATTCGTCGAAAAGCTATCTATTTCCCTTACATATCTCTGGTTTAACCTAGAAAGCTTTTTTGCCATCGATTTTTATGTTCATTTTAATATCAAAAATATAAATAGCCATCTGGGCAGGAAGGGAAAATATTTTGATTTGATGGATTAACAGCCATTTTGAAAGGTCAGCTTTTTCGCGTGAGAAGGTCTCAAATAAACTCATTTTCAGTAAAAATACCAGACGTAAATTGTATAAAACAAAAGAAAAAATAAGTATGTAGTATTAAAAGTTCAAAAGACGTCAATTTTATTTTTAACGAATACACTTAAAACTAATATTGGAGCTTTTTGTTTCAACTCTCTGAGAGGGGTATACGTTATTCGTAATCTTAGATAGGAAGACAAGAGGAGGTATTTCTTATTTGTTTACTTTTGTCCCGCCCCCGTTTTATCGTTACGTCACGCTAGAATCAAAATTTCAGATATTTAAATATTAATTAACGCACGCTGTTTGAAACTAGTAGACAATGAGTAGAACAATATTTCGGACAAAGTGTCTTTATTTCTCGTATTTTAAACACGACATTTCGGTCAGTAAGTATTTATCTGTAACCGTTTTCAAGTGTAAACTAAACAATCCAGTATTACTTTTACTACTTGGTGAGCAGTGAGCAGTCAGCATACCCCTTTAATTTCAAGACGCTTGTTTTTCATAAGGAGTGGTTTCCATATGTTTGGTATGTCCGTGCTTGGTATACCGAATACTTCTTTGTTCTGCATTATAAATGCAGCTTTAATAAACTTTCGTTTTCAGCAATACGATTCCTTATGCAAAACTTTAGCTTCAGACCATTGAATCATGTGATCATTTGACCACGAATGATCCGCTAAACCGGATTTTTCATATTCCTTTCTCTAACCTGAAGAGAGCGTTTCGTTTTACCTACAAATGATTTGCCACACTCACACGGGATTTGGTAAATGCATTCCTTATTATTTGAGGGATTTTCTGGTTTGGTTTTAGTTACAAAACTCCTTATCGTATTTCCCGATGAAAATACTGTTTTAATATTATAGTGTTTGGCTATTCGTCTTATGTTTTCTGAAATCCCTTGAGCATATATGTAGAATGTTAATAAAACCCAACGGATTATTATTTTGAGAATTTGCTACGTTTGGTTTGTTTTTATTTTAAGGATCGTTGAGTTTATTAATTTTTCGAAATAACCATTTTATTATAAGTGCTTGTTAATGTAGATTTATGTGGTTAGTTCTTCATTATTACTACAAATATTTACGGCTCTTCAATACAAACTTCTTTTAACTCCTTCTTTTGTAGCAAAGAATGATCAAACTTAAAATTTAGATACTGTCCCGTGTGTCTAGGTTTCCTATTTATAGTGGTTTGAATGTTTCTGTCTATTCGTTTGACAAGAACATCCAAAAAAGGTAAGGCCGAATCTTTTTCATTTTCCATTGTGCATTTGATTTTTGGTCGAACACGTTAAGATGGTATAGAAAATTATGCAGTTCGTCATCATTTTCCGGCCATATAATAAATAGTTTTGCCTTGCCTCTTGCTATGTTGATCGCATGGTCCTCCAGCCACTCCATGTAAATATTTGCTACCACTGGCGAAACAGACAAACCCATTGAATTCCATCATTTTGCGCCTAACACATATCTTTCACGTAAGAGTTACGGAGACAGAGCTTCAACAGGTCCATCATTCCCTCCCTCCACGTTTGACTTGCCTGTTGTCTAGTATGTCCTATATTTGGTAGATAGCGCTAATTGTCAAGGCATACTAGGGTCACTGCATCACGAAGACGTAAGGCTTCCAGGATGCAGTGACCCTAAGGCATACAATTCTAGGCAGCTACCATTGACTTCTATAAGGGCCTTATACAACTCAATGGCAGCTACTTAGCTTTGTAAAGGTGTCACATAGGCTAGAGACCTTCTATGTGTGACATATTTTGAAGAAATATTTCTTTAAAATATGTCATACACACAGAGGCTCTAACATCGGCCAAGCCTAGAAATAATTAACTGTCAACATATTATAATAGGTGGCTATTAGTTCTGCGAATCCACGCGATGAAAAACTTTCGAGCTACCCACGGAAAAATAAAAGAAAACCAAAACCTTTTTACAAGGCAAGATTATCACAAAAACAGGGAAATAAATCTATAACATATTTTACAGGAAACCTAGAGCTCCTGAGTCCAGAAGAGAAAAGACATATCAAAAAAAGAAGGGAATACTTGCAAATGGATACAGACGAGAGAAACGCCTACAACGTCATTCAAGACTTGTATAATTCGAGAGACAACGACGATATTATGAGCAGTAACAAAAAAAAGAAAAAGAAAAAATATGCAGAATCTGAAACAGGTAAATACAATCATCCACCAAAGTAAACAATTCGAAAAGTTAAAAATTAATCAAACCGACTAAAATACTACTGCTTGGCTAAATACTAGGCGGACCAAATCCAGTTATGATGGTTAATAAAAAGGAAGCACTATTCTACATTCTTATTTCTAGCTTAAAACGGAAAAATTAACTTTAAAGTTAAGAAAAAATATATAAAATATTGGGTGGTACCCATTCATATGTGTTAAACATCATAACTCAATTATATCTCAAACTAGGGGTACCACTGCTAAGGGCCTGTCCTTAAATTACGTAACGCTCTAGCGGAGAGGGGAATTGGGCTTTGCGTTTCACTCAATGTTTTTTTAATGTGTTTTTTCTTGAAAATGCGTTACGAGGGGGCAGGGGGATCAAAAATCCTGAATTTTTGCGTTACGTAATTTAAGGACATTCCCTAAGCGGCACATCTATAATATATCAAGTGGAAACAGAATATCACGTCACTAAACATTTTGTCAAAAACAAAAACAAGAGACAAACTATGGTGATAATTTCTAAAAATATTTTTAGGAATAGGGGATAGCAGGGAAATGATGATACCAAAAGAAAAGAAGAAAACCAAAAAGAAGAAAAGAGACGGCTCACCAGTAATATCATATAGTAGTAGCAAAAGAAAACACAAAACTAAAAGGTAGGTATTATAACAGTACTTATATAAACTTGGTTTAATTTAAATCGATTGGCTAGTTTTTAGGAAATCAATTTTTTTTTTGAAAATGGGGCCCTGCTTTTTTCTCGCAAAATATCCAAACCTACTATGAAATACACTGCAACTGCTGAATCATTGGATAACTGTTACGTAGCACTGACGTACACGACATTTATGACACCCGAGTTACCAGGCAACCGGTTTCTTTACCGTCGGTTTGTCCATAGTCGTAAATCACGCACCGTGGGAAGCTAGCTTGATACTGATCACATAACAACTTATAGGGACGAAGACTACCAACTGAAAACCGACATAACTCTGGCGCTAGAAGACCTCCAAGATGACGTGTTTGACAATACTCCAGGCGACTGTGAGCTGACAGTTTGTCGGACGGAGAAAATGAGAAAAAGTCCGCGTAGATCGGACAAAATTTACGTGCAGAAGAAGACCAAGTTCGAAGCCACTAACAGGCATCAAAATGGAAACCCGCTCAGTAGACAAAGTGCGCAGGATTTTGATGAGAATTTAGGGGAAAAAAGGTGAGTCTACAATACAAATTATTCTAATATATATTATATTATATTGTTGTCTCTTTTGGAAGCGGACTGGAAAATATTGGCAGATTGATTGGCAAACCTCGTGTTGTGGGAACCTGAAGATCGAATATTGAATATTCCCGCGAATTGTTGGAAAAATTTACAAGTCATAGAATTGCAAACGAATTGCCGGCTTTATTCTTGAAATCAAGTTTTGTTTTTTAAAATGCACGGAAGAAACACTCTTTGATTTCGAAACAATGCAATGATATTTGTTTGGATGTGTCAAGCTTTTAGGCCAAGCGATGGGTACAATATATGGGGTTCTATGTATAAAAAGGTCGAACAGAAATGAAATTTGGTGTGATGGTAGACATAGGTATATATGATAGTACATCTAAGTTAGCGAATTTGGGGGGTTGCCGCTCGAGAGGAGGGGGGATGAAAACTCTGCATCGCGGCGCTTGGAGGAAAATAGCACCGTTGGAGTAGGTGCTATAAAAAAAAGTTCAAATAAAATAGAGAACAAAATTGCGCACAACTTTGGTTTTATGCATTTTTTCGCTCCGACGCGACGGCGCGCCAAAGTTGGGGGTTAGTTTGCAAATTTTAACAAAATCAGAGTTTAGTCGCGGATTAAAACAAATATGGGTACCGAACAATTCTGGTATATTTTTTTTCTATAAGAGTAAGGTTTTCTTAGTAAACTGATGCTTGATTCGTTAAATTTGACCTTATATTATAAAATATATGATTTTTTGAAGTGCGCCCTGACATATTTTTCAATTATCATGATCTACGGATATTTTCTTATTATTGATGACCTACAATAGTGAGGAAAATTTTCAAAGGGCCTGGATTTGAGGTACAGTGAAACCTCTCCTTGCGGACACCTCTATTAAGCGGACACTCCCTTTAGGCGGACAAATTTTTTGGAACCACGCGTTTCCCTATTTCTTTACATGTATAATTCACTCCTATAACCGGACACTCTAATAACCGGACGCGGACAATTTTTTTTGGTTAAAAAATTTTGAAACCTCCCTTAACCAAACGCGAACCTCTGACAACGGGACGGAGCGCTGCACAGCATGGGCACAAATATTATGTAGTATGTTGGCAACAACGCACTCTGCAGCCGGGGAATTATCTCTTTCCTTTTTAATGCGGTGACTAAATACTTCTGTCGTATTTGCAAAATCTTTTATTCGGCGGGGGCGGGACTGCTGTGTTTTATTTTTATTGTTCAATTGGGTAGTAATAGATCTCTTTGAAATAGTGCCTAGTAAAAATGTTCTTATTTTACGTGAAAAAATGGACGTTTCGGAGGAGGAACATCTATCAGAACGGAAGATCGCTGAAAAATTTAATATCGGAAAAACTCAAGTAGCGGAAATTTTTATTAAATATATATTGAAATTTCGCAGTTCCCTCGCATAAGCGGACACCTCCAATAAGCGGACAAAATCGACGGAACCGTGAGTGTCCGCTTATGGGGGGTTTCACTGTATATAGAAAATTTTATTGCTGATTCTTATAGCCCAAGAACTCATCTATAAAGATACGGTTGACGCCACTCTGGCACCCTTAAGCATTTTGAGATATTCAAGATGGCGTCCGATTAGGGAATAAAAAATTATTTTTATTTTATTTTTTTAAATATAAATCCAACGCTGGGCGTATTCAATAGCTTTTGGGGTCCCATTAAATATAGTAAAAGCCCCGACCCCCTTCCCCGCAGGAAGATGGTCAAAATGGCGCCGCCATCTTGGATTTTTGACTATTTTTTCCTTTAATGACGTTTTACTCAGAAAGTACTTACTTTTGAGAAAATCTGTACAGAGGAAATATAAAGCTCATTGAAACACTTATCGAACGAGATAGCTGCGAGCTACCTAAGTACTACGTGTGCGCAATTTTGTTCTCTACATATTTTATTTTAAGTTTTTATTGATAACACATACTCCAACGGTGCTATTTTCCTCCAAGCGCCGCGATGCAGAGTTTTCATTCTCCCCCCCCCCTTGAGCGGCAACCCGCCGAGGTCGCAAACTTAGATGTACTATCAGGGGACCTATGTCTACCATCCCACCAAATTTCATTTCTGTTCGATCTTTTGCAAATAAAAATCCCCTGACGCTTGTCCTATTTGGTTTTTTTTAGGTTTTCCTGCACCTTCCCCTTGGAAAGCGCGATACTTTTACAGAAAAGCTGGTCCAGATTCTCGAACCTAGTCCACGGCCTACTTGGTGGTTTAGCTCTAGGCCACTGGTTGTACATAATGAGCAACCTGAGAAACCAGGATCAGTCGTTCCTACTGCATTACGCCCACTTCAGTGACATTTACGTGGGCCTATTTTTTGCATTGTGCGTCCTGTGTCTGGTATCTGTCTATGATAGGTAAATTGATTTTAAAATAACTTAAAATGCCTTTAAAAAGTTTTAGTTTAGTTAGTTAGTTTTGGGACATTTTATCGTTAAGGAAGTTAGAACACTTTTACATGCAAGGCCAGGCCGGCGCCAGCAAAATCTCTTAAAAAGTCAACTCACGACGACCGCGACTGTTGAGCTGAAAAGGAAAAAACTCTATCGTCTATAACCAAGTTCTGCTGGGACGTTTGCGATGTTAGGTAGATGCAAGTCTAACATGTAGCAGGACCACCTTTCGGAAGGGGTGTAAAAGCGTGGGTCCACTGTGTATACTTGCTACGCAGTATAAAGATCCCTGCTTTCGACAAAGAGGAGTCAGGCAAAATTAGTCCTCTTAGAGAAAGAACTGTGCAACTTTAATTTGTAACGGTTTTCTAAGTCGGCGCATCCCTGGTTTGCGCTGGTGTCTTTTCTCTTTGTCTAGAGCATTAGAGTTTGTTTTGGTCAAAACATAAATTTAGGTTTACGTAAATTAGTGACCAATAACCAAATTAGGGTAGCTGCTAAAGCTAGTACCAGAGAACATACAGCCTGTCCTAAAGTAGTTCTTATAAGCTTCTCCTATTGAAGTACGAGAAAGGAATTCGAAATATAGATGTATCCAACAAAGATAGCCTTTTCTTTTTTTTCGTGACCCCGCCTTTTAAAGTGGCCTGTATTATCCCTACTAAAAGTCGCCGAAATCGGAGATGGCGCCTTTGTACTGCTCCGCGCCGGACCTCATGCCCATTTGCTTGTTTTACTGTTAGAGGCGGGGCTCTGTATCCAATAGAATCTATTAAAGGCTTTTAAGAATAATTTTGGAACACCCGCTATGTTTTCTCTGCCACTAACTACGTTTTTCGAACAAATTTTCAAAAGTAAACACCAAATAGGAACTCAGGATCATTCTAAGGCCTGCATGTACCCTAGGAACAGTTGAGAAAGGGCAACTGAGTGAGTCAAACCTTTTTATTTTAAAATTTCAGATTGGACGTAGGTCACATACAATGGAGCGAAATAGGTGACTTTGTGAGTAAAAGGAAGCGTTCTGTGGTCCTTCTGATCTACATGCTCTGTTTCGTGGTTCATTTATTAGCGTCACCATACGATGACGCCATTTCTCTCTCGTCTTACAGCAATGACAATAATATTAAAAGTGCAAATAAGAATTTGACAGCTGCCGCTATGCCTGCCGTCGATGTCAATAATAATATTTCCCCACCGGTAAGTAAACTCAAAAAGACCGCCCCGGTTAGGGAACGTCCTTAAATTACGTAACGCATAAATTCAGGATTTTTGACCCCCTCTCCCCCATGTAACGCATTTTCAAAAAAAACTAATTAAAACAACATGTGTAAGGCAAAGCCAACCCCCCCCCCCCCCGAGAGGGTTACGTAATTTAAGGACAGTCCCTTAGCATACGGTTGGCATCAATTGACCACGGTTGGATTATACTTACTTTATGTTAACACCGATTTCGAGGACAGGGGAGATATAATTTAAAAATCCCTCCTAAATATTTTTTTTCTTTACATCCTATAATTTCATATTAACACATATAACTGGCCACAGTAAAGAGCGGGCCCACTCCACTGCGGTACGTGATGAAAGAGTATCCCATTTCCTTCTTCATTTAATGCCATAGCTGACAAGCTGACGCAGCTACGGGTAGAACAGTGAACCATTTCTACACTTTTGTTGTTTTTAAGTTTGATAAATTCTTTTAATTTTTTGATAAATTTAGTTTTCTACAAATTTTTGCTTTTGTTAATTTGGAATTTTAAGAATTGTTTTCTAGATTTCAAATTTCTTTAAACCAACTTTTCTACAAATTAAATTTTCTAGATTTTGAGGGGACTCTTTGAAAATACCTAAAATTTGGCCCACCCTGTACTTTATTCTTGTTAAGATAATTTCCTTAGAAAATTGTAAAAAATTTTAGTCTGAAAATGTTCTCAGTTTAATTTAATTTTTCGACTGATTTTTAACTTAAAAAATTCACAGTAGCTATAAAACCATATGTATCGCACTGACGTTTTGAATTTAGGTTAGGCAAAGATTGAGGTTAAGCAAGGTCTTTATACTTTTACACAGGTTGCCTACAGAATGTGGCCCGTAATGTAAACTTAACTGGACGACTGTAGGCGCGTCATCGGGTTACCATAAAACAAATGGTATAATGTAACCCGGTGACATGGATTTTTTAATCTGATTACAGTTGGCCAGTCAGGTTCAATGACCTTTCAAATTCTTTAGATAACTTGTGTAAAAGTATAAAGACCTTGGAGGTTAAGTTTTAGCCAACAAAAAAATACAGGCCACGACGTTGAAAAAATTAGCTGTTTTCGGGGGGCTGACTTATACATTGGATGTTTTGAAAGGTCAAACGTTTTTTTATGATATTTTCAAAATGGGACTAGAGATTTCCGCGAAATTTCAGTGAAATATTATTAGACACCATCTCGATATTTCACTAAACTTTTAAAAGGCTGCAAGCTGATCAAAAGTTTAAAATTTTCCATATTTAGCATTCCTTATTTTGAATTCAAATTACCCGCCATAAACCCCATGCCAACTGTAATATTTGACATGTATTTGATTTTGTCATCAGTGTTTATCATGGCATTTGTTTAATTGTTTGTTACAAACTTTTTCGATTTTAGTTCATTTAGAATCCAAAAATACCAGCGCTAATCTTTTCAAAATAAAATTACATTACAAAAAATCATTTTTTGATGTTGTAATTTTTGTAAACACATGGAAATAACTTGTTGTTGAGGATGTATATAAGTGGCACCGCGTCATAGCTATGGTAAACCAAGTTTTGCGGCAAAATCTATGTAAAGAAGCCCCAAAAAATTGTTGTTTCACTTTGTACCTGCAGTGTGCCGCTTTATATGTCTATGATAAAACACCGAGACCTTTTAAAGAAGATATAAAATAGGTACTTACCTAATAAATAAAGATCCGAAACATAAAAGAGAATCCAAAATTATATTAAAATGTGCGCAAACATTGATTTAGCTGCAAAAACGGTCACTTGTTTTGTAAAAAGTCGGTCCGAATTTGTTCGACATTAAAACAGTCAAAACAACAACGAATAGAAAACGTCATAGCCCGGCTAAATCAATATGTTCGTAACAACCAGACAAGAGTATATATGTTCCTTTCTAATAAAATCGTTTAGAAGAAGACATAAATAAAAAACAAGTAAAATAGTAAGCTGTCTGACTAATTAGTGCAGTGCCTCGTTTTGGGAATTCATACCAAAAAAAAAATTACAGGAAGTGCGGGCCACTGTATGTACCCCTCTACTCCCTTCCCGCCCATCACGATTTTAATCACGCGGAGCCACTTTAATACAACATCAAGTCCACTTTAATACAACATCAAGTATATATTAAGTTTTAAAAGTCTGTCGAGTGCCGAATATAAACAAATAGATGTAGGTAATCCGATTACTTTCCACGCAGAAACGAACACATTCGCTTCTGCTTTAAATTTAATTTTCGTGTGGGCTAATGAAGCGGCTCTGAAAAATTAAGGATTACTCTTAGAGTAATAAATTATTACTCTAAGGGATTACTATACATAAAAAAAAATACTCTGCCAATATATGGACCCTTACGCTCACACTAGGTACTATAGTTATAGTGTACGTGTGAGCTAATATAACTAAAAACTGAAATATATTTTATTCAATTCCAGACTAAATTACCTTTTGTTTGATACCACACAAGCCATGTTTTGACTTAATCTCAAATTTTTGAAATCTACCCCCACCCTTAAAAGAAACAAAAACTAAAATGTATTTTGTTAAACTCCGGCCTCAATTACCTTTCGTTTTGATATCACACACGCCATATTTTCACTTAAACTCTAATTTTTGAAATATACCCCCACCCTTTTTTTAAAATAAATTAAAATGTATTTTGTTTAACTCCAGACTCAATTACCTTTCGTTTGATATCACACACGCCATATTTTCACATAAACTTTAATTTTTGAAATCTTTTATTTGGTTTGTGTTCGGTGGATTTTGTTTATTTTTAAATGGGACCATCTCGACCCAAGAGCCAGCCTAAGTACCAAATTTCATTAAAATCGGCCAAGCGGTTTTTGAGTTATGCGCGTTGGTCGTTACAGACAGACATACAGACAGACAGACGGCGCAACAAAAAAGTTTCAAAATCATCTGAAACGCAAAGATATATAAAAATTTTTGAACTCGGAGCAACTTTTTTTTTTCTCGAAAAAAGTAGGATCACCATAGCTCACACTACTATAGTATAGTATATGTGTGAGCTAATAGTTCTGCAAGAATATAGTAAAAACAATCTCAAAACCGGCTTTGTTTTAAAAAAATCAAATATTCAAGAACCGTCATTCCAACTTCAATATTTTAAAAAATCAGCCCCCGATGTGACGTCACCAAAGTGGAGAATCGTGACCCGTCCGTTTTGATAGCCCTGGTTTTAGTAACGACATTCAATCAGTGTCGCCCTTTATGTTCCTAAATGCAAAATATAAAAGACAGCCCTCATACATTTTAATCCTAATAAGCAGCCTGTAAAAAGTCCAATTTTTTAAATTCTTTCATAGGAATCTGAAAACACCACCACCCTCTTTGACCCGGACAGTCCGAGCCAATCAAAACCACTGACGTCCGAACTCCCTTTGACCATTTCGCCCCACGAGCTCGTGGTTTGGAACAATCTATCAACAGCGCGGTCGATCTTAGCCATCTTGGGATGGCTCGTCATAGGCCTAGGGCCTTCAGAAGACTTATTGTTGGGCCATTTAAGAAATTTGGAGCAATATCTTCCGACGCACAGGGTGTCTACTTATTAGGAACCTGACCTGACGTGACCAACGAACAGATATAGCAGTATGTACGAGGTGTGACAATAAAATTATAAAACTGGTGTAAAAAATCTAATTTATTTAAATACTAATACAACTTAATGATGTTCCCCATCAATGTAGTCCCTTTCTCTATCGACGCAGCCTTGCATGCGTTTTTTTTTCAATGTTGGAAGCAATTTTGGAAATCATCAGAAGAGAGGCTGTTAAGAAGTCTTGCCGTTTTTTCTTTGACATGTTCTAATATTTTAAAACGGGTTCCTTTTGACGATTTCTTCACTTTCGGAAACAGGTAGAAGTCGCAAAGCGCCAAGTCTGGTGAATATGGTGGGTGGTTAACGACGGGAATCTTTTTATTAGCTAAAAACGACTTAATGGATAGGGCATTGTGGGCCGGTGCATTGTCCTGGTAGAGCAGCCACGCGTTGTTCTTCCACAAATCTGGACGTTTTCTCCTTGGACGTTCCCTTAGCCGTTCAGTAGCCGTTTTTTTCAGTTTTACTTCAAATTAATACGTTGCTCAATTTTTTCGTTTGTCGTAATTCCGCCAAATGAGCTATGCACGATCCACTTCAAACTACTGGGTAAGCCAAAGTAGCTGAGGAAAGACAACAAGATTGCGCGCGGTGGTAGAACGCACATCAAGGTGAATAACTCCAACCGCCCGAGGCGTGGAGATTTAAAACCGGTTAGTACGGGGGCCAGTCTTAAAATTTAATTGTCACACCTCGTATATGTATAATCCTGCTCTACTTGTAGTGGTAATGACATCATCGTGACCTTGAAGGGGTGTAAAGGCCACTCCTTCACAAAGTCAAAATATCCCTTGGACCAAACAAGTTTTCGTGGTTAAACGGCTAAAATAAAGGTTTCTTGTTTCTCTCGTATTTTTCCGTGGGTAGCTCAAAAGCTTAATCTCACAGGGGCCCAAGATCTAATGGACACCTAAAAAGTGTTGAGAGTTAACTGGTTCGTCCTTATAAGACGCTTCAGAACACTGCTTGGTCAATGTGATACCCTTGCTAAATTAAGTATACGGTTTTGTCTCTGACCTTGCGTGTTTAGTAAGGAAACAAAATCATCTAAGATTCGCATAAGGACGAAACAGTTAACTGTCAACACTTATCAGGTGTTCATTATATCTTGCACCCCCGCAAGCTTTTGAGCTACCCACGGAAAAATACGAGAGAAAATTACGGGTACAAAATTTTACGTTTTTTGAATTTGGTTTTAAACCCTCTTTCAATCGATATTTTCATATAGCACTTTTACTCGCCTGCTGCTGTTTTAGTTTCTCTCGTATTTCGTCAGATGGCGCTTCTTGCCGAGTACATGATTTTGTTTTCTCACTAGAAACGCAAGGTGAGAGACAAAACCGTATATCTAATTTAGCAAGGGTGTCACAGTCTCCAAGCAGTGTTCTGAAGAGTTCCATAAAGACGAAACAGTTCACTGTTAACACTTATTAGAAGTCCTACCCACGGAAAATACGGGAAACAAAAAAACTCTTATTTTTACGGGTACAAAATTTTACGTTTTCTTTGTATCCCTTGCACTATTTTCCTCTACATAAAAAGCACAGTGAATGATCTTTAAAACTTTTCAAGGTATATTGGCCTCTGCACATAAAACATTTTTTCAAGGTCAAAAATACCAATCAGACTAATCGTCTATCGAGGTCATGATGACGTCATTACCACTACAATTTGAGCTGAAACATACATACAGGATGTCCCAAAAATATACCGACATACTGTAAGGGGTGGTAGGGGACATCAAAACAAACATTTTTTGTCCAGCAAACAAATGAGCCGTTTGGGCTCTATTTTGCGCATTAATTAAATCGCTGTTTACAATGAACAATTATTGTAAACATTAATTCATTTGTTAGTAAACAAAATAATGAGTAAACTGCACCGTAAACAGCGATTCAATTAATGCGCAAAATAAAAGTAGTTTTTGCAAAGTCACTTGACCCAAGATAAAAGCCGACCATCGGCATATCCTTTATAGAAAGTGACATGGGCGGCGGTAGAAATACTCATGAAAATTATTTCATTTAATTGTGGCGCAAACAAAGAAATAAAAATAGATAAAACTTTCTATTCCTACACCTAAAAGAACGACACTGATTTATTTTCTAACTCTGCATACTGACGACTAAAGGGGTCCCGAAAAGCACACCCGAAAGCAATTAAAAGCGCATCTCAAAAAAATCTGCCAATCAGGTGCCGTCCATCCACCTGGGCTGGGTCGGTCGGAAAACATATACTTTGTGGTCGGACCGCAAAGAGCCGCGCTTTTTCTGTCGGTAGGGTTGAAATTATACCAGGAAGATTTTATATGAATTTGGATAACTTTTGAAGGGCAGAATAAAGCAAAATTTCATGAAATCGATAGAACCCCGTATTAAGAGTTATTCAAGTGACTGCAAAAACTATACCAAAAACAGTTTTTTTGCTCTAGAGCCCAAACGGACAAAAAATGTTTTGTTTTGATGGCCTTTACCACCCCTTACAGTTTTTCGGTTTATTTTTGGGACACCCTGTACACATACTACTAGACATATTGATTATTATTGTTTCTTGTTATATGTATGGCATGTTTCTAGGCCGAAAATTTTTCCTTGCATTGAATAAATTACTGTTTTAACAGACTTTTAAGTCAAAATGATTTTGTATTTCTGAATCTTATCAGCCATTTGAGATAACATTTTTTTTTTGAAAAACTTTTAAACTCTAAAAATTATTACGCATCTGTCTCACAGCTTATTTAATGCAGGAACTACCCATAGGGTGTAAATGGTATGACTAGATAGATGTATTTTTTATCGAAAACACTTTTATAGAATCAAGTTCATCGAAAGACATTTTTCTCGAATATTTTTTATCGAAAACGTTTTCAAAAACACTTTTCTCGAACGACATTTTTATCGAAAACTTTTATCGAATATTCTATTTTAAGGTGTATTGCTGCAGTGGCTAAAGAAAGGTGGGGCGAATATTGAAACTACAAAATATCGGAAACCCAACCAAGTCGACTTTTCCTGTCCAGCCGAGGTGGATCAGGGGCCGAGTATAGTTGATTGTTGACTCGGTTAGATTAGTATCCTAACTTGACCCGGTTAGGTTGGTTTATCAAAAAAAACTTACCTGGCCAGAACAGGATAGTTTTTTTTTTGATAATTCAAACCCAACCAGGTCAGGTTAATTCAAACCTAACCGGGTCAACAATCAACTATTCTCGACCCCTGGTAAATCTCTGCTGGACAGGAAAGGTAGAAAATAAAATTGTTTCTGATAAAATAGTAATTAAATAAAAGTGTCAATAAAATTGTTTTCGATCAAAATGTCATTCGATAAAAATGCAATTCGATCAAAATGTTATTCGATCAAAAAGTTTTTGATAAAAATGTAATTCGATAAAACGCTTATTGATAAAATTGTTTTCGATAAAAACGTTATTTGATAAAAATGTCTTCGATAAACAAAAAATCGATAAAAATGTCATTCGATAAAAAAGTTTTAGATAAAAATGTCTTTGATGAACTTGATTCGATTGCAACCTAGAATTTTCAAAGTTGGAGAATAAAAAAAACAAAATCTGAACGGGAATGTGGTATTCTTCGGTTTAAAAAATGACAAGTTGGCGAGATAAAGGCTGTTAAAATAAATCCTCAAAAATTGTTAAAAAAATATAATTTTATAAAACTTATTACTTTCGCTCAAGTTCACTTTTTATTCCACATTTTAGGAATAAAAATGTCACTTTCTAAAAGAAAACATATCAGGAGTAAAATGTTAAAGATCCTAACAAAAAATCTACGTTTGTGCTACAAACATTTCGCCTCGAAATAAAAAGTAATTTATCTCGATGAGTTTTAATTTTTTATACCAGAAACTAGTTACCTTATTAAATTTTTGTGCTAATACCGTTTACACCCTGTATCTCGAAAGTTTAGAAATCAAAACGCTTATTCTACACTTTAAAAAAAAATCTATAAAAATGTATTTGTGATACTAACTAAAAAATATGTTTTATCAAAGACTGTGTATACTTATTTGTTGGATTATCATAAATAAAATAAAAATTTATTCGTTTGCTACATTTCGTGGCTTTTTATTTTACAGTAAAACCTCCTATAAGCGGAAACTCACGGTTTCGTCGATTTTGTCCGCTTATTGGAGGTGTCCGCTTATGAGAGAGAACTGCGAAATTTTAATATATATTTATTAACAATTTCCGCTGCTTGAGTTTTTTCGATATTAAGTTTTTCAGCGATCTTTCTTGCTAATAGATGTTCCTTCTCCGAAACGTTAACAACTTCCATTTTTTTACGTAAACTAAAAAGTTTTTTACTAGGCGCTATTTCAAATAGATCTAATACTACCCAACTGAACAATAAAAATAAAATACAGCAGTCCCGCCGAATAAAATATGTTGTAAAGACGACAGAAGTATCCGCATTAAAATCGAAAGAGGTAATTACCCGGCTGCAGAGTGCGTTATTGCCAACATACTACATAATATTTATGCCCATGTCGTGCACACCTCCATCCTGTTGTCAGAGGCTCGCGTCCGGTTAAGGGAGGTTTCAGAAGTTTTTAAATGTCCGCGTCCGGTTATTAGAGTGTCCGGTTATAGGAATGAATTTTACATGTAAAGAAATAGGAAAAAGCTTGGTTCCAACAAATTTGTCCATCTAAAGGGAGTGTCCGCTTAATAGAGGTGTCCGCAAGGAGAGGTTTCACTGCTTATCGAAAAAGCTTTTGACTGCGTCCCACATAAAAAATGTTTATTATAGAGTTTATTCTCACATCTACCTCTGCTACCCTGTATGTATGACATATTTTAAAGAACTAGAGACTTGACAAACTTATCAGTAAAATTTATTTAAGTCAAAATCAAAGCAGGGAAATATCGGTCCTCTATGCTCTAGCCTTGTCTTGAGAGAGAGAAGACGCAACTTTCGTCCTTGTTTATTCATAGGCGTCGGAAATTAAAAATAACCGATTTTTGGCAAACATTTACTGGGAGTGACGGACAAACGTGTTTGCTTATATGTTGCATGATGACTTATGTCACTCACCGCTGATAACATAAATTATTATAGTAGCTGCGTTCGGTATTTGCATCTCAGACGCGACGGATTTTTGGTGATGTGATTACAGATTAGTCTGAGCAAATTGGAATTAACGAACGATCCGGATCAAATCGATCAAATTTTTGTAAATGGTTATAACCTTAAATATAACCAAAAATATTATGTACGTATTGCAACTCACGCCCAGCTATAATTTTGACAAAATTTTCCTGTGATGTCGGAAATTTATATAATTTGTTGACTTCAACATCAAATAATCCGATTTCAATCTTTTTACATAAAAAAATGATTTTTGTAAACAAAACAAATACACAACATACGTCACAATCTCAGATTAATCTATTTCGTCGATCAAAATGTACGGAGCAACCAGATTTACGTCCGACTAGTCTGAGCAGAATTACCGAACGATTCAGATTTACCTCCCCTAGATCTAGATGGAATTAACAACCGATTTCGATCAAAAAGAATAATCCGACGTAAATACCGAACGCAGCTAGTGAAGCGCCAATGAACTTGTCAAGAAAATAGCATAACCAAAAAATGTGAGTTTGAGTGACTTTGATCGGTTTGTAGAAGTCTCTCTTTTTCTTTAAATATGTCATAGGTCTCTAGCTAAGTTGAGCCTCAACTTAAACAGGAATAAATATAGAGGTCGTGAGACGCCATTTTGTCACATGGTGTAGGCTTTAAGACATACAAATTATCTAAATTTCAGGATTTTAATAAAATTCCTTTGATCACCCATTGCAAATGTCCTCTACTTTGCTTTAATTACTTTTTAGTCCTCCCTGCTCCCCTCCTGTCATTCCCCCCCCCCACCCTCTTCAAAAACCATATTCGTACAATTTTATCAAGTATAGGGCGATTTTAAAAATTCTTTCTGAACACGCTTTAAGATTTTTTTTCCAACACCATTTTACTAAAACTGTTTGGTTTTCACTCTTTCCAACATCGATCACAAGGATACGAATGATCCCCGTCTGGAACACGTCCTGACAATCAGGAACAAGTGATCCATGCCAATCCACGACCGGTTTCGGCCTTTTGGGCCATCCTCAGGTGAATGTAGGCTATAGCTTCGTGTAGAGCATAAGTTGTGTGAAACCAACAGACACAACTACTCCGAGGGAAAATATCCCTACCGACATTGAATTATACTGATGGTTTGATGCTTTCGTTGGGAACTTGTTAAAACTGTTTGGTTTTCACTCTCTCCAACGTCGATTACAAGGATACGAATGATCCCCATCTGGAACACGTCCTGACAATCAGGAACAAGTGATCCATGCCAATCCACGACCGGTTTCGGCCTTTTGGGCCATCCTCATGTGAATGTAGGCGATAGCTCCGTGTAGAGCATAAGTTGTGTGAAACCAACAGAAACAACTACTCCAAGGGAAAATACCCCTACCGGCATTGAATTATACTGCAGCATCAAACCATCAGTATAATTCAATGCCGGTAGGGGTATTTTCCCTCCGAGTAGTTGTTTCTGTTGGTTTCACACAATCATTTTACCAGTCCCTTCATTCCTCTCCCTTTCTCCTTCCCACCCTCCTTATTAGTAATAGTTGTAGCTATAACTTTCACAAATATAAAAAGATTTCAATAATTCTTTCTGCACACGCTTTAAGATATTTTCAACATCATTTTACTAGTTCCCCCCTCCTTTTTCCCTTTCCTGCCATCACTTAATGTTTGTAGAAACGCACCTATCTACTCTTTGGGCATAGTTCAATGTTTCACACAAATGCATGATTTAGGTAATAATTAGGTACCTTGATTTACTTAAATGAATTGCGTTCGTAGAAAATCTACACGGTATCTTTCCGGGTAACGCTAAATAAATGGTAAATGCATAGTGCTTTCTATAGGGCTGAATAATAATTAAACCTAAAATTATGAAAAAAAAAATGGATCCATGACGAATCTTAGATACCTTCCTAGCTAGCCTCTTAGTACACTTCAAGTAAAGCTATTATAATAGTGATGGGCAATCCGGGTCTTTTTTGAGATCTGGCTCAACGGATCCGGGTCAGTACAAAGAGCCGACTCACTGAACCGGCTCGCGGATCCGGATCTTTCTCGATGACGATCGTGATTAAAATGCGGTTACCCGTCCTATGATATAACTTGGTAGTAAATACGCCTTGCGTGTTGTAAAAGTTTGGTAGATTGTAAGGTGCTGATTCGAATGAACCAGTGACAAAGTCACAAAGATTCCAAATATAAAAAATGTCGGCGTGCAGTTGAGTCCACTCACCTGTTTTTCTCTTCAATTCTCTTTCAAGGGCCCTTGTAGGTCGTTGCTGGAACACATCAATGTCTCTAATCTAAGCCTATAACTAAATGTTCACTATTTACAGCGGTAAAATGATTTTATTAATGGTAAATTGCCGTAATGGCGCGGATTTTGCGGGTTTTAACACGGCTTCGTGCAATGGCGGATGCGAAGTCTTGCGGAGTGCTGAGTTTCGGGCAATGCGTGGCTTTTTGCTACTGCGCGCATGCGTGAGCTTTCTCAACTGTTTACGCGGGATATTTAAATCCATAACGCGTTTATTTAAAGAAAAATGTATTCGAAATAAATGAAAACTTCCCCATTTACCTTGAACAAGAAAAATGCGGAAAAAGTAAACTAAAAGATAGAAAATAAGTAATTCTAAATTAACCTAAAACTGAACTAACGGTGAGCCGTTAACACGTGTATTGGCCACGATATTTTAAAGAAGAGTTGGCTATAAGCCCACCAACTCGGGGTGAGCCTGCTGCTAACTTCATATACCTTTTCGTGTACCCACGCCACGTGTGTTTTCTCAAATATTTCACAAAAAATTGCTAAAGATTACAGATTAGTGTGTTTTTGTTTCAAAAATGGGCAAAAGAAAAAGAACCTCATCACCCACAGGAGTTGATAAACGGCTAAGGAGACTCGAAAAACTGCTAGAAAGGCAGGAAAGTTTGCTAACAAAGCAAATAGCTAAAAGACGCAGGAGTTAATCCTCGTCTTCCTCGGACAGTAGTTCTGAGGACGATGATGCCAACCCGAAAGGAGATAGCAGCCAGCAGTGCTCATATATCTCTCCAAGTTCATCTCCCATGGGGTCTCCTGAGAGGCAGTCTCCGCCACCACAGCAAGTGGGGGCAGAAGACACAATAGAGGCAATCCTAGATGTAGACACACTCAAACTGCTAGGGGACGACTTGTCTAAGAAAACAGCAGTGGAGATAAAAATTCCTGTCCATCTTGCAGAAATATCGGACAGTATTGTTTCTAAAGGGATAGACAAGCAGGCTTTCCAAGAGATTGTTTCAAACTTTCCAAAACCAGTGAATTCAAAATTCCTGAAAGTACCAAAACCTAATGAGGAAGTTGAGGTGGTCCTCAACTTTGAGGCAAAAAACGATTTTAAAGCAGCAAGTGCTTTCAAATGGGACAAAAGGCTATCCAACCTTCAGGTATACTTGTCTGCAATGGCATCATGTCTGGGTGGCATGCTGAATGATATTTTGAAGGAGAAAAGCCTCAATGAGAGACAAAGTATTGTTCAAAAAGCTGGGTTTCTAGGCCAAATGGTTACCAATGCTCACTATGTGACATCCCTTTATAGAAGGTCGGCAATAGCACCTTGCCTAATTAAACAGGCCAGAGATATTAGTTTTGAGAATCCTGTAGACGAATATTTGCTGGGCCAGGACTTTGGGGAAAAATATAAAAAGTTTTGTGAGTTTGAAAAGTCAAGTAAGCTTCTGAAACCTAAACCAAAGCTTCCAGCTCCCAAGAGAAATACTGCAGTAGCCAGCTATAGACCAGCAGGGGATGAAAACCGACCATCTACCTCTACTGGTACTTTAAACTGGAGGGGCCCAACCCGGAAGCAGGGAGTTCCGAGGTTTTCAAGGGCTCCTGCTCCCAGGCAGAACAACAGGCAGGGGGAAAGGAGATAGAGGTAAAATTTATAGGTGGTCGATTAAAATTCTTTCATAAAAAATGGAAAAATATCACCAAAAACAAAGTTATACATATTACAGTGTATTCAGGGGTATAGAATACCTTTCTCTAGCTCTCCAAAAACTAAAATATTTCACAGTAAATCTTTGTCAGACCCAGTAAAGGTCCGAGATTGTATAGAATCCTCGGAAGTTCAAAAAGTAATTAAGAAAATTGAATATAACAAAAATGTTTTCTTGTCTTCCTTTTTCTTAATAGAGAAACCTAACAAAAAACCTAGGTTTATTTTAAATCCCAAAAGTCTAAACAGCTTTGTAAAAAGCATGCATTTTAAAATGGAGGATTACCGTACTGTACTCAGACTACTTGAGAAGGGAGCTTTTATCTGCAGTATTGAGTTAAAAGATGCGTACTACACCATTCCAGTACATAAATCGGATAGAAAATTTCTTTGTTTTCACTTTCAGAACCAAATTTTTCAGTACCGTTGCCTCCCTTTTGGGCTTTCTTCAGCACCCTATGCTTTTACCAAACTTTCTAAACCAATAGTGGCTTGGTTAAGAGAGCAAGGAATATCCTGTGTTGTGTACCTAGATGATTATTTGATTTTAAGCTCTAACTATAACCAATGCAAGATTGATACATTAAAAACAGTCTTTTTATTGGAATCCCTAGGATTTGTTATCAATTTTGATAAATCCAAACTGGAACCCTCACAAGAATGTATTTATTTGGGTTTTTGCTATAACAGCATATCAATGACTCTTTATCTGCCCCCTGAAAAACGTGAAAAAGTTTTCCAACAAATATCTGAATTACTAATAAAAAAGAAATACCATACAATAAGATACATAGCTCAAGTTATAGGCTCTCTAGTGTCCTGTTGCCCTGCTATTAAGTATGGCTGGGTTTATACTAAAATTTTAGAACGTTTTAAAACTCGAACCCTGTTAAATTCTAATCAAAATTTTGACAGGAAAGTTCTCCTTCCTCCAGATGTCATACCTGATCTAACCTGGTGGAAAAATGCAATCAGACATGCTGTAAACCAAATTCGTCAAGATTATTTTGACCTTACCATATACTCTGATTCTTCACTGACAGGATGGGGAGCAACATGCAACAACCATTCTACCCATGGTTGGTGGTCTTTAGAAGACCAACAACAACATATTAATTTTCTTGAACTCAAAAGTGCCTTTTTAGCTCTAAAAACCTTTGCAGGCCATTTAAGGTCAAAATCAATTTTGCTTAGAGTAGATAACACCACTGCCTTGGCCTACATTAATCGCATGGGTAGTGTCAAATACCCAAACCTTGCCAATTTATCAAAAACTCTTTGGCAGTGGTGTAAAAGTAGGGATGGATTCAAGCCTCATGTATTTCTTCAACTCAAAACAAAATTGCAGATTTTGAATCAAGAATTCTTCCTTCTGAAGCAGAGTTTGAATTAAATAATACTATCTTTGAAAAAGTGGTTCACAAGTTTGGCAGGCCAGTCATTGACCTTTTTGCTTCTTATCTTAACAGAAAATGTAAGAGATATGTTTCCTTTTTACAAGACCCAGAGTCAGAAACAGTTGATGCTTTTACTATTCCTTGGAATAATATATTCTTCTATTCCTTCCCTCCATTTTGTTTAATTTTGAGGACACTAAACAAAATCAGAACTGACAAAGCCAGGGGTATTATGGTGGTCCCGCAGTGGCCTACCCAACCATGGTACCCTATGTGGAAAAAATTGCTTGTTAAAAAACCTCTAGTATTTAGTCCTGGGGATAATCCTATTCATTTTCCTTTCAGATGTTCAAAAACTTCAATCAAGACTTCCCTGAGGTTGGAATATTATTCGGCAGGGACTGCTGATCAAGGGAAACAGTGAAGCAAGTATTTCAATCCTTATGAATTCGGTGGGATTACTGCAAGGCACATAACATGGAAGTTTTTGCAGGAAAAGAACAAGATGTGATTGATTTTTTGAATGAACAGTATAAAAAGAAAAAGTTCAAGTAGGGATCTTTTAACACCTACAGATCAGCATTAAGGTTGATTTTGGACTTTGACATTGGACAAAACATGCAAAGATTCATGCAAGGAATTAAAAGACTTAGACCTACAAGAAAGAAATATAATTACATTTGGGACACAAATATTGTTTTAAATTACTTGGAATCAACTGAATCTTCAAACTCATCCCTCCTAGGCTTGGCAAAGAAAACCTGCACTCTCATAGCACTCATTACTGGACACCGGTTACAAACTTTAAGCAGAATCAGGGTTCAGAATATAATATTTTCGTCAGATGGTGCTCAAATTTTGATAACAGATGATTTAAAAACACATCTGCCAACAGCACATACAGTCCATGTTTAAAAATTCCATATTTTTCACAACGACCAAAAATCTGCCCAGCTTCTTCCTTAGAACAGTACATTGTAAAGACTGCTAGTCTGAGGAGTGAAGCACAAGAATTCTTATTCTTAAGTTCAAGACCACCACATCAAACAGCCAGCACAGGGACTTTAAGTGGCTGGATTAAAAGCACCCTGACAGCAGCAGGGTTGGATACTTCCATTTTTAGTGCGTACTCTATAAGGCATGCCTCCACCTCGGCTGCACATAAGAATGGTGTAACTCTTGAGACAGTTAGGAGAACAGCAGGATGGTCAGAAAACTCCATTGTTTTCGCTAGGCACTATAATCTGCCAGTAAAGACAGCATCAAGTCATGACTTTGCAAAAGCTATTCTAAATAAGGATCATTAGTTGTGATTTTTTTGTATTTACAGTTAAGCTTCTTTCAATGATCTCGATTAAATCTACCTAGATTAGTTTTAAATAGTTATTAAGTATAGTTTTTAAATACTTATTGTACGTTTTTTACATGAATGTTTAAATATTTCGAAAAATAAAATATCTTGAATACAGGTAGTTCTTTTTAATTCAAATTCATAAAAAAGACTGGGGTATTAAGATAAAAATGTTGAGAAAAAACCTATTCTTTAAACAGCTACCAAGTTATATCATAGGACGGGTCACCGCATTTTAGTTCCTCAATTAAACGAACTTCAGTGAAGTTCATCTGGAATTAAAAAAGGTGACCCGTCCGTAGATATAACACCCACCACTACCCCATATTTAAATATCCCGCGGGTTTTTTCTCTTTTTCAAATTAATGAAGTTAGCAGCAGGCTCACCCCGAGTTGGTGGGCTTATAGCCAACTCTTCTTTAAAATATCGTGGGCAATACACGCAAGGCGTATTTACTACCAAGTTATATCTACGGACGGGTCACCTTTTTTAATTCCAGATGAACTTTACTGAAGTTCGTTTAATTGAGGAATTTCTGCGTTCGGTTCTCCGCTTCGCTGTCAATTTGCGCTCTTGGCCTTGGCTTGGATACGTGGCGCCACCAAACCCTTGGCAGCACATAAGAAAACTATCACAACGCCATTTGTAGTTATGAATCATCTGATCGACCATAAACAAAACATCAAGAAACACATCCTTTTGTTTTCAAGTAATTAAGTATTTCATCATAAAATTGTGCCGTAAAAAATAAAGTTTTTAAGTTGTCAACGTGCTCTTTACGTAGCCTCCCTTCAGTATTCTGTGTTTTTGCAATTCGTGCGATTTAACGCATTCAACGGATCTCGGATCTCTTCGGTCGCTTGATCTTTTTGAGCGGTTTGAACCACAGAAGAACTCTTCTGAGGTTTGAACTGCGGTTCAGTAGGGAGTTCTGTGGTCGGCAGAGTTCGTGAATCTTCGGACGCTTTCTTAATCGCCAGATCGTCACAGACTCGCGGATCCGCGAAATTTATGAAAATCGGTGCAGCGGTTTAGGAGCCATCGTGTTACCGGAAAAAAAACACACACACACACACAGACATCACGACAATAGATAGTTTTGGTCGTGCAAAATTTAGGCCTGATAACTTCACCGACAACGATAACTTGAACAACATTTGACAATTCGAAATAGCATTTTTGGTACCGGTTTTAGTCGACGCCGACGCCGACGGTGCGGTTATCTGTCGTTTGGGGTACAAGACTATTAAAATCGTGATATTCACTAGGGGAAGATGGGGAACTTTTGTCTAAAGGAAAACTTTATTTGCAGTTTTAATACTTTGATTGTAGTTTTTCTTGTTATAAACTAGTTTAGAATGAAAATGTTTCGTATTACCTCTTCGTTTTGACTACCGTGGGGTAATAGGAAACATCGTAATAAGGAATATAATCTTTTTTGTTGCACGTTGACTTGAGTAGTGTTACCTTAAAATTTCACAAAGTGCCTTATGTAAAGCAGTAAAAATGGCAAGTTACAGAAATATTAAATGACATCTAACGCAAATAGTCCACAGTACACCGGTGTATTTTTTAATTGATGACTATCAGTCTGAATTCTCGTACATAGCTTCATTCGGCCGAGACGCCTAACTCTTTTCTCTGCGAAAATTTTTGAGAGAGATTCTAACAGAATGCGCGGGTGCAAAAATTTTTGAGCTTCGGACTAACTAAACCATGCATATGATTTTGGGGACAATGTTGCCATTTACTTTAAAACACATACATTTTTTAGGCAAGAGAAAAAAAACAGCTTATAACTCTCAAATTATCTCAAAATTATAAATTACCGCGGATATTTTATATTTTTTAATAGGTAGCTTAATTTACCGAATGCTGCCTAGGCCAATCTTACTCGTCTGTTGATTTCAGTTGTTTGGTTTTCTTTTTTTAGTTTATTAATTTGTCCCAGCCTAGGAATATATTCCTGTGCTTGTTCTATTTTCTCTTGGTTTATTCTGATCGTGATATCTACATCTGTGTTTGATATCATTTTAGTTTTAGTGTAGTTCACACTCAACCCTATATTTTTAGTTGCTGTATCCCATTATTCCAGCATTTTTATCAGTTCTTCTTTCTTATCTGTTATTAAGGCTTTATATTAGATGGTTCAAGTATTGTCCGTTTACTTTGTTGCCTATTGCTTCCCAATCTAACTTTTTAAAAAGATCTTATAAGGCCTGGTTAAGTAGTTTAGGGGATATTGTGTCACCCTGGCTGACACCTCTTCTTATGCGGATTGGCTTCGTTCCTTCGTGGATTTTGATTAATGTTGTTGCTTCGCTATATTGAATATTAAATCTGTGTATTCGGCTATTAATTAAAGATGCTTTTACAGCCCAGTGCTCAATGCAATCCAAAACTTTTTCAAAGTCTATAAACGCAATATAAAGTGAAATGTATTCGTTGGCTCGTTCCATTAAAGAATTAGTATCCAGAAATTTTTTTTTAATGTGTAAAAGTTAATGGCAATATTGTTCGACAAATCATATGCTTGGTTTAGTCAGTCCGATGCACGAAGCATGTCTACGCCTGCACACTCTGCTAGGAATCACTTTCAAGTATTTTTGCGGGGGAAAAAATTAGGCGTCTTGGCCAAATAATATATGTACGAAAATTAAGCCTGTTAGTAATCACTTAAAAAATAGACCGGTGTGTTGTGGACTATTTTAGTTAGATGCTCTTTAATATTTTTGCAACTTGCCATTTCTAAAGCTTAACAAAGGTCACTTGTGCCAAATTTGAAGGCAACATCACTAAGTACTCAAATCAATATACAATAAAAAATAATATATTTTTATTGCCCCATTGCAATGTGTTTTATTAACCCACGATAGTCAAAACGAAAGGGTAATAAGAAACATTTCCATTCTGAACTAATTGTTTATGACAGGCAAAATTTAAAACAATACATAGAAAGTCTTACATTTCACAGAAAACTTAAGTATTAAAACTGAAACTAAAGTGTTTCCTTCAGACAAAAAAAAATATTATTTGAAATGGTTTGCTTGTAAAAACAAAAGTGCTAAAACTTTATTAATATTGTAGTAGAAAATTTGAAAGGTTTTTTCAGATATCTCAAATGACAAAAGACAAACCGCAAGAGTAGCAAAAAATATTTTCTATTACTTATTACTTCATTATCCCCTATGGGAAATAAATGGGATCCGCCAGAGATTGCTTAATGTTCTTCCCTCTGTCCCTGGTGCCGCTCAACACACGGTATATATAGGTGCGCTCAACACTGCTGTGACCTGTGCAACCTGCGCCACCAAATGGCGCGGAATTTAATAGAAGCTCGCTAAAACAGAATTGCGCACGTTCTACGGATGTCAAAAATCCTATGTTAACCGTCCGTGAGTTTGCGGCGCGGAAGCCGCTAACGACATGTGACGTTCAAATGTCAACAGTGTCAAGTTGCGTTAGTCGTCGGCCGTTTTTGGCATGACCAAAAACTATCTAATATTGCTAGGATAGGTCAAAATCATTGAGTTGTATAACGCCCTGGTCAAAATACATCCAAATAACACATTTTCGGCGTCAATAAAAAAATACTCTGCCAATATATGGGCCCTTAAGCTCACACTAGGTACTATAGTTATAGTGTACGTGTGAGCTAATATAACTAAAAACTGAAATATATTTTATTCAACTCCAGACTAAATTACCTTTTGTTTGATACCACACAAGTCATGTTTTGACTTAATCTCAAATTTTTGAAATCTACCCCCCCTCCCAAAAAAAAAACAAAAACTAAAATGTATTTTGTTAAACTCCGGACTCAATTACCTTTCGTTTGATATCACACACGCCATATTTTTACTTAAACTCTAATTTTTGAAATTTACCCCCACCCTTTTTTTAAAATAAATTAAAATGTATTTTGTTTAACTCCAGGCTCAATTACCTTTCGTTTGATATCACACACGCCATATTTTCACATAAACTCTAATTTTTGAAATCTACCCCCACCCTTTTATTTGGTTTGTGTTCGGTGGATTTTGTTCATTTTTAAATGGGACCATCTCGACCCAAGAGCCCGCCTAGGTACCAAATTTCATTAAAATCGGCGGTTTTTGAGTTATGCGCGTTGGTCGTTACAGACAGACATACAGACGGCGCAACAAAAAAGTTTCAAAATCATCTGAAACGCAAAGATATATAAAAATTTTTTAAATCGGAGCAACTTTCTTTTTCTCGAAAAAATTAGGATCACCATAGCTCACACTACTATAGTATAGTATATGTGTGAGCTAAAATTCGTCGAATAATACCTCTCTAGCCATTGCTGCGCGGGCTAGGAAGGTAATAAATAATAAAAATACCAACTGATAAATCTACTTGTGCCTACTGATCGCAGTTGGGTACAAAATTACCCAATAACCTGATTTATGAAAACACAAAACTGTATAATTTCGTAAGTGCGCTTTGGGCATCAAAACGAAACGTTGAAGCATGTCCATGTCGTATACATTAAAGGCAAATACGTTATAGCATAAATACATGCTCAAAGACTCGAAAAGTAAAGCCCTCCATAGCTGGCTTTGGAAACAAAGGCAAATTTAAATTCGCGGACGCGAATTTTCAAGTGTTCATGCGTGTGTCTTGTCATGTAGTCACACAGCTGCCGTGTGGGTGGAGGCCATCTTTGTTGCTTATTTACATTTTGCGGTGTTTTGCGTTTGTTGTGTAAAATTATTTTTTTTTCTGTGAAAAATGGGAAATAATTCACGTAAAACATGTGCGGTCTGTGGAAAAATGTCCAGGAGAAGTAAGGAAGTGCCATTCCATAGGCAACTACTTGTATTTTTCTTTATAATTTGTTAATTAGCTTGTCTAACGAACTGTCACGATCAGCTGTTTTTCGATCCAAGATGGTCGCCATAGGACAAACAAAGCGTTTTCCCATAAGCCGCAATGTTAACAAAAACGTAATTTTAAAAAAAAGTGAAACGATTTAATTTACAACAAAGATGCTGTTTTAAGTATTGAACCTTTGTACACATGAGAAAAATGCGTTTTTCTTAAAAAAAATCAATTGAAGCCAGTAAATCTCAAATAAAAGGGACCATGTTTTGTTCAAAAGTCAGGTTATGTTTTTATTTACTTTTGTTTTTTTTTACTTTTTTCCAGTTTTTTACTCAGTTTGAATCATTATTATTAGTTTCTGTGCTGTTATGAATTGTGGCAGCTGGGAGAGCTTGATAATGTTAGTTTTGATGGAATGCCAAGTATTTTGACCTTAAAAAATCATCTTGATTTAAATGAACTAGGTATCAGCTCAAAGAAGGGAAAAGAAAGTGGATAAGTGCTCTATTACCTGACTTAACAGAGGATAAATTGAAATATTCGAAAGTTTTTTGTCAGGTTTGTTTTGGATAAATGTGTAACTGCCATTTTGGCAACATTTTCTATTGGGATCTTTTTTTGTGCTTGAGTGGACCTTTTGCAGAAGTGTAACATAGAATTGTGTTAAACTGTAAGAAATGATTTTTTTACTATTCTAGGAAAGCAACTTTCAAAACTAGAATGAAAAGAGCAATGATCATGACTGGGTCTCTCCTGAATGGATTATTGTTTCAAAACGGTTGAAAAATTTTAAAAATGATGGTTGAAAAAAGGGTCCAGAGAAGAAAGAAAAGGAAAACAATATGAGGTTAAAGTGTGGATAATGAGCTGAACCAAATTTGTACACCATCCTACAGAACTCTTAAATAAACTTGGTAGTGTAGCATCCTGTATAGTGTCGAGTGAAGTCCTGTATCATCAAAGTTTCTTTTTCTTTAATAAATATTTATTTTACAGACCTCAAAACAGTTTAGAATAAACTGGTGAATTTGACAATCTCCCTAACTCAAACCTCTTTTTATCTTAAACTATTTTGGTGCAAATTTTCCTTTATTTCCATGCTTTTTGACACCTAAAACTTGAACACCGTAAAATTTGTATAGTATCTGACTGGACCTACTACAAGTCCTGTTGTGAAATTTCTACGGTACTGTTCTGAGATTATTACCAAAAAAATTTTTTTATGGCATCATTAATAATAAATGGAAAAAAGTATTCTTTGTTGACTTTGATGACCACAAGAAAAAAAATAAGTTCTCTCAGATATTTTTTTCAATTTCTCTCAAAAAATCTTGGGTTCTAATACTCCTAATGGGTCATATGCTGTTACGCCCAATTGTAGAGTAGAGTATATATTTATTTGCATAAACTTTTAGATACATAATTGAGCAAATATTGTTACAAAAAAACAGTAATAAAAGTAATAGTAACAGTAGTAATACAACAGCGAATATTGTACTGTTGTAAAATTTGAACAGTACTTACTGTTGTGAGCTGATGAACCTTAGGTTTGACAGTACTTAAGCCCTATGTATTATAGTTCATGGAAAATCATATGGTGATGTACGGTGTGTGAGGCCAATGACAAGGAAAAACTGTATTTTAATGTTTTTTTTTAATATAATGGTTACTTATATTTTTTTAAATAAACATATTTTGTAAAGTACTTATTAGAAGTTTGCTTGACCAACCTCGGTTGGAACTCATATTGATCTGTTGGACTGACCTACCTATAAGTTGTGCCTCTTTTTCATGTCACTACTGGAGGGATAAAACCGAGGTAAAACAATTAAACTTTGTCTAAACCTAAAAATCATAGTGAAATATTTTTCACAGTTTAACGCTATAGAAGGCCTATTACTTAGCAAAAGGTTTAGTCAAGTACAACAAAAGATCCTAATAGAAAACCTGAATCTGATGAGAAAAGTTTAGTCTATTTCAATTTTGTCTCTGTTAAGTGAGCCTTAAAGTGAGCTCTTTGAATAGAACTACTTTCCCCTACCTTGGGCTGATAGTTCATTGATTCATTGGTCAAAAACCTTTGGGGGGCCCCCAGAGGTCTCATGATGTTGTACTTTATGCTATTTTTTCTGTTTATTCATGAAATATATGGAAAATATCTAAAAAAATATGTGGTTTGGGGGGGTCCGGGCCCCTGGCCCCCCGCCCCCTTGGTGCGCCCATGTAATAATTCAAAATAAGTAAAAAAAACTAGAAAAAAAGTTTAAAAAAAACAAAATAAACAAAAACATATCCTACTTTTTTGAAGAAAACATGGTCCCTTTTATTTCAGATTTTCTCGCTTTAGTTTAATATTTTTAAGAAAAACGCATTTTTCCTATATGCACAAAGGATCTGTTCTTAAAACTGATTAATTTTTGAGACTAAAGCTCTTGTCGTTTTTGTGAAATTTACGTTTTTGTTAACATTACGGCTTATGGGAAATCGGTTTGTTTGTCCTATGGAAGACATCTTGGATTTGATCATATGTTTTGTTAGACAGCCCTATAAAGTTAAGAGTGGTTTATAAATGCCATAAAGCACTCTTCATGGTGTGGACAATAAATCTGCACATTTAGTTTTAGAGAAACTACAATTTTAATCCACAATTTGATAAATTTTCACCCAATCAACTAGTTTTTAGAAAAAAATTATAGACATAACCCGAAACTATTGACAATTGTCAAATAATGTAATACCATATCGGAGTCTGTTCCAAAACCAGCAAAACTAACGCATGTGCAGTAACCGAAATCCTGTCTACCCGAGAAAGGAACATTAAGAATTAAATAGGGGTCCTGGCTTCAAGTATCGCGTGTGAGAATGCATGGATATGCCCCATATTTACGATCTAACGAATTTGATTATAGGTATACCTATCAATTTTGTACAAGGTGTCTCATTATATTTTTCCCACCCTTTTAATGATATAAAAGAAATTGTGTTCGAATTCGCGAAATTTTTATTTTTAAATTGCATCTTGACTTTATTTCTGATGCTCACCCTATTTGACAGGCGCTCAAATTTATAGTTTTTGTAAATTGGATGCTCCTTATATTATTTAATTAATAGATTAGGCTTGGAATATACTTTCCAAAAATACCCCATATGTCGCAGTTTTGATAGTTTCTGAAATATTACCGATAAATTTTTAAATGATAAAAAAATAATATTACCACTTTTCTGTTACTTTCAGTGTCCTTATTTCGAACTATGTTAGTCCCCATGTATAAACAGTAACAATGACAACTATTTTTAGCTCACACATATACTATACTATAGTATTTAGCTCACACATATACTATACTATAGTAGTGTGAGCTATGGTGATCCTAATTTTTTCGAGAAAAAAAAGTTGCTCCGATTTCAAATTTTTTTATATATCTTTGCGTTTCAGATGATTTTGAAACTTTTTTGTTGCGCCGTCTGTCTGTCTGTCTGTCTGTATGTCTGTCTGTCTGTCTGTCTGTCTGTCTGTCTGTATGTCTGTATGTCTGTATGTCTGTATGTCTGTATGTCTGTATGTCTGTATGTCTGTATGTCTGTATGTCTGTATGTCTGTATGTCTGTATGTCTGTATGTCTGTATGTCTGTATGTCTGTATGTCTGTATGTCTGTATGTCTGTATGTCTGTATGTCTGTATGTCTGTATGTCTGTATGTCTGTATGTCTGTATGTCTGTATGTCTGTCTGTAACGACCAACGCGCATAACACAAAAACCGCTTGGCCGATTTTCATGAAATTTGGTACCTAGGCTGGGTCTTGGGTCGAGATGGTCCCATTTAAAAATGACCATTTAAAAATGAACAAAATCCACCGAACACAAACCAAATAAAAGGGTGGGGGTAGATTTCAAAAATTAGAGTTTATGTGAAAATATGGCATGTGTGATATCAAACGAAAGGTAATTGAGTCTGCAGTTAAACAAAATACATTTTAATTTATTTAAAAAAAAGGGTGTGGGTATATTATAAAAATTAGAGTTTAAGTGAAAATATGGCGTGTGTGATATCAAACGAAAGGTAATTGAGTCCGGAGTTTAACAAAATACATTCTAGTTTTTGTTTTTGTTAAGGGTGGGGGTAGATTTCAAAAATTTGAGTTTAAGTCAAAACATGGCTTGTGTGGTATCAAACAAAAGGTAATTTAGTCTGGAGTTGAATAAAATATATTTTAGTTTTTAGTTATATTAGCTTACACGTACACTATAACTATAGTACCTAGTTTGAGCTTAGGGGCCCATATATTGGCAGAGCATTTTAATGACGCTCAAAATGACAACCGGTAACGACAACAAAGGTGTGTCATTTTCACTGTTGATACATGGGGACTAACATAATTTGGAATAAGGATATATATATCTCAGAAACTATGGCTCTAAACTACGGCATATCGGGTATTTTTGGAAAATATGTTCCAAGCCTAATCTATTAATTAAATAATATAAGGAGCATCCAATTTACAAAAACTATAAATTTGAGCGCGTCAAATATGCTCAGCATCAGGAATAAAGTCAAGATGCAATTTAAAAGTAAAAATTTCGCGAATTCGAACACAATGTCTTGTATATTCCTATATCAATTATTAATGGTCTAAAAGGGTGGGAAAAAATATAATGAGACACCCTGTACCTAACTGCGACTAGTAGATTAGGTACAAGTAGATTTAGCAGTTGGGTGTTTTTTTATATAAAATTCTTTGTATTATATTATACTTATAATTTGTAAAAGTTGCTTAATCATCATACAATAATAATTCTTGATAATATAGGTACCCAAAGTAAAGAATCGGAATTTCAAGACCTTGACGGGCTTGACACCAGCGTTTTATAGGTGGACAATTTAACTTAACAGCAATAGGTACGACTTAAAAGTTGAAGAGAAGGGAATTTTTTTAAAGGATACCGCGACTTATCGAACCCACGATACAACAACGCAAGACAACGTTTAATGTTTATTAATATAGTACGAAGTAGTACTGGGTGATAAGTGCGGGTAATTTGAATGATGTAATTCGGCCAAAAAATTAATATTGGTATTGAAAGGTTTAAAAATAAAATAAGGTAAGCAAGAATAAAATCATAACAAAAACATTTCATGTGAAAAAAAGCCAAATACGCAAAAATGGTATTCTATAAAAAGAATTAAGATAAAAGTAAAGCCAAGTTCTCCAATACAAATTTCAAAATGAAAGATTCTTACTAGCTTGGAAATGTTTTTTTAAACTTTGCTATTACAGCCTTTAACTACTTTATGTTTAATTTAGCACTATTCCTAATAGGTAGTCATTTGCAGCCGTAATAGCCAACTTTAGATAAACATTTCCAAGCTAGTAAGAATCTTTCGTTTTGACATTTGTATTGGGAAACTTGGCTTTACTTTTATCTCAATTCTTTTTACGGAATACCATTTTCACGTGCTTGACTTTTTTTTACATAAAAGGTTTTTGTTATGGTTTCACTGATTTTTAAAAGATTTGGATATTATTTATGTTTATAAGTGGTAAAATATGCGGAATATTGTAAAAAAAATTTGCAATGCCTTATTTGAAATTTTGAGGTTTTATCATAGTTCCTATCAGCCTTCCAAAGCTCAGCTCTCTAGCTTATCTGGAAGTGGGCAATGTTCCTTTTACATACTTTTACATTTATAGGGGAGAGAAGAAAATTAAAATTTTGGGGTTTTTAAATTTTTTAATTTACTTTTATCATATTTCCTATCAGTCTACCAAAGCTCAGCTCTCTAGCGTTTCTGGATGTGGGCAATTTTACTTTTACATAACTTTACATAGGGTGACCATATGGGTTTCGCGTAAAAGGAGGACATCAGAGACAAAAAAGCCGGATTTCCGATAAAAAAGCCTGACAAACCGGGTCATTTTAAAAAACCGTCCTTAAAAAATTTGATGACCAAAAAAAGTCTCTTGGGACAAAAGGTCTGAAAAATTGCAATCTAGAAAAAATCTAACTATGTAGGTACTAGAAAATTGAATAAAAATAAGTTGGTACCTTTTCGGGAGAAACTGCGCTAGACCAATGGTTTTTAGAAGAAAGAAATGGCACCACATGCAAAAATTAAAAAAGTTAAGCTCTAAAAGCACCAAAAAGTGCCGCTGTAGAAGACAGTTTCTGCAAAATTAAAAAGAAATACTGAAGAAGTGAAAAAAATTAAGCCGAAGGTGCAGGCAAAAATTTCGGAAAAATTTTACATTTTTCAGATTAAATCGCGCCTAAAATTTTTTTAAAGTGCGCCGGGGGCGAAAAAAATTACACCGCAATAAAATGAAGTATATTTCGCAAAAAATTTTTAGTTAAAACAAAAACAAATGATGCAGCAAGCGAAACTTAAAAAAAAAATTTTAATAATTTAAAAAATAAATGGCGCCAAAAATTTGGGGAAAAAGTGCAAAAGTTTTGGTTAGTTTCCAAAGTATAAGCGCCGGCGCCGCGTCGCAAATTTTTAAGTAACTTGAATAGTTCGTTCCTGAGTTTCCTGATAAATTATGCTCATTTCGTTTGGGAGAACTAATTTTAAGCTTGGAGCTCTAACCCCCCTAGCTTTCTTCCTCCTAAGGTATCTTGGATCGCCAAAAAGCCGGACGAAGAAAAGAGCCGGCCGGACATTTTCATTTTGCCCAAAAAGCCGGACTTGTCCGGCTTTATCCGGACGTATGGTCACCCTACTTTACATGTATAGGGAAAGGAAGTAAATTAGAATTTTGAGTTTTTTTTTATTTTTTCCAAGGGCTTGGTTATAATTTATATCAGTCTGAAAAATTTCAGCTTTGTAGCATGTCTGGAAGTACAGTAGAATTGGGATGATCTATATACCTATATATGAGTGAGTGGCAAATTCAAGGTTTTTTGAAATTTCGTTACTACTTTACTACTTCATGGAACTCCATGAAACTTGGAGGGGTTGTTAGCTCTATGAAGATCTACGACTGTGCAATGTTTGAGTTTCATAGCTCATTCCGAAATAGTATTTTAGATAGGTCAAATATGGGCTGAAATGTTTCAAGAAAAGATAATACGGCAGTTGCGCGAACTTAGCGGGGCACCACCGTGCCCCCAGATATATACTAAATAAAAATATAGGCTTGAGTATGAACTTCACTAAAACTGATATCATAACAAACACAGAGATATAAAGATTAGAATAAATCAAAAGAAAATATAGAACAAGTAGAGAAATAGTAGGACAACTTTCGAACTTCTGTATTTTCGATCTTCTGTATTTTCGATCTTTAGTCTTTCGATCTTTTATTTTTAGATCTTTTGTATTTTCGATCTTTTCTGTTTCGATCTTTTGTATTTCGATCTTCTGTATTTTCGATCTTTTGTAGTTTTGATCTTTTGTTTTTTGATCTTTTGTAGTTTCAATCTTTTGCCTTTTCGATCTTTTGTTTTTCAATCTTTTGTAATCGATCTTTTGTCTTTTGATATTTTGTCTTTCGATCTTTGTTCCGCCACTCAAATCCGAGTCCTGGACACTTACAAAATCAAACATTGATAAAGCCCAAAGCAGCCCAAAGCAGCGGCGTAGTGAGGGTTTCATGCGCCCGGGGCAAGGTTAAAGTTTGCCCCCCCCCCCCATATAAAATCTTACTTAATCAATGTAAGAGGCGCTTTTCGGCGCCCCCTGACTTTGGCGCCCGGGGCAGGTGCAGGTGCAGGGGCCTGCCCTCACCACGCCGCTGCCCAAAGATCACTGGAAAGACAAATGTTACATGTAAAGCTAAGAGATAAAGGAATTAATGGATAAGAAATAAAACAAAAGTAAGGGATGTCAGGGGAGAAGTAGCAATCCTGAAAAATTTTTAAATTTTCCCGAGAAGGAAGGCGACTTCCAAAAATGTCCACTTATTCATCTGAAAAAATACTCTGCCAATATATGGGCCCCTAAGCTCACACTAGGTACTATAGTTATAGTGTAGGTGTGAGCTAATATAACTAAAAACTAAAATATATTTTATTCAACTCCAGACTAAATTACCTTTTGTTTGATACCACACAAGCCATGTTTTGACTTAAACTCAAATTTTTGAAATCTACCCCCACCCTTTTATTTGGTTTGTGTTCGGTGGATTTTGTTCATTTTTAAATGGGACCATCTCGGCCGAAAACCCAGCCTAGGTACCAAATTTCATTAAAATCGGCCAAGCGGTTTTTGAGTTATGCGCGTTGGTCGTTACAGACAGACATACAGACAGACAGACAGACATACAGACAGACAGACAGACAGACAGACAGACGGCGCAACAAAAAAGTTTCAAAATCATCTGAAACACAAAGATATATAAAAAATTTTGAAATTGGAGCAACTCTTTTTTTCTCGAAAAAATTAGGATCACCATAGCTCACACTACTATAGTATAGTATATGTGTGAGCTAAAAATCTAATGATTAATATACACGAGGTATATTCTCAAAAGAATCTACTTTTTGTTATAGCTGGTCTTCTCCAAAGTTTCTTTTTTTATAACCGAAACATTATCCTCCTGCTTGCATGACTTGAACAATTTAGTCAGATTTGTTTGTCGAGCAGTCAACCGGAACAAAATTAAAATAATTGTTTAAATAAAATCATAGTTTAATGATTTTTTAAAGTTTTTTAAACCATTTGATAGTCATTTTTACTAATGAGGTATATCTAGATTAGGTTCCGAATTTATTAAATTTTTACAATAATTGTAAAATTAGTCTAATAAAACATATATATAAAACAGATTAAAAAAACAATATAAATATATCTATAGTTATATTTACTTTTTGGTAGTTTTGTTTGGCCTGAAACCTTGCCAAATGTGGTCAAAATTAGCATAAAACACAAATAAATTCACTATTAGATAAACATACAAATTTTAGACCGGTTATTATGCCACTTTTAGTGCATCGACCTCCATCGCGATTCATTAAATTAGCGATAACATTTACAAATTTTACTACAAATGATGATATAAGGAGTAAGTTTTGTTAAAGAATTGTTTACAAAATATTTTCAGACCCTAAAACCAGTATTTACTACTTAGTTTTTAATATTTATATAATTTGTTTTGGAATACCTTGCAACATTTTTTTCGTTGTAGCAATGACATTATAGGTATCCACACAAAACCTAAAAATAAATAAAAACATATAATATTTTGGTTAAAAATGGCAGCCATATTTACAGCTTCCGCTATATTAAACCGATCTTCAATTGTTTTGGTAATGTTATTGAAAAAGGATTCCAATATATCTTGCGCTTTTTACAATATTTAAATACTGAAACGTATTTAATGCGGTAATGGATCTACAAGTTTAAGTTATTTATATAGTATTTAGTTTTGAAAACTTTTGTACATATATTTTTTATCGATCATTATCTACTACAATTTAAGACTATTTTTAACCGGAGTCCTGTGACTGCATAGACTAGATTTCCAAAAAATTACATTTTGTTACAAAATTTTTATTTGGTTTTTAAATACTATGGTATTGCACGCTAGCATGAATCAAATCTTTGTAGGTATTTGACCTGTAAAGCCCGGTGCCCACCTTGGACTTTCTCGTGTGTGCCCACGCACGCGTCACATGACTGTCGTAACAGTTTATATTGAGATCATGTGACGCGTGAGCGGGCACCCACGAGAAAGTCGTAGGTGGAAATCAGGTATAAGTATTTAAAAAATACTCTGCCAATCTATGGGCACCTAAGCTCACAGTAGGTACTATAGTTACAGTGTACATGTGAGCTAATATAACTAAAAACTGAAATATATTTTATTTAACTCTAGACTCAATTACCTTTCGTTTGATACAAGTCATGTTTTGACTTGGACTTGAACTCTAATTTTTAAAATCTACCCCCACCGTTTTTAAAAAAACTAAAATGCATTTTGTTTAACTCCAGACTCAATTACCTTTCGATTGATATCACACACACCATATTTTCACTCAAACTCTAATATTTGAAATCATCTACCCCAACCCTTTTTTTTTTAAATAAACTAAAATTAATTTTGTTTAACTCCAGGCTTAATTACTTTTCGTTCGACATCACACACGCCATATTATCACATAAACTCTAATTTTTGAAATCTACCCCCACTCTTTTATTTGGCTTGCGTTCGGAGGATTTTGTTCATTTTGAAATGGACAGACAGACAGACAGACAGACAGACAGACAGACAGACAGACAGACAGACAGACAGACAGACAGACAGACAGACAGACAGACAGACAGACAGACAGACAGACAGACAGACAGACAGACAGACAGACAGACAGACAGACAGACAGACAGACAGACAGACAGACAGACAGACAGACAGACAGACAGACAGACAGACAGACAGACAGACAGACAGACAGACAGACAGACAGACAGACAGACAGACAGACAGACAGACAGACAGACAGACAGACAGACAGACAGACAGACAGACAGACAGACAGACAGACAGACAGACAGACAGACAGACAGACAGACAGACAGACAGACAGACAGACAGACAGACAGACAGACAGACAGACAGACAGACAGACAGACAGACAGACAGACAGACAGACAGACAGACAGACAGACAGACAGACAGACAGACAGACAGACAGACAGACAGACAGACAGACAGACAGACAGACAGACAGACAGACAGACAGACAGACAGACAGACAGACAGACAGACAGACAGACAGACAGACAGACAGACAGACAGACAGACAGACAGACAGACAGACAGACAGACAGACAGACAGACAGACAGACAGACAGACAGACAGACAGACAGACAGACAGACAGACAGACAGACAGACAGACAGACAGACAGACAGACAGACAGACAGACAGACAGACAGACAGACAGACAGACAGACAGACAGACAGACAGACAGACAGACAGACAGACAGACAGACAGACAGACAGACAGACAGACAGACAGACAGACAGACAGACAGACAGACAGACAGACAGACAGACAGACAGACAGACAGACAGACAGACAGACAGACAGACAGACAGACAGACAGACAGACAGACAGACAGACAGACAGACAGACAGACAGACAGACAGACAGACAGACAGACAGACAGACAGACAGACAGACAGACAGACAGACAGACAGACAGACAGACAGACAGACAGACAGACAGACAGACAGACAGACAGACAGACAGACAGACAGACAGACAGACAGACAGACAGACAGACAGACAGACAGACAGACAGACAGACAGACAGACAGACAGACAGACAGACAGACAGACAGACAGACAGACAGACAGACAGACGGCGCAACAAAAAAGTTTCAAAATCATCTGAAACGCAAATATATATAAAAAATTTTGAAATCGGAGAAAATTAGGATCACCATACTACATATAGTAGTAGTGTGAGCTAATACACTTAAGCCGGTCGGATTCAAGTCTATAGACTTAGTACTTAGACCCTGCTCCAAGTGCTAAGTTTTAAGACCTTAATAAATACTGCTGTAAGAATTTTTCGAGTATACCTAAACAAAAACTAAATCCTCCTCCTGGAATGGTATAGGGTAAAACTAATTTTATTAATATTACATGAATCGGGAGACACATAATCCACACACATACGTACTCTTCTTTCAGTTCATTCATAAAAAGGCAAGAGATAATATTTTGTAGGCGAAATACAATACTCTGACCAGGAAAATCAGGCCAAGTCGATGTTCGATTATATTTAGCACCAAAATTGTTCGGCCTTTAAAAAAATTTAATTCGTGAACATTACCTAAGAGAGAGTTAAACATTACATAATTTTAAATAATTCAGAGGATTTTCAGAAGGTTCACATTTTTATATTATTTGCTGATTGCAGTTTAGTAAATTTAAAAGTTTGTACGGGGTCTTTGCGTATACAGTGTGGACCTAAATAGATCGACCCCCCCTCCTTCTAACTTTTGAACAAAGAGAGGTAAAAGGTATTTTTAATGGGAATTTTTTTGAGGATATTTGAGCGTGACAGTTATGTCAAACTAACCAAATATAAAAAATTTGACATAACATCAAAATTTTTAAAATGGAAGGGGGGCATGTAATACCTCCTTCGAAAGTTATTTTCATTCTCTATATAACGCATTTAAAATTTTTTAAATCAGTTTAGTTTCCTAGGATGTTTATTTTGCTTCGCGGTCGAGTAAAAAAAGGCAATTTTTTTATCAAGCAAAAAAATAATTTAAATTGATTTATTTTATCATTAAGTTTTTAGGCTTCTAAGTTATGTCAGAACATAAAAATAAGTTAAAAAATTTAAATAGGAAAATGTGCTGTGTGATCATTTTTTTAAAACTTTTTTTGTTTATTTTAAATTTAATCATAAATACATGGATCCATGGCGGGTCTGATACCTTCCTAGGAAATTTTTTTACTTATTTTTGCCTACTAAAATCAGCAATACAGCAATTTGTACGTTTTTTTGTTAGACGAATGGTTTTCGAGTTTTGACGCTAAACATTTCGCTGCCATTTTAAATTTTGACCAATTTTTTTCAGGTCCACGGTTAGCACTTAATTAACATCCATAAATTGGGGTTATTTTTTAAGATCACGACAAAAAAACTAAGCATTTAAGGAAAATTGTTAAAAAACCTTTTCTAGAGAAAATAAAATGTTCTTTTAAACGACGTATTACAAAGTTGTGTTAAGGCTTTTATTGACACTTGAGGGGCGTCCGCATATTGAGGTTATTTTTTTTTAATTTTTTATTCTTCAATTTTCTTAAAAACTAAGCTTTCTAAAAAATCTTTTTTGACTCTGCTTACCTTTTGAGAAAATAAAACTGAATAATTTCGGTTTATTTTGCATACACTATGGAAAAACATAGGAAACGGGTGTACTGCTAACACTTCAAGGTTCGTATCTCAGCAAAGGTACTACCCAGAGAACTTAGTGATATCTCATTTCATAGGATATTAGTTGGCCTTCATTTTATAATATTACAGATTTTCTCAAAAATAAGCAGTTCGAAGTTAAAGGGCACTAAATAAAAAAAATTTGCGTCAACTCGAAAACCGTTCGTCTGACAAAAAACAGCCTTTTTAATTTTGTTGTTGTATTCACCTTTTACCTAAAACTTTTTTTTCTAAAATATACAGGAACAAAGTAATTTTAATAAAAACCTCTTTGTGGACACTAAATCCAAAATGGCAGGGGGAGCCGCACCACCCCCCTTCCCAAGGTCGAAAACCCAAATTTTCTTTTAAGACTCCAATGTGAACCATATATCGCTGCGTTGCTTTGATAGTGGCATAACTGGAAATGACAATCTCCAAGAAACGCTTTTTAAAAAAAATTGCACAGGCAAATATTTATGTATTTTTTTTCTTTAATTAAATCAATCAATAACTTACCCATGCTTGAAATAGACAATAAGGAAAATTTTGTGTTAAAAATATTTTATGAAAATGATAAGGGTCACGCAAAACAGAAAACGCAAAAACGCATTTTTTTTAGTTGTGCCGCTATCAAAGCAAAGCAGCAATATGTCAAAATTGCGACTACATACTACTACACCAAACTACACTACCTTTTGCAAGCTGAGGGTCTCTTTTTCGCTCCAATGGCTGGTTTAGTATGGTTGACTGACTAAATAAAGCGCATTCCATTTGTATATTTGTTTGATATACACAAACACATACCACTACTACTTTATTTAACAAAGTGGGCTAAAATGTGAACCTACCTAGTTGCTTTGTGGTGTGTATAGTTGTTGCATCGTCAATTTTGTCATTGTTTATTTATACCTTTTTTTCAGAAAATCTGAAAATGTGACGTTAAGAGGTAATTATATTAACAATAATTTCATACAGTGTACACAAATTTTATGTTTTCTTTTTTCAATTTTATCAATTTTAAGATATTGGTGATTTTTTTGGAAATTTACATAATAATGAGCGAACGAACTTCTTTTATTGTTTTTTTATAACATACAATAAATTTTGTTCCTAAAAAAATCTTAGTTTAAATATTACAAAAAATATTAATAGGATGACACAAAAAACAAAATAAAATTAAATACCTAAAATGCACCGGCGATTATTTGTTTATATTATCCAATTAGACAATTAAAAATGTTAGTTGTCAAATATTTTTAAAGCTAACTGCAATTAGGACCAAGCAAGGATACATCCTTGGACCAAGTCAAAATTTTTTTAAAACAAATAACATTTGTATAATAATGTTTTTGGGGATTTCCGACTGTTATATTGATATTGGTTAAATCAATGATTAAGTATAAAAATCAATTAATTTTTGTTATAATTAGCACCTTATTATAATAACAGGGTGGCCACTTGTTATAAGTTATAAGTTTTTGTAAATATCTCAGAAACTAAAGCTCTAAATCTAACCAGCTTGTAAGAGTGTCGAACACTATTGTACCTGAAAATTTTGTAAAAAACGGTTCAGTGGTTTAGGAGCTATCGTGTTACGGACAGAAATAATATATACAAATACACAGACAGACATCACGACGATATTGCTAGGATAGGTCAAAATATATCCACATAACACATTTTTGGCGTTATCTGAACAAAAAATTTTTCGTTGAAAATAAAGGAGAGTTTACACATGCATGGATTTGCTGGCGCCAATAAAAACTGGCGCGCCAGTAAGTTAAATTTGCAAGTGTAAACACCGACTTGCACACAAGTTATTTTTTTGCATGCATGTATCAAAAAAGTCTGCAGCTGACTGAATTTGCTGGCGCCAGTGGTGACGCATGCGCGCAGAAAAGGAAAACTTTCATGTGTAAACAAGTGCTTGCACGTCGGCTCGCCAGTTTTAAGTTCATTATTTTACATTATTTTTTATTTTCATTGTGTTTGAGCTTAAAAATTTTGTTTATTTTTGTTTTTATAGCTTAATATGGCTAAAAAAAGTGGTCAGCAGAACTGACCATACAGTTTCTTGAAGGCTATGAATGTTTTTCTTGTTTATGGGATGTACACAGTAGTTCGTATAAAAACAAAGATAGTCGAGATAATGCTTCCCAAAAAATTAGTAAAATAATGACTATTGAAGGCTTTGAAGTTGCAGAAGTAAAAGCAAAAATATGATCCATAAGAAACACATATGCTTTGGAATTGACAAAAATTAAAAAAAGCCAACGTTCCGGAGCCGGTGCAAATGAAGTATACACCCCAAAAGTACCATGGAAGAATATCAAAATGTTGCTTTGTCATTCGAAGATGGTTTTTATAGCTCGCAGGATCTTCTGCTGCAAGTTCTCCTAAAAGTTTTTCGGAAGCACCCAAAGTAGATCGACTAGCAATCCATGCTTTAACCGATGCAGATACGGCCTTTTCGTTGTTCCTTTTCCTGAATCTCTTTTATTTTTTTTTTCAATAAAAGTTTAGCGACTATTTTGCAGGCTTCCGAGAGTTCAGCCGACATATCGCGTATCGTGTACACTTTAAAAATGAAACTGGCGTGCCAGTCTTTTTAATTTTCGCACAATAGTGTAAACCTTTACTGGCGTGCCAATAGAACTGGCGCGAACACTGGCGCCACTAAATTCATGCATGTGTAAACCCACTATAATACCTTCTCTAGCCATTGCTACGCGGGTTAGAAAGGTAAACAACAGAATTAAAAAGTTATACATTTTTAATGCTTATATACTTGAAAAAGACGGAAAAACAGTGGCGGATCTAGGGGGGAGGGCACTAGGGGCACTTGCCCCCGCCGATAATTTTTTAAATATACAAAAAATTAGTAAAAAGTAAGGTTTTTGCTAATAAAAATTCAAAATAAATATTGTACTTTTTAGTTCTGAATAATTTTAAAAAATACTGCTTACAAAAATATATACCGTTTTTTACGAACATAGAATTTCACCTAAAATGCCCCCCCCCCCAGAAGCACCTCTGGATCCGCCCTTGCGGAAAACAACCGTCGAAACGCCGACAGAATAATTTGTGTTATAACCAAAAACTTCGTCGAAGCTTTAGTTTCCGGGATATTTACAAAAAACTGTTTTCAAGGCTAATATATCGGGTGGCGGAACAAAGATCGAAAGACAAAAGATCGCAAGACAAAAGATCGAATACAAAAGATCGAAAAACAAAAGATCGAAAAGGCAAAAGATCGAAAATACGAAAGATCGAAAAATAAAAGATCGAAAGACAAAAGATCGAAAATACAGAATATCGAAAAACAAAAGATCGAAAGGGCAAAAGATCAAAAATACAAAAGATCGAAAAACAAAAGATCGAAAAACAAAAGATTGAAAATACAGAAGAACGAAAGTTCAAAAGATCGAAAGACAAAAGATCGAAAAACAAAATATCAGAAGACAAAAGATCGGAAAGAAATCGCAAGTAAATAAGATCGAAATATACCAAATGACATGTTTGCTTAGGTATATTCACATAAACAGATTAAGCAAGGTCAGGTAAGGTAAAATTACCTAACCGTTAAATAAACCAATGGCTTGTCATCTTAACACAAATCTTATAGTTCGCTAAAGGGGAACATTTCAGGAAAGTTTTTTTTTGAAAATATATGTAAGAAAGAGGCCCCATAGTCGAACCGGTTCGGTTCGGTTTAGTTTAGTTACACACCCTCTAGGACCCCGGAAAAGAAATTAGGACAGTTTTTTTTTAACTATGTAATAGCGATATTTTAAAACGCGCTATTTTCGATCTTTTGTTCTTCAATCTTTTGTTCTTTGATCTTTTGTTTTTCGATGTTTTGTACTTTCGATCTTTTGTTTTTCGATCTTTTGTGGTTTCGATCTTTTGTCTTTTCGACCTTTTGTATTTCGATCTTTTGTTTTTCGATCATTTGTATTCGATCTTTTGTCTTTCGATCTTTGTTCCGCCACCCTAATATATCATGACTTCACTTAAAGTGTGCTAAGAGGCTAACTAGGAAGTTATCAGATCCATCATGGGTCCATTTATTTTGGTACATATTTAAAATAAAATATAATTTTCAAATTGTCATAATTTTTTTAAAGAATAAATAATAAAAAAGAAAATTGTGATTTTTCGAGTGAGACAATTTTGATTGAAAACATAAAACATATCACACTCGTTACATTGGCATTACTCATAAGTATTTCCACGCACATTTGTTGGGATTTCGATTATACGTCTATTACTTTCGCTGATTTAATAACATTCATCGAACGTATGTTCAATTATTTAGTACCGGATTTCTTTGCTCCACTTACAGTGGCGACGCTAGAGGGGAAACACGTGGCCCCTCCGAAAAACCGTACTGGGTGGGCCAAAAAAAACCGGTCAATTTTTTTTATTATAACTTTTAAACTATACAATCGATTTTAATGGGACAAACTGCACTTGGTAGATAATTAATCATGGTTTTGACTAAATATTTTCTTTTATCCGACATCTCAAAATCCAAGATGGCGGACGAAATTAAAATATACCCTTCAAAAATGCTCGTTTATTCTTGTTTTGCGAACATGTTTTAATTATTTTTTTAAATTAGTAAAAAACCTGGATTCTTGCCACAAGTTACGAATCAGAAAAATCGGTTCAGTGGTTTAAAAAAATATATTTTTGTTTCTACCATTGTTTTGCAAATTATACGATTGCCTTGCCTTACTTACCTTACTACTGAACCGATTTGAATGAAACAGAAAACATTCTGGTAAGAATTGATTGCTTGTTAAAGATCATGATAAAAGTTTATCGTTATCTTAAAATTTAAGATGGTGGACAGCATCATACTTTATTCCTTAAAATGGCGTGTTTATTCTCATTTTCCCAAAATGTTTTAGGTTTTTTTTAATTTATGGAAAAGCACTACTTTGCCCCTACACAACGAGGTACAATTTAGTAAAATCGGTGTGATGGTTCTTAAAAAAATCTATTTTGTTTCAACCATTGTTTTACAGAATATACGATTGCATTGTCAATCCTGTCTGCATGCAGTTCGTTATAAATTCGTTATTACTAAACCGATTTTAGTGAAATAAAAAACAATCATGATGAAAATTGATTGCTCTTTAAAGATTATAATAAAAATTTGTCACCATCTTAGAATTTAAGATGTTGGGCACAATCATACTTCATGCAATACAATCGTATAATTTGTAAAACAATGATTAAAACAAAATCAAATTTTGTGAGAACCATTTCACGGTATTTATTACTTTGTACCTTGTTAAACAGCAGAAAAGTAGTACTTTTCTTTAAATTAAAAAAAGTAAAACATATTCGGAAAATAAGAATAAACTTGCCTCTTTGAGGGATCCAGTATGATTCTGTCCGACATGTTGACTTTTAAGATGGCAGCAAATTTTGATTATAATCTTTAAAGAACAATCAATTCCCATTATGATTTTTTGTATTTCACTAAGATCGATTCAGTAATAATGAGTTTAAAAGAAAATGAACGCAGACAAGATTGGCAATGCTATAGTATAATCTGTAAAACAATGGCTTTAACAAAAATAGATGTTTTGAGAACCACCACACCAATTTTACTAATTTGTACCTCGTTGTGCGGGGGAAAAGTAGCGCTTTTCTGTAAATCACTAAAACATTTTCAGAAAATAAGAATAAACACGCCATTTTGAAGAATCAAGTATGATTCTGCTCTTAAATTTTAAGATGGCGATAAATTTTGATCATTATCTTTAAAGAGTAATCAATTCTCACTAGGATGTTTTTTCTTTTATCAAAATCGATACAGTAGTAATGAATTTATAAGGAAATAAATGCAGATATGATTGGTAAGGCAATCGTATAATATTCAAAACAATGGTTAAAACAAAATTATTTTTTGTTAGAACCATCAAACCGATTTTGCTGATTCATACCTTGTTGTGCGTGGCGGCAGGAATGCAGCGTTTTTACTGATTTCAAAAATAAGTGCAGTTTGTCGCATTAAAGTGGTATAGTTCAAAAGTTATAATGAAAAAAAAAATGTCCGGTTTTTTTTGGCCCACCCGGTATATTTTTCTTACGAATGGCAAAACTTAGCGTTAATGTGCCTCCTCCAATTTTCTTCGTCCCCCCCCCCCAACAGAAAACCCTGGTGCCGCTATCTACCTTTGTTGGTAACAAAAGGTACAAGTACGCGTTAAGGTCACTAAATCACGAAGTTCCTTCTAATCTATTTTTGTAGGTATCAATGAGCACGGATCACCTTTGTTAGGTGATCCGTGCAATGAGTACGAGTACGGGTTAAGGTCACTAAATCATGAAGGTACTCCTAATCTACTTTTGTAGATAACAATAGGTACGAGTACGGGTGGGTAATCTCATGCTTTCAGACGTTGATACTTACGTCCAATTTGAGTTCACATATTAACAGTGGGAACAAAGAAATACAAGATCAGTTATATCACGGATCACCTTTTGTTAGGTGATCCGTGGTTATATTGCTTAGGCCAAGGCCAACACAAAAATAGAGGCCACGACCCTGAAAAAATCAGCTGTTCTCCGGGGGCTGAATTTTACATTGGGTCTTACGGGAGGTCAGACGTTTTTTTTATGATATTTTCTAAATGGCACTACAGATTTCCGCAAAATTTCAGTGAAATATTCTCAGACACCATCCCGATATTCCACCTTAGAGTAATAATATATATGTTATTACTCTGAGTATTCCACCAAAGTTTTGTAAGAAAGCAACATGATTAAAATGTTAAAATCTTCAAGATTTAGCATTCCTTATTTTGAATTCAAATTACCCGCCATGTACCACATGCCAACTGTTATATTTGACATTTATTTGACTTTTTCATCTGTGATTGTCACATTCGCTTCTGTTTTAAACTTAATTTTTGTGTGAGCTAATGAAGCGGCTCTGAAAAATTAAGGTTTACTATAGATTTTTAAAAAATTGTTCTGAAAGAATATAGGAAAAATCATCTCCAAACCGGCTTTATTTTAAAAAAATCATATATTCATGAACCGTCATTCCAACTTCAATATTTTAAAGACAATCAGCTGTGTCGTAACGTGACCCAAGGCCAACAAAAATATACAGGCCACGACCCTGAAAAAATCAGCTGTTCTCTGGGGGCTGACTTTTACACTGGGTCTTATGGGAGGTCAGACGTTTTTTTAGGATATTTTCATAATGGCACTACAGATTTCCGCGAGATTTCAGTGAAATATTCTCAGACACCATCCCGATATTCTGCCAAACTTTTGTAAGGATGCAAGATGATTAAAAAGTTGAAATGTTCAAGATTTAGCATTTTTTATTTTGAATTCAAATTACCCGCCATATACCGCATGCCAACTGTTATTTTTGACAGGTATTTGACTTTGTCATCTGTGTTTGTCACATTCGCTTCTGTTTTAAATTTAATTTTTGTGTGAGCCAAGGCCAACACAAAAATAGAGGCCACGACCCTGAAAAAATCAGCTGTTCTCCCGGGGCTGAATTTTACATTGGGTCTTATGGGAGGGCAGACGTTTTTTTATGATATTTTTAAAATGGCACTACAGATTTCCGCGAAATTTCAGCGAAATATTCTCAGACACCGTCCCGATATTCCACCAAAGTTTTGTAAGGAATCAACATGATTAAAAGGTTAAAATCTTCGAGATTTAGCATTCTTTATTTTGAATTCAAATTACCCGCCATGAACCAAATGCCAACTGTTATAATTGACATGTATTTGACTTTGTCATCTGTGATTGTCACATTCGCTTCTGCTTTAAACTTAATTTTTGTGTGAGCTAATGAAGCAGCTCTGAAAAATTAAGGATTACTATAGATTAAAAAAATTGTTCTAAAAGAATATAGTAAAAACAATCTCAAAACCGGGTTTATTTAAAAATAAATCAAATATTCATGAACCGTCATTCCAACTTTAATATTTTAATGACAATCAGCTGTGTCGTAACGTGACCATCAAAAAAAAATCAGCCCCGGATGTGACGTCAACAAAGTGGAGGATCGTGGCCCGTCCGTTTTGATAGCCCTGTGTGAGCTAATGAAGCGGCTCTGAAAAATTAAGGATTACTATACATTTAAAAAAAATTGTTCTGCAAGAATATAGTAAAAACATTCTCAAAACCGGCATAATATATAAAAAAAAATTAAATATTCATGAACCGTCATTCCAACTTCATAATTTTAAAGACAATCAGCTGTGTCATGATGTGACCATCAAAAAAAAATCAGCCCCGGATGTGACGTCAACAAAGTGGAGGATCGTGGCCCGTCCGTTTTGATAGCCCTGCGTGACCATCAAAAAAAATCAGCCCCGGATGTGACAAAAACTCACTGAACCGCGCCGCAAATCCTTTATCTATGGATGTGACGTCAACAAAGTGGAGGAACGTGGCCCGTCCGTTTTGATAGCCCTGCTTAGGCGAGTAAATACCATAGACATATAATACGAATGGATGAGCGTCATGCTCTAAAATTGATTTTATAGTGAGAAGGAGCTTGTGAGGGCAAAACACGGACAAAAACGCATTATATTGTATGGGAAAGACCTCTTTTTGAATTAATTTGAAGCTTTGAGTTAGAAAAACGACTTTATTAAAGTAAAGACGTTTTTGCAATTGCTCTAGAATCTAGAAAGGTAAAGTTTAAAACGAATTTTCATTTAAAAACATACTTTAACTTTAATTTAAACTAGTCTTTTTTAAAATTTAATAAATTATAACTAGGACATTCATTTTACAGGTCTGAAATGCCTACCTTGAGCCCTTTAGTTAGGTTACGACCTACAAGGTACTCACAAAACACCAAAAGGTCCTATAAATAATATACAGGGTGACCCAGAAAAATTTTGCACTATTGCAAACCTTTTTTTAAAAAATCTTATGAAGCTTGTAATGGTAGGTCAAATTACAAGAAAAAAATAGGTAGCAACAGATATTTTCGTACTGGTATATATAAAGGGTGTTCCGAGATAAGTATCCTCCATTGTTAACTTTGTTATTATTAAAGATAGAAAAAAGCTTAAATTAGCAAACTAGTAGAATTTTCGACGCTCATTAATATGGTCAAATCAAAAATTCAATCGAGCATTGCGTTTTTGAGTTTTTTTTTTAGTATATGTTTTTAACTGGAACACCCTGTATTTTATAATTTTTCTGATCTTAAAAAGCGACAAAAATTCTACTAGTATGCCAGATTAAATTTTTTTCAATCTTTCAACACCCACAATATGCCAGTACGAAAATATCTGTAGCTATCTATTTTTCCTTGTAGTTTGACCTACCATTACGAGCTTTATAAGATTTTTTAAAATAAAGTTTGCAAGAGTGCAAAATATTCTTGGGTCAGCCTGTACATTATTTATAGTACCTTTTGGTGTTTTGTGGGTACCTCAATAAAGGTCTCAAGGTAGGCATTTCAGTAAACTTAATGTCCTAGTTATATTTTATTAAATTAGAGAAAATACGAGTTTAAATTAAGTTTAAGTATGTTTTTATTGAAAATTCGTATTAAAGTTTACCCATCTAGATTCTAGAGCAATTGCCAAAACTTTATTATTTTCAATAAAGTCGTTTTTCTAACTAAAAACTTCAAATTAATTAAAAAAAGAGGTCTTTCCCATACAATATAATGCGTTTTTGCTGTGGTTTGCCCTCACTAGCCCCATCTCACTCTGGAATCAGTTCGCCAGCATTGTACTTATGCGACGTGCTCAGTCCATTCTTATTATAGTCTAAGAGCCCAGTAGGATTTTGGGCTTGAATTGCAAACCGATACTCATATATTTTAATCGATTCGTCATAAGACCATGTCCCAAAAAAAATGGAGATACCTGCGAAAATCCTGCATAAACAACCCGCCATCTTTGGTTAAAGATGGCGAAAATGAGTTTGAATCAAATGTACGTAACTTTTTTATTATGACATCGATTTTGCCCAAACAAATTGTGATTAGCTTCTACTATAATGGCCTCTCAAAATCACTATCAGTACTTTGTTTTTTATTTGTCTCTATACTATAAATTCTCTAAGATCCTCAAATACGCTATTTTTTTTTTAGGTTTTTTGATTTTTTCGAGAAAACTACTGGTTTTACAAAAAAACATAGAATATAGAAAATATGCAGATTGTTAAGATGTATTCATGGTGGGTCCAATATTTGCTGTAGATTAAGCGGTTCTCGAGTTACACTCAAAATTTTCATATTTTCACCAAAGTCATGAAAGTTACTAAAAACCTATACAGAACGAAAAAGGATATCAAGCTAAATAAGAAACGGCTATTAGTTTCAAACAGAAACTGATACTGAGGTAAATATGGCGGCTTAAACATGGCCAAAGCGTAATTTACAATTTTATTTTTGAGGGTAATTTTTTTATGTAAAACGAACCCCCACGGGGTTAAAATGTACCTCAGCTAAAAGACAATTTAATTATCTTTAAAAAAGGATGGTATACTTTTTGTCGTAAAGTTAATAGTTTTCCTGAAAAAAACAAAACATATGCGGCATACATAATTCGATGTTTTCGTTCCATAGAAGTACGACAATGGCATGGGTCCATTAAGGGAAAAAATAATTTATGCACAGATAAGCGAACCCGCAGTTACATATTTAACGTCAAAAATCTTACAAAAAACATATTTGATACTTTTCTGTTAAATTGACAGGTGGTCACGTGATTTTGATAACTTCTTAATGGTTTGAGCTAGAGACTTAATTCTTTTTTTGATTTGTAGACAAAATTATCCAATTTTTGACGACAAAACATATTTTTAAAATTTTGAATACGGTGCCGCCTGGCGCCCAAAATTTTATAACTAGTCGAATCCGCATTTCGATATTTTAACTGTTGCATAATTAAAATTTTATACTTTTCCAAATTAATTTTTTGAAATTTTTTGATAAAAATGTTGATATTGGTATTGATTCCCTTTGTTCTTGCGGTAGTATTTCTGAAGTGAAACTTTTATTTAAAACTGGTGTCACCCTCTACAATTCGTCAAGAAAAAAATATGCTTTATACGCTACTTTTCGTACTTCTTTTTATCCCTGATAGTCACTTTTCATCTCCATTTCAATTGACACTATTTCTAACTTCGTTATCCATGAATTTTTAACACTGAGATAATATACAGGGTGTCCCAGATAAAGTTCGATTTCGAAAACTGTGTAAGAAATACAATTTTGTTTAAAATGCTACAGATGTCTATAGGAGTTCAAAATATTTACAGGGGTTTTTGTAATGTCGAGCAATAAATAAATATATAATAATAAAGACAATTTTTAGTTTTTGCTTTTTTTACATTTATCCAAAGTTGTATTTCTTACATAAATCTCCATAAAATAAGTAGGTAAATGTATCTGGACTACATACTATATTTAATAGGCCTAAACTTTTTTTTTAGTTTTAGTACCTGCTTATCTACAGGTAAATATTTGCTTAATTTCACCTATAAAAGTAAATTCGTCGTATTTTCCCTGATACATGGATAAAACGAAACAGCCATCGATCATTTCGTTTACGGGTTACATCAGTTTAAAAGGTTTTTTTTTCATGTACCCACTCAGAGAGGCAAACACAAAAACTTATACTAACGCTGTTACCGGTATCATAATAATATACCGCTATTTCTATATGACGTTTTTTTGAACCCATTAAAAATTATTATAAAATAAGTCTTGTTAATATGTTTCGGTTTATTGAAAATCAAATCTAGTGTACCCTTTTCTACTGAATTTGCCGCCAACTTTTTGAGGGCTCTTTATTTTTACTGTTTGTTAAAATGACCGGGAATGCAGTCTTGCCCGAGGTCTTTCCTTTCCTGAGCTGGTTACTAAGATTAAAATCATTTGTTTTTTGTATTAGGGACTTATTGCAATAGTGCCAGGCACTAATTGTTCCGGGCACTATTCTGACAGATTCGCATTGAAAGCTGACAGTTGATCTTTTAAAATTGACATACCAAAGTCGAATTTATAAATCCAGTCGTTTATTTTCCATTAACAGTGGCGGCACTATTAATGTTGGCTCTTATAATACACAAAGGCCTAATTTTGAAAGAAGACAGCTGTTCTTTTAATGCGAAAATATCAGAATAGTGCCCGGCACAATTATTGCCTGGCTTTAATGCAATAGGTCCCTATTATTTCTGCTCTTCCTGGCACTAAAATTAGCCAAGAGAGTAAGAAGGAGATGCTACGAGAGTGAGCGAAAACAAGATATACACAGGGTGTCCCAAAACTCTGAGTCCACTCAAACATCTTCTGAACTATTGAAGATAACTGAACCATATTTTGCAGTAATCGTTAACATCAAGAGATCTATTTTATAAAGAGGCGGTTGTGCTGTCCCTGCAGTAGGCGGCGACAAAGGGGCGATCAACTTAAAAATTTTAATTAAAAATCCTTATCGATTGATACCTCGTTTTAAAGGTATTTGACAAATAAATACATATTTTGATATAGCCGTTAATTGTCTACACAATCAAATCTGTCAAAATCTATCGACTGTCAAAACTAATTTTTTCAGTTTTTGTCAAAATTTACAAGTTTGTTCTAAACAAAAACCCTATTGAGAGATATCTTGTTTGAAAGGTCTTTGAAAACCCATGTACGCCAACTGTCCCTTGCCTATAATAAAAAACGTGTCAAATTCTATCGACTGTCAAACTTATTCTTTTACCATTTTTTAAAAATTTTTAAATATAATTATACCCGCCATGCCCCATACGTGGGAATTTTTGACACATATTTTTATGTTGGTATTGCCATGTAGTTTAAGGTTTTGGTTGTTTGCCTCTGGTCAATTACAGCATACCCGGGAAAAACATGGAAAAGCACGGAAATATGGATAAAATTACTTATACAGTCTGTGTCTATGAAAGGTCAGTACAATAAAAGCCACCTACTTTAGTGCGACATTGCTCCGTTTTCGAAATACAGGGTGTTTTTTAGAAAATAAAAATCAAATAAATAGCTAAAATATAAATATAACTTTTTTCTTAATGTATTTTTTAAACTTTTTTGTTAATGTATGCATAAAATAAATCTCTCGATGTCATCGATCACTACCAAATATGGTTCAGTTATCTGCAATAGTTCAGCAGATATTTGGGTAGACCCGGATTTTTGGGACACCCTGTATATATTTTTACAAATTTAAAAACATGCCAGTGGTGATTAATTTTGATCGGACATTTTTGTCTACAAAGCAAAAAAAGAACCAATTCTCTAGCTCAAACCGTTAAGAAGTTGCCAAAATCACGTGACCTGTCAATTTAAGAGAAAAGTATCAAATATGATTTTTGTAAGATTTTTGACGCTGAGTTTAAATATGTAACTGGGATTCGCTTATCTGTGCATAAATTGTTTTTTCCCTTAATGGACCCATGCCATTGTCGTACTTCTATGGAACGAAAACATCGAATTATGTATGCCGCATATTTTTTGTGTTTTTTAGGAAACCTACTAACTTTACGACAAAAAGTGTGCTAGCCTTTTTTGAAGAAAATTAAATTGCCTTTTAGCGGGGGTACACTTTGCCCCCATAAAGGTTCGTTTTACATAAAAAAATTACCCTCAAAAATAAAATTGTAAATTACGCATCGGCCATTTTTAAGCCGCCATGTCTACCTCAGTATCAGTTTCTGTTTGAAACTAATAGCCGTTTCTTATTAAGCTTGACATCCTTTTTCGATCTGTATAGTTCTTTAGTAACTTTCATGACTTTGATGAAAATATGAAAATTTTGTACCTGGGGGTAGGTATAGACCAATTTATTGGTTTTTTAAGTGTAACTCGAGAACCACTTAATCTACAGCAAATATTAGACACACAATGAATACATCTTGACAATCAGCATATTTTTTATTTTTTATGTTTTTTTTGTAAATCCAGTAGTTTTCTTTAAAAAATCAAAAAAACCAAAAAAAAAATTGCGTATTTGAGGAACTTACAAAATTTATAGTATAGAGACAAATAAAAAACAAAGTACTGATAGTGATTTTGAGAGGCCATTATAGTAGAAGCTAATCACAATTTGTTTGGGTAAAATCGATGTCATAATAAAAAAGTTACGTACATTTGATTCAAACTCCTTTTCGCCATCTTTAAACAAAGATGGCGGGTTGTTTATGCAGGATTTTCGCAGATATCTACATTTTTTTTGGGACATGATCTTATGACGAATCGATTAAAATATATGAGTATCGGTTTGCAATTCAAGCCCAAACTCCTACTGGGCTCTTATACTATTATAGGTCTATGGTAAATACCCTGAAAACTAGCGGTCCTAAACTCCAGATCATAATTTCTGAGATAACTTTTTGACAATTATCAGCTGTTTACCATAACAAATAGCATAGGCCAACAAAAAAAAGTTGTAAAATGTTGTCTCAAAAATAATGATATGAAGTATGAAGTGTATACTGTGCCACTAGCCATGATAGAGAGTTTAAGCCTGTATCAGGGCTATCAAAACGGACGGGCCACGATCCTCCACTTTGTTGACGTCACATCCGGGGCTGATTTTTTTTTGATGGCCACGTCACGACACAGCTGATTATCTTTAAAATATTGCAGAACAATTTTTTTTAAATGTATGGTTATCCTTAATATTTCAGAGCCGCTTCATTAGCTCACACTAAAATTAAATTTAAAACAGAAGCAAATGTGACAAACACAGATGACAAAGTCAAATACATGTCAAATATAACTGTTGGCATGCGGTAAAAAAGTTTGGTGGAATATGAGGATGGTGTCTGAGAATATTTCACTGAAATGTCGGGGAAATCTGTAGTGCTATTTTGAAAATATCATAAAAAAACGTCTGACCTCCCATAAGACCCAATGTAAAGTCAGCCCCCGGAGAACAGCTGATTTTTTTAGAGTCGTGGCCTGTATTTTTTGTCGGCCTTGCCTGTATTTACATGGCTAAAATTTAATTATGAGAGTATGTAATTTATTTATTTTTTAGGATATAGTACTATGATTATTCAAGCACTCAAAAGACACATTTTGCTACTGCTGGTAACACTTTGTATAGCAAACTCTTTGCAAGGGAAGGCTACCATAGAGACCCCAAATGAAAAACATCAGGTTTTTATATGATATATACCTTAAAAATATAAATAAATATGTAGAAAGTACGGAAAGCAACTTGATCAGAAAAAAAATATTTTTTTTTAAGATTCTTAAGATTTACTGCTTATACAGGGTGTCCCATAACTTAGGGGCCATAGTGCAGCAGGTGATAGAGGAGGTTATTTCCGAGGAAAAAGTTTATGTAACATTGGGGTCAACACACATCTGTTTTTAAGATGTAAGTTAGAGGAGTGGGGGGAAAAAGAGTTTTACAAAAAAAAGAAAATCTGTCACAGCCAGCTGAATACTCAGCTAATTGTGACTCAAAAATTTGGAATTTATTTTTTTGATAAAATTACAAGTTAAGGAGATACAGGCTGTCAAAATAACCTTCAAAAATGTATAAAAAATTATAATTTTTGCTTAATTATTCTTTTAAAAAATATCAATAATATTTTATAATTATGTCTCGCTAGAGACTTGTTTTTATTAACAAAAAATATAAAAAAAAACCATTGCGTTTATAAAAGTTTATAGCAAAAAAATAGTTGTCTTTAAAAAATTGGCAGACTATTTTTTTCAAAATAATTTTTATTTCAATTTATTGCTCTTGTTCTAACAACATTACCCAATTTCATATTTTTACTGCGTTTTTTAAAAAAGTTATTATCAAAAAAGTTTGAAAAATTGCCAACTTTGATGCTCTGTATCCCGACAAAGAAGACATAACCTTCTCTATCAGTTGTTCGCCTATGGCTCCTAAGTTATGGGACACCCTGTATTATAGGAAGTTTTAAAAAACACCGTGTACATTGTATAGATGTACCTTTTTTATCAAAATTACTTTTTTTATATAGAATCCAGTAAGCAGAATCAAACGAGGAAGAACTACTCCAAAACCAGGATTTTTTAAAACTTTATGGGCTGTAACATGGGAGGTAATAAATACAACATTTTATGTGAGGAACGGCTAAAAATTTGAAAAACCTTGCTACCTACATGTCGATTTAATTTTAAAAAGAGGACCCATATTAGGTATAGCTCGTTTCAGTGGTACTCAAAGCAGGGCAATTTTTTTTTAACTCCCTCAAAAACTCCATTACCAAATATAAAAATAGAATAAGCTAACAAAAGTCTTTAAAAAAATTTTACTAATTTTTATAAATATTGTCCGGCCAGAATTAAATGTGGCACAAAAGAGATGGCTTCAATTAGCGCTATCTTTCTCTGTCCAGTGGCGTGCTATAATTTCTTAATTCATCATTATTAGGTATTCATTTTATATTTTACTCCTCCTAAGCCTTTTTTTGCAAAAGAAATATATTTTTTTAACTTTTATACTTATTATATTATTATGGTACCTGGGTACCTACCTATTTCATTAGGAAGGTGCGTACGAATCTAAAAACCTAAAAAATTCCAATTCACTTTCTAAAAATTATATACTGCCGTCATAAGTTTTACCTTAGAATGTGAGCTATCAAATTTACTTACTGTGTTTTTGCTTATGACGGCAGTATATAATATAATAAGTAGGTATAAAAGTTTTGAAAAAATATTTATTTTTAAGAAAAATAAGGTAAGTATGGAGTTTTCCAGCAAAAAAAGGCTTAGGAGGTGTAAAATATAAAAATAATACCTAATAATGATAAATTAAAAAATCATAGCAAGCCATTGGAAAGAGAAAGATAGCGCTAATTAAAGCCATCTCTTCTGTGCCTCATTTATTCTGGCTGGACATTACAACATTTAAAGATTAAGAATCCAAATTTAGATAAGGGACTTAATAGGGATTAGGGACCTATTGCAATAAAGCCGGGCACAAATTGTGCCGGGCACTATATTGACAGTTTCGCATTAAAAACTGACAGTTGATCTTTCAAAATTGACATACCAAAATCGAATTTAGAAATCCAGTCGTTTATTTTCCATTAATAGTGGCGTCACTATTAATTCCGGCTCTTATAATACACAATGGCCTAATTTTAAAAGAAGACAGCTAGCTTATAATGAGAAACTGTCAATATAGTGCCCAGCACAATTTGTGCCTGGCTTTATTGCAATAATAGGTCCCTATTTATTGCAATAAAGCCAGGCAATAATAATTCTGGCACTATTCTGACAGTTTCGCAATGTAACAGCTGTCTTGTTTCAAAATTAGGCCTTTGTGTATTACAAGAGCCGGAATTAATAGTGCCGCCTTTATTAAAGGAAAATAAGCAACTGAATATACTGGGTGTTTCCTAATTGAATGTTAATATTTATGGGGGTGATTTTTAAGCCCATTTTAAGAAAAAAACTTCATATGAACATATGTCCTAAACGTCTTACCTTTTGAGATACAGGATGGTAAAGTTTTCAAAAATAAATCATTTATTAATAATATCTACAATACCAAGTGAAGTGTACTTTTTAAATCTGTATTCAATTATGAACAAATTTGATCTCTTGAATTTTTAGTCCGACGCACGGGTTTCATCTAAAAAAATAAAATCTACGTGTCTGCATGAGGATATTGTCATATTAACGATATTGTTATGATCATGCAGAGAAACGGTTTTTATTTTTTTTAGCGAAAACCGTGGATTGAAAAAAATCAAGTGATCAACTTTGGTTAGAAATGATTAGGGATTTCAAAAATAATTTTTATTTCAGGAAAAATCAGTGGCGTGCCATCAATGTCTGCCAAAATAGGCAGGTCAAATTACTTATGAACGCCACTGATTGAAATTTAAAAAAAAGTGATACATTAAAAAATGTCTCTTGATTCATAGTACATGTATAAATTCATATTCAATAGGGTATTTGACAAATTTTAGAAAAGAGTTTAGAATGATACATAGATCCCTAATTTGCTACGCAAAATTATTAAAATAGTATGTTTTATCATGCCTACATTCAAAATCAAGTTTTCTAATTTCCGATTTGAATTTGCCGCTAAAACGCTCATTTCTAGCATGGCGTTGCAATGACGTCACAGCGCACTAAACTCGCGGACAGATACACGGCATTCAAGTGTTGATTTGTTTTTGGTCTGTGTTTTTACTGTTTTTTATGTAAAAAAATTTCCTATAAGTGGTGTGTAGTATCTCAGTATTCGAATACTAGCATAAAACCACCTGTAAAACTATTTATTCATGTGCCTACAGCAGTAAAATAACGGAAAAAGTGGCTAGAACTTGCTCGAAGAGACCCAAGGGCCTTATCTAATACATCTGCACTTTACATTTGTGAAGATCACTTTGATGTGAGTATAACTAAATTGTTTCTATTAATTTTTCTCACGTTGTCTATAATATATATATAACTATTTCGTAAATGACGATGAAATTTTTTAGGTTATGTTTATAACAAGGGGTGAACAACTATAATAGGCAGAAAGGTGTACAAATTTTTAGGCGGTGCTAGGCAGTTATTAAGCAGGACTAGAGTCCCTGTATGTTGACATATTTGGATATATTATATATATATCCAAATATGTCAACATACAGGGACTCTAGGCAGGACTAGGGAGTACCTCTAAATGCAGGATTAGGCAGTGGACATGCAGGCTAAATGTAGGACTGAGCAGTACATATGCAAGACTAGGCAGTGCATATTTGTTGTGAAGGGTCATAAGAATTCTTGAAAACAAAATGTATTTAGAAAATTTTGTTTTGAAAAAGCAATTTTTGATTGTTTCTTAATGCTTAAAATAATAATGATTGGGTATTTAATTGAATCTATTGTAAGTGGCATATTAAACAAAAACGCAAAACATATAACCTAACCTCAAAATCTAAATGAGTAAAAGTAGGCGAAGAATATCGTAAAAAAACTTTCATTTATATGCAAAACAACTCATCGAATACTTACCTCAACATTTTAACGTTTCTAAATTCCGCAGTACAAAAATTACTGTTGTTGGCAAAGAAGCCTGCCACCATAAAGGAATTCAGCATTGGCAAGTTGGAGCTATCGGCTTTGGAGAATCCGTTTTCCATTGAAAATGTTTTTTATAAGCAAAACACAAAATAAAATCTAATTTAGGACGATAATTCGCACTTTAAACTAAAGCAAACATTACCATCCATAAGAAAATAACACAGAAAATAAGTTCGTTCGAGGCGTTTACTGTTTTGTGACGTCACTCGCAGCTGATTGGTAGACCGCCTGTTTTGAATCACTTGGTGAATTGTTTGAATTCAATAAATTTATTTAATTAAAAGAACTATGAATTTGAGAAAAAATTAAACAAAAAAGTTTGTTTTTAGCATTCCCAAGACCTAAAGAGATATCTAAAAATAAATATATATTTATTTTTTACTGCTGTCAAACACCCTATTAGGAAATACCCTGTATAAATTCGACTTTGGTATTTTGAAAGATCAACTGTCAGTTTTCAATGGAAAACTGTTAGAATATAGCCTGACACGATAACTGTCTGGCTTTATTGTAAAAAGTCCCTAACGAGTTAAAATGTATTTATTTTTTTACAGCAAATAGCCGAAACTAAGGACACCTACAATAAAGTTAACGAAATGATCAACAACAATTTTTTACCAGATAATGCACCAGTAAGTAGCTAACTATTGCCTTCCTGATTATAATACAGTCGAACCTCTATAACTCGAACCTGAAGGGACAACCAAAACAGTTCGAGTTATGGAGAGTTCGAGTTATAGAAACTCGAGTTACATAGGTAAAAATACATGTAAAAAGTGCAGGGACCGCTTAAAAGGTTCGAGTTATAGAGGGGTTCGAGTTATAGAGGTTCGAGTTAGAGAGGTTCGACTGTATTCCAAATTTAAAAGGAAGTTTTACGCTCAGGACGTGGGCAATGTTACTTTTACATAACTTTGCATGTATAGGGGAGGGGAGTATATTAGAATTTTGCGGTTTTTTGATTTTTTCCAAGGGTTTGGGCATAATTTCTATCGGTCTGCTAAATATCAGCTTTGTAGCAGGTCTGGAAGTACATTAGAATTTTGATAATCTATACATGAGTGAGTACACGGTCAAAAAAAATGTCTTAGATCAAAGCAAATTGCTTTAAAGTAAAATAATTTGTGCTTTCCTATTCACCAAGAGAATATTTTCTTGATATTGAAATTGTTTTATTATAAATTGGAAGTGAATTCTTTTAAGGCACCGTTTTCTCTGGAAGCAAAATATTACTTATATGAAGACAACTTGTTTTGTTACAAAATGCAGTATACTGAACAACATAATTAAAGAAGAAAAATAAAGTCTCATTTCAAGATTAAACGCTGCGTTGAACTAAAAAGAAATATTTTAATTCAAAACAATTTATTCAAGAAAAAAACGTTTTTGCATTGTAGACAAAATTTTTTACCGTGTACTGAGTGGTACTTTCGACGTTTTTTTGAAATTTCGTAACTACTTTACTACTTAAGTCCATAAAACTTGGAGGGGTTGTTAACTCTATGAAGATCTACGACTGTGCAAAGTTTGAGTTTCTTAGCTCATTCCGAAGTAAAGTATTAGATAGGTCAAATGTGGGCTGAAATGTTTCAAGCAAATGTTTGAGCAGTGCAAAGTAAGCCAGTAAAAAAAAGAGCAATTAAGCACCTTAATAAACAGAACAAAACTATAAACTTTAATAACATCTTTTAACTTTAAATCAAATAAAACACCTGTACCTACTTTCTTTTAGGTAACAGTACCAACCACCCCCAGTTCGGACCCCAACATTAGTACAACAACAGAACCTTACAAAATATCTAGAAAGGAATTCAATAGGATTATTCAGCGAAATTTAAGAGGAATACAAAAATTATTTAATATTGAACTTGCGCAAGCTCTTAAGGTATGCCAGTACCTATAATAAATGTCTCTAGACAACAGTGGCGGCTGGTGACGTTATAAATGGCGGGGCAGATATTTATATTGCATGGAAAAGAAGATAACAACCTAAACAATTTTATTTTAGCATTTTACAAACAAGCAGCTACTTGGTGTAGTTTTTAGTTTATTTGTTTATAGATAAAGTCTATTCGCCCTTCTTTTACATGCGCAAAGTGCTCGGATTGGCAACAATTTCAGACTCATCATGGCCCTATAGAGCAACATCAAAAATCCCACAGAATTTTAAACAGTCTATTAACCTACTAAGTATATGTATAGGTGTATTTTTGCCTACAGGCACTGTTCAATTGGCACCTAATATCAGTCTTGCCTAGCATAGAAAATTATATGTGGTTATTTAAATAAGTAGCACTTACGTTGTGTTTTTTTAACTTTTCACTAAAGTGTTTGATATAACACATTCCCTTTGCCACCCACGCAGGATCACTTCGTGGATTGTTAATAATAAAAACAAGCAAAAAAAGCATTTCGTTTTTCGCAACCGCACAACCAGTTTTAAGCATCATATAATTTTTTATTATAAGTTTATTTGGAACACTGCATTACTTACACTAAAATTTTGGTTAATTTTTAGGTCTGGTCTATGCGACCCTAAAAATTTTATTTGTAATCGAAGTTCATATGTCAACGTATTTAAATGGAGATATTGTTTGTCCATTGTCTAGTTCTAACTCACTGGATTCGTTTCCAATACATAAGTACTGTGTCTTGTCCACGTTCACTGGCAGTCCTCACTTTTGGTATTCTTCCGTAAACTTTCTCATCATATACTCCATGTCTTCTTTATCATTAGCTACAATTACTTGGTCGTCAGCAAACTGTAGTGTGTATATAGTAAATCGGTCGTTGTATTCCCATGCCGTGCACTTTACGTTTCCAGTTTTTTAGAGCCACTGCGATATATATTTTAAAAAGAGTTGGAGAGATACAACATCCCTGTCTTAAGCCTTTTGTTACCAGGAATTCTTTTGAAAGTCGTTTCGATGCTTTTTGTAGGTCCACAAAGGTAACATGAGTCTCTATATTTCTGGCGCTTCTTTTCTCAATTACTTGTTTAAGACAAAAAACATTATCACTACAAGATCTGCCTGCACGAAACCCACTTTGTTCTTCTTCTTCTTGTTCATGAAAATCATTCTCTATTAGATCTCTAAGAATCCTACCGTACAATCTACTTAGAGTGCTGGTGACTGAAATTCCTCTGTAATTGTTACAATCCAGCTTGTTTCCTTTTTTATGTATTGAGGATATGAATGCAATTTTCCAATCATTAGGTACTGGATGTCCGTTTATGCATTGATTGATAATATATGTAAGATTTTCGAGTAGTTTCTCTGATCCATATTTGAGCATTTCAGCATATATTCCCCCAGGTCCGCTAGCTTTTCCGGATTTTTTATACTATTCTTTATCATTTCTTTTTCGATGATTACTTCCTCTCCATGTACTTCTATGTCTCTCCTCGGAGAGGCTGTTAGATATTCGGGTCTCGTCTCCTGCAGCAGTCCCTTGTAGTGTTCTGTCCATTGTTCTGGTTTGATGATCTGGATGTTTACTTTTTCTTTTGTTGGGTTTTTTACTGTAGAAATGAATTTCCATACTTCAGAGCTCTGCCTACCTCCTACGTGTCTATTTATATCGTGGCACTTGCGCTCAAACATTTCATTTTTTTCTGTGCGTATCAAACTTCTTAGCTGTCTTCTGGTTTCCCTGTATATTTCTAGGTAGTAGTACTGAGCCATTTCAAGTATGTGCGTTTTTTCTCTTTGACCATTTCCTGTATTTTCTCCGTCCACCTCCGTCCTGTTATTTCTATTATCTTGGTATCCAACAGCTTCGTTGCTTGCTTCCTTCAAGCTTTTTATTATGTTTGTATATATCTCTTCAAATGAGTGATTTGTGTTAATTAATTTTTGATCTAATCGGTTCTAATACAATATTTGAGTACTTTCGATTTCTAGACTTCTAAAGTTGTATTTTTGATTGTCTTCGATGCACTCTAGGTTTTCATTTTCTCTAACGCTTTCGTCCTTATTTGTTTTTCTTAAAGGGAATAATATTTTTGCTTTTACCAGATGGTGGTCAGATCCACAGGTAACACCACGAAGTGCTCGCACATCATACCACTTTAATTGCGAGTGTTGTCCACCTATAGCATAATCAATGATTGATTTAAGATTTCTTGTTTGCTGAATCCAGGTATATCGATGAATATCCTTATGTTTAAAAAAACCATTATTTATTTTTAGGTTGTGGGTTTCACACAATTATTATTTGTTACTTCCTCTCCAAATGGTCCTATCACTTTGCTCTGGGTTTGTCTACCAGTTCGGCTATTAAAATCGCCAAGCATAATTATTTCTCTGGTATTACCGATTTTGGTGATAGTCTCATCCAGTTGGTCAAAGAACATTTGTTTTGTAGCTACTCTTTCGTCATCTGATGGTGCATAGACTGCTATTATGCTTATATTATGTCCAAGCATCTTCATGTTCACTCGAAGTATGTTTTCACTAATGCAATCGTAGTCTGTAATTTTATTCTCTAGATTTTTCTTTATTAACAAGGATATCCCTCTCGCTGCTCTGCTTTCTTTTGGGACTCCAGTGAATAAATGGACAAAATTGCCGACACTATTCGTACCTGTTCCTTTCTTTTTTGTCTCTGTGAGTGCAATAATATCGAGGCTTTTGGTAATTGCTTTGTTTTACAAGTATTAGAGAACCAGTCTAATGCCTCAACCCCCTACTTGGAGGGCCAGGATTTTTAATCAAGGTTTTTCTCCTCTAGCCTTTGACGAGCCAACGCCATACTGTAAGGCAACAGCTGTGGTCTTTTATACTATCCCTAAAGAAAAGGGTTGCCACCTACGCTATGATCACCGTACCGAGGTCCATTCTCTCCGCCTTTCATATCGATGTGGTCTTCTCCCGTAACCCTGGGAAAGGGACCCTATACAGGTGCTAACTCTCCGGGTCGGAGAGTACCTGGAATCTACGAGGGCAGGGGTCGATTCATTTCCCCTGATAGACATCTGACGAGGTCTACCCGTACCCGTTTAAACCTGCCAAAAAAGCACTAGAATATTTTATGTGAAAAATCAGCATTTTTAAAGTTGGATCAGGATCAGATTTTCATTTCATACAGTTTTAGGACTTTTATTATTTTGGCCACCACTGTAATTTATGGACCATTTTTTCTGTCTTATTTTTAGCAATCCAATAAGAACTATGCAGAATTCAACAAGAATGCATCAAAGGAAATATCCAAATTTTTGTAGAACAGCAATATGAGTACTTACCAAGGGGTGATCAGCTTTGAATAGTCAGGGACTTTTTAAATTGCCGCGCTCGCAAATAAAAAGTATTCCTATTTGATATTAAAAAAACCAGTTTGAATAAAAATAGAAAAATAATGAACCTTACCTCTGTCTGTATGCATACATATTGAAAAAACTATTCTTTCTGAAGTCTTTAAATGATAAGGATTGTCAAACAAAATATACACCAGCAATTTAAAGAGTCCCTGACTGTACACCATCCTAACAGGACTTTGAAATAAATTATTGGTCCTGTAGTGTATTGTAGCATCCTGTGTAGTCCTTTAGTTTTAGTTTTAAAACCTCTTAAAATCTAGCTGTGATTGTTGTATTAGTTGTCAATTTGTATATATTTTCAATTGTAATATATTTTTTATAGATTTTTTATGTAATGTTGTGCTTTGCTTTTTCTGATTTTAGAGTAATTAATAATATTTTATTACCTAAGGGTCCATCTCACCGACTTTTTTTTCGTTACTTAGCTTAAATCGTTCCTTAATATAATCATAACATGACGTAATAAGGAACAGGCTAACTAACGAAAAAAAGAGTCGGTGCGATGGGCTATAAGGGTCTCATCCACAGTTTCTCATCTTACCATTCTCTTCTATTTCCATCTTTATCCTAATAGAAAAAGATGGAAATATAAATTGTATTTTTTCTATTAAAGAACAAGAGAAATAGCAGTGAGAGTGAGTGGCAAGAAGTGAAACTGCAAACTGAACCTGGAACCACAGAAGAGTTATTCTGTGCTAGAACCATTGAACATATACTTAGATGTTATATATTCGATGCTGGAACTGATTTTTTATGACAACATTGTTAACAAAACTGTAGAATTCCTATAGTTTAAGTTCAACTGAAATGAACTGCAAATTGCCGACTCTGACTAAAGGCAAGCATAGTTTATAATTACTTTCTATAGTTGATATTGTATTAAAGTGACACCGCCTCATCAAAACCTTGATGGGCGGGAAGGGAGTAGAGGGGTACATACAGAGTGGCACGCACTTCCTTTAATTTTTTTATTGATATTGATACCCAAAATGAGGCACTGCACTAAGTAGTCATTAGCTTACTATTTTACTTGCTTTTTATTGCTTCACTTCTAAACGATTTCATTAGAAAGGTTGTAACGAACAAAGTATTGATTTAGCCGGGCTTTGACGTTTTCTATTCGTTGTTGTTTTGACTGTTTATGTCAAACAAATTATGACGGAGCTTTTTACAAAACAAATTACTGTTTTTGCAACTAAATCAATATTTGCGCACATTTTAATATAATTTTGGATCCTCTTTTATGTTTCGGATCTTTATTTAATAGGTAAGTACCTATTTCATCTCACCTTTAAAAGGTTTTAGTGTTTTATCCTTCGAACATTAAACCCCGAGCGGCACATTGCATGTACAAAGTGAAACATTAATTTTTTTAATAGCGAATTCTTTTTAGAAGTTAGTGGGCCACTCGTGGTCCACTGACACTGTTTGGGTGCTGTCAAAAAATTGCCCCAGTGCAGTTTCAAAAGAATACAAAATTGCACTAGTGCCAAAAAATGTGCACTGAGTGCAACACTGGGCTTGTCACGCAGCCCACGAGAAAGACCGGCCCGGGCGCGGAAATATCACGTGACCATAGGAGGGTCACAAAATAACGCCTCTCGGCCAGCTGTCATTATAAACCATGTGTTTTCAGTTTTAGAATATTTGTTTACGTCCAATTTTTTTTAATTCGGGCACGAATTTTATGTGAATTTTATCAAAGTTATTAAAATAACGCAGCCCACGAAAAAGACTGTAGTGGGCTGCGTTAAAATAATTAATGGGTAATGAGTAAATTATAACGAAAATACCTATAAGATAAACAATGCCGCGAACGTGTAATTAGTGTTGTTCCTTGTCGGTCCAACTATAAAACTGAAACCTAATATGTGTCAACTTTTAATTTGCCAGTGGATAAACAAGTGCATGAAATTTGGTTGCGAAAAATTTCTAATAATTTAAGTAATTTAAAACGTCCACAAGTTTGCATCAAACATTTTCCTAACGAGCAGGTTATTTGGTTTGATAAGTGTGTTTTAAAGAGCTAAAAAATTTTAAAAGACAAAACCCAAATTTACAGAAAATGCTGTACCTATGATTTTTGAAAATGTCCCGAAATAACTAAGTAGATAACCTGTATCTACTGTTTGATAAGCTGATGTCGAGAGACAAAAAATGGAAACTGCAATACAAGAAATCAAAAGTTTTATCAAATATTGACAACATTTCAAAATTTGAATGTTAACAATGTGTCCATTCCAAAAACAAACTGCCAAAAAAGCAAGAGTTTTATTTTTGGACTGCAATGATACACTTGAAGCGCTAATGCAGTTTATTGAAATGAAAGTTGCAAACGGGAAAGAAGTGGTAAAAGATACGATCTTGGATAAGATTGATTAAGTAATAGACATCCTTAGTGAAATTTTCGATAGTGAGAGTGAAAAATGTGTTCAAGTGTCATTTCTTATTGAACAATTAGATCTCTTTTAAAGGTAACCTGAGAATCGAAGATATGGTGGATACACTTTAATGTTGGCTTCATCTTTGTTTATCCAGTCATCCAGTGCATACACGTCAATTTACAATTCTAAGGTAATATGTCTTCCGCACCCTCGCAATATTAAAAAACTGATTTGTAAAATATTCTTAACAGATAGTAATCTACCTTGGAGTGTGAAATATTTAAAAAGTAAGATACAGCTTTTAAGGCCGCTTGACATGGTGCATGACAATAAAATTTGCTGGCAAATGCATGAAATGTTGCCCAGGTGCATGCGCAGTACAAATCCAGCTGATTGTTGCAGGCAATCCATTTTTATCGGTCCGGTGCCATTTTTTTGCATGCAAACTGTACTTGCATGCAAACTGGGGAATTTTTACCTAGATTCTGGGGAATCAATGCATGGCCATGCACAATGTCAAATGAAAAGAAGATTTTTTGCAGGCAACAATTTGACTGAAATTTTTTGCTTGCAAATATTTGCAGCGCGTCATGCACCATGTCAAGCGGCCTTTACAAGAACATGAGCTGGTAGTTAACTTACAGATTAAAGGCGCCCGTCCATGAAGCATACTATCCGCGCGGAATTAATTTCTTGGTGAAGATGCCAGTTTTCCCGCCTTTCCTGCAGCGGATTTTTTAAAATGCGCGGAAATTATGAATTTCTTTAACACATTTTCGTGAACAATTCTGGTGAAATTCGAGCTTGTTTATCTTTAATATAACAAATGTATCACAAAAGGTCAACATACTTTTCTTGATAAAAGTGAAATTTATTGAAAACATGACATATACCAAATGGCCGATTTACCAATTTTGGTCACAGCTGATTATTATTTTCGCCTCCGGTGACGTCATCGCGTTTTCCGCTATAGTTCGAACAGGTTGAACTTTTTTGAAAAAACGCTGTGTTTATGAGGTTATGTAGGTGACATAACCTCACTTCGATGTTTATTATTTTTTTGGAAAAAATCTAAATAACAAAAACCTTTTGGAAAATAAGAGTCTTTGGGGGAAGATAGGCTTAAAATCTTGTTAGTTTATAAATGTTTGTTTAGCTTCTTTTTGAGACTAAACACTTATTTTCACGTATGTGTTATTTTCAGTTTTTTTTATTGGAAATAAAAATATAACGACTAGTTAGGCCCTTTGCGCGGGGGCGGGTTTGAGCCCAAGCCTAATAGTATTAATGGTGGGGGGTAACCATAGGTCCGGCAAGTAGGCCCTTTTTGCCATCTAGGCCTAATATCTATAATATTAGGTATATGGGTAGATATCTGGAAAGTGACAGATTTGGAGCAAAAATTGTGGACATACATGAAAGCTACAAATAAAAAAAATCAATGAAAATATGACCAAAGTACCAAATAACATGTTGCCATGGAAAAACGTTCAAATTTTAAAATATTTTCTGTTTTTTTGACCATTTTTTAATTTTAGCAAATCAGGTTACTGATGCACTTCACCGGTAACTGATAACCACTAATAAACTTTACAAATGTTCGGATAAAATATAGAACTAACCTTTAATATTTGATTTCTTTTAAAAATAAGTATATTTTTTTATTTTTTCTTTCAAAATTAATAGCTTTTGCAGTACAGGTAACTGACAACTATAACAGGTATTATAAGAACAAACAAAATTATTTAAAAAAATGTTTTAATTTTAAAAAATGCTAAAATTTGTATATAAAAGTCACAAACGCATTTTTTTTATGAAAGGGGTGGGGAGTCGGGGTAAGCGGACATTTTTTCATTATTGTTGTATTGTCATCGGACCACTATATGTATACCAAATTTCATCCAAATCGGATAATGGGAAGTGTGTCAAAAACGCATTTTTCTATAGAAGGTGGTGGAGGTAGGAGTGGGAGGATATTTTTTTCAATGTTGTCTTGTCATCGGACCACTATATGTATACCAAATTTCATCCAAATCGGATAATGGGAAGGGTGTCAAAAACGCATTTTCTATGGAAGAGGGTGGGGGAAGGGGTGAGAGGATATTTCTTTCTTAATATTTTATTGTCATCGGATCACTATATGTATACCAAATTTCATCCAAATCGGATAACACAAAATCACTTGTTTCTTTTTAATAAATTATTGTGAAATGTTTTGAAAATTTTTCTTCAGATAACTCTAGCGAGAGTTTTTGTGGAGAAAAACTATTGTCAAAGCTTGAAAAAATTAGTTTAAGGGCATGTAAAGTTTTTTTAAATAATTTTATTAAAAAGCACAATGATTTAGTGTCTGCTAATAAATCTTTGAATAAGAACTCAGACAAAGAAAACTTAAAAAACTAAAAGCTTAGGTTTAATATGTCCAATTTTGAAAGACTTGTATAGATTTGAAGTAACTAACAATATTATGTACCTAATATATGTATCTGAAGATATTAGAGTGCAAATTTTGTATATTTATTTATTTTGTAGAATCAGTTCTTTTATCCATAATAAACACATACATCTACAAAATATTTTTTTCAATTTATGCCCATATGAGAACAAAAAATTTTTGTCAATTTATTTAAATTGTGTAAAAACACATAATAGGGACATTTTGGGTCGCGTATTTTACACTTTGTTACCGTTATTGTTATTACTGAGTCTGCGCATTAGCAGCTTCTCGCTCCTTTTTTGTTATGTACGGTAACGGCGCCCGGTACTTACGGTGGCCGGCCTTTAATGCTACCGCTATTTTTAAGGTTAGTTTTGTATTGTTTTGTTTAATGCAGTCGAATTTTTTACTATAATTCGGTAGTTTGGTTTATAAAAAGCCATAAATCTAATAAAAATAAATTAACAAATATAAATAAACAAAAAGTTGAAGGTGTGTGACACTACTAAATTAACGTTTTTGTTGTGTTATCTTAAGTGTTCCAAAATCTATCTTTTTTGCCCTGAATGTTGCCGTTATTCTTAGTAACAATAACGGTAACAGCTGTCAAATTTTCTGTTATTTTACCTGACCCAAAATGTCCTTAATGTTAGTCCACGGTTAGAAAAACGTTAAATGCAATGGACTGTATAAAATTTTAATTATTGATGGCGCGAACAAACATAAATATTGATATGAAATTACGAAATAATCAAAACGTCCATAGGAAAAATATTGGTGGCACACAACGGTAATCAGACAAATGCACTCACCACTTTTGCAGCCAAATTCTCCACTTCCAAGGGGCCCCTGATTGGATCTAATGATGTCACCACGTAGCTGAAGGGCTGAAGTTTCTAGTTCTATGCTTCAGTACACAAAAATCGAGCACTTTCAGGTGTAGATATTTGAAATAGTTGGAGAACGAAATTAACACGCCATTTTCTCTGGCGATTGACAAGGATCTCTCTGGTTGTTGGTGCGCATGTCCAAATACGCGGAATGCGCTTTGTCCTTCATACAGTTGTGTGTTTTTAAAAATATATATAAACAACCGCGAAATTTAGCGGGAGCTAACACTTAATATATTAAGCAATACAATAGTTCTGTTCCATCACAGTGGCGGATCCAGGGGGGGGCACTAGGGGCACTTGCCCCCCCCCCCCGAGAATTTTTTGAATATACAAAAAATTAGTAAAAAGTAATGTTTTTGCTATTAAAAAGCGCATGAAAGTGTCTATTGTTATATTCATCGAAATTACAACCACTGACTAATTCAATAAAATGCTGCTTAAAAAAATCGGTCTAGGACAACTGGGCGCCGCCAACTCGGCGCCGCCAACTGGGCGCCGCCAACTAGGCGCCGCCAACTGGGCGCCGGGCCAACTGGGCGCCGGGCCAACTCGGCGCCGCCAACTGGGCGCCGGCCAACTCGGCGCCGGACTAAAATTTTTTTTTTGATAAAATGTGTAGATGAAAAATAAAATATATTATTTATATAAAAACATCTTTAAAAAATCCTTTACGCAATATTTTTTACAAGCTTTTATTTACCTTCAGATGTTCTGTCTAACTAACTATCTATCAAATCTTGTGAAGCGTTTTTGACACACGTAGTGGTCCCATGACAATACAACATTAAGAAAAAAATATCCTCCCACCCTACCCCCACCCCTTCTATAGAAAAATGTGTTTTTGACACACTTCCCGTTATCCGATTTGGATAAAATTTGGTATACACATAGTGGTCCGATGATAATACAACAATAAAAAAAAATATCCTCCCACCCCTACCCCCACCCCCTTCTATAGAAAAATTTGTTTTTGACACACATCCCGTAATCCGATTTGGATGAAATTTGGTATACATATAGTGATCCGATGACAATACAATATTAAGAAAAAAATATCCTCCCACCTCTACCACCACCCCCTTTCATAGAAAAATGAGTTTTTGACACACTTCCCATTATCCGGTTTGGATGAAATTTGGTATTCACATAGTGGTCCGATGACAATACAACATTTAAAAAAAATATCCTCCCACCCTACCCCCACCCCTTCCATAGAAAATGCGTTTTTGACACCCTTCCCATTATTCGATTTGGATGAAATTTGGTATACATATAGTGGTCCGATGACAATACAACATTGAAAAAAAAATCCTGCCACTCCTACCCCCACCCTCATCTATTGAAAAATGCGTTTTTGACACCCTTCCCATTATCCGATTTGTATGAAATTTGGTATACATATAGTGATCCGATGACAATACAATAATAAGAAAAAATATCCTTCCACCTCTACCCCCACCCCCTTTCATAGAAAAATGAGTTTTTGACACACTTCCCATTATCCGATTTGGATGAAATTTGGTATTCACATAGTGGTCCGATGACAATACAACATTTAAAAAAAAATATCCTCTCACCCCTACCCCCCACCCCCTTTCATAGAAAATGCGTTTTTGACACCCTTCCCATTATCCGATTTGGATGAAATTTGATACACACGTAGTGGTCCCATGACAATACAACATTAAGAAAAAGATATCCTCCCACCCCTACCCCCACCCCCTTCCATAGAAAATGCGGTTTTGACACCCTTCCCATTATCCGATTTGGATGAAATTTGGTATACATATAGTGGTCCGATGACAATACAACATTGAAAAAAAAATCCTACCACTCCTACCCCCACCCTCATCTATGGAAAAATGCGTTTTTGACACACTTCCCATTATCCGATTTGGATGAAATTTGGTATACATATAGTGGTCCGATAACAATACAACAATAATGAAAAAATGTCCTCCCACCCCTACCCCCCACCCCCTTTCCATGAAAAATGCGTTTTTGACACACTTCACTTCAAATGACTTTTATAAAATTTGGTATATGCATAAAGGCCCGATGGCAATACAGCCCAAACAAAAAATATATTTCTAACTCTACCCCCACCCTCTCCTTCCCCCAATAGAAAAATGAGTTTCCAAATAACTCACGATCAGCGATTTCATTATAATCTAGAATAAACTCTATTTATTTACTTCTGCATTTTTCTGCTAGATTGATTCTTGCAAATAGTGATATTTAATTGATACGGATATCTTATCGTAATAACATCGTCAAAATTATATATATTTTTTTTAATGTTGTATTGTCATCGGACCACTATGTGAATACCAAATTTCATCCAAACCGGTTAATGGGAAGTGTGTCAAAAACTCATTTTTCTATGAAAGGGGGTGGGGGTAGAGGTGGGAGGATATCTTTTTATTAATATTGTATTGTCATCGGATCACTATATGTATACCAAATTTCATCCAAATCGGATTATGGGAAGTGTGTCAAAAACGCATTTTTCTATAGATGAGGGTGGGGGTAGGAGTGGTAGGATTTTTTTTTATTGTTGTATTGTCATCGGACCACTATGTGAATACCAAATTTCATCCAAATCGGATAATGGGAAGGGTGTCAAAAACGCATTTTCTATGGAAGGGGTGGTTGTAGAGGTGGGAGGATATTTTTTTTAATGTTGTATTGTCATCTGACCACTATGTGAATACCAAATTTCATCCAAATCCGATAATGGGAAGTGTGTCTAAAACTCATTTTTCTATGAAAGGGGGTGGGGGTAGAGGTGGGAGGATATTTTTTTCTTATAATGTATTGTCATTGGATCACTATATGTATACCAAATTTGATCCAAATCGGATAATGGGAAGTGTGTCAAAAACTCATTTTTTATGAAAGGGGGTGGGGGTAGAGGTGGGAGGATATTTTTTTATTAATATTGTATTGTCATCGGATCACTATATGTATACCAAATTTCATCCAAATCGGATTATGGGAAGTATGTCAAAAACGCATTTTTCTATAGATGAGGGTGGGGGTAGGAGTGGTAGGATTTTTTTTTATTGTTGTATTGTCATCGGATCACTATGTGAATACCAAATTTCATCCAAATCGGATAATGGGAAGGGTGTCAAAAACGTATTTTCTATGGAAGGGGTGGTGGTAGAGGCGGGATTATATTTTTTTTTAATGTTGTATTGTCATCAGACCACTATATGTATACCAAATTTCATCTAAATCGGATAACGGGATGTGTGTCAAAAACAAATTTTTCTATGGAAGGGGGTGGGGGTAGGGGTGGGAGGATATTTTTTTCTTATAGTTGTATTATCATCGGACCACTATATGTATACCAAATTTTATCCAAATCGGATAACGGGAAGTGTGTCAAAAACACATTTTTCTATAAAAGGGGCGGGGGTAGGGGTGGGAGGATATTTTTTCTTAGTGTTGTATTGTCATGGGACCACTACGTGTGTACCAAATTTCATCCAAATCGGATATTGGGAAGTGTGTCAAAAACGCGTCACAAGATTTGATAGATAGTTAGTTAGACATCTGAAGCTAAATATAAAAGCTTGTAAAAAATTACGTAAAGGATTTTTTAAAGATGTTATTATATAAAGAATATATTTTATTTTTCATCCACACATTTTATCAAAAAAAAAATTTTAGTCCGGCGCCGAGTTGGCCGGCGCCCAGTTGGCGGCGCCGAGTTGGCCCGGCGCCGAGTTGGCCCGGCGCCCAGTTGGCGGCGCCGAGTTGGCGGCGCCCAGTTGGCGGCGCCGAGTTGGCGGCGCCCAGTTGTCCCATTCCGTAAAAAAATATATACCTTTTTTACCAACAGAGAATGTCACCTAAAGTGCCCCCCCCCCGAGAAGCACCACTGGATCCGCCCTTGTTCCATCAAACAGTTCTACGGTCATAGAACCGTCCAAAAAATCCCAATGCGCGCGCAATGCAGTACAAGGAGTACGAGGACTGTTTTAAAACGGTTCGGGTTAGATGGAACGACCAAATAACTATCCAAAAACCGAATGCTGCTCGATTTACTTCAGGCACGTGATCATATGCGAGAGAGTTAAATTCAAAATCACGTGACTAAAAGAAAGGGTAGGTTTGGCGTCTGGCTTAAAGATAAATCGAAGGCAACGGATGAATTCGAGAGCACGAAATTAAATTTGCACACAGAAAGGATTACACAATTACATAGGATTATCATAATATATTTTTAATTTTAGTTCTTTAAAATGCAGATAAAATTACATCAATTTAATTTATACAGGGTGTAACTAAATAAGTGTAAAACATTTAAGGGGATGATTCCTCATCGAAAAAAGATAGGATCTCGGATCTTTCATATAAAGAAACTTTATTGGAGCATCCCTTGTTAAGATACCGCCCCTTAAAGGGGGTCATAACATTTATGACGATGTATCTCTGTAGTTGTTCGTGAAATAGTTTTTTGCTGCGAACTGGTTTATTTTGGGCAAAAATCCAAGAGACATTTTTTATTTACAATGAAACAGGCTATCGGAAATACATTTTTAAATGGAAAACAAATAATAAGACAAAAAATTACATCGGAAATAAATTTTAGGGGTTGCGTTTTCCACCCCTTACAACCATGGGGTAAACCAAATTCATTACCGGCTTTTTTGGTAGTAGAACATTTTATGTACCCCCTTTAAGGGGCTGTATCTTAACAAGGGATGCTCCAATGAAGTTTCTTTATATGAAAGATCCTATCTTTTTTTGACGCGGAATCATCCCCTTAAATGTTTTACACTTATTTAGTTACACCCTGTATTCACAAACTATAAATCACTACAGACTGCCTAATAAACTAAATATACCAAAAATTAACACGAACTTGCATTAGCACATATTTTTGGGCGAAACTTGTGAAAATATATTTATTTTTTCTAATATCACAAGTTTTATGTGAAATTTATATATTTATTTATTTGTATTTTCTAATTTGATTTTTATAAAATATTTGTGAAATTACCTACATATTATAGAAAGCCTTAATATTCACAAGGTTTTCGTGATACTTCTAAGAAGTTAGGAAAATCACATTTTGTAGCTTGTACTTTAGTAATGACCTTAATGTCGATGCCTTAAAGCGAATCCTATCCAATCACCTGCTAAACTAGTTTTTCTTTTTCTAAGCAAGCTACTCTATGGTCAGTATAGCTTTTTTTTTATGTGGTATACCTACACGATCCGCAGTCCCGTAGTAATAAAAATTAAGAGGCTCTTGCAAAAAAATCAACAGATGTTGCAAAAAATTTTTTTGGAAATTTCAAAAATATTTGTATATTTACCTGGCTTCCCCGGCATTTTGTCATGTGTTAAAATTGGTTGTAAAACTCAATTTATTTTGAAAAAAATTTTAATTTTTTGGGTTATTCACTGTTTTTTTTTAATGTTCTCAGACAAATGTAAGTTTAATGTAATTTTATGGTATATTATTATCTCAGGTGATGTAAACTAGAAATGTGTGTGTTTTACATACAATTTTTCTGCGCCTTCTAATGCGCCTGTGTGCAATTCTTGTCTTTCAGAGGAGTCCGAAACCAGTTTAGGTTGCTTGATGGAACGGAAAACTGACTGTCCCATAACAGTAAAACGTCGACCTGGAACGCAAACAGGATTTTTCGTACCGTTCTATAACCGTCCGACGCTTTGATGGAACGAACTTAATAAGAATCCCGGAACTCGTAGGACCACGTGACCGCCGACTTGCTTATAACGCGCCATGGCCGGTCTTTAACGTTGGCTGCGGCTTCAATGTTCTAAATCTCTGCTTGTCAGTGGCTCAAAAGAATAATAAAAAAATTGCACTAGTTTACCAAAAGATTACGAAAACTGCACTAGTGGCGCACCAGTGCTGCACTTTTTTCCCAAAAGAATTCGCCATAAGGCTTCTTTACTCAGATTTTGCCGCAAAATTTGGTTTACCATAGCTATATGACGCGGTGCCACTTTAATACAATATCAACTATAGTTGAAGCAGAACTTTTCAATTTTGTTTAAACATCTTACCTACGTTAACTGTATATAGTTCCCAGATTTCCAAGCAAACAAACTCTACCAAAATGTTCATCAGTTTACCCAGTTCATAATGTTCAGGACAAAAATAACCACGACCCAAAATTTTTAAACTTTCTTCAAAGTTCAAATGCCAAACACCGCAAAAACATGAGCGGCTAGTTCACAACTTGCATTCCGTTTGCTATTGGTCGAAATAGTCAGCTGACTTTTTGATGTTGAACGTTGCCGTTTAAGATTATTATTATATTATATTAAGAGATGGTGCCACCAGTCAAGCATTTAACAAACATTATGTTTACAGCTTTCGGCGTAAAATACGAATATATACTAGTTGTAAGCATTAACGTATTAATACGTTAATGGTTGTAAGTGATTAAATAAGTGTAGTGGTTTGTCCAGTACATACCTATTGAATTTAACTAAATCTATGCATATGCCGATGACTTTTTTTTTTATTGTTTTTTAAAAACATATTATATTCTTTTACAGTTCATGTCATTATTTTTGGGACAACTTTTTACAACTTTTTTTTGTTTGCCTATGCTTTTTGTTATGGTAAACAACTGATAACTGTCAAAAAATTATCTCAAAAATTATGATATATAGTTTAAATTAGCTTCCCTATCCTGTTTTCCTGTCGAAATCGGTGCTAACCTAACCCTGATAAATTATTCGACAACGTATCCTAACCTTTGTTTGAAACTCGTAAACTGAAATAATGCAGAATAAAGAAGTTTTCAGTCAACCAAGCACGGACATACCAAACATATGGAAACCACTCCTTAAGGAAAACAGGCGTCTTACGATTAAAAAGGGGGCGGGCCGTCACACCTGACTGCACACCAAGTAGTATAAGTAGTAGCCTAGAGACTAGATTGTTTAGTTTACACTTGATAACGATTAGAGATACTTACTAACCGAAACGTCGTGTTTTAAAATAAATAAAGACAATGGAAGTCCGAAATTTTATTTCTACACAATCATTGTCTACGAGTTTCAAACAAAGAGTTGAAGAACGGCACGGACCCGGAATCAACAATCTATTCAGAGGCTACGAGAAGACCAAACTTAAAGTGATAAAGGAAGAAGAACACATTTCATTCTTGTGCGAGGCGCGCGACAGTGGTGTCATTCCGGTTGGTTTTCGCCTAAAAGCCAACTTTCCGGGAGTGAGAACGAAGAAGATCTTAGAGAGGACCAGCCAAGCACTAATCCGATCCCAAATCAGTTATCATCGATGGAGAAAAGCCAACTTCAACACCGACATAGAAGAGCGTTTTGACGAAATTAGACGACACACGTGGGAGGAAGACTACGAACCGATACTGAGTAAAATTGACAGTACGTGCAACAGAGAACGACAGAAGATAAGATCAACTCACCGAGAAAAACTTAAGAAACTACAGACACGTACTCAAGATAGAACAGACTCAACAACACCAAGCACTATAGTGAACATCTCCAAAAGGACTCTGAGCACCAACGAAGAATTGGTACTCAGTAAGGGACTTAAGTTCGCCATTGCACCGGCACAGACACCGACACTGGAAATTATTGCGGCAATAGAGACCGTTAGTCTACCTCAACCCGAAGCTGATGAGTTTCGCCATAAAGTAAGAACCACGTTGGACAGAAAGAAGCAACAAAAGACAAACATCACCAGTCAAGAACAACGGGCAATCAAGAACCTGCAGGCAGACAAATCAATCAAGATTCTACCGGCCGACAAAGGAAAAGAAGTTTTCAGTCAACCAAGCACGGACATACCAAACATATGGAAACCACTCCTTAAGGAAAACAGGCGTCTTACGATTAAAAAGGGGGCGGGCCGTCACACCTGACTGCACACCAAGTAGTATAAGTAGTAGCCTAGAGACTAGATTGTTTAGTTTACACTTGATAACGGTTAGAGATACTTACTAACCGAAACGTCGTGTTTTAAAATAAATAAAGACAATGGAAGTCCGAAATTTCATTTTTATTTCTGTATCCTAACCTGTCCAGACACGCCCCGGTTAGGATACGTTTCCCATCAATTGACCACGGTTAGGTTTTGTTTCAGTTTGGTTTAACACCGATTTCAACCTCCCAAAACGAGGACAGGAGAGTTTTAATTTTAAAAATCCCGCCTGACTATGTCAACCAATAGCAAATGGAATGCAAGTTGTGAACTAGCCGCTCGTGCAAAAACGCGCAAAACAAAATACGTAAACAAAAACCTAACCTTGGGTCTCGGTTTATTTTTCTTATTCATTCGCACACAAAAAAAACATCGCCATCTTTCTTGTTTAATAAATACGAATGACCTTAGGGTCACTGCATCCTAGAAGCCTGGCGTCTCCTAGGGGTAGCGACACGAGTGTCAAAACCGTACTCAAATTTCCATAGACGTTCGTGAAAAATACTCATTTTTATACTGTCTGAGAAAAAAAAATGTTTTAATAAAACTTAAAAAGAACTCGTTTTTATACAGCTTAAGAAATAAAAAATAAGTTTCTTGAGTTTTTGGGTAATGAATATTTATTGTAGGTATATTTATTGTTAAAAATCATTTTATTTTAAACATTATTTGTGTTTTTTGTATAAAAATAATACGTAATAAATAAACAAACAGGACAGAAATACATTTGTATGTTAAATGTTTATTAATACTATATAATATATCAAGGGACAAAATGAAACTTTAATCACAAGGTTTATACGCTATTTTTTACACTGTTTAGTTTATTTTTCAAGTTTTTTTCTATTTTTTCGGTGTTTTTAGGTTTTGTGGTTCTTTTTTAGTCACTTTTTATCCCGATTTTTACATTTTATCAAAAGACAAAAAAAAGCCCAAAAACAGTTCGATTTTTAGTAAGGTTCGGCTTTAATTACTTATAATTTTATAGTACATTTCACATAAATATCTTATTATTATTGTTCGAAAGCATAAACTTCGAAAATCACTTTCTTCAAACCGAAATTTGTTCGAAAATATTTTTTTTATGGAAATTTGTTCAAAAACATTTCTTTGAAAACAAATTTTTTGAAAAAAAAAATTTAGACCTGGCTTGCCAAACTTAACAACTAATATAATTCGACTAATGGAGTCTTTTTCTAACAATTTTTGAAAACAAAAACTTTCCTGACTTCTTTCCCGGAATCCTAGAGGGTGTGAAACCAAACCGAACCAACCGAAACCTATTTTCCAAAAATGATTTCCCTAAATTAGCTTTCTGGTCCTCATTTTGGAAGGTTGAAATCGGTGTTACTCTAACCTTTGTCAATTAAACACATCAGGGGGTATCTGGCCCGGTTCGGATACGTTTGCGATCAATTGAAAAAGTTTAGGAAAATACCAATTTCGACCTTCCAAAAGGAGGAAAGTAGACAAATTTTCAGACAGTTTACGATCCCGGGAAAGAAGTCAGGGTTTTTTTTGAAAAAATATGTTAGAAAGACCTTGCCATAGTCAAACTATATGAATTGTGTGAGGTTTGGAAAACCAGGTCTAGAGCGTCTTTTTTCGAAAAGCTTGCTTTCGAAGAAAATGTTTTCTATTCGAAGAAAATGTTTTTGAACAACTATTGCTTACGAACAAATGTCCGTTCGAAAACAAGTTTCCGTCAAAGAAATGGTGTTCGAACAAATTTCCGTTTGAAAAAAATGTTTTCGAACAAATTTCCGTTTGAAAAAAAATGTTTTCGAACAAATTTCCGAAGGAAGAAAATTTCCGTTCGAAGAAAATGTTTTCGAACAAAGTTCTGCGTCCCGTCATGTTACTACCCAAAAAAATACCTAGAGATTGTAAATAAAAATTCTTAGACCTTGAGTTTTTATTGGAAAATGATTTTTTTAAAACTTTTCTATGAGTGTGTGTGTGTGTGTACCTCTTACTTCTACTTTGTTTTGCAATCATTACAGTATAGCTACTTTCGATCTTTGTTTGGACCTTTTGTTTTTCAATCTTTTGTATTTTCGACCTTTTGTACTTTCGAACTTTTGTATTTTCGACTTATTGTACTTTCGACCTTTTCTTCGCCGCCCGCGTTTTTTTGAACACTAATAAAAATAATAGTAGGTATATTATAAATCTGGGGCGTACAGGCGGGAATTTTCATGCCCGACCGGAAGGAGGGCTATAATTTGCTAAGTGACTAAAAGAGACTTTAATGCCAAGGTTTATTTTTATATACTAAAAATAATAATAATCATAAACTAAATAAATAGGTATTAAACCACACCGTACTGTAGTTTTAGCATGTCAACCCCCCGTATATAATAAAACAGTGGGCAGTGAGAGTTGTCCTGGCATTACATTAAACAAAAGTCAGTCAGATGCTAACAAACAATGTGGAAAAAATAATATTTATTTCATAACAAACTAAATAAGTTTAGTCGAGAAAAAGTTCGAATTACATTTCTCGAAGATGGAAGAAACAAGGGACCTAACAATAAAGCATATTTTTACTTTGAGATGGGCATGGAAAAGGCCACCGAAGAAAGAAAGCTTTCAGTATCGAAAATGATGCAATAAACAGAATTACGAAAATATCACCGAAAAGGTATTCCTAGTTTACATCCTGGAGAAGTCTAGAAAGTGAAATGCTTAGTTTATATGGAAGCAATATTCTATGCCGAAGGACACAATAACAATCGAAACGAACCAAGTCATCAGCAAAGTACAGTAAGCTTACGGCAAGCTGGAAGCAACAAAATAATAGTTATGGTGTATATATATCTCGATTCCTTTTTGGTTTTTGTATTATAATAAAATAAAATAATCCAAAAACCTATATTTTGCCTTTATGGTTTTAAAGAAATTACTTTTAATCACTGGGGGCAAGAAATACTACCTTAGCCCATGAAAAAAGGGATTAAACGTACACTTTTATTCCCTAGAGAGCATAAAAAATTTATTAAATGATACAAAACCCAACATAATAGTTTTCTATATTTTAGAAGATATATAAAACATGCAAACTATATTTTTGGGCTTCTTGCGCTGTGTGGGTCCTAACACAGGGTCCTAATAAATATTGAAATCATAAAAAACTTAGTTTTTTTTAGGTTTGTTTATTTGGACGGTCAAATTTATATACCGGGTGTGACGGACAGTTCTTTACGTAACATTTGTAAACCATTTAATTTTTTTGAACATAAAAAAAGCTACGCTCCTGACAGTGTCAGATTTGCATTTTTCGTAAATGAGGTTATGTTTGGTGTCGCTACCCCTGGGGTACGTTCAGATTGAAACGTCGGGCAAGACGTTTTGCCGAGCGAATGACGTCATGGGTAAATCGCCGGACGTCTTGCCTTTGTGAACGGTATGGATGTAATAAACATAACCTTAAAATATATATATTTTTTAAATTATTGATAAATTTGATCAGATTTAAAAATTTGTTACAGTTTATTTAGTAGAGTTAACATAAACACAAATAAGTGTTTTTTTTGTTTTGAAAAATGGAAATAGATAGTCTTTTGGAGTACGCGACTTTTGGTGGCTGACAGAGTTTTATTAGATAAATAAAGTTTTGTTTTAGATTTAAAAGTTGTGTTTTCTGTAAATTTATTTTCTTTGTTGTACAAGCAATACAGGTTTTAAGTTCCTCTGCTCAACAGTTTCAAAGGAAATAAATAAATTTGAAAATTAATAGTTATATGTACATACATGTGCAATATAATATAATATAATAGCATATGACAGTGAGAATGCGAAAGAAGACAAATTCTGAAAGTGTTTGCTGGGGCGTTGAGAGATCTTCAATTACATTATATCAAACCTCTTTATATGGTTACATTATCAACTATTAAATAAAGAATACAAATATACATAGTTTAAATGTCTTTTATTTTAATTTGAAAGCACAAAGTAATATCTAGGTATAATATTATTTATATTCCTATAACAATTTGTCCAAATAAAAATCCATTCTCTACATTCTCCTAAGTAGAAACTAAACAGTCAAAATGAAATTCTGTTTGCATCTGAAAGAGTGTTTTCCTAAAAGGAGTGCCGCTGCAAGAGGATTCTGCTTGAAAAACTGCTTGATACTCTAAAAACAACTCACACTGCCAAGGGTTATTCCTAAGGCAATTGTCTTCATTGCATGGAGCGATGTGAAACCTGTAACGAATACAGTTTTGAGGGTCGATTTACACAGCAACATAACAAAAATGGAATTTTAGGGTTAATTTTGGTATTTTCGTTTTTTTTTTGCCAGCTGATTATGGTAAAATGGAGCTTTAAAACAAGGCATTAACTTTATCCATTGTGCTATGTTACTATGGGTAAATCATCATGCATACCCTAGCAAAAATCCCACAAAGAAAAATACTCTGTCAATCTAGGGGCATCTAAGCTCACACTAGGTGCTATAGTTATAGTGTGCGTGTGAGCTAATATAACTAAAAACTGAAATATATTACCTTTCGTTTGATACCACACAAGCCTTGTTTTGACTTAAACTCTAATTTTTGAAATCTACCCCAACCATTTTTTTTTTCAAAAAACTAAAATGTAGTTTGTTTAACTCTAGACTTAATTACCTTTTGTTTGATATCACACACGCCATATTTTTACTTAAACTCTAATTTTTGAAATCTACTTCCACCCTTTTATTTGACTTGCATTCGGTGGATTTTGTTCATTTTTAAATGGGACCATCTCGACTGAAAACCCAGCCTAGGTCCCAAATTTCATTCAAATCGGGCAAGCGGTTTTTGAGTTATGCGCGTTGGTCGTTACAGACAGACATACAGACAGACACACGGCGCGACAAAAAAGTTTCAAAATCATCCGAAACGCAAAGATATATAAAAATTTTTTAAATCAGAGCAATTTTTTTTCTCCAAAAAATTAGGATCACACTACTATAGTATAGTAGTAGTGTGAGCTAATAGGTAACTAAATTTAATGTTTTCTATACGGGATATGAAACAAACCCAACCATAACAAATTTGGCTTTTACAATCTTTTGAAAATAGGAACTTTTGTGATGTTTTTATGTGAGTTTCTTGTCAGAGGTAACCATGTTGAATGGTCTAGAGTTTATAAATGGGACTTAACCCTTCTAAAGAAACTTAGAACTCACCTGTCAAAAGTCAAACAAGTGTTTTTGTCTTCAAGAAAAAGTAAAATTTGATTATTTATTTATGGAAAATTCCACTTTTATGTAATATGTTTTCGAAAATATAAAACAAAAAATAAAAAAATTGGGGGGTTGGTTTATATACCTACTGCGCAAGTCGAGCGTCTCTTACCCACCTCATAGAGAAGGGTGTAAAAGGCGATTCGCCCGACGTTATTTTCGGCCAATATGAACGAGAGCAACTTTCACCCAATATGTAATCTGAACGGAATTGAGCGCGCCCGACTACATCTGACGTGCTATCTGAACGTACCCCTGGAGACGCCAGGCTTCTAGAATGCAGTGACCCTAGAATGACCTACCGGATTGGTGCCATCTATTTGCAACTACTTGAACTAATGTGCCTTCGTGACCTTATGCCGTATTCCATTGGGGAAATGAGTGCAGCACTAGTGCACAACTGGCTCGGTGTTTGCATTCCATTGACATGCACTTTTTCAGTTTTCGTATTCCATTGAGGAACTTATGAATTCAGTTTTGCACTGAGTGCGGCTTTTTTGACACCGGCTCTGAGGGCTCGTGCCGCACCGAAAACTTTTTCCCGCCATTAATTTTAAACGCCTATTATTGTCGTGGGACGTAAAAATGAGTAAAAATAAAGTTGTGAGAGATTTTTTATTATTTTCTGCTACGTAGGAGCAGCGATGAAGATGAAGAAGAACAGATCTGTGCAATAAAAACAATGAGAACGAAAACCCCAAAAATAAAAAACTTTATTGAAAATGTGGTTTAACAACAAACAGGTAAGTAGATTTGTATGGATTTGGTTGACTGGGGCCCTGGGGCTAATTTTCCGACAGTTGGGGTTTTCTGGCAGCTATGATTATAAGTAAAAATAAATGTATTTTTCAGTTCAAGAAATACTTTCGGCTCAAGATGAGCACTGCAGAATTCCTCATAAATAAATTCCAGTAGCCTCAATTTTGTCCAAAAAAAGAACAAGGGGGACGAAACACCATTAGCGCTGAGGCACACATGTCTTGCCATTTTTATGGTATGTTAAAACACCCTTACGTAGCTGTTAGGTTAGGTTATGTTCTTGTTGAATGGAAATTTGTTCAAAAATATGTTCTTCAAAAACTTTTTTGAACAATTTTCCTTATGAAAAAAAAATTACTTTCAAAGAAAATGTTTTTGAACAAAAAAATTTTAAGAAAATGTTTTCAAACAATTTTTTGTTTGAAGGAAATGTTTTTAAATAATTTTCCTTTTTAAGAAAATGTTATTGAAGTATTACTTTCGAACAAATGGATTTTGAACAACATGTTTTTTGACCAAATTCCGCAAGGCAGGAAAGTTAGGTTTAGTTGAAAGAAACTTGTGAAATATTATATATGTATACAAGGTGTTTCGAATACTTATGTTCAAATCTTGGGAGCATAAAGTACACTTCTGGTTAGGTTTTTTTAAAAAACAAGCGCGAAATATAGATAACTACTCTATCTGTTGGTATACGAGCACAAGCCTGCATTCAACAAGGAGGTGGGCATTTTTAAAATATTCTTATTAACTTTTTTTAAATAAAATCATTATTTATTTATTTGACGAATTTTTATTGTTATCTTAGGATAATATTTATCGGCGTGTAACTTTGAAACAAATAAAAATGGATATCGTCGTTGGCCTGATAAAACTACAGGTTGTGTGACATTTTTTTCAAAAATGAGATTTTTGCATAATCAATTTGCCCTATTCATAATGAATATACTATAAAAAATTATTTGCAAGAAAATGTTATATTAACGTTGCTTAAAGCAAGAATAAAAAAGAAGTTCTACACCTCATAATGGCATACCACACTAAGGTCACTATATCACGAAGTTAGGAACTTCGTGATATAGTGACCTTATACCACACGCGTGCGATTTTTCATTTTCCGCGTGTTCCATTGAAACTGCACTCGGTGCAAATTTTTGACAGCACCGTTTTAGTGTCAGTGCACCACCAGTGCTGCACTCATTTTCCCAATGGAATACGGCATTAGTTTATTCACATATCGGTGATAGTAATATATATATTTATCGGTTTCACAACGTTCTACGTCTTCCGATACCCAATCTCCACTCGTTTGTTTGCCCATAATTCATCATCTAGGCCTCTTATACTTATTTGACTGTCTATTCCTTCTCTCCAGCTTCTCCTTGGCCGTCCTCGTTTTCTTCGGCCAGTTGGTTTCCACTGTAGTATTAGTTTAGGTAGTCTTTCATCATTCATTCTTTGTACCGTACCACACCAGTTGCTTTGTTCATATGTCATCCACTAAAGTACGTTCCCCCACTGTCATAATTTCTCTTATTCTTTGATTTGTAACTCTTTCTCTTTTGGATTTCCCTGCTGCTCTTCTCCAATAGTCCATCTCCGTAGCGGAAATAATTTTTTCTGTTCTATCCTTGATTGGCCATACTTCTGAGCCGTATGTAATAATACTTTTTACAATGGTGTTATATATAAGCTTTTTGTTATGTTTTGATATACTTTGGTCCCAAATTATTCCATTTAATAAAGTTATTGCTTTTCTTCCATGTACGTTTCGATCTTTTATAGCTTTGTCTAGTGTTCCGTCAACTGTAATATTTATACTCATCACAGGACTGAATTCGCTGCCCGGTATTTAAGATTAGATCCTGTTTCATTCCACCGATACACATATACTCTGTCTTATTGAGATTAACCTCTAGTCCCCACTTATTGTACTCTTCTATTAGTTTTCGTGTCATATATTCGAGGTCGTCATAATCCTGAGCCACTACTATCTGATCATCGGCGAAACATAAAGTATACAAGGTGGTTTCGTCCAACGGAATTCCCATGTTTTGGCATTTTCTCTTCCATACTTTAAGGACTTGTTCCAAGTATATCTTGAAGAGCGTAGGCGAGATACAGCAACCTTGTTTAAGACCTTTATTTACTTGAAAGTCTTTGGTTAGTTTTGCTTTTATTTTAACTTTTGCCTTACTATTGCGGTATAACTCTTTGATGGCCTTAATCAGTTGTACGCTTATGTTTGTGTTTTCCAACGCTTTCCAAAGTAGATTTACTGGGACCCAATTCTTGAATCACTCGGATTTTTTGTCGTATACGAGTAAAATTCGAATGGTAGTTTCGAGTGCTTGGAAAAATAGCTATTCTTGAATGCCACTCGAACGCCAATTCCGTGTACGACTTTTTTTTCGACTACACTACTTGGCAACGCTGCTTTCGTATAATTTTGACCAAACTAACGCCGGTATGTGCGCCTAAACTTGCCGCGATGAAGTAAGGTTGACAGTAGATTGACATTACATCTTTTGTTTTTGTAATTTTTTTTTAAAAGAGTGATTTATTTTCACGATGTGTTTTTTTTAGAACAAGAAGCTGTGTTTTATTTTGGTAACAGCAATGATTGTTTAATCATTGGTAACGGTAAGTACCAAATTATAGTAATGGAAATTTGGGGCCTAGGCCTTTGAAGTGTGGAAATTTGGGGGTAAAATTCGCAGTTGAATTTTGAGACTGCTTAAAAGAAAACAAATAAACTTCATAAGTATTCTAAAGGGGTCTTGAACTTGAGGCTTTGTTTGTAATGAGTGGCCACTGTTTGACGAACTTGCATACTTTGACAAAAATTGTACAAGTGTTAAGTAACATAGGGGTTTTTACTGAAACATTTGGAGTTTGCATTTTGTCTGTAGTATAGAAACAATTTAATTTTTTGCTCCCAGTGTTTTTTCTCAGTTTCTTTTTGAGTAGAACAGTTTTGCCCTTTAGGCCGATAAGCATAATAAACATTTCAAGTAAAAGTTGACAAAATCAGTGACCTTTGTTCAAAAAACCCATTTTTTTGTTTAAATTTGAATATCTTTACATGTCAATTAACTGCAAAAAAATTTAAAACTGTTGTAGACTAAAGCAACCTCATATGATCAGTATGATTTGATATGAATATGTACATTATTTTTGTAGATGTCTTTGTTTTTCAAAAGTTATAAACAAGGACATATATAAAAATCTTGCCAGTAATACGGATCCAGTGAGGTCTGCTGTGGTACACTCAATGAAAAAACTTTTTGTTACAGGTTTCTCAGAGAAGACATGAAGATCATTTTTGAGGTGTGAAGCAGTTTTTGCCCAGCGGTCCTGTTGCAATGATGATCCTACTAGAAATACTCACATGCATTTGGTAATCTATTAACTTTTAAAGAACATTTTTAAATAAATTATAAGTAAAATAAAGTTTATTGTAGTTTTATTGTAAAAAAGATTATACAACTTCTTACATAAAAGCTTATACAGTGAGAACGAGCAAGTTGGAATACATTTTCTAGCAGGTTAAATTAAAAATTTTTTGAATAAACCAAAATCATGCCTACTGAGATTTTTAATGAGCAATATGTTGACGTTTTGAGTTTGGTAGAGCAGCGGGACTGTATGCGCTGGCCGTTTTATAAAATCTGGGTGCAAAAATCCTTAAAAGGACGATGTAAAAATATTAATTTTTTCCGAGCCACACAAAGACAATATAGAGGATTGGCACTCACCTTTTCAGCTGTTTCCGTCGTCCAGAGGAGCTCCTCTCGCTGGCCCAGTCGTTGCAGGCGATCTACACTAGAATCACTTGTTTGTGTAATGGTTTAGTTTTATTTTCTAAGAATGTTATTGGATTTTTTGGTTAATAGAATTTATCACCATGCTGCGTGGTGATCTCGATAGAATACGACAGACGAATCTTTTTTTTGGTTACGCCTTTTTGCGCAGATTCATTTTTGTAGATGGCGCTGGCGTTTTGCTTGTGCCAATCAAATTGAAATTGTGTGGGTTTTCCGAATACGGGAATTTGGCGCAAAATTTGAATTTAAAATTAAAGTTGCACGAACATTTTCCGCCCACTTAAAACGAAGTTTTACATTGAGATTAATTGAATAAACAAATGGCTATATAAAAAGAATATAAGTTTATTCAAAACCTTAAAGGGTAGGTAATTAAATCCGTTTTAGGTTTATAGATCAAAAGGAAAAAAAATGAAAAAAAAAAAAATATATATATATTCTAGATAACGACACACGAAACAAAAGAAGTTGCTTGGGAGTTTAGTGCGCATCTAAAGGTAGTGGGCACAACTTGACCACGGGACGAGTGAAAAGTCCGTGTTGTGTTTTAACAGTAGCAACTCGAATGTGATTATCCCGACCAGGATGTACAGATACTATTCTACCCAGCAACCAGTGTAATGGCGGCCTAGTTTCATCCTTAATTAATACAAGCGTATCTAGCTTGATTTCAACCGAAGGGTCCGACCACTTAGAACGCTGTTGTAAAGTATTTAAGTACTCGAGTTTCCAACGCTTCCAGAAATCGGCATGAATTCGTTGGATAAGTTGCCAACGCTTAAGGGTATTAACTTTAAGGGTAGAAAGGTCAGGATCAGGACACGAATTAAGGGGTTCCATTGTGAGGAAATGACCCGGAGTCAAAGACGTAAGATCGTTTGGGTCAGAGCTTTGCTCACAAAGGGGTCGAGAATTGAGTAATGCCTCTATTTGGGCGAGGAGAGTATAGAGCTCTTCGAAGGTTAGTATCTGGTCACCGATGACCCGATACAAATGTGTTTTTATAGATTTGACTCCTGCTTCTGCTAGACCATTTAGGTGGGGGGCTCCCGGACTATTAAGACACCATTTGATTTTTAAGCTCTCAGAAGCTAATTTCGAAAGATTATGGAGCTCCTTAATAGCCCCAACAAAGTTTGAGCCTCTATCACTTGTGATTTGGACACAAGTGCCACGTCTAGCGACAAAGCGTCGTAAAGCAGCGATGCACGCCTCTGTGGTTAAATCCGAAACAAGCTCGATATGGATTGCCTTGACAGAAGTATCGACAAAGACTGCGATATATGATTTACCAACTTGTGCTCCACGACGTCTCTGACCTACAAAGGTTTTGATTGGGCCTGCATAGTCTAAGCAAACGTGTGAAAAACATTTTAATTGTGACGTTCTAAAAGAAGGTAAATCCGACATGTACGGAGTATACGGTTTTGGTTTTAAGCGAAAGCAGGGAATACATTTCAATAAAACCCTCTGAATAGCTCGACGTGATGACATAATCCAAAACTTTTGACGAATTAAGTATTGGACTGTGTTTATTCCGGGATGTAAATTTTCGTTATGAGTTTGAATAATGATCAATTGGGTTAATCTATGAGATTTCGGCAATAATAAGGGATGTTTTGCCTCAAAGGAGAGTTGAGAATGCCGTAAGCGTCCGCCCACTCTAAGGAAACCCAATTCGTCCAAAAAGGGCGCGAGTTTGCGAAACGGCTTAGGTAATAGCTGAGTATTTTGAATTTTTTGAATGATATCCGAAAAACACTCTTCTTGGACCCTTTTAACTAAAACAAGTAGAGCCTTGTGTAGTTCAAAAGCGGAAAAAACGCCGGATAAAGGGTCAACTGAGGGTTTTCGATTGTGAATAAGTCTTAGAAAATGACAAATGATTTTTTGAATGGTATTTAAATTGGATATTTTATCGATTAGTCTATCAAAAAAGTTTTGATTTTGAATTTCTGCCGTCAGCACCACTGAATTTTCCGGTTTTTCTTCTTTGAGAACCTCGTCTGGAACTCCCAAAGAACGTTCATTTATAAACCTTTGAATTTGCCACTCCGTAGTGGGCAAGGTAATCCATGGAGGGCCGTGAAACCAAAGAGGGTGATTTATTAAGTTATTGGGCGACAACCCTCTGCTAGCGCAGTCGGCAGGGTTCTCGAGTGAAGTAATGTGATACCATGGGACTTCGGGGATTGTTTCTTGAATACGACTTACGCGGTTTGCCACAAAGGTCTTCCACTTGTGAGGTGAAGATGTGACCCAATGAAGCGTGACCTGTGAGTCCGAGAACGCAAGAATTTCATCGATTACGAGTAATGATGAATAGGTGCGAATAACTAGTTCGAGTAAATCAGCTAATAGAGTAGCTCCAAGTAGTTCCAAACGTGGGATTGAAATAGTGTGTAAGGGAGCAACCCTTGACTTGCCCATGACTAGAGCAGTTTTGATAATTTTATTTGGTAATTCGACGCGAACGTATACGCAAGAAGCGTATCCTAGCTCGGATGCATCGCAGAAACCTAGCAATTGATATCGTTGAATATTATTCGAAAAAATATGTCTAGGTATACAAAGATTCGAAAGAGTGGTTAATTGATTATTGAATTGATTCCAAAGAGTTTTGATTGGATCGGGGGGTATTTCATCCCAATCAGTTTTGCATAACCAAAGTTTTTGCGTAATCACTTTGGCTAAAAATGAAACAGGCGATAAGAAACCTATAGGATCCCAAATTTTAGCGATAGCCGATAAAATATTCCTTTTGGTGCAAGGTTTTTCACAAGGGGTACAAGAATAGGTAAAAGTATCTGTAGAAGGGTGCCACTGAAGGCCCAACACCTTAATTGATGTTGAAGAATCGTCTTCAAAGGTAACAGGGATCTGACAATCAGCAGGCGACAAATGTGAAAGAAGTTTCGGATTATTTGATGCCCATTTTCTTAATTCAAATTTTCCCAATTTAAGCAACGCTATGAGATCCTTTTGAAGTGATAAAGCACCTTCTAGAGAGTTAGCTCCACAGCAAATATCGTCCATGAAAATGTTATTCAAAAGGACCTGGGATGCTTCAGGATAATTCTTAGCCTCCAGGATGGCTAGTTCTCTAAGAGTTCTAATAGCTAAATAGGGACTTGAACTAACACCAAACGTCACTGTATTAAGCCTGTATTCCTGCAGGGGTTCGTTGGGATCAAATCGCCAAAGTAGCCTTTGGTAGTCCCGATGAATTGGATTGATTTGAATTTGTAAAAAGTGCTGTTTTATATCAGTCAAAAATACGATAGAATAAAATCTGAATTTTAATAGAATTTCGGAAATATCGGCTTGTAATTTTGGTCCTATTAAAAGAGTTTCGTTCATGCTTAGGCCTTTCGAACCCTTAATCGAGGGGTTAAAAACCACCCGGAGTTTAGTCGTTGATTTGTCAAGACGAAGGACTCCGTGATGTGGTAAATAAGAACATAACTGAGGTCTAGGTTCGGATCTTGGGATTAAAGACATGTGCCCATTTTTGAGATATTCTCTCATAAAATCCGAGTACATACTATAGAAATTTGAATTTTTTATTAAGCGAGATTCGAGAGACAAAAATAGACGGTAGGCCACTGAATATGTGTCTCCTAGGTCAGGAGGGTCAATGTGACGAAAAGGCAAATTTACAGTAAATCGGCCCGAAATATCTCTAGTGGTAGTTTTTTGGAAAATCTCTTCACATCTTTTTTCTTCGGGTGAGAGAAACGTTTTTGACTTAATTGATTCTAGTTCCCAAAATCTGCGAATATTAAAGTCGAGAGACTGCTCACAGGAAGTAAAGTAAGAATTGACTTGAGGTGAAATATTTATGTTTTGAGTTTGGCCCATCAAGACCCACCCAAAAACTGTCTCAAAAGCGGAGGGTAGGCCGTGAGGTCCTGGAATTCGTCCTGATTGGACGATTTCTGTGTAAAGTTGTGCACCTAAGAGTAAGTCAATTGGACCAGGGTTGTAAAATTGGTTATCTGCAAGCTTTAGATTTGAAATATGACTCCAATTGGATGAATCTACCTGTATTGAGGGTATATTCGAACAGAGTTTCGGTAAAACGAAGACTTGAATGGAAAAGGTAGGCTCTTGTTGGCCTAGGGCTCGAATAGTGCAAGTAGAAATGCCGTTAGTGGCCGATGAAGATTGATTTAGTCCCAGAACAGGGATCGAAATTTTGTTTCTTGGCAAGCCTAACCTGTTAAGACAAGCTTCGCTTATCAGGTTAGCTTGGCTACCGCTGTCCAGAAGTGCTCGGACAGGTTGGTAGTTACCCCGACTATCCAGTACCTCTAATTTTATAGTCGCTAGAAGCACTGTCGTCCGGGGCGTCAAGGTGGATAACGAAGAGTATTGATTTGTAGATGTATTTGGATTCGAATTGATTTGAATTGAATTTGAACTGGGTTGAACAAAACTAGGGTTCTGTTGGCTAAGACTTGAATTTGAATTCTGATACGATAAGTTTGTGCCTGTGCTAGGCACGGCCACTTGATTTGAATTAAAACTTTGATTTAAGTTCGAATTTTGATTTGAATTTTGGCTTGAATTAACAAAGGATTGACTTGAATTCTGACGGATTGAATCTGTCGTTTGCGATAGATGAATAAGACTATGGTGCCTATGTCGACATACCCTGCAGTTGTAGGTACTACTGCAGTCGATTACTTGATGATTTGAACGTAAACAGTTGATACATAACGATTGTTGTTTTACATAAGTAAAACGATCTGAAGGAGATTTGGAAATAAAAACACCACACTGGGAAAGTGGATGAAAAGAATTATTGCATAATTTGCACTTATAGGGTTGTTGGTTTTGTCGAAATTGAATATTGGATTGTTTATTTGCTACTTGTGCGTGCGTATGCGCTAAAAAATTTGATGGAGGGCTTGATTTGTACTGATTATTTGAATAAGAATTATATTTTTGGTTACTAGAATTCGAATAATTTGGTTTTTGCTGTTTTGAAGTCGAAGGTTGCATTTGCGTATTTTGGGGAGATAGCTGTACTGTTTCAAGAGCACGGCATTGGTTAATAAGAAACTGAATTAGATTTTGATATGTTGGAATCTCGGTAGTACTATACTTTAATTCGAAAGCGGTTCTTGTGGTTTGATCGATTTTTGATAATAAAATTGAAAATAAACAAAAACACCACGACGTTACTGGAAATTCAAGATTTTCGAGCGCCGCAATATTCTCGGAAAAGGTATCTACCAAGACTCTAAGATCCTTTGCTGACTGGTTTCCCTTTAAAGAATTTGCATAGTAGATTGAGTTCCAGTAGGTACTGGCTAAAAGTCTTTTATTTTGATAGCGATCTGTTAATACCTTCCAGGCGATTGCGTAATTACTTGCCGTTAATTTTATAGAACTTAAAATATTAAGTGGTTCGCCCTCAAGGAAGGTTAGCAAATGTTGAAATTTCCTTATATCGGAATAATTAGAGTTTTCGTGAACCAAACAAGAATAAACATCGTAAAAGGTTGGCCACTTTTTTACGTTTCCATTAAAGCAAGGTACCTTTAAAGGGCCCAGATCATCGCTACGTGAATAGTGTGAAGTTGCGGGGGTGAAATTTGAATGAACTGAATCGGAACATAAACTCGAAAAAAGAACTTTAGCTTGGTGGTAGAATAGATCCGTATCTTTCCTAATTTTGTCTTGTACTTCGAATGCATCCTCGTCGTCGTCTTTCAAGAGACCTATGATGTCATTATGAATGTTTTTAAATTGTTCATAGTGATCATCTAACGATTCGTAAAACGCCTTAAAAATTGGCAAGGAAGAACTATCTGATTTAGCTTTTGTTCCCAAGTTATACGTTTCCGTAATACGAGATATTGAAACTTTGCGTTGATTCTCAAGCTTTTTTAACGACATATTGTTAATTAAAAAAATAAAAAATATTTAAAAAGGAATAAAACTAACACTTGACCCCTATTGACTTTAATCAGTCCAAAAGAGTCCGACAGCATATATTTTATTATCGATTTCTCGAATAAATGCAAAAACTTATCATCCGCTGTTATCCTAGGTCGCGATTTTTCTCCCAAAATAAATGCACAGAAAACAAATTGTACCTACTACCGTTTCTCTTATTATTTACAGGTAAATACTAATTCTACTAGATGTGTTTGTTTACCTGTTAAATAAGAATAAAGCATTCAACTCACAAGCACTTTTGTTGTTTTGAATAACTATAACATATTATTTAAACAAATAACTATTATTTAAACAAATTTCGATTTTTGAATCCAAACAAACGACGTACGAAGTGCCAATTTCGGCTGCAATGAAATGTGGGTGGAGCAACCGTTAAGCCACGCAAGGGGGGACGGAACCTCCTTTCTAAACCGGACACGGCAACAAACGAATCAAAATGGCGAGGGTAAAAATCTAATATTTTTAGCAAACAAATTTTAAAAAACTATCTGGGTCGTGGGACCAGAAAATGTTGACGTTTTGAGTTTGGTAGAGCAGCGGGACTGTATGCGCTGGCCGTTTTATAAAATCTGGGTGCAAAAATCCTTAAAAGGACGATGTAAAAATATTAATTTTTTCCGAGCCACACAAAGACAATATAGAGGATTGGCACTCACCTTTTCAGCTGTTTCCGTCGTCCAGAGGAGCTCCTCTCGCTGGCCCAGTCGTTGCAGGCGATCTACACTAGAATCACTTGTTTGTGTAATGGTTTAGTTTTATTTTCTAAGAATGTTATTGGATTTTTTGGTTAATAGAATTTATCACCATGCTGCGTGGTGATCTCGATAGAATACGACAGACGAATCTTTTTTTTGGTTACGCCTTTTTGCGCAGATTCATTTTTGTAGATGGCGCTGGCGTTTTGCTTGTGCCAATCAAATTGAAATTGTGTGGGTTTTCCGAATACGGGAATTTGGCGCAAAATTTGAATTTAAAATTAAAGTTGCACGAACACAATATTTTTGATGAATTTTTTTGGACAGAACCCCAGAAAGGGGTCCAACAAGATAAAACTTGTGGCACCTTGTTGGAAAGCCTATTGAAAAAGAAAAATTATGGTTCACTTTTTTGTGGAAATCTGTCAGATTAAAAAAAAACATTTTTTATTAATTTTTGAACAAAGTGCTACAAGTTGAGTCTACCAGTTGCAAAAAAATTTTGGTATTACTGGATCTCTTGTCAGGGGTCCACCACCTATATTTTAATAAAATTATAGGTTTTACTTTAAATGACACATATTCTCTAAAAATTACTAAAAAATAGAAATAATTTTCTTTTTGTTAATTTAAAAAAATTATTTGATACCCTTTCTAACAAAGTGCCTTAAGTGGGGTTATTCCATCTCAAAAAATAAGTTGTATGCTACTGGACCCCTTTCTGGGGGTCTGTCCAAAAAATATTGCTGGTTCAAAATCTCAGTTAACATGTGTTTGGATTTTTTCAAAAAACTTAAATTTAACCAACTAGCAAGTTTATTCCAACTGGCTTGTTCTCACACTGTAGTCATATTGTATAGCGTTTTTTAATGCACTTGACAGTAAGTACTTATTATGTACTTTGAAATGTAAATAAAGAAAAATAATGTTTTTATATTTTATATTTATTTTTGGCCAACATAGAAAAAGTCAGAAAAAATAGTGAATCTGGTAAAGTATAAGATTAAGTTTATTATTTACATGCAGGGGATTTTCCTACTTGAAGCAGTTGGGCCCTTATATTATCCAAAAATTAAGCAAAATAAGATAAGGCGTTGTACCCAGGGGGGAATCAAGAGGTATCAATGCCCCACAAAATAGTTGATAAAGTGTGTTAAAAGAGACACAAATAAGACAAAAAAATTGCACAATACTCAAATTTTTATTAAAACTTTTTAATCCCCCCGTCCCTCCCGAAAACGCTCTTTTATATATTTTTTCTTGAAAATGTGTTACAAAGTTTTTTAATTATTTTTCTTTTTTAGAGCGTTCATTCATAAATTATTAACGCAAAAATTCAGAATTTTTCACTCCCCCCCCCCCAGTCGTAAGGCATTTCCAAGAAAAAAAGAAATTAAAAAAAACTGAATGTCACAAGAGGCTATCCCCCTTCCACCTCTTTGCGTCCTCAAGCCCTTTTATTGCCAAATCGCGTCTTTTTTCACAAGACCTCCCAGTTTTTTTTAAATAAAGAAAAATTAAGCAAACACCATAAAATATATTAAAGTAAACAAAAATGTTAGGTTAGATCACTCAGATTCGTATACGGAAATTGAGATTCGAGTGGACTTTACCACTCGACTCTATTTCCGAACGAAAAACTCGTATACGAGCTTTCAAGAATTCGAATGGTGAATATCCGTATACGTTTCGCCGAATCCGTATACGGATTTATTTCAAGAATTGGGTCCCTGGTATACTATCATATGCCTTCTGCAAATCGACGTAAAGCAGATGCAGCTCTTGTCCGTATATCACGGTCAATAACTTGGGTTACACAAAAGAGATGATCTGAAGTCAATCTACCCGCCCTGAAACCAGCTTGTTCTTCTGCCTCCATGTCTTTATATTCGCTTTCCACTTTATTTCTTATTATTTTACCGTATATTCTGCTTAGCGTACTAGTCACAGATATACCTCTATAATTGTCACATATATCTTTCCTTCCCGTTTTGTGTATTGTGGATATATATGACGTTTTCCACTCAGTTGGTACTACAGTTCCATTTAAATATTTTTGGAAAAGATTCCGTAATCTCCAAAACAGTTCTTCAGTGCCATATTTAATAAGTTCGGCTGGGATATTTCCGGGTCCGGCAGATTTACCGCTTTTTAAGGTTGTGCACACGTTTTTCACCTCAGAGATTCTGAGGGGTACTGGAGATCCCATCGTTCTAATTATATTGTCTCTTGCGTCTTCCTTGAATTCTGCTCTATCTTCAGTTAAAAGTTTTTTAAAATGCTCATCCCATTCTTAGTCTGGTATCGGTGAAATGATACCTCTGCATGTTTCTTTTTTAATCGATCTTATAGTTTTCCAGCTTTCGGTACTTCTCCTACGTCCTAAGTAAGAATCTATTTTCTGGCACTTTTGCGTCCACGAATGATTTTTCTTATCACTGATCATTCTTCTCACCTTTGATTGCGCGATTTTGTATTCTTGTCTGCTTCTATCTGTCTTTTGGGATAAGTAGGTGTGATATAATTTCCTTTTTTCCTCTATTTCTCTTTCAATCTCAGCATCCCACCAGTATGGTTTTCTTCTTTTAGAAGTTTCTTCCACTAATCATAGTGCTTCTTTTGCAGCTTGGTGGATGCTTAATGTAATACATTCGTATTCCTCATCTGGGGTTTCACCTGAACTTGTATTAAGTTTTTCGTTCAGTCTCCTTTTGTATAAGTTTTTTTACGCTGTCATGTTCTAGGCTTAGTAGATTATATTTACAGTGATCAATTTCTTCAATCACTGTATCATCAAGATGTTGTTGATGCAGGCTTCGGCCTTGATAAGGAAAGAGAATTTTGGACTCCAGAAAATAGTGATCACTTCCGCATGTTGATCCACGCTTTGTTCTGAACTTCTGATATCTTGAATTTTTAGTTTTGTCTTTTGTTTAGTGATAATCAATGACGGATTTCAGGTTTTGTGAGCGTTTGGTCCAGGTATATTTGTGTATTTCCTTATGTTGAAAAAAACCGTTTTGGATTTTTAGGTCTAGTTGCTCACATACTGTAATTAGCCGGTTTCCATTGTCATTAACAACATTTTCTCCATATTGGCCAACTGTCAGATCATTAACTCTGTTACCGGTTCTACTATTTAAATCTCCCAATATGACAATTTCTCTAGATGTACTTACTGCTGATATTTCATTGTGTATTTGTTTAAAAAAATTGTCTTTCACGGCTACATTTGCATCGTCGTTATACGCATAGATTCCAAAAATCGTAAGTCTCATTCCTTTTATTGTTATATTCATTTTAATTAGCCTTTCATTGACTGCTTCCCAGTTGGTGATAAATTTTCTAAATCTTTTGTTGACCAAAATAGATACTCCTTGTTGGGCATGTTTTTCTTTTGCCACTCCGCTATAGAAATGGTCATGTTGTCCTCGGTTTTCAGATCCTTTTCCTCTCTGTTTCGTTTCTGTTAGTACAGCAAGGTCTACCTTCATTCTGCTGCACTCATGTACTATTTCATTCACTTTTCGAATCATTCCTTGTACGTTCTATGTACCAAAAATCATATTCCTGTTTCTTTGCTTGGTTCGTCTTGGGTTTTTCATTTCTTTCCGAGGCGTTTGATTAGGTTTTTTAACAGTGTACGTTTTTTCCGGGTGTCAGAGAGTTAGTTTGATGCCCCAACCCCCAACCTGGAGGAACAGGTTATTTTTGATCGAGGTTTTCTTCCCCTAGCCTTTGACGATTCCAACGCCGGTACTACAAGGCAGTAGTCTTTTATACTATACCTAAAAGAAAGGGTTGCCACCTACGCTATGATCACCGTACCGAGGTCCATTCTCTCCGCCTTTCATATCGATGTGGTCTTCTCCCGTAACCCTGGGAAAGGGACCCTATACCGGTGCTAACTCTCCGGGTCGAAGAGTACCTGGAATCTCAGAAGAGTTCTTCTGTGCTGGAATCTACGGAGGGCAGGGGTCGAGGGTCACTGCATCCTGGAAGCCTGGCGTCTCCATCACTACGTCTTCGTGATGCAGTGACCCTAGATTCATTTCCCCTGATAGACATCTGACGATGTCTACCCGTACCCCTCGGTGATAGTCATAAAGTTGATAAATTCAACGGTCAGAATTTGATTAATAAATTCCACGGTTTACTGTTGGCATAGCCTATATTTTTTGTCTTTTTAATGTGCTGTGGAAAATCCGTTCGACTTAAAAAGCTTTGTAAATTAATGCATAGTTTACCATTTACATTTACCAATGATGGTAATAATGCTTTAGGTGGTTTTTGTCACAAACTCTAGTTTTGAATAAAAATGTTTAAATTGTTAAAACTATAACAAGCAGGATTGCCAACCGTCCCGTTTTTTACGGGACTGTCCCGTATTTGGATCAAAAGTCCAGTGTTCCGCCATGGGCTCATACGGGATAATAAAAGTCTCGTATTTTTATATGTACTTAAAATTAGCAGCAATTATTTACCCCACAAAGAAAACAAACCTAACCTTTTCTGTGGAGAAACAGCCTATAATTAACCTGTGCAGAGTTTCTTAGCTTCGTCGGCGTGGATGAAAATTCTGACGTAAGTAAGTCTAAAAGCCAAAATAAATAAGACTAAAAATTTAATTAATATGTAGATCTTTTTAAAAATAATTTTACTATATTTTCCGGTTTTGTTTTTAAAAACGTTGTGTTTAATGTTTCTTCTGTCCATGAATTCGGTAAATGACGTTTTTCTGAATCTTAACTTAGGGTCGTGTGGTTTTTTCGCATCTCTATGGCCCCACCATAAACTAATAAAAACTCGTTTCTGGCCCCACCATACTGCAATTCGGTGCTTTTGTTGATAAACTGTTTTTGAAATATGAATTTTCAATATTTGGCTACCCTAAAATTCGCTAAAGGACGTTTTTCCGAATTTTAACTCAGGGTGTGGTTTTTTCGCATCACGATGGCCTTACCAAACGCGGATCTGGGCATTAATGTAGGGGAGGAGGGTAATTGTCGAAAAAAAAAATATTTGTACATTTATTTTTTTTCTAGGGGGGTAATCTGATAAGCCCTTTATTTATTAACGAAAAGTGTAAATTTTTTTCCATGGCATCTTAACAAGTTACCCCTCCGCCCCAAATCCACGCTTTCTCGCAACATAAGAAAAAACGATTACTTATAAAGGGTCAAATTCGATTTAGTAAGCCATATTCGCCATGATACTTTTTATTTTGTTGTCATTTCAGTAGTGGTGAATTTGTAAGGCAATCGTATATATTCTGTAAAACTTTTTTAATCTATAAAAAATACTCTGCCAATATATGGGCCCCTAAGCTTACACTAGGTACTATAGTTATAGTGTACCTATGTGCGAGCTAATATAACTAAAAACTTAAATATATTTTAATAAACTCCAGACTAAATTACCTTTCGTTTAATACCACACAAGCCATGTTTTGACTTAAACTTAAATTTTTTAAATCTATCCCCACCCTTAAAAGAAACAAAAACTAAAATGTATTTTGTTAAACTCCATACTCAATTACCTTTCGTTTGATATCACACACGCCATATTTTCACATAAACTCTAGTTTTTGAAATCTACCCCCACCCTTTTATTTGGCTTGTGTTCGGTGGATTTTGTTCATTTTTAAATGGGACCATCTCGACCCAAGACCCAGCCTAGGTACCAAATTTTGTTAAAATCGATCGAGCGGTTTTTGAGTTATGCGCGTTGGTCGTTACAGACAGACATACAGACAGACAGACATACAGACAGACAGACAGACAGACGGCGCAACAAAAAAGTTTCAAAATCATCTGAAACGCAAAGATGTATAAAAATTTTTGAAATCGGAGCAACTTTTTTTTCTCGAAAAAATTAGGATCACCATAGCTCACACTACTATAGTATAGTATATGTGTGAGCTAAAAATTCCGGTATATAAAAATAAACGAGTCTTTTTAAAAAATAAATTAAATCTTCCGCAAATTTTGATTGTGAACATTTAAAAGCTACTCTCTGACCCGGAGAGTTAGCACCTGTTTAGGGTCCCATTCCCAGGGTTACGGGAGAAGACCACATCGGTATGAAAGGCGGAGAGGATGGACCTCGGTACGGTGATCATAGCGCAGGTGGCAACCCTTTCTTTTAGGGATAGTATAAAAGAAGAAGATGCTGCCTTGTAGTACCGGCGTTGGAATCGTCAAAGGCTAGGGGAAGAAAACCAAAAATCACCTGGTCCTCCAGGTTGGGGGTTGGGACATTAGACTAACTCTCTGATACCCGGAAAAAACGTACACTGTTAAAAAACCCAATCAAACGCCTCGGAAAGAAATGAAAAACCTAAGACGAACCAAGCAAAGAAACAGGAATATGATTTTTGGTACATGGAACGTACAAGGAATGAGTCGAAAAGTGAATGAAATAGTCCATGAGTGCAGCAGAATGAAGGTTGACCTTGCTGTACTAACAGAAACGAAGAAGAAAGGAAAAGGATCTGAAAACCTAGGACAGTATGACCATTTCTATAGCGGAGTGGCAAAAGAAAAACATGCTCAACAAGGAGTATCTATTTTGGTCAACAAAAGATTTAGAAAATATATCACCAACTGGGAGGCAGTAAATGAACGGCTAATAAGAACGAATATAACAATAAAAGGAATGAGACTTACGATTTTTGGAATCTATGCGTATAATGACGATGCAAATGTAGCCGTGAAAGACAATTTTTTTGAAGAAATCCACAATGAAATATCAGCAGTAAGTACATCTAGAGAAATTGTAATATTGGGAGATTTAAATAGTAGAACAGGTAACAGAGTAAATGATCTGACAGTTGGCCAATATGGAGAAGATGTTATTAATGACAATGGAAACCGGCTTATCACAGTATGTGAGCAATTAGACCTAAAAATCCAAAACGGTTTTTTCCAACATAAGAAAATACACAAATATACCTGGACCAAACCCTCACAAAACCTGAAATCCGTCATTGATTATCTTATCACTAAACAAAAGACAAAACTAAAAATTCAAGATGTCAGAACAAAGCGTGGATCAACATGCGGAAGTGATCACTATTTTCTGGAGACCAAAATTCTCTTTCCTTATCAAGGCCGAAGCCTCCATCAACAAAATCTTGATGATACAGTGAATGAGGAAATTGATCACTGTCAATATAATCTACTAAGCCTAGAACATGACAGCGTAAAAAACTTATACAAAAAGAGACTGAACGAAAAACTTAATTCAAGTTCAGGTGAAACCCCAGATGAGGAATACGAATGTATCACATTAAGCATCCATCAAGCTGCAAAAGAAGCACTAGGATTAGTGGAAGAAACTCCTAAAAGAACAAAACCATACTGGTGGGATGCTGAGATTAAAAGTGAAATAGAGGAAAAAAGGAAATTATATCACACGTACTTATCCCAAAAGACAGATAGAAGCAGAGAAGAATACAAAATCGCGCAATCAATGGTGAGAAGAATGATCAGTGATAAGAAGAATCAATCATGGATGCAAAAGTGCCAGAAAATAGATTCTTACTTAGGAGGTAGGAGAAGTACCGAAAGCTGGAAAACTATAAGATCGATCAAAAAAGAAACATGCAGAGACATTATTTCACCAATACCAGACAAAGAATGGGATGAGCATTTTAAAAAACTTTTAACTGAAGATAGAGCAGAATTCAAGGAAGACGAAAGAGACAATATCATTAGAACGATGGGATCTCCAGTACCCCTCACAATATATGAGGTCAAAAACGTGTGCAAAACCTTAAAAAGCGGTAAATCTGCCGGACCCGGAAATATCCCAGCTGAACTTATTAAATATGGCACTGAAGAATTGTTTTGTAGATTACGGAATCTTTTCCAAAGATATTTAAATGGAGCTGTAGTACCAACTGAGTGGAAAACGTCATATATATCCACAATACACAAAAAAGGAAGGAAAGATATATGTGACAATTATAGAGGTATATCGGTAACTAGTACGCTAAGCAGAATATATGGCAAAATAATAAGAAATAAAGTGGAGAGCGAATATAAAGATATGGAGGCAGAAGAACAAGCTGGTTTCAGGGCGGGTAGATCGACTTCAGATCATCTCTTTTGTATAACCCAAGTTATTGAAAAGAAAATGGCATACGGACAAGAGCTCCATCTGCTTTACGTAGATTTGAAGAAGGCATATGATAGTATACCACTAAATCTACTTTGGAAAGCGTTGGAAAAGACAAACATAAGCGTACAACTAATTAAGGCCATCAAAGAGTTATACCGCAATAGTAAGGCAAAAGTTAAAATAAAAGCAAAACTAACCAAAGGCTTTCAAGTAAATAAAGGTCTTAAACAAGGTTGCTGTATTTCGCCTACGCTCTTCAATATATACTTGGAACAAGTCCTTAAAGTCTGGAAGAGAAAATGCCAAAACATGGGAATTCCGTTGAATGAAACCACCTTGTATACTTTATGTTTCGCCGATGATCAGATAGTGGTGGCTCAGGATTATGACGACCTCGAATATATGACACGAAAACTAATAGAAGAGTACAATAAGTGGGGACTAGAGGTTAATATCAATAAGACAGAGTATATGTGTATTGGTGGAACGAAACAGGATCTAATCTTAAATACTGGGCAGCGAATTCAGTCCTGTGATGAGTATAAATACTTGGGTCTAAAAATTACAGCTGACGGAACACTAGACAAAGCTATAAAAGATAGAAACGTACAAGGAAGAAAAGCAATAACTTTATTAAATGGAATAATTTGGGACCAAAGTATATCAAAACATAACAAAAAGCTTATATATAACACCATTGTAAAAAGTATTATTACATACGGCTCAGAAGTATGGCCAATCAAAGATAGAACAGAAAAAATGCTTTCCGCTACGGAGATGGACTATTGGAGAAGAGCAGCAGGGAAATCAAAAAGAGAAAGAGTTTCCAATCAAAGAATAAGAGAAATTATGACAGTGGGTGAACGTACTCTAGTGGATGATATAAGAACAAAACAACTGGTGTGGTACGGACATGTACAAAGAATGGATGATGGAAGACTACCTAAACAAATATTACAATGGAAACCAACTGGCCGAAGAAAACGAGGAAGACCAAGGAGAAGCTGGAGAGAAGGAATAGATAGTGAAATAAGAATAAGAGGCCTCGATGATGAATTATGTGCAAACAGAAACGAGTGGAGATTGGGTATCGGAAGACGTAGAACGTTGTGAAACCGATAAATATATATATATATATATATATATATATATATATATATATATATATATATATATATATATATATATATATATATATATATATATATATATATATATATATATATATATATATATAACATTTAAAAGCAATCAATCGGTATCATGACGCTTTATATCATATGGAAATCGGTTTGGCAAAATTAATGTATAAGGAAATTAATGCATATAGGATCTATAAAACAATAAGTTATAAACCGATTTTAACGATTCATATCCCGTTGTACGAAAAGTAGAGCTTTTCTAGAAACGAAAAAGAATTTTCATACAGATACACAAGAATAAACGAGCCTCTTTCAAGAATCATGTTTTATTCAGTCTGCCATCTTGGATTTTAAGATGTAAATTCTAAATCCCAATCAATTTTTTTCGGGTGTTACAGTTGGAAAGTTAATAAAAAACATATTGTCCGGTTTTTTTTTGCTAACCTGGTTTTGAATTTTTTGTCTATTTTTGACCTTCTGCATGTGGTGCGTCATTTCAGGGGCGGATCTAGAAACTTTATTTGGGGGGGGAGGGGGGATATCATAATAAATATTGCATAAAACTATTTTGCATAGTGACCAGGAGGTGTATTTTGTGTGTCAAGACTAAATATATTTTGAGATTTGGGGTGTGGATATTTCCCCGTTTTCCCCTTCCGTAGATCCGCGCCTGATCATTTAAGTTACATCCTGTATTTTATGTATCATATTTTTATTATATTTTATAAAAGGCCAAGGCCCAGAGGTATGTATCCATTTCCTGTTTACTTGGTATCCAATCTGAAGCCCTGCATATCCAAATGAATTTACAAAATAGTCTAAAAAATGCCTTGCATATGTTGGGGTTGAGCTCTAGTTTATACCATATGGAGTGGTTTTTAAAAAGCATTATTTTTGTTAAAATATTATATGAAAATTTACTGTAAATTATTAATTATCATTATTATAAATTACTAATTAATAAATAAATCAACGCTTTGTCATCGGTTTTTAGTTTTTCGTTTTGTTTTGTGTCTATTAATAAATAATGTTTCAGTTGCTAATGTTAGTATCATAAACAATCATAAAAAAAATATATATTTAAAGAAATTGGATAATTATTTATTTTCCAAGGATAAAAAATTAAAGTTAAAATATAAAGGTTTTAACAGATAAATCAAAATAATTGGAAAGGTTTGAAAGATACTAAGGTGTGTAGAGGTATAACAACAAACACAACTACGAAATTTGTCTCACAGTCAAATTTCGTCAAAAACGGTTTTTGTTTAATAAATTAACATTTTTTGTGATCCAAAGATAGGATGCTCTATTTAATTACTAATCTGTATATATTTGAAAGTGATGGCAGGCTCCACTGGACTTCCATGCACTTTGTGCCCACGTACCTACATACTGAGTTTGGCTAAAGTGACATATTTTTTTCCACCCAGCACATAAAAAAAAACTCTTCAGATTACAACAATAAATGATTTAGGCTTAACAATTTGGCTCAAAGATATATCACCAAGGCCTCTGCATTATTAGCCAAAAAAAATATAATATGACGGCCATAAGAAATAACAAAGTTGGCTATAGAGAACTTGCCCATTTTTTTTTATTTTACTGAAATGTGTGCTTCTGTATGAAAACGCATTATACCAAATATCAGCCCTTAAATCGCAATACTTATTTTACAATAAATAATTAAAGTTGGAATCGCTGACTGGTATATTCAAACACAGCAAAATGCGCGGCAGTTGCCGTGACGTCACTCCTTAGAAAAATCCCGGGCCCTTTATGAGTATAACGGCCATTCGGTTCATAACTTTTTTATTTATGAATATTTTTTATTTCTGTAAAAACATTCACTTTTTTAAGAGCAATTCAACTGTCAAATTAAAGTTTATTTGTCACTTTTAGTTTTTGAGATATTACATAAAGTTTATATTTTACTTAAGGATTGATCCTTATTTTATTCGATTTTTAAAATTAGCGTAAAATTTCCTTTAAAATGATGTTTCACACTTAGTATTTAATTTTGTTATTTTTTTTTATATTTTTATTTTTTTTTTAAATAATTTAAAAATAATTTAAACCAATTCTTATTCAGCGAACTAAAAAAAAAAGTTATGAGGTAACTAAAAATTAAAAATATAAAAAACAATAAAAAAAATAAAAAATAAAATATTAAGTGTGACATGTCATTTAAAAAAAAATTACGCTGATTTCAAAAATCGAATAAAAAAAAGGTCATTCCATAAGAAAAATACAAACCTTATGTAATATCTCAAAAACTAAAAGTGACACATAAAATTTAATTTGACAGTTGAATTGCTCTTAAAAAAGTGCCTCAGGAATCTTTTTACAGTAATAAAAAATATCCATAAATAAAAAAGTTACGGGGGTGGGTCGAAAATGCACCAAATTGAAAATATATACCTTGAAAGTAGTTTAAGATATCGATGTGCGGTTTTCGGCATTAATGTTTTAACAAAAATCGAGCTCGTAACATGTAGGTTAGTTTTTTTCTATCTCCTCTAGAAATGGGCGTTTCCTATCAAAAGTGTCCAATTTGGACCACTCTGTACCTATGTGGGTAGGTATAAATGAAAATAAATGAGCACTACTGTTTATAGAGCTCATTCTAAACAGTGTTTTAAATAGGTGGGTATCTACTTAATTAATATACTTATTTTTAATAAGACTTATTAGTATGGTTATATATATATATATATATATATATATATATATATATATATAATTATTATATTATAGTACGTACAGTACTTAGGTATTTATATTTACTTGCGAGCTTTTACACCACGAAAATCAGCTTGAGAAAAATCCTCCGAATTTTTAATGTATAATGCAGTTATAAACATATCAACTCTAGGTAAATTGTCCTTTTATAAACCCCGCATCAACCATTTTCAGTCTTTAACAGAATCACAAAACACTAAATTAAGAAAATTTAGACAAAACTACGTCCGGAAATAACTGAACACCACGTTGAAAGCTCCAATAAGTACAATATCAATTATTTACGTGTTATTTTAATGTCGGTTAACGGTCGCATGGATCGAGATCCCTAGACGTGACGTCACAACCAATGTCAGCGCGTTTTAAGAACAGGTCATGTTATTCAAATTTCAAACCTTTATTTCTCAGGTAATTTAATTGTTATTGGAATTTTTCTTTTTCGAGGAAGTTTCTTATGATAATACCTTACGATTTTAATTGTTTTTAAAGGATTTGATATTTTGGGCAAGTTCCCTATTGCAAAAAAACTAGAAGACCTAGAAAAAATTCCGTTAATACAAAGCTTTCAAATTTTATAAAATTCACAAGATGGCGACTTAATTCTTAGTTTATGCTCGATATTTTAAAAAGCTCTGCAGATATTTTTAATTTCGATACAGCAATTGAATAATCTTGGAATAGCGCCCCTTTTTCCCTATAACCAAAATTGTATCTCTTATTCCGAAATGTCATTTAGTTATTTTATCTGGGACTCTGTAGAAGCTAGAACACACAAGATTAACTACTTTGTGCTAAAAACTATTTATAAATTATTATTTTGACTAATTATGAAGTAAGAATCTTTGTAAAACTGTACAAGTTATTTCAAATTTTTTTTTAAATAATATTTTGAATTATGACAATTTTGTTTATGAATCCGAGTGTATGTTTGATGAATTTAGAAACTCGCCCGATGTAATTAAAAAGCGCCATCTATTATAATACTGTTGAAATCTGTCGACTTGTTATGATGTGGTTATGAGTGGTTATGATTCATCAGCTGATTTTACTCAGAAGTTTGATATTTGGAAAATTTTCAAATTGGAAACAAAGGTGCTTTTTTTTAGTTAGAAAAACATTCTTTTCTACCCCTGTTCTTCTTTTGGATCAAGTCTAATCTATGTTTTGGACCGGTTATAAGGAACATTTTTAAAAACATGTATAGCAGAGCAAAAAACTATGGTGCAATAAATTCAGATCCTGAGGTTGGATTTGCTGGAGGATCCAGTAGCGAAGACAGGTGAATTTTTAGTCGCAGTATATTAAGCAATAACAAATTATCAATCTTATCTAACCTAATCTGTGAAATTATCAATTAATTTTGATTACAGGAATGAAGTGGCCAACTGGAACCACATGTGTGAAGATGTTGAAACCAATATTTACACAATAAACGCTAGCGTACAGACACTAGACAGTGGTTTAAGGTCTATTGGAACCCCAAAGGATAATGAAGGACTGAGAAAGAAAGTGTGAGTTTTAACCTTGGTTTTAACAGTATTCAATTACAGTAAATATTGCTTATAATAATGATATCAGATATTATTATGACAACATATTAAGGTCCTGACCATGTTCTATATACAGGGTGTCCCATAACTTAGGGGCCATAGTGCAGCAAGTGAGAGACGAGGTTATTTCCAACAAAAAAGTTAATATAACATGGGGGTCAACACACATCTGTTTTTAAGACAAACAATTTTTAGTTAGAGGAATAGGGAAAAAAGGGTTTTACATAAGAAAGAAAATCTGTCACAGCCAGCTGAATACTCAGCTCATTGTGATTCAAAAATGTGGTATTCCTTTTTTTGATAAAATTACAAGTTGAGGAGATACAGGCTGTCAAAATAGCCTCCAAAAGTGTATAAAAAATAATAATTTTTAAAAAAATTAATTTTTGCTTACGTATTCTTTTGAAAAATATCAATATTATTTTATTATTATGTCTCGCTAGAGACTTTTTTAGTTTCATTGCACTATCTGGACAATTTTTTACTAAAACTTCTTTTGGCGACTTCTAGCAATACTTCAATACTATCAAGCCGTTTGGTATCAAACAATTTCAATTTTACTCTAGTATTATTGTTTGCTCTGAGTGTTCATCTTTACTTTTATTATCCATTATTTCTTTGATAAATTGGTTACCTACCTTCCAATTATCTTTGTTTTTTAGCATCTCATTTATGATTTGTTCTGGTAGTATGTTTCCTTGTTCTATATGTAAGGCTTCTAGCATAATATTTTGTTTTTCTCTAAACTTTGGGCAATGAATCAGTGTATGATTTGCGTCGTCTATGCCCATACAGTACATACATCTATCGCTTATTGTTTTTCCTATGCGTTTTGTGTATACTTTAAAGCACCCACGATTTGTTAAAATCTGCTTTATTTGATATTTGACATATCTATGTTTACATTCCATCCATTGTTTTATATTTGGTATTAGTCTCTTTGTCCAAACAGCTTTTCCGGTATCTTTTTCCCACCTTTCCTGCCATTTTTCAAGTGTAACCTTTTTAGCCCTCTCTTTCTGTTCTTCTGTGTTGCCGTTTCTTTCTAAAAACTATCTGGACACTAAAATGAGGAGGCATTTTCTGATAATGATTCTTTTTGAAAATGGTAATTTAGCTATCTTGAAACTTATTTAGGTACAGAAAATTCAAAAACAAATTGTTTTTTTTAATAAAAAACACACTTTTCAATTTCTATCTAAAATGCACACAAAATCACATACATATTGGGCATTATGATACTGGCCTTTGGTCCATTTGCTGGGGTTTTACTCAATTCTGTGCCGGTGAGTCAGACTGAAAATGCGAGGTTGCCACATGTTTAGTTTAGTTTAGTTTATTTACGGGACTTGCCCAATCATAATTATCATCATTACAATTCAAAATTACATAATTACTTATTACTAATATTTTCATACCCACTAATGTTTACACATCTACAATTTATTGTACTATATATTGTTATCTTACAGTTTTCTTAAATGATTTCTTAGGGACTCTTTTGAAATACTAAAAATTTTATTTGTGTTGGTCATCATTCTGGCAAGCCCAGTACATTGACCATATAATACTCGGTGAAAGTTTACATAAAAAGTCAATTTCTCTCTAGTATTCCTAGCAGGAACATGAAAGTTCAGTCTGCTAAGAATTTCTGCACTGTCTACAGACCCATATATTATGCCATAACAAACTAGTACATCATTCTCCCTATGTCTAGCTAAAGTTTGTATATTTAAATTTTGTTCGATGTCACTGTATGATATTTCAGGATATTGAAGTTTTTCTTTGTATGCTATATAGCAAAGGAAAATTTTTTGTATAGATTCTAATTGATCAATATATTTTGCATAATATGGAGTCCAGATGACAGCACAGTTTTCCAAATGACTTCTAACTAATGAAACATATAAAGTTTTTATTGCAATTGTATTGTTAAATTCCTGTGTATTTCTTTTTACAAACCGCAATATCCTTCTAGCCTTACTACAGACTGCATGTATATGAGTTGAAAAGGACAGCTTGGTGTCAAAGAGCACCCCTAGATCTCAGATCAGATTGGTTTTTTCTACGGGTGTATCATCAAGGAAATATGTGCTAGGTATAGGTGAAGTCATATTAAATTGCATGTGTTTGCATTTGCTAATGTTTAAGATCATTTTGTTCTTTTTGCACCATGTTTTAAGTCTACTTATGTCTTCTTGTATTTGGTGAATTGTTACTTCTGGATTTTTGGGGTCTATTTTAAGATATAGCTTTAGATCATCTGCAAATAATAGAAACCTAACAAAGTACTATTGATTTTTTTAATGTGAGTCTTACTGGATTTAGGAAAAAGGTAAAAAGTCAAAATTATCATTAATATCATTAATAATTGATATTAATTATGATGTATTTCTTACTATTATTGTAGCATTGCAACAATTGTTGTAACAATTATTACTATATTTTACATATATATACCTGTTAAAAAAATTAAATGATGAGTATCATCTACCTAATGTTTATCTAAATGATTTTAAATATTTGATAAAGTTACTAATCTAATTTTAAACTAGTTTTAATACTATTAGTACCAACATACTATAAGATATACATGTAAACTATGTAAATGGCATGCCGTTAATAAATAAATAAATAAAAAATAAAATAAAAAAGTGAAAGCAGCTATTGATATCATTTATAAATAAGCTAAAAAAGAGGGGTGCAAGATGTGCCCCTTGAGGGACGCCTGAGGTGATTTCAATTGCATCCGATTTTATACCTCTAATGCTTACAAATTGTATGCAATGGGATAAATAGGATTCTACCCAGGATAGAAGGTTTCCCTGTATTCCATACATAGAGAGTACACACCCACTCTCCAAGGCATCTGACAAATATTCCCTATAAACCAGCAAGTTGCTCATGGTGCTCCGGCCTTCAAGAAACCCATGTTGATTCAATGAAATTTCCCTACTAAATACAGGCCTGAGATAATCCTCCACTAGAGATTCAAAAGTTTTAGCCATTATTGACATTTTGCTAATAGGTCGGTAGTTAGTGACTAGCTTCTTACCCCCACTATTTTTATAAACTGGAGTAATATTTGCGATTTTCCATCTCTCAGGAAACACTCCCTGAGTTAAAGACATGTTGAAAAGGAGCCACAGTGGTCTAGCGAGGGAAAAAGCGCATTCCTTTAAAAACAGTGGAGGAATCTCATCAGGTCCGGCACCCTTAGAAAGGTCAATTGAGATAAGTTTCTCTAGTATGTCACTAATTTTTATCTGAAATGAATCAATACAAATGGAGTTATTTATGTTACAAGATGTACAGCTATAATTATTTTCGGACCCTGACTCATATACAGAAGAGAAGTGTTCTTTGAACATATTTACTGTTTCATGTAAATTGGAACTAGTTTGATTATTAAATGTTACTGTCTCAGGGACACTTTGCTGACCATTCCTCTCATCAACATACTTCCAGAAATATTTAGGATTCTCGATAACACTCCTCTGTACATTATCCAAATGAGAATAAAAGCATTCTTGAGACTGAACTTTACATGCACGTCTTATTTCTGAAATCTTCTCATAATCAGATTCCAGATTTGATATTTTAAAGGCTTTATGGGCTTTATTCTTATTAGAAATATTCATTTTTAAATCCTGATCAAACCAAGTCGGAAAAGTACACTTGTTTATTTTTGACCGAACTTTTGGAACATAAAGATCAAAACAAGAACTCAAAATTGGAGTTTGCCGCGAAAAGTGGAACTAAATAAAAACTATTAATAATTAAGTGCGTGGGGGGTATAGGACTATCCTAGACGTGCTTGATAAGAGCACTCTCCCCAAGGAAGAAAAATGTGCTGGGTGATGGATGCTGAGAAGCCCGAAGCCCATTGTCTACAGTGAATGAATGAATGAATGAAGAACTCAAAATTGAATAAAATACCTCCAACTAGAATCCACATTTGCACTAAATATTATCACAGGCAGTTATGTATAAAATAAAATATTTTGATTTGATTGTTCCTTTCTGTCATTCATATTTTTTTAGCCAATAAAATTAAAGGCAATTTTATTTTATTACTACAAAGGTTGGGTTTGGGTTGGTTTTGGTAGAGCTGGGATGCCTTGATTTAGGTTTGGTTTGGGTTCAGTTGGGATGGGTTGTTTTGTTTTGGTTTGGTTTGGTTTGGTTCAGGTTCAGTTCGGTTCCGTGCGGTTCGTTTTTGTTGGGTTTGGTTCTGTCTGGTTCGGGTTGGTTGTTCAGTTCGATTTGGTTCGGTTGGGTTCGGTCTGGTTGGGGTTGGTTATGTTCGGTTCAGTTTGGTTGGGTTGGGTTCGGTTCTGTTCGGTTCGGTTTAGTTTAGTTCAGTCTGGTTAAGTTGGTTTCAGTTTGGTTTGGTCGGGTTCAGGTCGGATTGGTTCCGTTCGGGTCGGTTCCGTTCGGTTCGGTTTGTTTTGGGTTGGTTTAGGTAGAGCTGGGTTGGGGTTACTCAGATTGCACTAGGTTTGGTTAATTTTATTTTTTAGGTATGATCACAACAGATTTATTAATCTTAGTTTCCTTATTTTTTTTATTTTTGCGGAAACGTGGCAACATTGCACAATATAGGCCACAGATATTGACAAATATTGTTCTGATGGGGTTGAAAAAAAAAGAAGAGTCAAAATTAAAAGAAAAGTGAGGTTGGAATGCTGTTTTTTACGTGTTTTTTAAGGTTTTATTTATTTATTTTCTGAAAAATACTGAATGACCTGCAAATTTTTTTTTTGGAAAAATGTTATTTAGAAGGTCTATTTTAAGGTAATTTAAATTTTTTCCAAAAAATCGTGTGTCCGGATAGTGCAAATTGACCAACTAATTTTTTTCAAAATAATTTTTATTTCAATTTATTGCTCTTGTTCTAATACACGACTTTACCCAATTTCATATTTTTACTGTGTTTTTAAAAAAGTTATGATCAAAAAAGTTTAAAAAATCGCCAACTTTGATGCTCTGTATCTCGACTCTCGAGAAAGAGTTTTGACCCATGCCTTATAGGAACTCTTTTATCAGACAAGACCTCCTCTATCCCCTGTTGGCCTATGGCCCCTAAGTTATGGTACACCCTGTATAACCCATTTTGTTACCTTTTTTCTCTATAATGCTGCTTGGTTATGAAACTTGAAAATAAGTGGTCCATTCAATGTTGATATAGCCAATATTTACTGTAAATATAAATAAAATGTTTGTTTTTTGTACAAATAATAAAATAATTTGTTTAGTCACATTACTCAGCTCAGCTCAAACCAAATAGCAGTAGAAACAACCAAAACTTTAGCACTTTTAAAGTCAAAATGGGCAAAAGTTGGAAAACAAAAGCAGCTTCAAGTGGAGAAGCTTGAGGATAGTTTCAAAAATGCTTTAAATAAGTACCACTGGGTCCAGAAGGTAAGCAACCATATAAATATTAGATACTTAGGGAATGTCCTTAAATTACATAACACAAAAATTCAGGATTTTTATATGAACGCATTTTCAAGAAAAAACATTAAACCCCCCCTCCCCCCTAGAGTGTTACATAATTTAAGGACAGGCCCTTACTTACACCAGTATTTATTACCCAAGGAACATTTCATGTTTTTATATTAAAAATCTGAAAAAAAGTTAAAAATCTACCAAAAAAGTAGAAATCTACTAGACTTGGCAACGTTGCAAGTTCCATGTTTCTAGTCCTGGGGTACGTTCAGATTGAAACGTCGGGCGAGACGTCTTGCCGAGCGAATGACGTCATGGGTAAATCGCCGGACGTCTTGCCTTTGTGAACGGTATGGATGTAATAAACATAACCTTAAAATATATATATTTTTTAAATTATTGATAAATTTGATCAGATTTAAAAATTTGTTACAGTTTATTTAGTAGAGTTAACATAAAAACATATAAGTGTTTTTTTTGTTTTGAAAAATGGAAATAGACAGTCTTTTGGAGTACCCGACTTTTGGTGGCTGACAGAGTTTTATTAGAGAAAGTTTTGTTTTAGATTTAAAAGTTGTTTTCTGTAAATTTATTTTCTTTGTTGTAGAAGCAATACAGGTTTTAAGTTCCTCTGCTCAACACTTTCAAAGGAAATAAATAAATTTGAAAATTAATAGTTATATGTACATACATGTGCAATATAATATAATAGTGTATGACAGTGAGAATGTGAAAGAAGACAAATTCTCAAAGTGTTTGCTGGAGCGTTGAGAAATCTTCAATTACATTATATCAAACCTCTTTATATGGTTACATTATCAACTATTAAATAAAGAATACAAATATACATAGTTTAAATGTCTTTTATTTTAATTTGAAAGCACAAAGTAATACCTAGGTATAATATTACTTATATTCCTATAACAATTTGTCCAAATAAAAATCCATTCTCTACATTCTCCTAAGTAGAAACTAAACAGTCAAAATGAAATTGCATTGCATCTGAAAGAGTGTTTTCCTAAAAGGAGTGCTGCTGCAAGAGGATTCTGCTTGAAAAACTGCTTGATACTCTAAAAACAACTCACACTGCCAAGTGTTATTCCTAAAGCAATTGTCTTCATTGCATGGAGCGATGTGAAACCTGTAACCAATACAGTTCGTAGTAGGTCGATTTACACAGCAACATAACAAAACATGGAATTTTAGGGTTAATTTTGGTATTTTCGTTTTTTTTTCTGTCAGCTTATTATGGTAAAATGGAGCTTTAAAACAAGGCATTAACTTTATCCATTGTGCTATGTTACTATGGGTAAAAAGAAAAATACTCTGTCAATCTATGGGCACCTAAGCTAGGTACTATAGTTATAGTGTGCGTGTGAGCTAATATAACTAAAAACTGAAATATATTACCTTTCGTTTGATACCACACAAGCCATGTTTTGACAAACTCTAATTTTTGAAATCTACTTCCACCCTTTTATTTAACTTGCATTCGGTGGATTTTGTTCATTTTTAAATGAGACCATCTCGACCGAAAACCCAGCCTAGTTGAGTTGAGTTATGCGCGTTGGTTGTTACAGACAGACATACAGACAGACAGACAGACAGACAGACAGACAGACATACAGACAGACATACAGACAGACATACAGACAGACATACAGACAGACATACAGACAGACATACAGACAGACATACAGACAGACATACAGACAGACATACAGACAGACATACAGACAGACATACAGACATACAGACAGACATACAGACAGACATACAGACAGACATACAGACAGACATACAGACAGACATACAGACAGACATACAGACAGACATACAGACAGACATACAGACAGACATACAGACAGACAGACATACAGACAGACATACAGACAGACAGACAGACAGACATACAGACAGACAGACAGACAGACAGACATACAGACAGACATACAGACAGACATACAGACAGACATACAGACAGACATACAAACATACATACAGACAGACATACATACAGACAGACAAACAGACAGACAGACATACAGACAGACATACATACAGACATACAGACAGACATACAGACAGACATACAGACAGACATACAGACAGACATACAGACAGACATACAGACAGACATACAGACATACAGACAGACATACAGACAGACATACAGACAGACATACAGACAGACAGACAGACAGACAGACAGACATACAGACAGACATACAGACATACAGACAGACATACAGACAGACATACAGACAGACATACAGACAGACATACAGACAGACATACAGACAGACAGACATACAGACAGACATACAGACAGACATACAGACAGACATACAGACAGACAGACATACAGACAGACATACAGACAGACATACAGACAGACATACAAACAGACATACAGACAGACATACAGACAGACATACAGACAGACATACAGACAGACATACAGACAGACAGACAGACATACAGACAGACAGACAGACATACAGACAGACATACAGACAGACATACATACAGACAGACATACAGACAGACATACAGACAGACATACAGACAGACATACAGACAGACAGACATACAGACAGACATACAGACAGACATACAGACAGACATACAGACAGACAGACATACAGACAGACATACAGACAGACATACAGACAGACATACAGACAGACATACAGACAGACATACAGACAGACATACAGACAGACATACAGACAGACATACAGACAGACATACAAACAGACATACAGACAGACATACAGACAGACATACAGACAGACATACAGACAGACATACAGACAGACAGACATACAGACAGACAGACATACAGACAGACATACAGACATACAGACAGACAGACATACAGACAGACATACAGACAGACATACATACAGACAGACAAACAGACAGACAGACATACATACAGACAGACATACAGACAGACAGACAGACAGACAGACAGACAGACAGACATACAGACAGACATACAGACAGACAGACAGACAGACAGACAGACAGACATACAGACAGACATACAGACATACAGACAGACATACAGACAGACATACAGACAGACATACAGACAGACATACAGACAGACATACAGACAGACATACAGACAGACATACAGACAGACATACAGACAGACATACAGACAGACATACAGACAGACATACAGACAGACATACAGACAGACATACAGACAGACATACAGACAGACATACAGACAGACATACAGACAGACATACAGACAGACATACAGACAGACATACAGACAGACATACAGACAGACATACAGACAGACATACAGACAGACAGACATACAGACAGACATACAGACAGACATACAGACAGACATACAGACATACAGACAGACAGACATACAGACAGACATACAGACAGACATACAGACAGACATACAGACAGACATACAGACAGACATACAGACAGACATACAGACAGACATACAGACAGACAGACATACAGACAGACATACAGACAGACATACAGACAGACATACAGACAGACATACAGACAGACATACAGACAGACAGACAGACAGACAGACAGACAGACAGACATACAGACAGACAGACATACAGACATACAGACAGACATACAGACAGACAGACAGACATACAGACAGACATACAGACAGACATACAGACAGACATACAGACAGACATACAGACAGACATACAGACAGACATACAGACAGACATACAGACAGACATACAGACAGACAGACATACAGACAGACATACAGACAGACATACAGACAGACAGACATACAGACAGACAGACAGACAGACAGACATACAGACAGACATACAGACAGACATACAGACAGACATACAGACAGACATACAGACAGACATACAGACAGACATACAGACAGACATACAGACAGACATACAGACAGACATACAGACAGACATACAGACAGACAGACATACAGACAGACATACAGACAGACATACAGACAGACATACAGACAGACATACAGACAGACATACAAACAGACATACAGACAGACATACAGACAGACATACAGACAGACATACAGACAGACATACAGACAGACAGACATACAGACAGACATACAGACAGACAGACAGACATACAGACAGACATACATACAGACAGACATACAGACAGACATACAGACAGACATACAGACAGACATACAGACAGACATACAGACAGACATACAAACAGACATACAGACAGACATACAGACAGACATACAGACAGACAGACAGACATACAGACAGACATACAGACAGACATACAGACAGACAGACATACAGACAGACATACAGACAGACATACAGACAGACATACATACAGACAGACAGACAAACAGACAGACAGACATACAGACAGACATACAGACATACATACATACAGACAGACATACAGACATACAGACAGACAGACAGACAGACAGACAGACAGACAGACAGACAGACATACAGACAGACATACAGACAGACATACAGACATACAGACAGACAGACATACAGACAGACATACAGACAGACATACAGACAGACATACAGACAGACATACAGACATACATACAGACATACATACAGACAGACAGACATACAGACAGACATACAGACATACATACAGACAGACATACAGACAGACATACAGACAGACATACAGACAGACATACAGACAGACATACAGACAGACATACAGACAGACATACAGACAGACATACAGACAGACATACAGACAGACATACAGACAGACATACAGACAGACATACAGACAGACATACAGACAGACATACAGACAGACATACAGACAGACATACAGACAGACATACAGACAGACATACAGACAGACATACAGACAGACATACAGACAGACATACAGACAGACATACAGACAGACATACAGACAGACATACAGACAGACATACAGACAGACATACAGACAGACATACAGACAGACATACAGACAGACATACAGACAGACATACAGACAGACATACAGACAGACATACAGACAGACATACAGACAGACATACAGACAGACATACAGACAGACATACAGACAGACATACAGACAGACATACAGACAGACATACAGACAGACATACAGACAGACATACATACAGACAGACATACAGACAGACATACAGACAGACATACAGACAGACATACAGACAGACATACAGACAGACATACATACAGACAGACATACAGACAGACATACAGACAGACATACAGACAGACATACAGACAGACAGACATACAGACAGACATACAGACAGACAGACATACAGACAGACATACAGACAGACATACAGACAGACATACAGACAGACATACAGACAGACATACAGACAGACATACAGACAGACATACAGACAGACATACAGACAGACATACAGACAGACATACAGACAGACATACAGACATACAGACATACAGACAGACATACAGACAGACATACAGACAGACATACAGACAGACATACAGACAGACATACAGACAGACAGACAGACAGACAGACATACAGACAGACATACAGACAGACATACAGACAGACATACAGACAGACATACAGACAGACATACAGACAGACATACAGACAGACATACAGACAGACATACAGACATACAGACAGACATACAGACAGACATACAGACAGACATACAGACAGACATACAGACAGACATACAGACAGACATACAGACAGACATACAGACAGACATACAGACAGACATACAGACAGACATACAGACAGACATACAGACAGACATACAGACAGACATACAGACAGACATACAGACAGACATACAGACAGACATACAGACAGACATACAGACAGACATACAGACAGACATACAGACAGACATACAGACAGACATACAGACAGACATACAGACAGACATACAGACAGACATACAGACAGACATACAGACAGACATACAGACAGACATACAGACAGACATACAGACAGACATACAGACAGACATACAGACAGACATACAGACAGACATACAGACAGACATACAGACAGACATACAGACAGACATACAGACAGACATACAGACAGACATACAGACAGACATACAGACAGACATACAGACAGACATACAGACAGACATACAGACATACAGACATACAGACATACAGACAGACATACAGACAGACATACAGACAGACAGACAGACATACATACAGACAGACATACAGACAGACATACAGACAGACATACAGACAGACATACAGACAGACATACAGACAGACAGACAGACATACAGACAGACATACAGACAGACATACAGACAGACAGACATACAGACAGACATACAGACAGACATACAGACAGACATACAGACAGACATACAGACAGACATACAGACAGACATACAGACAGACATACAGACAGACATACATACAGACAGACAGACATACAGACAGACAGACATACAGACAGACATACAGACAGACATACAGACAGACATACAGACAGACAGACAGACATACAGACAGACATACAGACAGACATACAGACATACAGACAGACATACAGACAGACATACAGACAGACATACAGACATACAGACAGACATACAGACAGACATACAGACAGACATACAGACAGACATACAGACAGACATACAGACAGACATACAGACAGACATACAGACAGACATACAGACAGACATACAGACAGACATACAGACAGACATACAGACAGACATACAGACAGACATACAGACAGACAGACAGACAGACAGACAGACAGACATACAGACATACAGACAGACAGACAGACAGACATACAGACAGACATACAGACATACAGACATACAGACAGACAGACAGACAGACATACAGACAGACAGACATACAGACAGACAGACATACATACAGACAGACATACAGACAGACATACAGACAGACATACAGACAGACATACAGACAGACAGACATACAGACAGACATACAGACAGACAGACATACAGACAGACATACAGACAGACATACAGACAGACATACAGACAGACATACAGACAGACATACAGACAGACATACATACAGACAGACATACATACAGACAGACAGACATACAGACAGACATACAGACAGACATACAGACAGACATACAGACAGACATACAGACAGACATACAGACAGACATACAGACAGACATACAGACAGACATACAGACAGACATACAGACAGACATACAGACAGACATACAGACAGACATACAGACAGACATACAGACAGACATACAGACAGACATACAGACAGACATACAGACAGACATACAGACAGACATACAGACAGACATACAGACAGACATACAGACAGACATACAGACAGACATACAGACAGACATACAGACAGACATACAGACAGACATACAGACATACAGACAGACATACAGACAGACATACAGACAGACATACAGACAGACATACAGACAGACATACAGACAGACATACAGACAGACATACAGACAGACATACAGACAGACATACAGACAGACATACAGACAGACATACAGACAGACATACAGACAGACATACAGACAGACATACAGACAGACATACAGACAGACATACAGACAGACATACAGACAGACATACAGACAGACATACAGACAGACATACAGACAGACATACAGACAGACATACAGACAGACAGACATACAGACATACAGACAGACATACAGACAGACATACAGACAGACATACAGACAGACATACAGACAGACATACAGACAGACATACAGACAGACATACAGACAGACATACAGACAGACATACAGACAGACATACAGACAGACATACAGACAGACATACAGACAGACATACAGACAGACATACAGACAGACATACAGACAGACATACAGACAGACATACAGACAGACATACAGACAGACATACAGACAGACATACAGACAGACATACAGACAGACATACAGACAGACATACAGACAGACATACAGACAGACATACAGACAGACATACAGACAGACATACAGACAGACATACAGACAGACATACAGACAGACATACAGACAGACATACAGACAGACATACAGACAGACATACAGACAGACATACAGACAGACATACAGACAGACATACAGACAGACATACAGACAGACATACAGACAGACATACAGACAGACATACAGACAGACATACAGACAGACATACAGACAGACATACAGACAGACATACAGACAGACATACCGACAGACATACAGACAGACAGACATACAGACAGACAGACAGACAGACATACAGACAGACATACAGACAGACATACAGACAGACATACAGACAGACATACAGACAGACATACAGACAGACATACAGACATACAGACAGACATACAGACAGACATACAGACAGACAGACATACAGACAGACATACAGACAGACATACAGACATACAGACAGACATACAGACAGACATACAGACAGACAGACATACAGACAGACATACAGACAGACATACAGACAGGCATACAGACAGACATACAGACAGACATACAGACAGACATACAGACAGACAGACATACAGACAGACATACAGACAGACATACAGACAGACATACAGACAGACATACAGACAGACATACAGACAGACATACAGACAGACATACAGACAGACATACAGACAGACATACAGACATACAGACAGACATACAGACAGACAGACATACAGACAGACATACAGACAGACAGACAGACAGACAGACAGACAGATATACAGACAGACATACAGAGAGACATACAGACAGACATACAGACAGACATACAGACAGACATACAGACAGACATACAGACAGACATACAGACAGACATACAGACAGACATACAGACAGACATACAGACAGACATACAGACAGACATACAGACAGACAGACAGACATACAGACAGACAGACATACAGACAGACATACAGACAGACAGACAGACAGACAGACAGACAGACAGACAGACAGACAGACAGACAGACAGACATACAGACAGACATACAGACAGACATACAGACAGACATACAGACAGACAGACATACAGACAGACATACAGACAGACATACAGACAGACAGACATACAGACAGACATACAGACAGACATACAGACAGACATACAGACAGACATACAGACAGACATACAGACAGACAGACATACAGACAGACAGACAGACAGACAGACAGACATACAGACAGACATACAGACAGACATACAGACAGACATACAGACAGACATACAGACAGACATACAGACAGACATACAGACAGACATACAGACATACAGACAGACATACAGACAGACATACAGACAGACATACAGACAGACAGACATACAGACAGACATACAGACAGACATACAGACAGACATACAGACAGACATACAGACAGACATACAGACAGACATACAGACAGACATACAGACAGACATACAGACAGACATACAGACAGACAGACATACAGACAGACATACAGACAGACATACAGACAGACATACAGACAGACATACAGACAGACATACAGACAGACATACAGACAGACAGACAGACATACAGACAGACATACAGACAGACATACAGACAGACATACAGACAGACAGACATACAGACAGACAGACAGACATACAGACAGACATACATACAGACAGACATACAGACAGACATACAGACAGACATACAGACAGACATACAGACAGACATACAGACAGACATACAGACAGACATACAGACAGACACAGACAGACATACATACAGACAGACATACAGACAGACATACAGACAGACATACAGACAGACATACAGACAGACATACAGACAGACATACAGACAGACATACAGACAGACATACAGACAGACATACAGACAGACATACAGACATACAGACAGACATACAGACAGACATACAGACATACAGACAGACATACAGACAGACAGACAGACATACAGACAGACATACAGACAGACAGACAGACAGACAGACAGACAGACATACAGACAGACATACAGAGAGACATACAGACAGACATACAGACAGACATACAGACAGACATACAGACAGACATACAGACAGACATACAGACAGACATACAGACAGACAGACAGACAGACAGACATACAGACAGACATACAGACAGACATACAGACAGACATACAGACAGACATACAGACAGACATACAGACAGACAGACAGACAGACAGACATACAGACAGACAGACAGACAGACAGACAGACAGACATACAGACAGACATACAGACATACAGACAGACATACAGACAGACATACAGACAGACATACAGACAGACAGACAGACAGACAGACAGACAGACAGACAGACAGACAGACATACAGACAGACATACAGACAGACATACAGACAGACATACAGACAGACATACAGACAGACATACAGACAGACATACAGACAGACATACAGACAGACATACAGACAGACATACAGACAGACATACAGACAGACATACAGACAGACATACAGACAGACATACAGACAGACATACAGACATACAGACAGACATACAGACAGACATACAGACAGACATACAGACAGACATACAGACAGACATACAGACAGACATACAGACAGACATACAGACAGACATACATACAGACAGACATACAGACATACAGACAGACATACAGACAGACATACAGACAGACATACAGACAGACAGACATACAGACATACAGACAGACAGACAGACAGACATACAGACAGACATACAGACAGACAGACATACAGACAGACAGACAGACATACAGACAGACAGATATACAGACAGACAGACATACAGACAGACATACAGACAGACATACAGACAGACATACAGACAGACATACAGACAGACATACAGACAGACATACAGACAGACATACAGACAGACATACAGACAGACATACAGACAGACATACAGACAGACAGACAGACAGACATACAGACAGACATACAGACAGACATACATACAGACAGACATACAGACAGACATACAGACAGACATACAGACAGACATACAGACAGACATACAGACAGACATACAGACAGACATACAGACAGACAGACAGACAGACAGACAGACACACGGCGCGACAAAAAAGTTTCAAAATCATCTGAAACGCAAAGATATATAAAAATATTTCAAATCAGAGCAATTTTTTTTTCTTTAAAAAATTAGGATCACCATAGCTCACACTACTATAGTATAGTAGTAGTGTGAGCTAATAGGTAACTAATTTTAATGTTTTCTGTAAAGGATATGAAACAAACCCAACCATAACAAATTTGGCTTTTACAATCTTTTGAAAATAGGAACTTTTGTGATGTTTTTATGTGGGTTTCTTGTCAGAGGTAACCATGTTGAATGGTCTCGAGTTTATAAATGGGACTTAACCCTTCTAAAGAAACTTAGAACTCACCTGTAAAAGTCAAGCAAGTGTTTTTTGTCTTCAAGAAAAAGTAAAATTTGATTATTTATTTATGGAAAATTGCACTTTTATGTAATATGTTTTCGAAAATATAAAACAAAAAATAAAAAAATTGGGGGGTTGGTTTATATACCTACTGCGCAAGTCGAGCGTTTGTCACCCACCTTATAGAGAAGGGTGTAAAAGGCGATTCGCCCGACGTTGTTTTCGGCCAATATGAACGAGAGTAACTTTCACCCAGTATATAATCTGAACGGATTTGAGCGCGCCCGACTACATCCGACGTGCTATCTGAACGTACCCCTGATGGTGTGAGATATGGATCGTTCATACTCGTCTTTTGTCTAGTCTTTTGTCTTGGTTTAGTCATATGTTTTGTCATAAGAAAGTTAAAACCACTGTTTCTTATGGGAGTGTTCATACAATGTTTTTGCTTTTGTTTTTGATTAGTCTTTGTCTTAAGAGTTGCCAACTTTCAATCCTTAGGACAACGACTAAGACGCGTGACAGACATCAGCTGATATTTGTTGTTTTTTTTACAGGGCGTCCGAAGAGCGCAAGCGCGCGGCCGAAATTTTGAATTTACCGCCATTAATCATGTTTTTAACAGAAAATCTCAACATAACCTCAAAATTTTATTTGTTTTCTTTTTCTTTTTCGCTGTTGTTCTTTCGTGTCTGTGTTTTGTGCACAGATTAAGTTAAATAAGATCGTTTTGTGTAGAAAATAATTTTTGAAGAGGGCCTTTTTATTGAAATTGATTCTTTTTTCAGTGGGTTATGACTAAGACTAATCAAAAACAAAAGACGAGTATGAACAGCCGATTTTATTTAAGACAGCTAAGACTAATCAAAGGACAGAGACTAATCAAAAACACAAGACTAAGACGAGTATGAACAATACTTTACTGACATTCAACTTGATAACAAATTTGACAATGCTTCCTCTAGTTAATTCAATGCTCCATGACCAAAGCCAAAACTAAATAGTTAAGTATTTAAAAGCAGATTTTAATGCACATTTTAATAAAAAAATAAAAAATACATTAGATTAATATATTTTCAAATAACAAATTGCAGAGAATGCAAGGACCTAAAACCATAAACAACAAGTGAAATTAAAGAAAGAACAATTATAAAAAAGTTTCTCTTCAGCGGGGACTCTAATGAGAGAGCATTTGCATACAGAGCAAGAGATCTGGGGTTGAGTCCTGGCTGAAGAGAAACTTTTTTATAATTCTTCTGTCTTTAATTTCACTTGTAAATTGATATATCTTAGATAGTAAAAATGTCAAAATTAACAGTAGTGGTTAAAAACAATGTACTAAATTTTTGCTGTCCAAAGATTTTTATGTTTATATGTATAAAGGGTGTCCCAAATAAAAGCAACTACATGGGGATTTCGGAAACGGTAAGAGATACGAATTTGTTTATATGAGAAAAAAGTTGCGCTATTCTAAGCCCAATCAGATGCTGTATTAAAATTAAAAATAGCTACAGGAGTTTTTAAAATATTAAGCAAAAACTAAAAATTGTGTTCTTTTGTAAAGGTCGGGGTTTATTTAATAAAATATAAAAATATTTTATCAAAAATATGAGAAGATTCAAGATTTCCGTTTAGTTGATAATAATATTTAACACGATGAAAAATTAATAAGTAAAAAAAATAAATTAGATATTATTTTTTTTAAGAAAAAAAAATAATATTCATTAAAGTTCAAATTAAAAAAAAATAAAATTAAAAAAAAAATAAAATTAATTTTTTTTAAGGAAAAGAAAAATATTCATTAAAACCTAAATTGAAAATATTAAAAACATATTCTAAAACTGGCAGAAAATATACAAGTATCATCGAAGCAAGAAAGTGAAAAAATCACAACAATAAAAAAAATATTATTTTTAAAATAAAATAATAAAAACCAAAAATTAAAAATAATAAAAACAAATATTGAGAGACCAGTCGATAAACAAGTAATATTTAAACCAAAAATAAAAAACAAGAGTTAAAATAAAATGATTGAAGTATTGTTCATACTCGTCTTAGTTTTTTGTTTTTGATTAGTCTTTGTCCTTTGATTAGTCTTAGCTGTCTTAAACAAAATCGGCTGTTCATACTCGTCTTTTGTTTTTGATTAGTCTTAGTCATAACCCACTGAAAAAAAATTCAATTTCAATAAAAAGGCCCCTTTTCAAAAGTCATTTTCTACACAAAACAATCTTATTTAACCTAGTCTGTGCATGAAACACCGACACGAAAGAACAAAAGCGAAAAAGAAAATAAAAACAAATAAAATTTTGAGGTTAGGTTGAGATTTTCTGTTAAAAACATGATTAATGGCGGTAAATCAATCAAAATTTCGACCGCGCGCTTGCGCTCTTCGGACGCCCTGTAAAAAAAACAACAAATAACAGCTGATGTCTGTCACTCGTCTTAGTCGTTGTCCTAAGGATTGAAAGTTGGCAACTCTTAAGACAAAGACTAATCAAAAACAAAAGCAAAAACATTGTATGAACATTCCCATAAGAAACAGTGGTTTTAACTTTCTTATGACAAGACATATGACTAAACCAAGACAAAAGACTAGACAAAAGACGAGTATGAACGATCCATGAGACTCACATGAAGCCATCTGAACTAAAACCCTAACACTTATTTTCACTGGAGAGCACTGTTGATTCGATCCACAGTAAACAGACCGCAGGTCGGTAGTACGGAAACTGCCTTGTAAATTTTTTATAACTGTTTTTAGTTTTGGTCAGCGCCCTCTAATAGCTGGCCGGTCGAACTACACTTAGTGCGGGAGTTGAGCGTAATTTTTGGAGCACTTTTAGTGCAGGGGATGAGCGTTATTTCTATGAGTCTTTTAAACCTGCTTCCAGAGAGCATATTATCCGCGCGGAATTTTTTCTCGGTCTTTGATTGGTTGAAATTTTTAAATCAACCAACCAGAGCCTGGGAAAGGATAAATCCGCGCCGCTTATACGCTCTATGGACAACCAGCATTTATGCGTGAGCTAATGGGGACGAACTCAAACCGATCAACTGCGCATGTGTCACTCGCTTCTTTTGGAAATTCGTTTCTCTTGAGCCGAAAGGAACAATAAAGAGAATAAAGTAAAAAAGAGAGTAGCACATGCGTAGTTGAAAAAACCGGTTTCAGTTCCGAAATTTTTCCACCAGTAAGCTGATTGTCATTAAAAATAGGATTGAATAAAAAGTATTTTATCTTAGCATAGTAAGTATATTATAAAAAGATATATATGAAACACATTAATGATTACTAACAAAAATATAAAGGGTGCAAGCCTAGTTATTCTGTGATTAAACTTACTAACTTAAAAGAGTCATTAAATAATATTAAAACATTAATATAATCTTGATATTTAAAATAACCTAGAAAGCCGTGACGTAGCCAGGGGGGGGGGGGGGGTTGGGGGGTCAAAACTCCCCCCGTTGGCCAATGAGAGTACTAATAGCAATAGAAGAATATAACTTTTCAATTGGAGAAAATAATATAAGTACTTATAGATATAGATACAATACAATACAATTTATGAAAAAAACTTGGGTTGAAGACAATTTGAATTACCAAGTTTTACCCTATTATACCTATTGGTGAAGGCGCAAGAAAGTTATATGGAAAAGCTTTTCACAGAGAGGCCAATTTAACTATTTTTAATTTTTTACCAAAATATTAGTTTAATAATACATAAAATCTGTCTTTTTCCTTTCATGAAAAGTTATAACAAAAATAACAAAATGTTCTGAAAAAATTTTTCGGAAAACTCGGAAAATCTTTGGAAAAACTCTGGAAATATTCGGAAAAACCCGTGATAAACCCGAAAAATTTTAAAAAAGCTCAAGAAATGATCGGGAAAACTCGGAAAATATTCGGAAAACTCTGGAAATATTCAGAAAAAACTCGGGAAATAATCGGAAAAACTAGGAAAAAGTGTTTATCGGAAATTTTTAAAAAAATTTAGGAAAACTCGGGAGATGTTTGGGAAACCTAGTTAAAAACTGGGAAAAACGAGGAAAATTTTTGGAAAAACTCGGAAAATGGTTGAGGTGGCATGGCAAAACCCCCCATTGCCAGTTTCTAGCTACGCCACTGTAAAAAGTATGCTCATTTGATCCCAATGCAAAAAAAAATATAAAATTTGTTAAGTGATTTAAATCACACTTCTTTTGTAAGTAACAAAGAAATTGTTGACATTACATCATACCTTCTGTTTGAATAAACAGTTATACTTAAACAAAAGAGTCTTATAAAACTAAAAAAGTCCAAAAAACGTCTATAAAATCACTGAAAAAACACAAATTAACAAAAAAAGCTTCGAAGAGAACTTCCACATAAGAACAAAGAGTACGAAAAATGAAAATGGCGATCAAAAATGTCAAAGTACAGAAATCTGTAATTGTGCACGCCCTCTAATAGCTGGCCCTTTTTTCAATAGTTTTTGGCGGGAAAGTCCGAGTGTCTACACTACCGCTTTGCGGTCCGTGTACTGTGATTCGATCGATCGCAAAATTACAAATGAAAATAATTAAATGAGCCACAAAAGAGGTTGACAAAAATCCCATTTTTACCTGTTTTGTCCGCGTCTTACGAAATTGTTTATATTAGGGGGCAATGAATACACGACTCTATTGTATTCATTAATTAGGGCTATATTATGAAACAGTGGCTCGATCAAAACACATTGACCTGTTTCGTCATAAAAATTTGTGGGATCAGCAAGAGGGGATCTCCTATAAATTCGATTTCTTGAATTATATCCGGGCATTATTAAAGTACCAGTGTTAAAGTTGCAGCCAAAAGTGAAAAATAGTAAACAGTTAAAATTAAAGTGAATTAGTAAAAGTTGAGTTAACCATTTTATATAAAAATGTAGTCTTCAAGAAAATCTAGAGTTCTGAACTCTAGAATAAAAAATATATTTTAGTGATTCGATGACAGAAAGTAAGTTAAATGTATTTGAACATTGATTTAAAAGGAAAATATTACGTTTTAAACTAGTTGAACATTGATTTAAAAATAAAATATTACCGTTTATTTAATTGCTGTAGACAATTAAATTATTAGACTTTTATACGTAAATAAGGATTAGTAATTATAGTAAAGATGAAAAGATGAAGAATGATTTTGAACTTTTGATAGTCCATAACGAGATTTAGACTATTGGAATAAATTTACTGATATGTTTACGGACTTATTATGTATGTGTTACCATTGAGTTAATTTCACAATATTATGTTCTACAACGTTTTTTTTAGACTCTATCATTTTAATTTGCGAAGACAATTTTGTGACGGAAAAATTGTAATAAAACCAATCAGCTTTGTTCGTAGATAGACTCTAAGGTATTGGCTAATGTTAATTTTAGCGCATTTTCGTAATTAATTTGAATGTTAGGACCATGCTAGACTTTGGATCTACGATTTTGTATTAATAATTTTTGACTTTAAATATAACGTATTCTTTAAAACAATTGGTGTCGAATTTAATAACAACCAAAAGTCAATAACAACAACTGGCTTTAATCATAGCTATGTGCATTTAGGACGCTTACCTCCAAATAAATTTAATGTAATCGTGGAAAGGGACAAGTTGTATAAATATACCGCTGGACTAAAGCACCCCTAACCGCGGCGTTACACTTTGACAAATTTAAATATCGCCGCCATCTTGCAAAACAAATTTAATGAACTTTGGTAGTTTTGTATAAGGAACTAAGGCCAATTAAATGACGTTAACAATTTTTTTCTAGGCCTTCTAGGTTTTTTGAAACCATAGGCAACTTTGTTATTGCTTATGACAGCCATATTGGATTTATACTTCAATAAATAGAACATAAAATGAGCTTTTCAACCGTGTATAATAAGCCTATCTTTAAATGACGAAAAATGTAAATTTATTAAAAACATAGTTTTTCACTTAAAAACATAGTTTTTCACTTAGTTGGCTGTAAAACAAATGCCGTAGTTGTGTTTGTTGTCATACCTACGTAACTACCTTTCAAAACCTTTCCATTTATTTAATTTATATGCAAGTCTTTCAGGTCCTTATTTTTAAATTTTTCTCTGGCTAAGAAATAATACATTTTCTTAAGATCTTTTATTTCTGAAACAAAAGTTTGCATTTATTGTTTAATTTAAAATAAAACTAAAAACTAATAACAAAGCATTGAATTAAATAAGCAAATGGTCGAAAATTCCACCGTTGTTATTCATGCAAATCCTGCATCGATGAATTAGAGACATGCATGCATCTTTAACCATTTGTTCAGGAATTTCTTCTATGGCTTGAACAACGGCTGCCTCAAGTTCTTTTAAGTATCCCCAAATACAAAACTCAAGAGGTGTAAGGTCCGGCGAACGTGCAGGCCAGGCAACTGGACCTCGATTTCCGTTCCAGTTATTTCCATGTTGCTGATTCAAATAGTCGGTTATGATTCTTGCATGGAGGTGCACAATCTTGCTAGAACCACATGTTTGCTACATCTTGAAAAGACAGATTTTCTAAAATTTGGTCAACGTAATTTTGTAGAATTTCTAGATATCGAGGTGCCGTCAAATTATTATTAAAAATGTTAAATAGTATGTGTCCGTCTATGACTCCTAGTCATACATTCAAACCCCATCTAACTTGATGGTGCACCTCACGATTTAAGAACGGATTTCATCGGCCCAGTACACGTGTAGTTATGTCTGTTAAACACCCCGCAGTTTGTAAACCTGCGTTCATAGTACCACTTAACCTTAAGCGGAAATTAAGGGTTTTCTGGCGATTTTTGTATGAACCAATTGCAAAACAAGGTTCTTCTTTTTAAGTCACCATCTCAGAGTGCTTGACTAATATTTGTTGCATATGGATGATACTTAAATTTTTTAAGAATTCTTTGTGCAGTTGATTTGGGTACTTCAACATTATTTTCTAGTTCATGAAGGGAGATGCGAGGATTGTCAACGACACTTAAATAATAAATTAAAACCAGCGCTTCAATATTTTCATCAGGTTGTCGATTACGATTTTGTTTTTTAAAGGAACCATATTCAATTACATTATTTCTAAGTATTCTGAAGATTGACCAACCTGTTTGTCGTCTGTCTGGATACCTCTGAAAGTACATATCTCGAGCTCTTCCAGAATTCTTATTACATAAAATATAACATTCATACATATCTACTTTCTCCCAATTTGGAAACCTGTCCATGTTAAATTTGATTGATATTGTGACTAAAAAAAAATCTTAAGTAATTTATAGCCGATCGCACCGACTTTTTTTTCGTTACTTAGCCTTAAGTGTTCCTTATTACGTCATATTATGATTATATTAAGAAACGCTTTAAGCTAAGTAATGAAAAAAAAGTCGGTGAGATGGACCCTTAGAAACTTTAAAACTCCAACAAAAAAATCAAATAAATGACAAAGTTTTGACAGATAGTTACGTAGGTATGACGACAAACGCAACTACGGCCTTAGTTTCACAGCCAACCAAGTAAAAAACAGTTTTTTAAATAAATTCACATTTTCCGTCATTCAAAGATAGGTTTATTATACATTTGAAAAGCTCTTTTAATACTCTATTTATTGACATATAAATTCAATATGGCGGTCATAAGAAATAACAAAGGTGGCTATGGTTTCAAAAAAACTAGAAGGCCTAGAAAAAATTTGTTAACGTCATTCGATTGGCCGTAGTTGCTTATACAAAACCACAAAATTTCATTAAATTTGTTTGCAAGAAGGCGGCGATATTTCAATTTTTCAAAAAACACAATATTTAGTTTTTGCTCGATATTTTAGTAACCCCTGTAGATCTCTTTAATATTGATACAGCACCTGATTGGGCTTAGAATAGCGCAACTTTTTTCTCATTTAAACAAACTCGTATCTCTTACCGTTTCCGAAATCCCCATGTAGTTGCTTTTATCTGAGACACCCTGTATATGTAAAATTAAAGGATGTGTCAGGTTATAAAAACCCACACTGTAGGTGGACTATATAGATCTTTCTTCTTAGGAACTTCTAAAAAAACAAAAAGCCAACCTCTTGCCTTCTCCAATCGACCATGAAGACCCCCCAGATGGAGACCAAGCAGAAGATCAACAGAAACAGTCCCAACTGGCCCGAGAGATGGCGTTCGAGCAAGAAATGATGTTAGATAGGGAGGCCAGGGTAAAACAGATTGAGGAAGATGTTTTAGACATCAATGAAATTATAAGGGAGTTGGGTTCTATGGTCCATGATCAGGGAGAGCATATAGGTAAGAACAAAATAGTTTTTCAAACAAGTTTCGTGGCTAATCGGGCAAAAGGGAGTTTTTGTTTCCCTCATATTTTTCCGTGGGTAGCCTGAAAGCTTAACCTCACAGGGGTCCAAGATCTAATGGACACCTAATAAGTGTTGACAGTTAACTGTTTCGTCCTTATGGGACTCCTCAGAACACTGCTGCAAGCAAATAGCTTCACAAGTGCATGGGCGCACCCAGAAGGGAGGGGAGGGGGTCGAGGATCGCCCCCCCCCCAAGCCTAAGATCGACCCCTCCCAAGCCTAAGATTTAAAATATTTTCCACATTTCATAAATAAAAAGATAAAGTAGCATAAAATACGCCCCCCCCCCAAGATATATTCCTGGGTGTGTCACTGCCTACTAATACAGTTTAGGTGGTTTCTTCACTTTTGGCCGGTACTGTATCTGTTTTTCTTTGCTCCACAGAAATTTTCAGTCTCTCTATAATGAATCGATAGGTAGATCTTTGAAATAATGCTATCACAACATTTTGTTTTTAATTTTTAGACGACATTGAGAACTACATCGACCGTACCGCCGGGAATGTGGAACAAGGAACAAAAGAGGTTTCAAGAGCCGCATCATATCAAAACAAGTACAGAAAGAAACTTTTATACCTGGTAATTTTACTGATAATTGTAGCGTGTATCTTAGTAGCAGTCATTTGGTCATCAATTAAAGGATCCGGTGGCGGGGGGCATAGCAACAGTACGACAGTGGCAGTGTAAATTCACGTGGCTCTCTGGGAGTTGATTCTAGAATCTTAATGAACACATCGTGCAATATTTCCATATTATGTTCTTTCATTGATTAAAGAATCACCCCCAAATTTCGATTTTCCTCGAAAAGGCTAGTACAATCGACCTTTCGGTTAGCTAGCTTAGGTCAAATTTTGCGTTTAAAAAAAGGGACGCGAACCAAATTTATAGTCTTTCTTGAAATGTAAAATTTTCTTTAGTTCAGAAGTTATACTGCCCCCCCCCACTATTTAAGGGCACGCGGTGCCGTTGGACCCTATCATGCCCATAGTTTTTATTTTTATTGTAACTGCACACAAATAAACAATTGGGAACAAGATCTCGCTGGTCATAAGATAGTCAATTGGGCGACAAGATCCCGATGTTGCTAGCTGTGTGATCCTCTCAGTATATCCCGTTCTTTCAGCTTTTCTAAAGCAAACTACTTTGTTAAAATTATGATTGAGATATTTTTTACCCAAGTTTTTACTGAAACTATATAACTAATATATACAATTTTATTATGTTGATCTGTAAATAGAAAGTTGTTTTTTAAATTTAGATTTATATGAAAATATCTTATAGGTTTGTTTTAGCTAGTAAGATCGTGTTATCAGTCTGTAAGTAGATTTTCATGTTATAAAGGACAGTTTTGTCATGAATTTTAGCTATTAAATATATTTTTCTATTATCAACCCTATTCGTGAACCCACGAACTATTTTCTGTTATTATTATTAAGCAGTATTTTGTAGATTTTTTTTTGTTGAGTACAATATATACAGGGTGTAAATGGTATGACTCACAATATTTTGAATGACTGATAGAGAAGGTAAAAATAAGAAGAAAAGTTCATTAACCTTGGGGGTCAAAAATTTTTTGTTTTCGAGATACAGAGCACTCAATTTGACGTTTTTTTTTAAAACTTTTTTGGTTATAACCTCTTAAAAAAACAAAGCAAAAATACGAAATTTGGTGGTCATTAATTAAATTAGAATCATCTACAAAAATTATTTTGAAAAAGATTATGGGGTTAAATTGTTTTTGTGTTTTACTTTTATGAATTCCATATTAAATGCAAGATTTTTGGTGATGTTTTTTGTTATTAGAAACAAATCTCTAGGTAGACATAACAAAATATCATTGATATTTTTTTAAAGTTTATGTAAGCGAAAAGAAAAAGTTTTAATTTTTTACTTATTTTTGCTGCAACCCTTTTTTTTCACACTCCCCAAACTCTCTATATTCCATATCATAAGGAGTTGATCCCCATTAAACTTTTTATTTTTATTTTGGGCTCTTCTATTATCCATCAGTCATACCAGTTACAAAGAAAGACACGCACGAAATTTTTAAACTGCGCATGCGCCACTCTTCCTTTACTACTTACGTAACTATCTCCTCATTTTAGTCACCAGGGACGTGCCTAACTTTTTAAATGCCTGAGGCAAAGGGTAAAACTGCTGCCTCTCATTTAAAAACTAACATATCATGCAATAGTTGTTTTGTACAGGGTTTTCCTGTATATTTTTACACCATATGTTGCACCTAAACTGTTTATTTGAATAGATATCAAAATATGATAAATACAAAAGTTTCATATTTTTTTACGAAGTTTAACAATTTTTAAGTCGGAATGTCAAAAAAAAATTCTAAATGTCAAAATTTGACAGGTCGATGGTTTTTATGTATAGTATTTTGGATATTTATAGATCATTTATCTCTGATTTTAAAAATATATATCATTGTATTATTTTATTCATTAGTTTTGGAGATATATGCGCTTAAATGTTTACAATACTTAAATTGATCTCCTTAAAACATCAAGACAGCCATGAAAAATTGACAATCGCATTTACACAAAAAGTGATGGTGTTTCTTTTGAAAGGTATATAATTAATTATTATTTACTATCCGGGGTGATTCTGCGCAGTAATGTGTGGCGCCGCTAGCCAGTAATTTATGCAATTTTAGTGAAATAAAAAAATATTTATTACTTCATTTTTAATTTTCTACATAACTTCCTTGATTATTAATACAATTTTGAATAATTCTTGCAAATTTTCTGTGGATAGCTTGAAAGATAGAGTTCGCAAAATTTTCGTTAAGATCAACAATTGTTTGCTCTATTTTCTGTTGTAAAATTTGAAGTGTTTGCGGCCTGTTATAATACACCTTATTTTTTAGGTAGCCCCACAAAAAAAATCAAGGGGAGAAAAATCGGGGCTATTTGCTGGCCATAATAATGTGCCGTATCTTCCTATCCAACACATATATCTATTATTTAAAAAATTCTTTACTGGCTGGATGTTATGTGGGGGGCTCCGTCCTGTTGCCATATTAAATTTCTACAGTTATTAACAAAGAGTTCTTCTAAAAGCTCTTCTATTTCATTTCGCAACAAATCATGGTATTTTTCTCCGGTTAAGTTACCATTTAAAAATATAGGCCCAATAACTCTGTTATTCAGGAGACCGCACCAAACATGTAGGGATCTGCGTCCTTGAATTTTGTAAGATTGTAAAGCTATTGAAGATTCCCGCCGTGGTGAATGCTGCCTCATCAGTAAAAATTATATTTGACAAATTTTTTTGATTTGCCGCTATTCCTCGTTTTATTTCCTGACAAAGATGTAATCTGTTTATTTTATCTTCGTTGCTTAAATTTTGCACGGGTAAAAATTTATAAGCCTTGTATTTGTGATATTTTAAAACAGAGTGAATTTTATGCCATGATTTGTTAAAAAAAAGTTGCTGCATCCGGAATAGACCGTTCACGATTCTCTAAAATAGCAAGGGAAAACATTTTTTTTAATATGATAAACTAACTTGTAAAGAAAAACTAACCTTGAAAATATAACAAAACATTTAAGTCCTCTTCAGCGTTTCTTTCGGCTGTTCTAGTTTTTCTTTTAAGTGTTTTTCTTTGATTAAATGAGTTTACTATAATTACTATAGTTTGGCGGGTTGGTTGTCTTCTGTCGGGAAACTGAATATAATACTGGTTGCGAGCTACAGATGCATTTTCATTATTTGAGTAAAATAATTTTAATAAAATCCAATTTTTCTTCCTCGGTAAAAATCATCCCTAACCGCTCTTAAAACTGAATTTGACAAGGTGACAAAACAATAGCATCACTTTTGTGTCAATGCGATTGTTTTTTTCATGGCTTCCTTGATGTTTTAAAAAGTACCAATTTAAGTTTTTTATACTTTTCACCAAAACTATTAAACTAAATAATCCCAACATATATATTTTTGAAATCAGGAAAAAAGGATCTATAAACATCTGAAATAATATATAGGGTGCTTCCTTTAAAAAAACCATCAACCTGTCAAATTTTGACATTTACAATTTTTTTTGACATTCTGTCAAACATTCTTAAAATTCGTAAAAAATTAACTTTTGTATTTATCATATTTTGATATCTATTCAAATAAACGTTTTAGATATAGTGTAAAAATATACGGGAAAACTCTGTACACCCTAGGAACAAGAATGCGTTTTATGCACTTTTGAGTGAGATTAAAAGTGTACTTTTAATCATTGAACCTTCCTATAATTGCTGTAGCAACCTTTTTGGTGATGGTTGAGATTTAGGTCCTTATGTGAGTATTTTATTTTATTTGAAACTTTAAACCCGATTTGATTTTAAGATTTCATTTAGTTTGGAAAACGACCTGTGCTGGTTTTTAACTTTTTCTAAATGTTTGTACCCATTTTTTGACATACTTTTGTCCTTATTCGTTATACGTCGAAAAAGGTTTGATAATGGAGCGAGGCTTCGAAACCCGTCGGTTTAGTTGATCAAAACAAAAAATAAAGAAGTTTAGAACCTGAAAATACAACTTTTTTTGCTTTCCGCAAAAAATGAGTCTCTTCTGAAGTTAACACACACACAGCCAGGCTCTGTGAAGTTAAAAAAATGAAAATGCAAAGTTACTTGTTCAGAAGTTTTGGAATCCTCGACCTTTTCTGTGCAAGCTTTCATACCTCAGTTTCTTTTACGCCACATAATTTATGTCGTAAGATTATAACATTTTTTAGAGAACAATAAAATTTTTATGTATTTTTTTAGTTAAAATTTGGTGGCAGGTGGTTGCCTAAGGCGGCTGCCTCGTTGCCTCACCCTTTGGCACGCCCCTGTAGTCACTAACTCCCTGAGAGTGGCGTATATAAGATTTTTTTAGAAATTTTCTACATATTTCATAAATATAAACATAAAATAGCATAAAATACGGCCTCATGGGGTCTCGCCCTCCCCAAACTGTCACGGGCCCACCCCGAAACTTTCTTCTATATACGCCATTGCCCCCTGATATGTACAGTGGCGGATCCAGGGGGGGGGCAGAGGGGACGGCCCCCCCTCCTCCCAGACATTATAACCGATTTTTTAGTTTGGCAGCATCAATTATTTAAAATTTGTCACAAATTCTACTTAATTAATTAAAAAATTGAGGCGCCATAAATCTCCTTTATATACTAAATTTCACACCTCAGATCTATCAAAAACCGCTAATAAAAAAATATTTCGATGTTTGCTGCCACTTTGGCCCCTCTCCCCTGGAAATCCTGGATCCGCCACTGGATATGTAAGACTAAATGCGAGGAAGAACATTTTAAGTGGGTAAAAAAGAGAGATAAACGCCGTTTAAAAATTTCGTTTGTATTCCTTTTTTTGCCCCCGCTGTTTCTAAGCTATTTAAAGTTTTACTAAATGCGAGGAAGAACATTTTAAGTGGGTAAAAAAGAGAGATAAACGCCGTTTAAAAATTTCGTTTGTATTCCTTTTTTTGCCTCCGCTGTTTCTAAGCTATTTAAAGTTTTAAAGGCTGGTTTATACAGCAACGCCATAGATAATTTACAAACTGAAATATTAGGTTTTATTTTTGGTATAAAATACAAATTACGCATTAATAACGAGAGTTGTATTATTAGGGACTTATGTCTGGCAGTATTTTGACAGCTTTACATTGGAATATGACAGTTGATCTTTCAATATAAATCCTTTGTTTACTACAAGAACCGGAATAAATCTTGACGTCTTTAATTGAAGATAAATAATCTGTGGTTAGTAATCTGTGATAAATAAATAACTTATTTTTAAATTCGACTTTGTTATTTCAATTTTGAAAGATCAACTGTCAGCCTGCAATGTAAATCTGTCAAAATACTGCACTGACACTATGACTGCCTGCCCTTATTCCAATATTTAAATTTTCAATACCTTTAACTTTACCATAATATATTATTAATAAGAATTAACGATGAAAATTATGTATTGCATTACTGTATAAACGTCCCTTAAGCATCATAGCCGAAGCTTTTTGTAATGTTAGACTTAAAAAAACTGGACAAATATTCTTAAAATTACTAATATATATTTGAATAACTATGATAAAAATATAAACAGCACAAAATAATTTTTCCGTAAAAATTGAAAGGGTAGTCAAGACAAAAATATAATAAATGTACAAAACCCTGCCCCCTGTAATATGCTTTAAAACTATTTAAGATAAAATTGATAAATATGAACCCAAATAAATAGCTATTATTGAAGACTATTTTTAGTAGAGTTCTGAAACAATTAAACAATTTTTTTCAAAAATTTGTTTTGTTTTCCCTAAATAACGAATTGAAAATAAACAAGAGTCATAATAGATCATAAATGTATTGTTTAAGTTTAAATCGAGTTTTTTGTATTTTCATACTCACAAATATATATTTAAATACATTGTATGTAGGCGGCGACTTATACTCCATATCATAATTTTTGAGATAACTTTTTGACATTTATCAGCTGTTTACCATAACAAATAGCATGGCCAATGAAAAAAAGTTGTCTCAGATAGTGATATGAACTGTAACTACATATTAGACCTTTTCAAGCGGTGGACAGTCCGGTTATTAGTTCTCTTCGTTTAAATCGAGAATCAAACAGAGAGCGCTGCTCCAGAGGTAGAAACAGGGCTTTTACAACGGACTGGCCACGATCTACAACTTTGTTGACGTCACAGCGGAGGCTGTATAATAATCCTTAATTTTTCAGAGCCGTTTCATTACCTCACACAAAAATTAAATTTAAAGCAGAAGCGGATGTGTTTGTTTCTGCGCGGAAAGTAATCGGCTCACCTACACCTATTTGTTTATATTAGACAACTTTTAGATGTGTTTACGAAAATGACAACATCAAAAAATGATTTTTTTGTAGTGTAATTTTGTTTTCAAAAGATTAACACAAGTATTTTTGGATTTTAGATGAACTTTATTGTAAAAAATCAATAAAAAATCGAACAAGTTTTACATAACAAGCAAATAATGAATGCCATGAAAAACAATGACAAAGTTATATCCATGTCAAATATAACAGTTGGCGTGAGGTGCATGGCGGGCAATTTGCATTCAACAGAAGGAATGCTAAATCTTGAAGGTTTAACCTTTTAACCATCGTTCATCCTTACAAAAGTTTGGTGGAATATCGGTTTAGTGTCTGGGAATATTTCACGGAAATTTCGCGAAAATCTGTAGTGCCATTTTGAAAATATCACACATAAACCTCTATCCGCCCATAAGACCCAATGTAAAATTCAGCCCCCAACAGCTGATTTTTTCAGGGTCGTGGCCAACGATCCTAGACACACAGGATTGCTTATTTCCATTTAACTCTATGTTAGCGTCGCACAAGCGAGTCGAACACTGCCTGCTTACGTCACCAGCGGACCAGTTGCTTTGTTTGTCTGAGATTTCGTGTGATTTTAAGGTGTTTTTGACGTTTTTTACGTTTTTTCATTAATTTGACGGTGTGGTTGACTATTTACGAGTAAATAAACCTTTAGAAATGTGAATTCAGTGAAAAATTTGGTTACTTTTGGCTTATAAGTCCGTCCGTCCCTGTCATGAGCAGCACCTTAAAATCTTTGCATTTGGCATAATATCAAATGTATTATGCGTTTTTCCCAACGATTTGTATTAGTGTGCAGAGTGCAGGGATTATTCTTAATTAACGAAACGCTCAAGGGGGAGGGGGTTTTACCAGTAGCGGCTGCTACAGGGAGGGCAAAGCGGTAGGGCCCTTCCAAAACTAGACAACAAAAAGTATGTTTAATTGATTTATTTAAAAAAAGTTAAATCTTCCCTTACGACATGGTTGTCTGGTTCTTTTTGTCCGTGGTTAACATCAAGCGATTAGTTGGGTGAACTTTTTTAGCGTAAATAATTACAAGCTGGCAGCGGCGCAAGGTTTCAATTTCACTAGTTTTTCAGCGGGGTATGGGTGGATGTTCTCAAGCGGGGGCGGGAGAAATGTGTTTTAGTTGAAGTCGGCCATCATCATCGTGCGTAAACCTCCGTTGCCCTTTGAAAATTGTTCCTCAATTAGCACGAAAAATAAAAAAAAGAGAGCCTAATTTTACTTATGGTATAATTTTTCTATTTTGTAAGTTAAGTACTATAATGAGAATAAATTATAATAACTAACAATCCCAGAAAAAAAATGTTTGAATAGAAAAAGTGTAGGTAGGACTGGAGATGACCGTAATTTAAAAAAATTAAAAAAGATTGTTAATTAATTTGTATTTTGTATAAATTGTATGCTAAAATACCTTCTAGTTTTAGATCTGTAATATCAAATAAATACCTTTTTGTTACTACATAATATAAGTGTATTTTATTATATCCGCAACAAAAACAATACATTATACATCTAATGATTTAAATTGATTAAACTTTTAGAAAAAATCCTACTTCTATTCTAAAACTTTTAACTATTTAAAAAAGAAACTCCAACATATCGTCTGGTAGGAAAATTCAGCTCTCAGAGCAAACTCTTGATTTGCCAAATCATTTGTTTTGAAAGAATGAAATTATGAATTATATTTACTAACACGAATAAAAAATTTGTTTGCAAATAAGCAAGAAAAAAGCGGGAAAAACTCACGATTGCAATGTGTATTAAATGAAGCGCGCTGAGCAGACGTCCACTAGTGACGTAAGCAAGGCGCCGCCTACCGCTGAAAGATTCTAGCTAATAGGCAATCCTGTGTGTTTAGGATCGTCGGGTCGTGGCCTGTATTTATTGTTGTTGTCTTGTTAACGCTCTCTGTTTGACTCTCGCATTTAAATGAAAAGAACTAATAACCGAACGGTCCAGTGCTTGAAAAGTTCAATTATGTAATATGGTGTAATGTAATTTGAATAATTTTGTTCAGTTAGAAGCCAGTCGCCAAATCAAATAAGATAAATGTATGAGATAATTTCCAAATTTTCACCTGTATTTTCTTATTGGGAAAAAATTTCAGACCTTATGCTATTTTGGTCGAACTAAAATAATAAACGTAATATTTGTGGACATGAATCAAACTTAAAGACTTAAACACTTTTAAACTAATATACAGAGTGGCTCAGCGAACCCGTGCCAGGGCCCAATCAAGTATTTAAAAAACCTTTTAAACGAGGTTCGGTTTGGTTTTTTTACTCACTGTCCCTCTCTAAAGATTATAAAAAAATGTCTCCCTTGCAAACAAAATAAACGTGTTCCTCGGATTTTTTCAAAACTTTCGGACTTCCATTGTCTATTTATTTTAAACACGACGTTTTGGTTAGTAAGTATGTCCAACCGGGGTGGGCGAAACGAAACGTCCTCTTCAGGATAGAGTAAATTAACATAAAAAAGTACCCAATTAGGGTATATTTAGCGGATCATGCGTGGTCAAATGATCACAGGATTCAAGTCTAAAGCTAAAGTTTTGCATAAGGAGTCGCATTGGTGAAAAATAAAGTTTATTGAAGCTGCATTTAATATAATGCAGAACAAAGGTTTTCAGTCAACCAAGCACGGATATACCAAACATATGAAGAGTCAGGGGAAAGAACGATGAAAGTCAATGGACCATGATTTCGAGAAAACTCAAATTTTAGTTTAGAAACCCTTTGGTTACATATTGAAAACTCATTGGGTAAATAGGTCACTCTCAGATAGTTATTTATAATGTTTAAATTGGCATAATGTTTAATTAGAACAAATTACGTGAAAAACTTCATTCCTATTAGCAAAAACTTAGAGCGATGTCAAAAAATACTAGGAAAAACGATGAGAGTCCAGTGACTTTCATCGATATTTCCCCTTATTTTGAATACTTTTGTAAACTTGTATCGTTCTTTCCAAGTGTAATGTGTTTTCAAGCCATGGTAACTCGTGAATGTCAGCATTTTTTCCTCCTTTTGGTATGGTATAGTAAAATATACGTATGAATCTAGATTTTACACTGATTACTTTATTTTCGACCTAAAATGGACTTTCATCGTTTATTCCCCTGACTCTTCATATGGAAAACACTACTGTTAGGGCCAGAGCCTTTCCTTGGGCTCACAAGAGGGCAAATGAAGTAGGCCCTAACAGAGTGGGCCCAGAAAGGAATGGTCAACACAGGAAATGCGAAGGAGTATGTGACAGGATACAGCAAGTCCCGTAGGAAGTGGCTGCTCCGTAGAACACGAAGAGAGGTGGGAGTCCTAACCGGACACTGCGTCCTACAAGGACACCTGGAGAAAATGCGAGTGAAGGATGACGCGACGTGGGAGCAATAATATAAGAATACAAAAAAAAGCATAAGGCAAGAAGAGAGGTATTTGAGGACCTTCTGAATCTGAGGTAACCCGATATTCTGGCTTTTGTACAGAAGACGGGCAGATTCCTTAGCGAAGGAAGGACGCAGTAGGGGGGGATACCCGGGGGTTGGCGAAAAGGGCGCTTCATGTGCCTAGTCGCCAGGCCTAGAGCCTACTCCACACTAATACTGCTATGGAAAACAAGCGTCTTAGTATTAAAAAAAGGGGCGGCCTGGCACACCTGACTACACACCAAGTAGTATAAATAGTAACCCATAGACTGGGTTTTTTAGTTTAACACTTGAAAACGGTTAGAGATACTTACTAACCGAAACGTCGTGTTTAAAATAAATAAAGACAATGAAAGTCCGATATTTTGTTTCTGATCAATCATTGTCTACGAGTTTCAAACAAAGAATTACAGTAGACTCGCGCTAGTGTGAACACGAAAAAAATCTGCACGTTCATACCATGAAGACCGTTCACACTATGGAAGGTCTATTCTAAAACCGAAATATTATTGGTAAGATATAATAAATCCATACATAACAACTTTTGTAACTATTCTTATAATTTAGAGCAAAGCTATAAGTTTCTGCTGAAAATGACAATTTAAAGTATAGACAAATACTACAATTATGAATTTTTATGAAACTTTAAAATTTACATATCATTAGGTAAACAACGATGATATTTTAGTCCGAACTTATCTAGCTGCCCAATGAGTGGCTACTGCTCGGTCTCAATATTTCTTAGGCTCTAACATCTATCTTGTTTGTTTTTGACTATAATGTAACCACCAGTGATTCCAAAATATACTTTACTGCAACTTTTTTAGGTGTTTTTATTTCGTTCTTAGATTTGCCTTCCAAACTTACCTCTGGAAGCAAGAATTAAACACTTGGTTTTTACCATTTTACAAAGCAAAACATGAAATGGTACTAGTATTTACCACAAAAAACGAATTGAAACTAAGTAATTCTCGGTAATTTTCCTAAATTTTAGCATTGGATTAACAACTCTTTTCCGTTCCGAGACTCGTTACTCTTTGTACTACTATAATACATTGATCTTCACTGTTCACACTACTGGGAGGTTCACACGAGCGCGAGTCTACTGTACTTTAAATACTCGAAATGGTCTCTGGTACGTTTTCGCTGGGCCCATGTTCTTATTATGCAATAAATGATTACCAACAAAAAAAAATTCTTGTTTTATAAATCAGATCACTTAATTATGGAAGCAACTATATCTTAATGTTTTTTGTTACACGATATTTCCGGAAGTTTGCAATGTATTCTATTAACCTAATTTATGCTAAAATTAGTAACATCATCAAGTAGACCTCTATGTGACCCATTTTTTAAAATGTGAAATCAGAAGTTCGTTTCAAATACGTTTATGTCATTTACATCATTGATTATTGTTAAATTAAAACTGCAAATCTTTTAGTTAACTGATGTATTTGTGACTTGGAAATTGTCCAAACATCGATATTTAAAGCCATTTTATAAGCCAGTCATTACATATATACATTTGAGGGTGCGAAAGCTTTGAAACTTGGTACGACTATAGGGTTGATGGTCCTTAATATCCCAGTAAGTTTGCGACCTTGAGTAATGGCCGCTCGCGCCACCATCTTGGAAAAATGGCGCCCAAATTCAGTTTTTTTTAACAACGTAGCTTCTGTGAATTGCAGAAAAAACGTTTTAAATAAAAATTGAAGCCTCCCACAAAAATGGTAAATATGTTTTTTCTGCCAGGCTAATAGTTTTCAAGTTAAGATATCAACCATTTTCGATTTTGACCAATTTTTCTTCTTTTCGCCTTTAACAAAATGAGATATTACTGAGTGGCTTAAGTAGTATCCTTGCTGAGATACAAACCCTAAAGTGTTAGATAGACTCTTATTTCCTATGTATTTCTACAATATATGCAAAATGAACCGAAATTGTTAGGTTTTATCTGATTTTCTCAACAACTTAGCATTTTAAAGAAAATGTATAAATAATTTTATTATAGGAAATTAAATTATTTTTTAAACGATGTATAAATAACCTCTTACGCACTTCCATAAAGTGTTACTTAGATATAACACGACTTCTCCAATAAACCATTTAAAAGAAAATGTTATTTCCACCCAAACTGTTCTTAAGATTTTTCTCGAAATTGTTTAGTTTTTCAAAAAATTAAAGAAAACTTTTTAAAAATAACCTTAACATTGGGACGCAGCTAAGTGATACATCATTTAAAAGGTAATTTAATTTCCTATAATAAAGTTTCTTATACATTTTCTATAAAATGCTTACTTTTTGAGAAAATTAGATAAAATTGTGGAAATACATAGGAAATGAGGGTTATTCTAACACTGTGGGGTTTGTATCTCAACTTGGCGGCAGGGTAGTGCCGTGGTATGGTCGTCGGCTTCACATGCAGAAAGTACCAGGTTCGCGTCTCGAACAACGATGCAAAAACAAAAAAAAAGTCTGCCCGGCCGCTCACTTCCTTTTTAGCGTTCAACAGTCGTCTTCGAATTAGCGTGCGATGCGATGCACGCAAAATGTCAGTTGACCTTGAACATCGAGAATATACGCAGGTGTAGTCCGAAGCCGACACGTATCCAGCCGAGGAACCAGGAATAATAACCCAGGAGCCTGCTATAAGGTCGGTACCAGGATGGCGCCAGCATAAATCTCCTACAGTCAACTCACGACGACCACGACTGTTGCGCTGAAAAGGAAAGAAGTCTATCGTCTATAACGAGTGCGTTCGAGTAGGCAACCCGGGCGCCCCGAGCTCCATTTTTCTGTTCGAGTTGACGCTCGGAGTACGCCCTTTTGCGTTCGAGATGCCACCGAGCGAACCCTCGGGGCACGCTCGATATGACCCGAGCTTGAGGATGGAGAAAAGCGGGCGTATAACATAACTTTTGTTTACATTTTTTTACGACTGTTTTTTACTGTTTTTGTCAAATAAAATACATGGACGCAGTTTTGTTTGCTGTACATTTATGTTTCCAAGATTCTGAGGGGGATGAAGAAGAAAGACTACCAGAGGAGGCTCCAAATTTGCCGCGGTGCGGAGCGCTAAGAATTATCCGCGATTGCCCAGTGAGGCTTTAACCATCGGCCAGCGGTCCTGTAACCAAATTCTGGTGGGTAATGGCAAAGCGGCGACTATACATAAGGGTACGGAAAAAAATCGCGTAGGAAAAAAGCGCACAGAAAATATTCACATAGGATAAGAGCGCACAGATAAAAAAACACACGCACTAAAAGAGCACACATGAAAACTATACCTAAAATGAGAATTTTTGGCAAATAAAAAAAATCATGAAATAAAATAAAATCAAATAAATCATTATCTTAACTTTGCCCATAAAAAGAGGAAAGTTATATTGACTATTTCCTTCAGAAAAATATTGACCATTAAAATCAATGTGACTGGCAGATTTCGACCAAAAGGGAATGAATTACAGCGATAATTTGCACCGATAATTTGTTATAGTGCAAATTATCGGTAATTTGCAGTAAAACAAATTATCGGTCATTTGCACTAGAGCAAATTATCGGTAATTTGCACTAGAGCAAATTATCACTGTTTTCTTCCATAAAAAGCCCATTTTATTTAAACTTATTTTTCAAATTTATGTCGCTTTTATTCATTTATGTACATCCAAATTGGACACTTTTGATAGTAAACGCCCATTTCCAGAGGAGCTAGAAAAAAACTAACATATGTTACGAGCCCGAATTTTGTAAAAAAATGAAAGCCGAAAACCGCACATCGACATCTTGAACTACTTACAAGATACAGGGTAAAAATTAAAGATAATAAAGTAATCATCTGAAAATTATAAAAAAAAATTTATCTGTATAAACCTAAAATAAAACCCCCATAAAAAATAAAAACTTGAAAGAGTCCAAATGTGCGAAAAATACCCTATAAATAAACCGCGTGATCAAAGTGTCTTTTTATCCCGCAACAAATTGTTGCCTTGCTACACTCATGTATAAACTTAAAGGCGATTTTAATCTAGGGTTTTTTTTATTTACAAACAGTTTTAAATTGAAATAAATTTAGAAAAAAAACTTTTTGAAAACAAGCTTTTATAAAATGGACTAAAAAGCATAAAATAATTTTTTGAGTGTTCTGATATCATAATAATGAAAGCGATAGGCGTATTAAAGGAAATTTACCCGTTTTTATTTTAGCCTTGTTAACTCGAAGTTTAGTGAAAATCCAAATTCATTATATTATAGCAGAGAAATGTAAGGGTAGATAATTTAACCCAACCCAACCCTACTCAAGCTACCCTTACATTTTTCTGATATGGATGGACATTATTACGCCTGCTTTATATTAGGCAGATCATCCGCGACCGGCATTGTGTCGATTTATTTTGTCACATGTCGGCCCATCATCGGTTGTGGACAATCCACCAAATACACATGGAAAGGCATTTACCTAATATTAAATACGCCCATCGCTTTTATTATTATGATATCAGAACACTCAAAAAATTATTTTATGCTTTTTAGTCCATTTTATAAAAGCTTGTTTTCAAAAAGTTTTTTTTTTCTAAATTTATTTTTTAATTTAAAGATTTGTCGTGTTGTAGTCTATGCATTTCAGCTAGCGCATCGATATTGCAGGGAGTCTTTCCTGTCAATTTTGAAATATCTAAGTCTTCGATGAGAAGGCCGTCCAACGATTTGATACTAAACAAAATACAAACTAAAATTTTACCCCCTCTCCGCCCTTCACGTTAGGGGTACCTGCCCTGCAGTCAGTGATACCACATTATTGGATTGTCATCGGAACTATAACGTTATGCGAAATTTAAAGTTAATCGGATACGTGGAAGTCAGTTGAAAGTAATCAGAAAAACTTGACATTAAATTGTCCACTTTGAATCCGCCATATTGAATTTTTGTAATCTGATCAAAAATTCGTAATCCTAATCCTAAAAAACCCCTAGATACCAATTTTGGTGGAAATCCAACAAACTAAAACTTTACCCCCTCTCCGCCCTCCAGGTTAGGGCTGAGGTAGGCAGCCAGGGATACCACATTATTGGATTGTCATCGGAACTATAACGGTATACACAATTTAAAGTCAATCGGATACGTGGAAGTCAGTTGAAAGTAATCAGAAAAACTTGAAATTAAATCGTCCATTTTGAATCCGCCATATTGAATGTTTGTAATCTGATCAAAAATTTGTAATTCTCATCCTCAAAAACCCCCAGATACCAATTTTGGTGGAAATCAGACAAACTAAAGTTTTACCCCCTCTCCACCCCCCACGTTAGGGGGGAGGTAGGTACCCGATGAAACCACATTATTGTATTGTCATCGGAACTAAGACGCTATGCGAAATTTGGTTGGTCAATCGGATGTTTGGAAGTTCTTCAAAAATGAGTTGCAAGATTTGATTACATACATACATACATACAGGTGAAGTTAAATAAAAGCTTGTAAAAATAAACAAAAATTTTCTGCCAAAAATTTTGGGTTAGAAATTTGTAACCGGTGAATACCTTTTCCGTTCGAGTCGAACCGCGAAAACCGGGGCGTTCAGTCCGTGACGTCACTACGCCCCGCTCGCTCAGCGGGTTTTCTACTCGAACGCACTCCACCAAGTTTTGCTGGGACGATAGCGGTGTTAGACAGATGCAAGTCTAACATGTAGCAGGACCGCCTTTCGGAAGGAGTGTAAAAGCACGGATCATTTGTTAGGTGATCCGTGGTAAAAGCGTGGGTCCACTTGCTACGCAGTATAAAGATCCATGCTGAGATAAAGAGGTGCCAGGCAAAATTAAGTCCTCTTAGAGAAAGAAAACTTGCATCCTAAAGGGCACGTGCATCAGTTTGGTAAGTGAGTAGTTTTTAAGTGAAAGGCCACTAAAGAAAAATTAGCAAATTTGAAAAGGACCGCAAAATGGTTCATTTCATATCTCGAAAACTATTAGTCTGACAAATAAATAGATTGTAACATTTTTGTGGGAAATTTTGTTTAAAACTTTTTCTTCTAAAACCTTTAGAAACCAATTAATTTAATAAAAAACTAAATTTGGGCGCCATTTTACAAAGATGGCGCGGCGGCGCGGGCGGACATTTCTCAACGTCGTAAATTCATTGGAATATTATGGACAATATCAACCCTATAAGCATGCCAAGATTCAAAACTTTCGAACCTTCTGCACCAAACCGGCTTTTTTTGTTTAGTTTAGGATATGAAAACGTAAAAGGCGTAAACTTGTATGAAACGGACTTTTCTGATCATTAGTAGAGGCTCAATGGTGTCAGAGTCTTTTTTTTAGCTGATAATTAAACGGCTACCAGCAGCAATTAGATGTCCCTCCCTTATACATAATATTATCTTCTTATCTAAGATGAAAAAACAGATATTGTGCGGCTACTGTAAAAAATGTCACCTTTATTTTAGAATATTGCTTTAAAAAGTAGGCTAGACGCGCAAAAGGCTTTAAAAACCTATAGAATATCTACACATTTAATAATTAAGCAAGGGTTTTTTAATTTAAAAACATTTATCCCAATTTTAGGAACTATTTTTTGATTAAATTCAGACCCACCTTGCACTCTAAAAATAAATCAAAAGTTTACAAGCTGTTGAAAACAGGGTGCTTTAATAATGTATTACAATAAAAGGGGTAATAAATCATATACGTAATATTCCAGTGCGCCCTGTAGTTCAGGCCCTACGGGGTCCGATACTGCGTTTAATGATAGAAGCAACACAGTTGGTGTGGATGTACATAAGACTCGCCCGAACGTTTTATGAAAGGGAACCACCCCCAACCCTGGCAGAGGCTTCCCTCCCCTAGAACGTGCTTTTTGACGGTTTTTTGCTAACTCGAAAACGGTCAACTTTTCTAAAAATATTCTAAAAATCATTTTGCAAGCGAATAAAATTTCCTTTTTAACCATGTACCTTAGTACCCACTAAAAGCAGTGGTGCACGTTCCATAGGCCTACGAAAAAAGGAAAAATTGTTTAAAATATGTTTTTTTTTTATTTTTCTTGTGGCATTTTGTATCTTTAACACATTGTTTTTTTCAAAAAAGTATTTTTGTTCAGTTAAATATTTAATAAGTTAGACATAACTTTTTAAAGTAGCCGCCTTGAAATAAAAATAAATGTGTCTGTAGAAATCCTCAAATCAAACAAAAATTTTAAACATTCATTTTTTTAACTCAGTAAATAATACTCAAGGTGAATAAAAAAATATTTTTGATTAGTATTAACTTAAAACTTAATTTTTCGAGTTGAATTCATTTAAATTGAATGGAGGGGGCATCCCCACACACCATCCGCCCACTCTTGGTGAGGGGGGTGGTTCCCCCTCTAAATGTTTTTTCCGATATTTTTTATTACTTGACCTTGACCATTTTCTGGACGTCTATGCAAGATCTACTGCTGCGTTGAGGGGGGAGTGATGAACATAGTTGGAAAGGAAATGTTTGTGGCTTTAAAAATAATTTTTAAAATGTGGGACAGTAAAATTTTACAAAATTGAAAAAAAAAAAATTCCAGACTTCTCATTTATTTAAATGCCTATAAAAGGTGCGCCACTGAAGTAAGCGCGTGTTACATCGTTAGCGTATAATTTTGTGAATTATTGGGAAAATACTGTAAAAGAGCACTTTCGAGGGGGGTGAGAGAGGGGATGCCGCCCACCCCAACTTTAAAGAAGGTCAACTAGAAAAGGTCAGTTTTAAGTTATTACTAACCAAAAACTTTACTCACACTCATTTTTATTTACTGAGTTACAAAAATGAATATTCAACATAAAATATATTTAGATTTAAGGATTTTTACAAACACATTTATTTTTATTTCAAGGCGGCTTGAGAAAAAAATAGTGTTAAAGATAAAAACACCACAAAAAATATTTTAAAAATTTTCCCCTTTTTTCGTACGCTAATGGAACGTGCACTACTGCCGTCAGAGGGTACTAAGGTACATTGTTGAAAAGGAAATTGTATCTGCTTGAAAAAATTACTGTTTTCGAGTTATTAGCAAAAAACTATAAAAAAGCACGTTTAAGGGGGGGGGGGAACCACGTCCCTGCCAGGGTTGGGGGGGGGGGTTCCCTTTCGTAAAATGTTCGGGCAAGTCTTATGTCTATCCATACCAAGTGTGTTGCTTCTATCATTAAACGCAGCATATCGCTTGAATCTCGGAAGTAGGGCATGAACCACTGTTACCGATTTACACAATAAGTGGCGATTGATGCAAACATTCAGAAATAAAGATACGAAAAATGCATATATATCAAATTTACATACAACTTTATAGTTTTTGTCAACTGTGTTGGCGTGACGAATACACGAATACAATAATATGCATGTGTAAAAGTATAACCGATCAGGACATTTTTTTTATCTTAAGGACCGCAAAAAGAATGGACTTATGCCCAGTGATATTGTTATTTTAAATATGTTTGCATCATGCATCGTAAGGTACCGTGGGTATTTGAATAATATGTACTATATGGAAATAATATGCATATGTGTTTCAAAGCAACAAATCAGGACATTTTTCTATAAGGACCGCGAGCAGTTATGTTTGCATCATGCATTGGCAATGACCGTGGGTTTTGGAATATTATGTTTATGTTATAAATGAGGAAAATAAGTTTAAACAACTTTTTATAAAATCGTTTAGGTTTTCAACATATAGTTTTACATTAAAAGTTTTAAAAAAATAATTTTGTGCTTAGTACAAAAGTTACTTAAACACCCTAAACTTCAAATAAGAATAGAACATTTCTTGGGCGCTGGCGCTGGGTCAATACCGCGCGGACAAATCTGCGCAATCAATTGGTGGGAAAACCGCGCATTGAGTCCAAGAATTTTTATTAGAGTCCCAACCAAGCTATAACGTAATAAATAAAGTCGAATTGCCTTGCTCAGCATAACCTGACCGGGCTGAACCTGTTATAAACATAAGCTTTTAATTGCGCGTTATTACTTGCGCGCATTTGTCCGCGCGCTATTAATCTAGTGCCCATTTTTTGATCACATAAATTAAAAAGTCAGTCTATAATGTATAATTTTTCATTTTTAAATTTTCACTCTTTAAACTTAATGAATAATTCGTGAAATAAATCATATAGTTACTTAAAAAACAAAAAACTTTTAGCCAACTTATTTCGTCGAGGGAAGATCTGAAAATCGACTTTCTAGAAGCATTTTATATTATTTTTGGGCAAAGGGCATAGATATAGAGACATAATTAGGGCTCCTGCTACTACGCAACCTCCAATAGGGCCGCAATTTTTTCACAGATTTTAAGTACAAGCGGTTAGTCCTAGAGGTCGCTATGGTAAACAAGCCTATAAAGCACGTACGTCTCAAATATATATGTACTGCGAAAGCGTATTAAAACCATTAATGGATAATGACCACAAGCGTTCCGCCAATTCAATTGAACCCAAACGTATGGCTTGGATTAAAAAAGTAGACGCTTTAAGACGTTGTCAATGCCGTAATTCGACGTTATCAAAATTGGGGTTAATTTTAATTTTTGATTTACATTTACCAAAATTATTTGTGTTTTGAAACTTTTGAAAGATCATTATCTTTTGTTGACGTAGCCGCTTACTTGGCATTTTTTTAAAGATATTAAAACGTATTTATCCTAAGGTAATTGATAATGGGTGTTCTTCAGCTTAGAAAAGAGATGGCGCTGAGAACGCATCACCTATTATCAGTAGCCTGAAATTATCCAAGCCATACGTTTGGGTTCATTTGAAATCCAACATGCCGGCACGCTTGTAGCAGTTATTTTTAGAGGCTCTTTCCCAGTACAGATATATTTAGGACGTACGTGATATAGGGTCACTGGATCACGAAAAAGATTTGACGCAAGGCTTCAGAACGCAGTGAACTTCCAAGCGTAGTACAAGCCACCAGCACTAGAGGTCGCCGTGGAAAATAATGAGTGACGCTCTGTCAAATATCTTTAAATGAGATCAGTAGGTCCATATGACGTTTTACCACGAGTTTAGTTACTAATCATATTATTTAGTTCTTTTCTTAAAAACCATTTCATAATATGTTAGCTACTTTATTGTAGACAATAAAATTTCCTTGTAAACGCTATATAGCAAGGTCGTATTATAAACAACAAATGAAATTAAAGAAAAATAAGAAAAAAGTTTTCTACTTCGGCCGGGACTCGAACCCGGGATCTCTTGCTCTCTAGGCAAATATTCTAAGCATTGAACTACCGAAGCCATACATAAATTTTCGGAAAACTTTCATCTATGCAGGCTGCGATGTCTCAATACAAGAACGAGAGGTATTCACTCGACCAAGTCATCAAACTGATTTCTATAATTCTTCCTTCCCACTGTCAAAGGTAGTTATTATAGAAATCAGTTTGATGACTTGGTCGAGTTAATAATACCCTGAGAGTCTCTTCTTGTATTGAGACATCGCAGCCTGCATAGATGAAAGTTTTCCGAAAATTTTTGTATGGCTTCGTTAGTTCAATGCTTAGAATGTTTGCCTAGAGAGCAAGAGATCCCGGGTTTGAGTCCCGGCCGAAGCAGAAAACTTTTTTCTTATTTTTCTTTCTTTAATTTCACTTGTTGTTTATAGTTTTAGGTCCTTGCATTATTTACAATTTGGTATTTGAGAGGTCGCATTAGTTTCATAATTAAAACTTCAGAGGCGTCCGTAAATTAAATCAATGTTGAAAACGTGACAAAATAAACCAGTTTTGTTACAAGTTTCATCTAATTTTCTCTAAACTTTATTGTAAACAGTACCAAGGAATAAAAGTGGCACTTTTTATCTTGAGGCGAAAAGATTTTACAATTCGTCGAGGGATAAAATGCACTTTTATCACAAGGTATATTCGCTATTTTCAGCACTTTTAAACTTATTTTTCGAGCTTTTTCTTTTTTAATTATTATACTGACTACACCACATTAAACTTTACCATCCCCCGGTGTTCTACTAAAAATGACAGTTTTAATAGGCACCTCTGGAACCGGTCATTTACTATGGGCACAAATGTTTACAATGTTAAACATTAAAATTTTAGCATGCTGTCAGAATATATATATTTTTTTTAATAGACTAATCCTCAGTAAACTCAGATATAGGACGATTGCGTACTTTGAAAATATGTACTGAGAAAATTGATATTCAAGCCACACCTGAAGATGCGTTAAATGATATTTTTCCATTAAACTATACGTGATTATGTGGTTTTAAAACCACATTCAATGGACGAAACTTGTCTTTAGATGGCGCAGCTACGCCTCAGACAAGACGATGCCAGTGTGTTTCAACTTTCGAGTGCTCGAGCCAGATCGCTAGATGGCGCCACACCTTTAAGTTTGCTGGTATCTCACGGTTGCGAGTACGAGTTGGTTTTGATTCAAATAGGCTTACCTAGGTATGCTGTTCTCCACTGATGACGTGAAACACACAGAAAGGTCCGTCTGGAGATGCTACCTAGTGTAAGTTGGAAACTAACCAAAACCAACTCTTCCTTCTCTTTCTGACACTCGCGAGTTAAGCACACCCACCTTTGTGTGAAGTATATTTTTTTTTTTGTTTTTGAACTCTAAAAAGCATTACAATAAACAATTCGGCACATTTAAGGCATGGTGTGCAAAACGTAAACACTTACAATGAAAATGTGCGGCTGTCAAATTTTCTTGAAAAATGGCAAAATATTCAACGCTTCGACCATTAGCCCAAAAGTAATATGAAATGCTTCAACACCTAAGACGAAGAGCCTTTGACTAATTTGAACAACTTTTTTGTTTCTTTTAAGTTTTCTATTACCCAGTTTTAAAAAATACATTATATTTATAAACCCTGTATATGCTTAGTTTTAGCAGAAACAAGTATACATTACACTACATTTACATTAAAATCTAAACGTGCGTACTTCACGCTTAACAAAAGACGCAGACTGTCCAAAAAGCCCCAGTAGCTCAGAGATGGATTGACATATCAAAATGAAGTTTACACGATAACCACGGATCTATCTCCCCTATAAGTACCTGAACCTCCTTAAAAGTTCACAATTTAAATCATCCTGTACATTGAAAATTTTAAATTTTCAGTCTTAATGGTTCTGAAGGACCCATATTTTGCACGTTAAAGTAAGCGCGTTTCAAATTCAATGTAAATGTAGCATAAACTTGTTTTTAGTTTTAGAAGCTAAATTTCGGAACTGTAACGAATTTTTTTACTGCGTATGCGCCACCATTTTTTCCACTTACGTAAAATTATCCTTCTCTCACTATTCTATTAAAACCAGCTTCCACCTATGCGTGCCCACCCTGATTCAAAAAACGCATCAGGTGACGCTGCATTTAAAACAAGTGCAAATCCATGTCGTCGCCGTCACGTGATGCTTGTTTTGAATGAGGATACTCACAGGTGGAAACCTTCCTTAACATGCGCTCGACTGCTTTTACAGTTCAGTAATTTCAGTAATTTATTTTAATAGGTTGTAGAACTCGTAAAAATAAGTAATAATAAAAGGTCAAAGCAAAATCTTAGCACATATTCCTAAGGTCAAAATAAGTCGATTTAAAGCAACTTACCTTAGTCCGAAATTGCTGTGCTCCAGAGATACAGGGTGTTTTTTATTTTAATTGAACCAAGTGACACTATTTTCTCAGAAATTGACTGATACCTACTGAAAATGACTAAACGACAAAAAAAATTAATAACTCATTTACTGACTAAATTTAATCCCTAAAGGTAGCAGCAAAATCTTTTGATCCAAAATAATTTCAATATTCCGTTGCGGCATCGAACACTAAAAACGGAAATATCTCGGAAACGGCTCACCCTAGCAGATTTTATCGAAAGTACCTGTTTTGCTTAAAAAAATTCAGGAAATTATTTTATCAACAAAAAAAGTTGAAAAAATCACTGAGAAAAAAGTTATAGTCATTTTAAACCATAAGATGAGTAGGGCCACTGCATCCTGGAAGCCTCGCGTCTCCCAGAGGCTTCCAGGATGCAGTGACCCTATAAGATGAGCATTGTGAAGCGCCCTCTGAAGGCCACAGTAAAAAAGTATCCATATTTAGGTTTCGCATCCCAAAAAACCCCCGAGAACCAATTTTTAAAGTAATTCGTTGAGAAATGTTCATAAATTTTAATAAAATCGATTTTAATTTTTTAAATTCACCACCCTGTATCTCAGAAACGGAGCAATTTTGGACTTAGGTAATTTGCATTAAATCGACTTATTTTGACCTGAGGAATATGTGCTAAGATTTTGTACAGACCTTTTAGAGACATCCTGTATAAAAGTTGCAGAATAAAGAAGTTTATTAATACTTCAAAAAATGTAAAATTTAAAAGACCTGACTTTTTATTAATGTTTTGTTTACAGGTGATAGTATGCCTCATTTTTTTGTAAAATACAAATTACTCATTATTTATTCATTCATTGTACTGTTTTCAGTGAGAATTTTGATTTGATCAGTAGTAAATAATTCGCTAAATTGCGTGATATTTTTGTTTTTTGGGCATTTTATGCGATAAACATGGCAGACGTATATGAAAACAATGAACTAATGGACATAATATTAACTTAAGGAGAGTTCCAACAAAATGCAGCCGCAGCATGTTGTTTGTACGCGGAAAGTTTTTAAATTTTACATTTTTCGAATTGTTAATAACTTCTTTATTCTGCAACTTTTATATAATTTTTTTTTGGTAAAATTACTTATTTTTACAAGTTCTACAACCTGTTAAAATAAATGACTCAACTTTAAGAACACCCTGTAGTAAAGGCAAGATTTCGGAAAATACACGTTCCAGAAGCATTTTCTATTACTTTTTGACAAATGGTCAATTCCCCGTATTTCGACCCCGCTGAATCCGAATATCCCGGTTGCCACCTCGAAATATTGACAGGGCAATCCCTGATATTCAAGATGGCGGCCAACATGGCGCCGAAATTTTAAATTGCCGCTGTAAAGGTGTACATCCAAAATATATATTTATATAACCAAAAAATAATATCACATAATTGAATATAATGAATATAATTGAATATAATGAACCTCCAATAAAGAACCTCCAAAAACCTCTCCCAAACCCAACCCCAAATATATATTTATATAACCAAAAAATAATATCATATAATTGAATACAATGAATATAATTGAATATAATGAACCTCCAATAATGAACCTCCAAAAACCTCTCCCAAACCCTCTCCAAAATGTTCAGTCAGAAATCAGAAAATAGGGCATTTTTGTTAGAAGTATATATAATTTTCTCAGAAACTAAGCTTAATATAAAAAATATATATATTATACTTCATTGAAGACAGTAAAATTCCCTTTTGAACAATGTGAAACTCGGTGGGGATTGACTTATAAGAAACTCTCCAGCGACGTCCGTAAATAGGAGTGACTTAAAAAAATCATAAAAAACATGTTTTTCACACGTTTTATTAGATTTTCTTAAAAACCAAGCTCTTTATCAAAAAATGTGTTTTATACTTCGTCGTAAACAATAAAATTTTCTTTAAAACGCTGTATAACAAAGTGAATTCCAAAGTAACCGCATCAGTGGTGTCTTTAATTTAAAGTAATTATTTAAAATCCCCAAACTAATCAATTTTTCTTACAGGTTTACCCAAATTTGGTTAAAAACCAAGCATCCTATGATAAAATGTATTTTTAACTTTTCGGTGAATCATAAAATTTCCTTTCAAACAGTTTAACAGGAAAAATGACCCATGTTATAGAAAACCCTCCAGGGGCGTCCGTAAATTGGGGTCGATTGCAAAAATTACCAACAAAATATAATTTTTTTACAGGTTTCATTGAATTTAATGCCAAAAAGTAATATGAAATGCTTCTAGACCAAAAACGGAGACCCTTTTCAGATTTTTTGTTCTGACTATCAGTGACTGAGAGGGAGAGAATTTTATGTTTGTAAAAAAGAAGGGGAGGATCATGCGTGGTTAAAAAATCCGTTTGCGTTTCTACCTTTAGTCGACTGTATTTAACATAACAATAATTATACTAATTTAAGCCTTTTTTTGATACCAAATGTGAAGTGGTCTATAGTTTTCTGAAAACCTTGCACTTAGTATCCAAAAAAAGTTAAAATAAGTATGTCAGGTTTTCACATTGTACTACAAATTTCAATAATTTGTCTTTTTTTTATTATGTCATGAGCAAGAGCGTGCTCTACCAAAGAAAGAAATTTTTTAGTACAAAATGACCACATACCTAACAATTATAGCAAAAACAAAATCCATCAAAATACTTAGCTAGCAACTAAGGAAAATCTCAAGATAACTAAACAATAAACTATCACTAAAACATGACAGCTAAAGACAGCTCACAGAAAATATTCAAAATAACGTCGAAAATACAATAAATATAATAACCTAAGTCAGCTTTATAAAAAAATATGTATCCATAAGCGAATATCTTAACCAGTAAGTATACAACGCTAGTACTGTACAGGGTGAATCCAATTTTCGAGGTGTGGCCAAAGACCGAATACATTTATTTTCGGGCTAGTCCTCAGAACAGGATAGTCGTACTTTTGCTAAGGTCTTCGATGTTATGTGTTAGCTTATTTAATTTTGTTAATTGATAATAGATTTTTTGAAGGAGTTTTTTTCGGAAATTTTTAACTTGTAGACTAGTCTGTGTGTTCAGTTAACATGTAAGTGTCACCCTGCTAGTAGTAGTACTACCCTGTTCTGAGGACCAGCCAGAAAATTAGTTTATTTAGCCTTTAACACATTCTGTTTGTACCTTTTTAGACCATTAATAATTGATATAGAAATAAATTGAATCTTGACTTTATTCCTGATGCTTGCCATATTTGACAGGCGCTCAAAGGATCCCGCCCGGAGCTTATGGGCGGTGGCTTTCGGTTGGATTTCGGTTAAATTGCAGTATGTTGTAGAACTTGATGCCCTGATAAAAAGCTATCATTGTCCCATCGTCCTCCGACCTATGGTTTCTAAGATACAGGGGTTCAAAGTTTTGAGTTTTTAGCTTTTGTGCATTTTTCACAAAAAACTATGTGCCACTATCAGCCACATCGTGTAAGAGAGATGTACCTAAGTACCTTAAACTTGGCAAAAGCGCCTGATTTGGACCACCCTGTACACGACTAAAATGGACAATTTACTTGCACTCTGTGCTTTCAAGCCTATGTCAAAATATTTGCAGCAAAACTGCGTAAAAAACTAAAATGCAATGACGTCACGTCAGCAAGTACTGGCTGAAAAACTTGTGGATGTGTTTAGACATTGGATTGGTGCAAAACCACGTTGATCGAATTGAAAAGTGGGAGAAGGACAAACTGAAGATGTCAACTAACGACCCGAATATAGTAAAATTTACGTATACACATAAATGTAATAAATAGCAATCTACAAGCTTCTCTTACCGAAAGTTTCAAAGAACCCAGGCAGAGCCCCGCCCACCGCTCCGGCGCCACGCATCGCCCATCGGTTGGCGCGTCACTATAGAGAGAAGTAAACAGTGTTGTTCGCCCCGTGGACGATGTTCTCGGGTCAGTCGTTGACGACCCTTCGAAATTTCTTGGTAGGGGGATGAGAATCCGCGTCCCCCTCGAAGGATTCGTAGGCGATCTCCGGTAGGAACTTCTCCAGCTGTTCGTCGAAGAATTTCTCTAGAGTTTTTGCGTCCGAGTAGATCTGAGAATCCACCTGAAATCAATAGTTATTAAAGAATGTTGATCTTGGCAAAATATGTTCTATTTATTTTTGCCACCAGCAAAACGACTAATTTTATGGATTAATATGAAAGTTTTGCATATACAGGGTGTCTCATTATATTTTTTCCCACCCATTTAGACCATTAATAATTGATGTAGGAATATAAAAGAAATTGTGTTCGAATTCGCGAAATTTTTACTTTTAAATTGCGTCTTGACTTTATTCCTGATACCGTATTTGACAGACGCTCAAATTTATAGTTTTTTTAAATTGGATGCTTCTTATATTATTTAATTAATAGATTAGGCTTGGAATATACTTTCCAAAAATACCCCATATGTCGCAGTTTTGATAAATAGTTTCTGAAATATTAGCGATAAATTTTTAAATGATAAAAAAATAACATTACCACTTTTGTGTTAATTTCAGTGTTCTTATTTCGAACTGTGTTAGTCCCCATGGATAAACAGTGACAATGACAACTATTTTTTTTTAATGACACTCAAAATGATAACCGGTAACGACAACAAAGTTGTGCCATTGTTACTGTTGATACATGGGGACTAACATAATTTGGAATAAGGATACTAAAATTAACACAAGAGCGGTACTGTTATAATTGCTAATATCTCAGACACTATGGCTCTAAACTACGGCATATCGGGTATTTTTGGAAAATATGTTCCAAGCCTAAACTATTAATTAAATAATATAAGGAGCATCCAATTTACAAAAACTATAAATTTGAGCGCCTGTCAAATATGGTAAGCATCAGGAATAAAGTCAAGATGCAATTTAAAAGTAAAAATTTCGCGAATTCGAACACAATTTCTTGTATATTCCTATATCAATTATTAATGGTCTAAAAGGGTGGGAAAAAATATAATGAGACACCCTGTACAGCTGGAATAAAATAATAGATAACTTTTAAAGACTTGTTTCCAAAGTATTCCCCACGAAAATTAATGCACACTAATAAACAAGGTAAGTTTAGAAGAGTTCCAAGGCTTCTTAACTAAGAGTCTAATAGAGGACTATTAACTTTTTTAATATTATCCTTAATAAGGTTACGTATAGGTTAGCTTAATTCTCATTATTTAATTGACGCACCTCTTATATCTAAGTAAAAATACTTACAGGGTTGAAAGTGTACGCGTTCTGGAACATAAGTCGGACATCTGTAACAAGATCTTCGATTTTGCGATAGCGATTTTCGTTCTGCCAGTTTAACTTTTGACGTATGACATCCAAAGCCATCGGGCTCTTGATTATGGAGTGGTATTCTGCATTCTGAAAAACAGCAACCAAAACAATTAAAGCTGCAGTTAATCTGTACTGCTAAAGCGTATTAAAACCATTAATAGAAAATTACTGCTACAAGCGTTCCGACATATTGCATTCAATTGAAACAAACGTATGGCTTGGATAAAAAAAGTAGGCGCTTTTAATAAAATTTGAAAGGGACTGGTTTCAAATGACGTTGACAATTTGTCAATGCGGTGATATGACGTCAAAATTAGAGCTAATTTTTCTTTTAAATTTAACAAAATGAGTTGACGTAGCCGCTTACTTTGCATTTTTTTAAACAAATTAAAAGGTATTTATCCTAAAGTAACTGCTAATGGGTGTTTTTAAGCTTTAAAAAAAGATGGCACTGAGAGCGCAGCACCCATGATCAGTAGCCTGAATTTATCCAAGCCATACGATTGGGTTCATTTGAAATCCATCATGCGGGCACGCTTGTAGCAGTTATTTTTAGAGGCTCTTTCCCAGTACAGATATATTTAAGACGGACGTGGTCGAGGCAAAACGAAAAATGATAGAATAAGCAAAATATTAAATAAATAATTTTTTAATTAAGATTTTATTTTTTTGTATTTTATAAGAAGGGCGCTCTGAACCGCGACTTTAAAGAGCTGCTGCCCCTGATTATATGGCAGCCATTGTTTTTGGAAACAATGGCAAATCTAAATTCGCAGAAAGAATTTTCAAGTGCGCATGTGTGTTTTGCTTGACAAACAGCTGCTGTGGCAGGACGCCATATTTGTTGTTTATTTACTTTTTGCGGTGATTTGCGTTTTTCGTGTAATATTATGATTTTTTCTGTCAAAAATTGAAAATAGTTGGAAAACATGTGCGGTTTGTGGAAAAATGTATGTGGAAAAATGTCCGTGAGAAGTAAAGTAAAGTAGTTGTAGTTTTCTTTATAATTTGTTAATAAAGATAAGAGTGGTTTATAGATGCCATTAAACACTCTTCATGGTGTCCACAATAAATCTGCACAAGTTAATTTTAGAAAAACTACAATTTTATTTTATACCACAATTTGATAAATTTTCACCCAATCAACTAAATTTTAGACAAAAATAATAGACATAACGGAGTATGTTACATAACCATCCAAACTGACGCATGCGCAGTAATCGAAATCTCTACTTCTACTTCTACTTCTACCCGAAAAAGGAACATTAAGAATTAATTGGGGGTCGTGGCTTCACACGCATCGCGTGTGAGAATGCATGGGTATGCCCCATATTTGTACTCTCACAAATTTGTCCCATGCTGCACGTTATCTCAGACTTAAAAGTTACCGTTCGATGTAGAAGTAAGCGTGACTTCTCATGTTTCTCTCTGCTTGTTCTTGAGACTATTATAATTACGTATTTTATTTTACAATTTAAAGAATAATATTTCTACAGAAGAGCTTGGATTTGGAAAATACACAAAATTAAAGCAATTTTTCCAAAAACAGCCCATCTCATAAATTTTGATTTTCGTTAAAAATGCCTTAGCAGGATATCGCCACATCTAGTGCATCTATTTTTAACGAAAATCTAAATTTATGACATGGACTGTTTTCGGAAAAAACGCTTCAATTATTGTTTATTATTCCACATATATATATTTATCGGTTTCACAACGTTCTACGTCTTCTGATACCCAATTTCCACTCGTTTCTGTTTGCCCATAATTCATCATCTAGGCCTCTTATTCTTATTTCACTGTCTAGTCCTTCTCTCCAGCTTCTGCTTGGCCGTCCTCGTTTTCTTCGGCCAGTTGGTTTCCATTGTAGTATTTGTTTAGGTAGTCTTTCATCATTCATTCTTTGTACATGTCCGTACCACACCAGTTGCTTTGTTCTTATATCATCCACTAAAGTACGTTCGCCCACTGTCATAATTTCTCTTATTCTTTGATTTGTAACTCTTTCTCTTTTTGATTTCCCTGCTGCTCTTCTCCAATAGTCCATCTCCGTAGCGGAAAGCATTTTTTCTGTTCTATCCTTGATTGGCCATACTTCTGAGCCGTATGTAATAATACTTTTTACAATGGTGTTATATATAAGCTTTTTGTTACGTTTTGATATACTTTGGTCCCAAATTATTCCATTTAATAAATTTATTGCTTTTCTTTCTTGTACGTTTCGATATATTTTGTTTCTTGACCAAATTCATCGCACGATACTTTGTTTTAACGACTATTATATTGGCTTCAAATAAGCTCTCCACCCATTTTGTGTTGTTATACTTACATCCTGAGGAATAAGCTCCCTAAACGGCAAGCTGACGTCGTACTGACAATACAACTCCAAGACAATTCTTTCCGCTATTTTTTTTTCTTTCATGCTCAGTTCCCCCTCCTTCCTCTCGCTTAGGATGCTCTCTGGTATGTCGGCGAAATTCATACAAAGCAGGCATTGCCAGGTGTCGTTTTCCCTAGAAGAGAAAGGAGTTAAACTTAAACATTTCTGTACTGTATGAACGTTCATCCGTAATTTAATTCAGGACGTTATTCAGTGTGCTTTTTTTAAGGTGAGAAAGGCTTTTACAGGTAGTTGGCTAAAATTAGTAGGTACTTACCACGGTACCTAGAATAGACCGGTCTTCGGATATATATGTCGAATTTTTCACGTCACTGGGGGTCCAGTTGATTTTTGTAAACAAAAGTTGGATATGAAATGAACAACTAATATTCTTGGAATTTTTTGAAAACCAAGACACTTTTCCAACTGTTTTTCAGGACATCCTTCCAAAATATAATTTTTTGACATGTTGTCGTTATTCTTTTTTAACCCGCTTTATTTTTATTACACAAAACTTAAAATACGAAAAAGGGTTTTAGAAAAAACGAAAATCTGTTACAGCCAGCTGAATAATATTGTAATACTCAGCTAATTGTGATTCAAAAATGTAGTATTCTTTTTTTTGATAAAATTACAAGTTGAGCATATACAGGCTGTGAAAATAACCTCCAAAAATGTATAAAAAATAAGATTTTTTTATATTTTTTGCTTACTTATTCTTTTAAAAAATATCAATAATATATTGTTACTCGCTAGATACTTGTTTTTATTAACAAAAACTATTAAAAACACATTGCGTTTAATATGGCATTCATAAAAATGTATATATCAAAAAAATAGTTTTTTCTAAAAAAAATTGACCGACTAATTTTTTTTTAAATATTTTTATTTTTATTTATTGCTCTTGTTCTAATACACAACTTTACTCAATTTCATATTTTTACTGCGTTTTTTTAAAAAGTTATTATCAAAAAAGTTTGATGCTCTGTATCTCGACAAAGAAAGAGTTTTGAGCCATGCATTATAAGAACTTTTTTATCAGACATGACCTCCTCTATCACCTGTTGGCCTATGGCCCCTAAGTTATAGGACACCCTGTATATATAAACATCCAAAGACCGGTCTAATTCTAGGGACCGTGGGTACTAACAACCATTACCAGATGGGAAAACAAGGCCAGATAGCCAGTTGATTATAATAAACCAAGGTGGATCATAGATATGGAAAGATAAGAGAGAGGGTTATCTAAATGTTCAGGCGGCTTTACGCAAGCTCGCACGTACTAATCCACTGCGAATTCTCATGTAATCAGAGCTTAGTACCCAGCGTCATTGTGTTGTAGCCTGGATTTCCCGCCTGGTCACGTACCAAATCATTTGTTGCCAAAAAATTACCTTAGTAACCTTAAAGACTGTCTTAAAACAAGAACTTTTTTATGTTTAAAATTCTACCATTCACATGCATTTAAATATTTTTTCGCTATGAACAAAAGAACTCAAAACTTCTTAATAAAAAATCGGAAAAATTAATTATAAAACAATCATTCCTTGCTATCAAGACATATCAACTTACTTTTTATTCCTTGAAACGAGAGCAAAAATATTTAAATGTTACTAGAAAATACGTTTTGGGGTTATCTATCCCTATTTCAGCATTTCTTGAATGCCAATTGCAAGATCGTTTTTATATAAAATAATTAGGAACAACAAACCATCAAAGTTGTGTGAGAATATAGAATCAAATGTATATTCATTTGTAATTACATAATTTTAACATCATAACATCTATCATATTTATTTTCTAATGGCATAGTTTAACGCTAACCACAGCCCCCTCAAATTAACAAGCCCGATCCTTCTTTGAAATCAGAGATATGGTTTGAAATACAACACTGTCGAAGGCTGCCATTTCCATTATTTTCTTGTCAGCCTATATTTTTTTGTTTTCAAAATAGTCAAAATTTTAGATCTGTCAGCCTTTGAAACTGTTGCCATTCAAAGTAGAATCAGGCTTAATATACAGGGGGCTGTGCAGTAACATATTTTCCCATTACAAAAATATTAAAAAAGAACAGGACCTTTTTTCTTAAAATTTCCACTTTTACGGGGGAACTTGGAACGCTTTCACCATCTTTTTACAGGAAAAAGACAGACATAAAATGATGCCATTACCAATGGGTATAAAATTGACGAAGCGGTGAGGAATGCAACGATTCGCACTTGTATGTGTTAGCAAGGCCAACTAAAAAAAATACAGTATATCACTCTAAAAAAATCAGCTGTTATCGTGGACTGAATTTTACATTGGGTCTATTTTTAAGGTCCGTAAAAAGAAAGCCGCATTTTTAAACATACGTTGTGAGAAAACGGGTTAGGTTTATACTTTTTTTATTGCCTTACAGTTTTGACATAAAAAGGGATGCGGTTTTATTTTTTGCTTTTTATGTCAAAATTATAAGACAATAAAAAAGTATTAAACTTTAATCCCGTTTTTCTCAAAACGTAAATTTTCTACGTGCGGCTTTCTTCTTAGGGACGGCACATCATTCCGTAAAACTTTTTTTAAGGAAAAAATCAAACTTATTTTATTTTTATTTATTGGGAGAACACCATAACCTTTATAAAAAATGTATACGACATTTTTTGTTAGGAAATAAATGTAATTTCTTTTTATTTTTAAAAAAATAACTATTTTAAAATTAGCAAAAAAATAGTGACTATTTATTTGACAGATTTTGCTGAGCTACAAACCCGGATCTAAGAAAGAGATTCATTTATAATAAATAAGCATTGACAAAAAGACAAATATTTTACTATTTTAAATAATACTTTTCTTATTATAGACAACTCAAAAATATTTGTGACCTGCTATTCTCTAAATTTTTCCTGTGTCCGAATCCTGAAGCACAGTTCCCGCTTAATGCGGAGTTACTCTCTCCACAGCTTCGTTTATCGGTGAATTAGGATAACGTTCTATCAACATGAGTTTTTAGTGTAAATATAGAACCTCAGCCTACCTAACAACCAGCTCACAGACTTGTAGAGCAGCGGGAACGCTTTGCGCCGATCGTCGCACAGCCGGCCGTTTCGGGTCAGAAGCTATCAAGTCAGGTGCTCCCGGGCTTTCACGTGTTATTTAGTTCGCATCGAATTGAGTAGCGTGAGTTAACAAGTATTTTTTTATGAATGCGTAGGGGATTAGTTTTCTGTGTTTTTATTGACAGTGCTGAAATGAATAACCGTAAAGCTAACCATGTTTGTGCAGTAAGAAACTGCCAATTTCAAAGCTATGATTCCAAGAAAAGTTTCTTCAGGTTTCCTAAAGATATTGTGAAGTAAAAATATACTATTATTTAATAGGGTCACTGTGTCACAAAGTTAGCGGTCCGTTAAATTAAAGAGAGCTTTAACTTTAAGGGTTTTTGCATTTCCATACATTACCAAATGTTTCCTAAACATTCCAAAAATATTTTTAACTTTTCGTGAACATTACCAAAATATTTTTAACTTTTAACTAAAAAAGTAAGTATACATATGTTCATTTAAAACAAAAAAACAGTTAACTAAAAGATTTGATTAAATTTAATATCAATCAACAACAAAATCAAAAATTCAAATATACTATTAAAAGAAATGGCGTCGGTGACATATTTTTATTCACACTTAGATGAAAGGCGCCGACTAGAGTCTGTGAGCTGGTTGTTAGGCGGCTCCTAGACGGGCAATAATATTGCACAATATTACGAATTGCGCAATATTATTCACTGTATAGCCTTAGCATTGAAGGTTGCACAATGATTGAGCAAAAGATTGAACGAGTTTAAATTTTATGGTGCAGTGTTTTCTTATTGAGCCGTATAGAGTTAATACTGTGCAATATTTATTAGTCAACATTCTTTGTTTGTTCCAAGGTAGAAGATGTTCGTGAGTGTATTTTTGCCTTTTTTTAAACCAATCTTTTGACCAGCGACGTTTCCGTTTTTTAAGTATAACCACCAACACGATAGCTGCAGCGAAAGCTTGGTGACATTTCGAACACAAAAGACTATATACGGTATGAGGGGTCCGAAAATATTGAAGCTTATGAGCTGTCATTAATATTGCACAATAAATATTGATTGTTTAAGTGCAGTGGGTGATTCAATAATATTGCGCAAAAAAGATATTGTGCAATATTATTGTAAGTCTAGGGGCCGCCTTAGGTAGGCTGTGATCACGGTCTGTAAGGAAACCGGTTGTCTGGTAACTCCCAGCCAATAAGAACTCGGCAGCCTATGACGCGACAATTTTCATGCTCCACGAACAATAAAGAGAGACATATACGTTATACTATGAGAGAAATAAAGATAGGTCTATTTAAAAGCCGGAAAAATACCAAAATTTATTAAAAAATTAAATAATTTAAAAATTTATGACATAAATTCCAATAGTTTTATATATATATATCAGATTCAGGAAAGGATTATAAACACTTTTCCTAAGTTAAATCGACTCGCTTGTTCAATTTAATTAAACTTTTTTCGCCGAACATTAAAGCAAACTAGCCACATTATTGATTTTTTTTGGTTAGTAGGAAGTAACTAAAATTACAATTTTTTTTCTAAGAAATTTCATCAAAAAAATTAAAGGAAAGGAAATTGAAATGACTACAAGGCAATGACAGTAAGGGAACATTCATAAATTACATTATTATTATTATTATTGCAGTTTATTTCTGTACAAAATACAATATTTTTTACATTTTTAAAGTAGCAGCACAATGGTCACAAAACAAACGGATCCCCGCAAAAGTTTCCTTGCGCGCGGGTTTTTCTCTGCCTCTGCACACATAATCCCGACCCATGTGTGAATCAGATAAATGAAATAAAATTATAACTAAATACTTAAGACTAGAGCACTGCATTTGCTTGAGCGTTTAATACTTAATGAATAAATTAATATCTAATAGTTTACTACAAAAAAAAATCATCTAAAATTGACTTAAGGGACCATAATGAGTATTGTAAATATTCTTAAAATCAATAATACTATGGATTTGATGCCTTGGGGTATCATGCAGCCATTGGGTCAGTCCAACCCTAAACTGTTTTAATGTTTGTTTATTTTTAAGGATTTCGGGTAGATCGTTATATGCCCTCGGGCCAATAAATGTGTAACAGCGCTGTCCTACAACTTTTTGTTTACGAGGTACTACCAATCGATGTTTAAAGCGGGTGTTAATATCATGTCTGCGATCTTGAGACGATTGCTTATTATTTTTGTACCATCTTATTGAAAGTTGTTTGTAAAACAATTGTCTAGTGTCCAATATTTGACTTTCTTGGATATAAAAAGGGTTTATTAAAAATTATCCTAATAATCCATTTTTGAGCTTTTTCTAAAATATTCAAATGACTCTTTAAAATTCCCCCCCATGAAACAATACCATAAACAAGATGTGGTTCTACCAGAGCCAGATATAGCAGTTTTAATTTTTGGGGACCCAGAATTTTTTTATAAATTCTAAATTTACAGATTAAGCTTCGCAATTTTTTGTTAATATAGCTTATGTGTTTATCCCACTTTAGGTGAGAATCGAAAATTACCCCAAGATATTTAGTTTCATAGGTAACCTTTACCTCATAGTTTTCCACATTTAACTTATTATACTGTGGCATGTTTGATTTACTGGATGCAAAAGGAATAAATAGTGTTTTTTCCCAATTAATAGTTAGTTTTTTATCTGCAAAAAAATCTACAAACTTTTTAAAATCAGCCTCAGCTTTTACCCTAACATCATCCCAGCTTTCTCCTATATCAACTACCCCAAGATCATCTGCAAAAGCAACTGCCTCCCCATTTGATTGTAAATCGAATATGCTCTTCAATCGTAAAAAGTAAGGGACCAAGCACAGTACCTTGAGGTACACCGCATTTTACAGTTTGAAAAACACTTTTATAATCTCCTACCTCAACACATTGTTCTCTTTCTGAGAACTAGCTTGTCATAAGTTCAAATGATCTATCTTTAAACCCCAAAGAATTTAATGTGGCAAGCATCTCAGCATGATTGACAGTATCGAAGCTTTGGCAAGGTCCACGCAAATACACATGACAGATTTACTTTTATCTATTGCCTCATATATATTTTGACTTAAGTCAGCCAGTGCATCCTGCGTGGACCTCCCCTCTTGAAAGCCGTACTGTCTCTCACTTATGACTTTATGCTTTGAAAGGTACTGTACGATTCGGTGTTTTAGTATTTTTTCAAATATTTTAGATATAGATGAAAGAATTGAGATTGGTCTGTAATTATTGACTAATTCCCTATCACCTGATTTATAGATTGGATTTATCTGTGCCTTTTTTAATGATTTTGGAAAAACACCTGTTTTTATTGAATGATTAAATATTGGACCAAAATATTACCGTATTGTTTAATAAATTGTGCTTGAATGCCATCTAATCCTGGGGCTTTATTTGGTTTTAACTCCTTGATTATTTGTAAAACCTCTTTTGTCGTTGTTAGTGAAAAAATAATTTTATCATTTATTAATTTTTTAGGCTTGCCAGCATTAGAAAATTTTATTTTCGAAGCAAGGTTTTCTCCCACATTAGCAAAAAATTTGTTAAAACTCTCGGCCATTTCTTTTTTGTTAGAAGTTTTTTGATTATGTTAATTTTTTAAAGATTTTATTTCCAAATTTTTAGTTTTATTTTCCATTTTATTCAACGAAGTCCATAGTGTTTTCGAACAGTTAAAATTTTTATCAATCATTTCTTTATAATAATTCAATTTTGTCTCTTTAATTAATTTATGTAAAATATTTCGATAGTTTTTAAATTCTTCTGATATTTGTTCATTTTCCGGGTTATTTTTATACTTTTTATACAAAGTGTCTTTTTTATTTATTGATTTTATGAGTGCCTTTGTAACCCATGGACTTCGTTGTATTTCCGCTCGTTTTAATCTTACCGTAGTAGAACATGCATCGACTGTCAAATTAATTTTGTTATAAAATATTTCCAGCGCCTTATCTACATCCTGACAATCATAAATATTTTGCCAAGAAGTCTCTGACAACATCTTCTTTAGCTTTTCATGATCTATGTAAGTCTTATTTTTGTGTATGTTAGTTTCTATATTACTATTTACACAGGTGTCAGGAGATAAAGGGATTATTATCATAATTGGGTAGTGATCTGTTATTTTACTGTGCAAGATTATAGGTAAAATCTCTTTTGTAGCTAGTTTTGACTTAAGAAAAATATGGTCCAAACAAGACATCTCTCTTGTAGGTCTATTTATGGTGGAAATAAATCTATTAACTGAAAGAATGTTGAGGTATTCATTCGTAGTCATATTGGACTCTCGACTCCCCAAAAAATCTCAAAAGATTACTGTTAAATTCTTGTATACTTAGAGAACGTGATCCGTAAACAGAATACACAGCAATGTTTTTATTTTGCGTATTGATGATTGATTTTATGATTTTTATATTGCCTAAACTAAGAACTTGACTTTGATGACTTAAAGTATGTTTTATGTATGGCAATATACCCCGTCACATACATTTATATTTCCATCATTATAAAAACAATCATAACCAGATATATTTAACATATTTATACTTAAAAGTTGTCTCGTCTCTGTTACCACGATACAATCAAAGTCAAACCGTCCCAATGCTGTCAATAACACCTCAAGTTGTGGCAAATTTTTATTCAAACCACGAATATTTGTATGAAAAATAAAAAATTTATTTCTGCCTCTGATTCTCTGTAATTTTTCTATGCATTCTTTCGCTTTCTCTATAATTATTGTTTCAACTGTGTTAATCTGAAATTCATTTATGTAAGTATAAATCTTTTTATTTATTATTATTTTTGTTTTTAATTACAAGTAGGTAAGATATAAAGACAGAAATATTTTAAAGTATCAAAAACAAATTACACATCAAAACTTACAATTTAAAATGCAGTAAAATAAAACCCACAATCAAATCAAGACAAAGACACAAAAAACTTTTAGTAGAAAAAAAAAATAAAAATAAATCAAGCACAAAATTGCTACTTCTTCTGGCTAGAACTTGAGTTCTTAATTGGAGCTGGAGATTGCGCTGCTAGTTTGCTAGTGGACCTTGTTTTAGCTCGGGTCTCTTCAACTCTTCCTATTTCTGAGTAGTTCTTGCCAATATTCTTTGTTACTTTTTGTTGAGAGGATGAGGGATAAGTTTTTTTTGGTGTATCAATCAGTCGTTTTTGCTCATAAAATACTTCGTTTTTGTCAGTTTTCTCTATATTTTCCTTCAATTCCCCTTCAGAGTCTGCTTGGTTATTTTTGATAGGGTTGACAGATGGAGTAGTAGGAGCGCTATTAAATTTTGTAAGCTGAGAGATCTCTTCTATGTGTTCTTCGTCTGATTGATCATCTAGTGTTTCAGCTGTATATTTTTCTCCGTCAACGTATAAAAAAATTCCTTTAATGTGTGCTTTATGTCCTTCAGATATTGCCTTTTTTTATGTTTCACCAAAATTTTTCTGACAGCTCTTTCCTCTCTAGTTAGATCTTCTGAAATGCTGATCTTTTTACCTTGAATATTTTTTAGCTTTCCTGATTCTTTTAATACTTGTTCTTTAGTTAAAAAAGATACGAATTGTACTACAAAGTCGAGGTTTGTCTCCTTTTCCCATAGGGTACACATTATTACACTGTGCTGTTGTTAAGTTTAGTCCCAGATATTTATTTATATTGCTAATAACAAACTCAGCAAAGTTATTTGTATCCTCATATTCAAGATCCCATACGATTATATTATTTTTCTTAAGTGCCCTTTGAATTTGCTCATTCAAGTTTTCTTGTTTTCTCTGCTTGTACTCCAGCTCTTCTCGTTTTCTGCTTTCTTCCTTAACTGTTTTTTTCAACTCACCGACCTCGTCTTTCACCTTCTCTATTTGCGTTTTTATTTCCTCACGTATTGTTTCTGTCTGTTTTTCGTTACTCTCCTTTATACATTTTGATAATCTTTCAAATAGGTCTTCATTTTCACTCATGATCGTTGTTCACCAGTTTGTTGTACCTGTACTCCGTCCGAATTAGCAGTATAGTAGGCGCATTATAAATACCACGCTTAGCAGTGTTTTTTGCTGCACTGACTGGTACCCGATTTTTGTTGTTTATTAAAATTATTTGAATCAAATTTGTTCTTATATCTATTATCCACTAAAAACTTACGGCTTTTTTTTTACCCTGATTAATAGTCCAGTGTCCTAGGATTCGTTTGCACTAACTCGTACTTAATTGTTCACCTTTATTATCACATGTGATTAAAATTTATGCGAAGCGTTGTTTGATAGATGTTTATTTTAAGATGGCCTACTATATATACATAACGCAAAGATTCAGGATTTTTGATCCCCCCTTCTTAACGCACTTTCAAGAAAAATCATAATAAAAATACATTTACTGTAACGCAAGGCTAATATTCCTTCCCTCCTGCTTGAGCGTTATACAAGGTGTTCCAGGTTAAGTGTGTTATTAAAGATAGAAAAAAGTTTAAATTGGCAAACTAGTAGAATTTTTAATGCTGAAACCTAATTATTATAACTTACTTTAACGGAACTCTAAATGCTGATTCCTAGACAAACTGTGACGTGGACCTGACGTCACGGCCGCCATGACACCGAGTTACCAGACAACCGGTTTATTTACGGACCGAGGGCTGTGATAGAACCATGAATTAACGGCTAATAACTACTGATCTACTTACTCAACGCTCAAGTTGGGAATGTGGCAATACTGATGAAACACCTTGGGGCACTTGTCACAGCACACCAGTTCGCCACCGTCCATGCACACGGCACACCAATCTTCGTTTGGGTCATCCTTGCTGGTGTCCATCAGTTCGGCTTTGATCATTTTTTGTGGAGACGGTCCGTCGTTCCCGGTGGAACTGTCCACGTGGGGGGAACCGCCTTTTTGCCGTCCCTCGGCCAAGACCTGATAAAGCAAAGAGGTCTAGAAAGAAACATTTTGTGAATTCTACAACGATAGATGGGTTTTTTGGGAAATTTAGGCGAGTTTTGTGGAATCGGGAGTCATAACATTAGACCACGACTGTTTTTTAACACGCCAAATTTTTACACAAAGTAAACATTTCCAAATTAGTAAGAACCTTTCATTTTAAAATCTGTATTAAAAAACTTGGCTATACTTTGATCTCAATCCTTTTTACGGAATACCATTTTCGCGTACTTGGCTCTTTTTATATTAAATGTTTTTGTTATGATTTCGAGTTTTAAAGTAGTAAAATCTGCGGATTAATGTTCAAAACTTTTATGTTTTTTAAATGAATAAATTTCTTTCTATTTTTATTACCTACTTTGTACATTGCTAATAGAGCTATTGGTAATTTTGCGTGCCATTGCAAGTTTATCCCTGATGGGTTGGCGAAGTTTTTTACTGTTTCATTTGTTACAGGACAAGAAGTGTTATTTTTTTATATGATTAACACATCCATTTTTATTTTAATGAATTAGATAAAATTTTGTATATCTAATTAGTTTTCTAGATATGAAAAGTAAAAGAAAAAAAGGTAATTTATTCCTTTGTTTTTTGAATAGAGGAAAACAGACTCTTACTACTTGTGACAGGGGGGTAGGGGTAATTGTTTTGCACTTGTTAAATATTGATAGTATTGTTTATTTATTTTTCATACCTAAATAAATGTATTGTAGGTACATAATTGCGTTATTGCCTGATTTTCTAATAAATATATGCTTTTGCGAGTAAAAGGGTAGATGGGGACTGGGGTTAATTTTTAGAAACCTGTCCGTAATCTCTGTCAGTCTGCCAAATTCCAGGTCAATATTAGTTTTACATGACTTTACATGTATAGGGGAGAGAAGTGAATTAAAAATTTGGGTTTTTTAAATTTTTTATTAGTTTTGTTATAAATTCTGTCAGTATGCCAAATTTCAGCTTTCTAGCGTTTCACTAAGTAGGCAATGGTAATTTTGCATAACTTGACATGTATAGGGCAGGAGAGTAAAATAACATTATAGTTGAGTGGCCTTTTTAAAGTCACCAGGTGTTTGCCTCCAATTTTAGTAGGAGTGTGACGTCATAAATCCAAGGTGGCGGCTTTTTTCATGTTGTTTCCCAAACTTTAGCTTATAACTATTTATGAATTACTTTTACAGAAAAATTGTTAAGTCGTTTTTTGTTTACAATAGAACACCAAGTATGATGGTAAAGAAATGAGTTTCATATCTTAAAAACTAACAAAGATATTAATTTTTTTTTAATTACCAAAAAACAGCAATTTTTATTTACCCAAAAAAACAAAATTAAGGAAGAAAGTTTTAGACGACCCCAAATCGATTGGTTAAGGATCACTTAATAAAAAATGTTGTGTTGGTGTTTGCCTCAAATTTGAGCAAGAGCGTCTGTGTGTCATAAATCAAACATTGTGATTTTTTTCATGTTTTTTCGCAGACCTTGGCCTATAACTATTCATGAATTAGTATAGTAGTATTCAATTTCTGTTTGGCCCATTATGATTCTTCCCCTAGATCCCACCGTAGCAACCCTGAGTAAAAAAATACGGATTTTTAATTCAAAACATATACATACTTGTACTCCGTTGGAATCCAACTTGGCAATGGTGGCCATCAGATCTTTAACGCTCTCTTCGCAAAACTTGTCTAAACTTTTCTCAGTTTCTCTGCCCAGCACGTGGTTCGGACTGGGCGTGGTCGGTATGGTCGAAGTCACCGTGGCCGGGGTGCATTTTTGCTCCGGCTGCGATCGAAGAGTGATTTTGAAGTTATCGTTTATGGTGGGCATGGACTGGATGTTGGACTTCTGGTTGGAGTTGCCTGGAACTGAAATTAAAATTACGTAAATAAAGCTACGCCCACTCTCATATTTCAGGCACGTATCTAGTAATCCATTGGCCAGCTCCCAAAATGAAAGAAATGGTATAATTAGGAGGTACTAATCTTCCTTTTTACGGCTGTTGGAGTTGTCAAAGTAGCTTAAACAAATGGCGGCCATTCAAAAAAGGCGGATGATCGCAAATAGCAAATTTCAAAAAAATAATCTTATTTTTATTATTTCACTGGCAGCAGATTACCTGTGCTACGCAACGCATCTATTATTGTTTACGAGCAACGACTTGGTATGGTTTTCAAAAAAATTACCCTAATAACAAAAGCCGAAATTTGATATCACACGTCTATAAGTTAATGGGGCTTTTTAAAAAATCTGCTCATTGAGACTTTATAGATTTTTTTATGAGGAATTTGACTGTTAAAACTGGATTTAGTCTGCTGCTTTTAGTTTTTGAGAAGTACCTACATAAACTTGATATTTTTTTATAGGATAGATTTCTGCCCGTGTCATAAGTATTTTATTTCTTTTTAAACTACTTTTATAGTGGAACCCCTGTTTAAAGCATTACCATTAGTCTGTTGCTGTGGAGTATGCCACTTTGCCATACCAGCGGATGTCGGAAACTGTTGTGGCTGCGGTCCGGGTCGCTGTTGCTGTGACGGATGCTGTTGCGGATGTTGCAAGATCATCCTCGGTTGAGCCCCCGGCTGATTTTGCATTATCATCATTCGGACCTTAGCAACAAAGATTAAATCAGTAAAATACTTTTCATTCTTTCTTGGGATGAAATAGGCATCAAAGTAAACGGACAATTCTTGAACCACTTAAGATATATGTAAGGGATGTCAGAGAAGTAGCAAAATTAAAATGGAAATTTGCCGGTCATAATATCAGACAGAACGACGATCGATGGAACAAATTTATTGTAAACTGGAGACCTTGGGAAAATAAAAGAAGTAGGGGAAGACCCCAAATGAAATGGGCGGACTATTTGAAGAAACACGCGGGAACTAGATGGATGAACACGACGACAGACAGAGAAGAGTGGAAGATATTGGGGGAGGCCTATGTCCAAAGATGGATTGAAGAAGGCTAGATAGATAGACTTTTCATTCTACTTTTTATTAAATTGAAAAAAAACTTTTTTCTCCAAACATTTTAAAGTGTTGCTGTGTACATAAGAGTGTTGCTGTGTAAAAAAAAGTGTTGCTATGTTGATAAAAGTTTTGCTATATAGGTTAGTGTTTCTATATACAGATCAGTTTTGCTATGTAGGTAAGTACTGCTATGTACTTACTTGATTATGTTGCTGCTGCTGTTGTTGTTGTTGTTGCTGCTGCTGCTGCTGCTGTTGGTGCTGCTGGTGCTGTTGCTGCGGGATCGGAGCCTGTTGTTGTTGAGGAAATCTGATCTGTTGCTGTCCTAAAGCAGGAAAACAATGTTCTAGTTTAGTATGTTGTCGCAATCTAATGCAGAAATAGTCTGTGGAGTTAATGTAAAAATATTTTACTTCTTGTGACTAGTTTGAAATTCTGTACTGTGCTTGTCCATAGACAAGAAACAAAAAAAAATGTGTGTGCTTAAGATCACACGGCAGAAGTGTAAACTTCAACAAGGCGAAATTAATAATACTGGCCTTCATCTGCATCATCATATCGCTCGCTGAATGTTCCTCTCAGTTAGTCGACTCAAGCCGACTTCACCCGAATGAGCGTTACATAGCCGAACCTGACGGCTCAGTCCAATTCAGTAACCACAAAAACTGCTAAACGCGCCTAAAGAAGTTTACACTTCAAAAAATAATAAGTGTAGTGTTTTTAATAACTTATACCTGGAAATCTATTTTGAAACTGCTGAGCCATTGATCCGGGAATGGCTTGATACTGCGACGGTCCGGTTTGAATATAGATGGCGTTGTTCGAATTTGAACTTGGCTGCAACAAATTCCTCAGGTTGCTGCGGTCTTGCATCAAACCTTGCGGGTGAGTAGAAGAGGAAACCTATCAAGAAAAGTTCAATTGCACCGATTTAGTTCAAGTACACACATAAATTAGTTCAAGTGCACAGAGGATTCAGAGGATTAGGTTTTTCGCACAATAGTAAAATTGGTTAGTGTGGGCGGTTGTCACAAATTGGTTTACAAAAATCACTATAAATATACACTTTCTTACTTGTTGTTGCTGCTGATTTAGGCCCATGTTGGTGGCAATGCGAGGCATCATGGCCCTTTGTAATGGGGCCCTTTGCAGACGGCCAAGTTGCTGGGCCAGCGAGATTGCGGGTATTGATTGATTCATATTGTGGGTTGGAGGACCCATGTTCGGCATTCGATTCGAATGACCTAAATATTTAAATGTATGTGTTAATTGTGTTTGAACTTGTTTTGTTATTAGGACTAATACCTAAAGTATTCAGAATAAAATAAAAAATGCACACGTTCTTCACAGTTAAGTACTACACGGGTTGGCGATTTTAATTGGAACATATCGCCAGTACCAAAACGCACTAAAAAAATAAAAATATTACTAAAAAACGGGATTTAATAGAATAAGTAATGATTTTGTTAAATAAAATTCATTAAAAAAAGCAAATTTACAACTTTTGTTAAAATTTTTAAATTTTAAAATAAAAACAATTTAGTTTTAATTATATGCAGTATAGAGTTACAAAGGCTCGTTCAGTCACTAAAATGTCCAAATCAAGACAAAATTTTAATAATTTTCTATTTCCGCAATCATTTACTTTCCATATCAATAGGGAACTTGCTCAAAAAATCGAATCCTTTAAAAACAATTAAAATCGTAAGGTATTATCATAAGAAACTTCCTAGAAAAAGACAAATTCCAATAACAATTAAATTAACTGAGAAATAAAGGTTTGAAATTTGAATAACTTGACCTGTTCTTAAAACGCTCTGCCATTGGTTGTGACGTCACGCCTTTGGATCTCGATATGTAAATAATTGATATTGTACTTATTGGAGCTTTGAACGTGGTGTTCAGTTATTTCCGGACGTAGTTTTGTGTAAATTTTCTTAATTTAGTGTTTTGTGGTTCTGTTAAAGACTGAAAATGGTTGATGCGGGGTTTATATATATAGAGTTGATATGTTTATGACTGCATTATACATTAAAAATTCGGAGGATTTTTCTCAAGCTGAAGTTCGTGGTGTAAAAGCTCGCAAGTAAGTATCAATACCTAAGTACTGTAAGTACTATAATATAATAATTATATATAACCATACCATTGACTTCTATACCCTACGGGTAGACCCGGCATGGGCCAAAATTGCCATTATATCAAGCTTTTATCGCAATTGACCAAATACAAGTAAGAATTTAATGAGCAAAATAGGGATAAAAATAGAATTTCGGTTTGGTGAGTCCGGAAACATGCAACATCGCAAAAATATTCTATTTGCTTGTCTTGGATAAAAAAGGGCAGTGGCGGCGCAAAATAAAAATTTTGAATTCCACTAGAATTTTTTTATCAACAATTTTCTGTTTGAATAATAAATAATTCATGAATACTTACTTGTGTGTGTTTACAAAATTCTCTTCAGTAAAAAAAAAGAGTAAAAAGAATTTCTAAGCATGCTAAGTGCAGTGGATGTATTAAAATTATTGTTTTCATCTTAGAACTTTACAAATGTTGTACCTTCCAGGTAAAATATTTTCTTTCTTTGAACAAGGGTCTTCTTCAACTCTTCTTTTCTTGGGTGGACTACAAGTTATGCTCGAGTCAGATGAAATTTTGGAACTAAAAATTTCAATTCGGAATGGGACAACCGGGCGCCGGGCCAACTCGGCGCCGCCAACTGGGCGCCACGCCGGGCCTAATGGGCGCCGGGCCAACTCAGCGCCGGACTATTTTTTTTTTCGATAAAATGTGCAGATAAAAACAAAATAAATATGTTATTTTTCAACATCTATTAAGTCGAGTGTTGAAATTTGGTAGGTGTAGTGTTCTGCGACTTGAAACACCGCCAAGTTCCATATTCGATACATATCGATGCATAAATAAGAAAGTCCGCCATTTTGGATGCGCCATTTTAATTTTTTTAAGTTTGTTTTTCATCTGCACATTTTATCAAGAAAAAATATTTTAGTCCGGCGCCCAGTTGGCTCGGCGTCAAGTTGGCCCGGCGCCCAGTTGGCCTGCCGCCCAGTTGGTGGCGCCGAGTTGGCGGCGCCCAGTTGTCCTAGACTGCAACACATTTCAGGGGTCTGATACGTTTTACCACCTTTCTTAAAACTACGAAGTTTTTTGAAAAATGATAATTTTAGACCATTTTATAGTGATTTCTAAAAAAAAAATTGCGGACTATCGTTGATTTTGTTAAAAAAATTGAAATTGAAACATTCTTAAAACCCCATTAAAACCCATACAAATTGCTACAAAAGAAGCATTTTCTCATTTCAAACTGAAACAAAACGGTCCCTGACGTCTATCAGCTGTCAACAAAAACTTGAAATAACTAAGGTCACTGATCGAAATCGGGTCAGTTTTTTGGTCCTTTTATGAAAATGCACAATTTTTAAAAAAGCATGAAATTCAAAACAAAATCAAGAAAATTATGATTCCTACATTTTTACAAATAAAAATTAGTTTAATTGAACATTATATCAATTTTTATTCCTTAAAACACTAAAAATTAATAATTATTTACTTTTTTAAAATTTATCGAAGGTCTAACTGAACAAAAGCAAACTGAACCCATCCGTATCGAAATGAACCAAATCAAACCGAATCTAACGGTTCGGTTTGGTTCGGTTCGATTTGCTTAAACTGAACCGAACCTAACCGAATATAGCTAAACCTAACCTAAACAATCCTAGCGGAACCTAACCGAACATACTCAAACTGAACCAACCTAACCCAACCTAACCCAACCCAACCCAACCTAACCCAACCTAACCCAACCTAACCCAACCTAACCCAACCTAACCCAACCTAACCCAACCTAACCCAACCTAACCCAACCTTACCCAACCTAACCAAACCTAACCTACCTATTGTTAATAAATATAGTAAAAGTTGTTCGGTTTATGTCCAGGGGGTAACCATTGTCCATAATCGTCGGAAATCGAGTTAGGATTAGTGTATGCGACCATAAACATTGAGTGGCGAGTGAGTGTTTGGTCTTCAATTTTTTTAGGGAAATTTTTCAAAATCTTTTTTTGCGCACTCTGGGTACCCTAATAAACCGTAATCTGGTCACCCTAATCCATCGCAATCAAAGAAAATGGGTAATCGAAGTGTCACAAATTTTTTGTTGGTTTCTATTCTTCTTTTATATTATGTAGGACAAAATTATTAATTAAACTAAGTGACCTTATTAAGTAAGACAGCATGATAGTCAAATGACATTAGAAGGACATAAACATATGATACCGGCCTGTAGACCGGTCGCGGTGGTCATATAATAATAAATATATACTTTCGCGATGAAAGACCAAAATTTAACTTAAAATTACTGTAAAGTCCGCAAAAAACATTAAATTTATCGAAATTTATAAAAACATAGATCAGTGTGTGTAACAATTCATCAAGATGTATGAAACTCGACCGTGACATGTCAAAAGTTTGGTTCGAAAAAACAAAAACAACTGGATAAAAATCGGTATGTAAGCATTTAAAAAGAAATCATTTTTAAGAAAATCAAATACTTTTTGTTAATTTTCATGCAATGCAAAAAAAAGTGCGGGGAAGTGACACTTTCTGAATCAAAATGTGTGAGGGTAAAACTATCTATCGTGACGCTACTGAACTTTCTCGTATTTTAGGAAAAACTATCCGTCAAGACGACTTACCCATGAAATGTTGTTTTTTTATGGATTTTTTTTCTTCTTTTGCACAAAAAACAATTTTGGACCATGTTTAAACTCAAATGGTTACTTCTAAACTTGTTTTTAAACGTTTTAAGATTTCTTTTTGTAATATTCCCACACAAAATTCAAAAAAAATCATTTCCGTACTTATACAACATTGTTTATCAGTTTTCCCTGTATACACGGACTAACAGGTAGAATCACTCAAAATACGGCAGGTGGATTAAAGGTAGCCAGCTGCTTTTCTGTCGCACTTATGCCGTCAGTGTGAAAGAGATAAAAGTACCCTTATATTATCTAGGGTATTATTAGCATGCAAAATCACCCTATCTTTGTCCGTTTCACATGTTCAATAATGTCTATCTCTGTTTTTATTGTAAAAGAAATACCCGACCATAGGAACCAAATTGGATAGGGTCAATAAAAAATGCCTTGTCTTTCCGTCTCTAACGCCCTTTTAGGGCGTTATACAACTCAATGAACCATACTAATAAGTCTTATTAAAAATAAGTAAACTGAAATAAGATATGAACCAAGCTTTTCCCTATTTCATTACCTGTAAAATTCACTCCTATAACCGGACACTCTAATAACCGAACGCGGACAATTTTTTTTTGTTAAAAAATTCTGAAACCTCCCTTAACCGGACGCGAACCTCTGACAACGGGACGGAGCGCTGCATCTCATGGGCATAAATATTATGTAGTATGTTGGCAACAACGCACTCTGCAGCCAGGAAATTACCTCTTTCCGTTTTAATGCGGAGACTAAGTACTTCTCTCGTATTTATAACATATTTTATTCGGCGGGACCCTATGTTTGATTTTTATTGTTCAGTTGGGTAGTAATAGATCTCTGTGAAGTGGCGCCTAGTAAAAAACTTCTTAGTTTACGTAAAAAATGGAAGTTGTTAACGTATCGGAGAAGGAACATCTATCAGCACGAAAGATCGCTAAAAAATTTAATATCACAAAAACGCAAGCAGCGGAAATTGTTAATAAATATATATTAAAATTTCGCAGTTCCCTCTCATAACCGGACACCTCCAATAAGCGGACAAAATCGACGGAACCGTGAGTGTCCGCTTATAGGAGGTTTCACAGTATATTAATTAAGTGAACCTATTTAAAACACTGTTTAGAATGAGCTCTATAAACACTAGTGCTGATTTATTTTCATTTATACCTACCCACATAGGTACAGAGTGGTCCAAATTGGACATTTTTGATAGAAAACGCCCATTTCTAGAGGAGATAGAAAAAAACTAACCTACATGTTACGAGCTCGATTTTTGTTAAAACATTAATGCCGAAAACCGCACATCGATATCTTAAACTACTTTCAAGATATATATTTTCAATTTGGTGCATTTTCGACCCACCCCCGTAACTTTTTTATTTATGAATATTTTTTATTACTGTAAAAAGATTCCTGAGGCACTTTTTTAAGAGCAATTCAACTGTCAAATTAAATTTTATCTGTCACTTTTAGTTTTTGAGATATTACATAAGGTTTGTATTTTTCTTATGGAATGACCTTTTTTTTATTCGATTTTTGAAATCAGCGTAATTTTTTTTTTAAATGACATTGTCACACTTAATATTTTATTGTTTTTTATATTTTTAGTTTTTTGTTACCTCTTAACTTTTAGTTTGCTGAATAAGAATTGGTTTAAATTATTTTTAAATTATTTATTTAAGAAGTAATAAAAAAATAATAATATAAAAAAATATAAAAAAATAAAAATATTAAGTGTGAAACATTATTTTAAAGGAAATTTTACGCTAATTTTAAAAATCGAATAAAATAAGGATCAGTCCATAAGTAAAATATAAACTTAATGTAATATCTCAAAAACTAAAAGTGACAAATAAACTTTAATTTGACAGTTGAATTGCTCTTAAAAAAGTGCCTAAAGAATGTTTTTACAGAAATAAAAAATATTCATAAATAAAAAAGTTATGAACCGAATGGCCGTTATACTCATAAGGGGCCCGGGATTTTTCTAAGGAGTGCCGCGCATTTTGCTGTGTTTGAATATACCAGTCAGCGATTCCAAGTTTAATTATTTATTGTAAAATAAGTATTACGATTTAAGGGCTGATATTTGGTATAATGCGTTTTCATACAGAAACACACATTTTAGTAAAATATAAAAAAAATGGGCAAGTTCCCTATTATCAATGCGGACAGTGAAATGAGTGCAGATAAGTACCATTTTCCGCACTCAAATTAGTATTCCCGCACGCGAGTAGAAAAAAAGATGTACCTGGATTTCCAAAGAATTGAATACAATGATTTTATTTAATTTTTCCGAATATCGTTGATTCATATTTCAGAGCTAAAGCTTTTCCAGTAACGCTAGCCCTCTTCAATGCATCAATAACCTCTGACTTCTCTTTTATGGTTAAAGTTGAATGTTTTCTTTTGATTGGAGCTATTCTCGACACGACCGTGACCTATAACCTTGCTCTCGCCCGAAAAGCTAGATGAAAACTACTGTATGTGGCCGTTGACAGCTTAAAACCTGCATTTATATGTGAATTATACGGCATTTTCTGGAAAAAACGCGAGTCCGGATTACTGTTTCTACTTTCGTTCTGGGGGTGCGATTTATGTTATTGTCAAGTTTTCCAAAGAAGTGAAACTTGTGAAATATACAGAACATTTTATTGCTGATTCTATTGTCAACAGAGAATATTTTTAAAAATATAAAAGAAAACCTTATTACTTCTTTTTAGCAATGCTAGTAAAAACCAAGCGCGTTAAAAACGCATATGTATAAGACTTTTTCTGTAGCATATTTTTGGGTTTGATCGATGTAATTTGGCAATATCTATTCTACAGCTACTCTATACTAAAAAGGCTTAATAAATCTAAAATTTTGTGCAGAATATAAAGGGTCTCTACAATATGCTAGTCGAACAACTTACATAGCTCCAAAATGTGGTGCGCTAGCAATAAAAAATATAATATTATATTAGTAATCTAAAACTCTCAAATATCTAAATAAGTATAAATAGGTATACCATAAGAGGGACAAGGACCGGACCTATCTTTTATTTTAACCAAAGAGTGCTACCATCTGGCGGCCATAGTTTGTTATACAAGCGCACGCAACAAAACTGTCTCTCGCTCTCTCCCTCTCTCTCTCTAACTAAAATAGCAAAACGAAAAAAAACAAACAACACTCACCAAAGTTCTGGTTCATAACCGGTCCCATCATACTATTGCTCTGCTGTTGATACTGAGCTTGGCTGTTCTGGAACTGGACATAAGATGGGGGGTTTGGTAGCCTAACACCCATCTATAAAAACAAAAATTTCACAAACATGTAACAAACAAAGGTGCTGGTTCTTTGACTAATTATAAGACTAAAAGTTATTATTATTCGACTGATTAAGAAAATAGGAATCAAACAGGTTATTGTCTTCCTCCACTAATTTTTTATTTGTTTTAAACAATAGTCCCGATATTTTTCGTAAGTAGAAACTTAAAACTTCAGAGGATAAAATTAAAAGAATCACAAAAGAAAGTTAAAAACTTAAAATTAGAAAATATCTTTGAGAACCTGCCTACATAAAAAAATCTAATCAGAAGACTTAAAAACTAAATTAGCACAACATTTAACAAAGGTCATAATTGTGTTTGTTTTTATGCCTAAGTAACTATCTACCAAATACATATTAAGAGTTTTAAAGTTTATGAAATAACAGTAATTTTTTTAAACTGTCCATTAAATTTAATATGGAAGGTTTCAATTGAACATGTGTGAGTGTTTTATTTTGTTTCATAAGAACTCTTGAGCTTAAGGTATATTCCTACTTGGTAATATTGGTACGCATGTTGGGTCAAGGCCAACAAAGAAATACAGGCCACGACCCTGAAAAAATCGACTGTTCTCGGAAGGCTGACTTTTATATTGGGTCTTATGGGAGGTCAGACGTTTTTTTATGATATTTTCAAAATGGCAATACAGATTTCCGCGAAATTTCAGTGAAATATTCCCAGACACTATCCCGAAATTCCACCAAACTTTTGTAAGGATGCAAGATGATTAAAAGGTTAAAATCTTCAAGATTTAGCATTTCTTATTTTGAATTGAAATTATTTGACTTTTTGTCATCTGTGTTTGTCATGGCATTTGTTTGTATTGCAAAACTTTTTCGATTTTTAAATGATTTTTTACAATAACGTTCATTTAGCATTTAGAATCCAAAAATACCAACGTTAATGTTTTTAAAACAAAATTATTATAACCGAACCGAACACCACAAAAAAATCATTTTTGATGATGTTGTAATTTTTGTAAACACAAACATAAATAACTATATTAAGTTTTAAAAGTCTGCCGAGTGCCGAATATAAACAAATATATATAGATAATCCGATTACTTTCCACGCAGAAACGAACACATTCGCTTCTGCTTTTAATTAAATTTTTGTGTGAGCTAATGAAGCGGCTCTGAAAAATTAAGGATTACTATAAATTTAAATAAAAATGTTCTGCAAGAATATAGTAAAAACAATCTGAAAACAAGCTTTGTTTAAAAAAAATCAAATATTCATGTACCGTTATTTCAACTTCAATATTTTAAAGACAATCAGCTGTGTCGTGACGTTACCATCAAAAAAAAATCAGCCCCCGATGTGTTGTCAACAAAGTGGGGGATCGTGTCCCGGTAGGGTGTGAGCTCTATAGACCGAAAGCCATAAGAACATAGGGTAACCTAGAGTTCCTGTATGATGACATATTTGGATATATTAATATATCCAAATATGTCAACATACAGGGACTCTAGGGTAACCCCCCCCCCTACTACGGAATTTTCAACACGTATATTTTTTTGTTGCCATTGCAATCTAGTTTCAGGTTTTACTTGTTTGTCACTTGTTAATTAATACTTCAAGAATTACATCACGGACGTGCGGTAAAATTTAACCCATTACTTACTGAAACTATTTTTTAAATAAAAATAAAAAAAATTTTCATTAAACATCTTAAAAAATAAATAATAAAGCAAACGAGAAATTTTTTTTTATAAAAAATTTATTATGTGTGCAAATTTTTAAAACAGAATTTTGGTTTTGATGGTATGTCACACATTTCACATTTAAATTTAACTTTTTTTAACAAAATCCACATCTTGCTTGAAACTCTCTATAAACGACGATGTGAAGAAAGCTCGCGATAGCGAATTTCTTTTTGAAGGTCCTTTTTTCGCATCCCTCCGGTTAGACTCTAAAAGTGTAGTGGCAGTAGCTCTTCTGAAAGTCGCGTGATCCAACTTGCCTCCTTGAAGACAGTGGAGGTTCCCCAATGCATGTAACGGTAAGGATGCACAACGGTAGGTGGTAGACGCTTTTTACTCATTGGGCGTCGACCGGTGAGATACCACCATGTCAGAAATGAGTAGCGCTAAGTGGTATCACCACGTTCCGCTACTGCGCTGGCAGTCCGGTTCCAACAATGAGTAACAGATAGCATGATGGCGCCTCCAGGATCAAAATATTCCGGAGGTAAAATACCCGACCACTCGGATCTCCGGGCGTCGGGTGATCCTGGGGGTCCTTTATGCAAAGATATTAATAGAAGACCAAAAACTCAACTCAGAATTGATTTTAGCAATATAAGAGGATTAAGTACCAACATGAATTCAGTTCACCAACATCTTGAAGAACAAGGACCTGACATCCTTGTTCTCACTGAAACTAAAATCAGTTCTGCAACACCTATTGTGAACTATCTTTATCCCGGCTATGACCTACACCACCGATTTCGACATAATTTTGGGATCTGTGTGTACATTAAAAATGACCTTTCATGTCATCGAGAGGAGAAGCTAGAACCAGCGAACCTCGATATCATATGGCTGAAATTCACCTCAAAGTCATCGACCAAGTTCATTTGCTGCCTCTACCGACCGCCAAGTAACACCGAGTATCAAAACTTTTTTGCGACATTATCCGAAAACTGTGATAGTATACAGTCTAACTATCCACATGCGGAAATTGTTTTTTTAGGCGATTTCAACGTCCACAATATACCCTGGCTAAAACACCACAACAAAACAGATAATGAAGGCAAGGAAGCAGAAGCCTTTGCCATAAGTTGTGGTCTAACGCAGCTTGTCGATGAACCTACCCGTATCTCAGAAAGGGGTGAATTTGCAGCGCTTTTAGACTTGTTCCTAACTACAAATCCTGACTTGTACACAATTCAAGTAGATCCCCCACTTGGTTCATCCGATCATAAACTTATAAGAACAAAGTGCGAAATGTTCATACCGCCAAGCCAACAATCACTTCCTCGTAATATGTGGCACTATAAATCGGCAAAATGGAATGACCTTAAACAGTTTTACCTGGATTTTCCATGGCAAGAGGTTTGCTTTAAAACAGCTGATCCCACTATTTGCTGTAACGAAATAACAAAAGTAATCTTATCTGGAATGGATGCATATATCCCACATACAATAAAACGCAGAGCTAATGCAAAACCTTGGTTCAACAGCCAGTGTCAAACGGCCGTACAGAAAAAACACAGAGCATATAACCTTTGGAAACGACAACAAACCGCTCAAAACCACACAGAATTTATAGAAGCCCGAAATAGTTGCAAAATTACTATTGACACCGCCAAAGAAACATACAATCAAAGAATAAAAAACAGGTTGCTGAATTGTCCAAGTAGTTCTAGGTCCTTTTGGTCTCTTGCAAAAGCCGTTGGATCAAACTTCACCAAGTCATTCGTACCACCACTTACAGATAAAAATACTCACTTAGCCACAACATCAGAGGAAAAAGCCAATATGCTGGCCAAAATCTTTTCCTCCAACTCAAACCTAACAGTGCCAAATGGAAAAACTCCACCGTTCATTGAAAGGGTTTCCCACAGTATGCCAGAGGTACCCTTTTGTCACAGAGAAATACGAAAATCCCTTAAAAAGTTGAATACAAACAAAGCAATGGGTCCAGATGGCATTCCCGCGATAGTACTCAAAAATTGTGCTAGCGAACTCACCCCAACTTTCGCAAAATTATTCAATTTATCTTATAGGCAAGGAGTATATCCATCATCATGGAAGTCTGCCGCAGTACAACCCATTCCAAAGAAAGGAAAAAAGACAGATCCGTTAAACTATAGACCAATTGCTTCACTTCCGGTGATATCAAAAGTAATGGCTTTCCATCTTGTTGTTGTGAACAATCACCTAACCAAGTACTTGGAAAAGTACAAAATTATCAACGACAAGCAATACGGATTTCGAAAATATAGGTCAATTGGCGATTTACTTACATACGTCACTCACTTATGGCAAAAAGCGATTGAGTTGCGAGGTGAAACAAGAACAATTGCCTTAGATATATCTAAAGCATTCGATAAAGTCTGGCATGAAAATCTGCTCAACAAGCTCAAAGCAACGGGATTGTCGCCGAGACTTTGCACTTGGTTTGAAAGTTACCTTAAGGATAGATCCATTTATGTTGCACTGGATGGCCGGAACTCCAACTCTTACCAAATAAATGCTGGTGTGCCACAGGGAGCAATCCTTTCGCCAACACTTTTTCTGATTTACATAAATGACCTCATAGATAAAACAGTAAATCCACTTTATTGCTTTGCAGATGATGGAAATGTAGTCTCCTCAGTCATACCACCCACATGTCTCTCCGCACGTGAATTCCATTACCTTAGACTAACTGAAATATCACAGATAAATAACGACTTGGAGATAATAGAGGACTGGGGCAACAAAAACCTTGTACAGTCCAACGCGCAGAAAACCCAAGCAGCCCTGTTTTCAAAAAAGACCAGCACCGGTGAGCCAAACATCATGCTATCTGGAAATGCTGTCGCATTGCAGAGCCAGTTGAACATCTTAGGAGTCACTGCAGAGACCAACATGTCTTGGCACAGTCACGTGGCAGATATAGCTAAAAGGGCGTCCCAAAAGCTTGGGGTGCTATTTCGTACAAGACATCTGTATACACCAAGCCAACTGCTGACACTCTACAAAGCCCAGATTCGACCAACTATGGAGTACTGCTCACATATATGGAGTGCGGCACCCAAACATACCTTAATGCTTTTGAACACCGTGCAAAAACGAGCTATCAAGCTGATCAATGACCCCGCACTTACCCGTAGCTTGGATAGTCTCGAACATCGAAGAACTGTGGGCGATCTATCTCTCTTCTACAGGTATTATCACGGAAAATGCTCTGAAGAGTTGGCACGTATGATCCCCCCGGGAGTAGCACCTACTAGGCAAACACGTCAAACAGACGGTAACCATCAATTTATTGTCAAAATAGAGGCACCAAGAACCTCATTATATCAGAATTCATATCTCTGGAGAACAGCATCGCTGTGGAATAAACTCCCTGCGACAGTTTTCCCTGCAGGTTACAACCTGAACCGTTTCAAAACCAACACACATCAACATTTCCGCGCACTTGCCGCTTCTCGAGCGTGATAGGGATCTCCTTGCGAGTGCGCATATCCGTAAAAAAAAAAAATATCCGGTTAGCAAAATGACACCCAAAAAACACTTAATTTATTTTGAAGTTCTGTGTACAGCATATCCATTTGTATATTCAAGAATAAGATCAATTACTTTGGAATTGAAAATGCGCTTTTTTGATGGAACTTGAAAACGTTGCCCAAGTGGTATCTTGTCCTCTTCCTTAGACGAGTAATCGTGATTGCTAATTATCACCTCAACTTTGGCTCTCAATTGCGATCCGGGTAAACTGTTTGGTGTGACGTAATCCTCTTCACCGGAATCATTATCTGCATTGACGTCTTCTGGAGGGAAAATATTAAGTCCAGTTGGAGGATTGGGAATACGGTCCTTGCTATCAGCGTCCTGCAACAGCTCATGCAACTTTCAAGGTTTTCTGAAAAAAAACATAAACCTTAAAACATCTAACCATATATTACTACCGTCCTTTTAAAAGGACACTACTTTCTACACTCCACCTGTATCACAAATATTAATTTTTTTTTTTAATTTTAATACAAACATCTCAAGACTACACTATATACTACAATAAAAACTATTTTTTGTTTAAAATATCAGACTTAAAACAGCCCTAACTTACCTCCACTAATCCATTGTAATTCAGCAGCAAAAACAACAAAAACACTGTCTAAAAACGTAACACGTGCGAACTTATTCACCACTAATGCACTGTGATATGGTCAATTGTGAACATTTTCTCAAAAGCCATCTATGATTCAACGACTTAAGCTCACAGGAAAAAGCGCTGGATTGAAACAATTCATTGTGCCTTTTAAAAGGACGGTAGTAATTAGATCAGACCGTTCATATAGACTATCTTTAATTTATTGAATATTATGGCACATGTTTCCGGAATGATATAACTGAGTGCCTGTGCAGAAATTCCCACTGAAAATTTCAGATCTTCATATGATCTTCCCGTGGCAAGGGAACGAAGGGCAGCATTTAATCGCTGTTCTGGTCCAATGGGTTCTCACATTTGGGTATCTTGTTTCGTAATATCCTCTCTTACCAAATTTAATAAAAGGTCATACGTGTTAATATCCATTCTTAAATAATTTTTAAAATCGTCTGGATCATTTTCTCTTAACTCTTTTAATAGAAGGTCATGGCTAAATAGTTTCCTCTTAAGCAAATAACTTTTAACCCATTGGAACGTCTCTTTTTTACACCTATATGCATTATTTCCATATTAATAATCATTCCTATACACAGAGCCTGCTTCTTTTTAGCACGAAACATTTTACATACACTATGCTTAAAATACCGTGCCGCATAAAACTTTCCACTTGACGAAATTCCACAGTTTTGGTTTAACCTGCAGATAAATCTTGAGTTTTCGCCCACTAACTCGCGGTTATGTCTGCCACAGACGGATATGAAGGATCGATTCGAAAGATTTTTTTTTGTGTTAGTGGACTGCAGCAATTTTAAACCGTTGCGGACAAAACGGTTAAACTTATCTGTGACGTTCCAAACCGACGGCGACGGATCAACCTCTGTGTGTATGGCCAGCTATTGAAGCGTTAAGAAAAGGGAAGCAGTTTTTTTAAACTTGCTTATTTGTATTTTTCTATCCTTTTTAGTTTTCAGTAACTTTAATTTTTTGCTTTAGCCTACCGTTATTTATCTTTTCATTAAAACTTTGGGAAGAAAACTTTTTGTTAATCAAAAAACACACCATACAATCACACAACTGTATAGTTTTAACGGCCGTTGCAATATCCCTTACCGAAACCGAAGCTCTTGCCAGCACGCCAGTGTGAAACGCGTATAAACGTAAGCGAACAGACTGCTTTTTCAAGGCTAAAGGGCGCGAACTGAATTCTCGCATTGGACTGGCATGCATTAACCCCCCACTATATTTTACATAATGAGAGAAGCAATTGCATCTGCCGCGTCGAGACCGACACACATAACGGTATTTTATATTAAAAGCTGGCCATAATTAAGTAATATTTAGTAAGAACTTATTTTTGCATAAATAGGCTGGTACGCCCTAAATAATAAAGAAAACACACAGTTTTGGTCAAAATAGCCCATTTAAAATTTTCAAAGCATTTTTTTTTCTAGCCATTCCTACAAAATGGTATTAAATGGCTAGTATTGTAAATAATATATTTTTTTTTATTTTCAATAAAATTTAAATATTACTATCATAAAGATTCATCTAGAGAGTATATTTTGATATTGTGCACGACCAGTAGAGCTATAAACTAGTTTATCAAAAACAGAAAATTAAAGTAATAATAACATATTATAGAATTCTAGCATCAGTTTAAAAAAAAACTATTCTTATTTGACAAAACTTAAACTAAAAGTAATTTCATTTTACAAAAATTAATCTGTAAATTTAGAGCTTTCTTCTATTGCTCGTCATTAGTGGATCGGAAGTTAACAACAATCTGTTCATAATATTGATGTTACAAGATTTTCTGCTAAATTTCCTAGCAAATTGTTGTTTGTATTGGCGAAAATTTTTATTTCTTGCTTCAGCCGCTTCTTCTGACATCATGCTTATGGGCAGTAAACTTTTTTGTAAAGTGGGCGTCATTGGATGCCAAGAATACAGTTCTATATAGAGCTTTGCTGTCTATATCAATTCTGTGCCCACACGAAAGGACCTACAAAATTACTTTCAATCGGTACAAGCCAATATCAATCTTAGTTATTCTGGAAGACATTTCAGGATCATCAAAAAATCTCCTACTGGTATTACCATCATTGGTATTTCCGAATCCTGCTCTTGGAATAATAAACCCATCTGAGATTTAAATTCTTGTTGTATTTGCATTTTTCTTTGCTTTGCAATTTCTTTCTCACTTTCTGTTCGAAGTTGCCATTTCTTGATAGGTAACTTGTATGAGATATGTAGTAAACTTTCAAAAAATCGTATTCGTGCATGCAAAATCGACAGGCTAAATTTAAGATAATCTTCATTTACCTCGTTACTCACATAAGTTATTAAAATCTTTAGATGTCAGACCGCATATATAACATCGCATAGTAGAAGTGATATTAGCAACTGGAGAACAAACTTTTGCGTCAACCATTGTAAAAGATAAAGAATTTGTAACAGAAAAAAAATTGTCGTTTTTCACAACGACAGTTGCTTGCAAATTAGTAATCTTGTTTTCTATATAGGTTACTTCTTCCTTTGTTGCAGTGGATGTTTTTTTAATAAATCTTATACGGATTGGCCTACAGTAGCGGGGTGAAGAGGGGACAGGATTTTGCCAAATAATCTTTTAAGAATCCAATCCACAAGCTACCCGTAGAGGTACAAATCAACTCTGAAAAATGTTTGCATCTGAATCAGATTCATTTTCAAATTTGGGCTTGAATTGTTGTTGTTGTGACCCATCACATCCCCATTTTGAAAAAAGAATCAAAGATTTCCGTTCTTCTATACTTAGCAAGTCAAGAATTTCTTCCAAATACACAAAAAGGCGGTCTACAGTGTGATTAAGTAAATCCTGTAGATTAAATTCAACATGAGAAGCAGATACCGTAATGGATTCCTTTACAGGATAACAATCCTTTTTTGAGGTTTTCAAAATTGAATAACATGGATAAAGTTTTTTACAGGAATTTCTAACTATCTCATACTGTTTCATCGATAAATTGGCCTCGACAAACATGGATAACGCTGCTAGTGGTGTCAGTTTTTCAATGCAGATATTTTTAGATTCAGATTGTCGTAAAGAAGTCGAGAACAGCTGTTTTATAGCAGTGGAAAAATTTGGCTTTCACTCAGATCTAAGCTTCATTTGTGCTGCATATAAAAGCTCGTCACTATCATTTTCACAACGAAGTTGTGAAGTTTTTCTTCTCTTACTCCTCTCACTGCTTTCATCAATGAATTTAACGGGTCGTCCTGATTGAGGGGTTTCTATTACATGAGGTAATTCAAATGTCCCCTAAAGCCAGCTATTATTGTTTTTTAAAAACACATTTTCTTTATAATGAGCAAGGATCCATATTTTTCTAATTTCAGATGTTATGTACGAAAACATATGTTTAATTTCATTTTTCTGCTAGTTGGAAAAAAAATTTTCTTGAGCAAAGTCAATTTTTTCATTGATATCTCTATTTTCTTGGCTTTGCATTTTCTTAAAAAAGTACATTCATGTGAAAATGTTCTTTCCTGAAGAGCCTAAAAAAAACGACTACATCACAAAATTTTGAAAAATTAGCGTATGCGTGCCACACAATTATAAAATAACAGTAAAACATTTTTTTGGTGTCAACATAAATTATTTCCCATAAAATAATTAAAATTATGTATTTTTTTAATTAAAAATCTTTATATGTTCTTAAGTAAGAAATTCAAAAAAAAGTTGCATCAAAATATCCCATTGTCAAAAATAAAGAAAAAATCACGAAAATCCCATCCGGAAGGTTCCGGCACCAATTTTTATAAATTCACCTGCAAAAATATATGCTTTCTTAGAACAAATAAGAATTTGAGCTCGGACGAACCCTGAAGTTCAACAAAACTTCAATTATTTTTTGTATTACTAATCGAAAGAAGTAATTTATGTATATTTACCAAAACTCTTTGTTACCCATGGTATACACAGGCTTGTTGGTACTTTTTATACAACTGAATATAATATACATACCTGCCTCCGACATATCCATAATAAAAATAAAAACTATCTCTTTAAACAAAACTTCTAGAAACTTTTCAATTTTTGCAAAATATGCATACTATAAGTATAGCAAAAGAACTGCTACGAAACTCGGTGGCATCGTATACCCGTTTCTTATCTTAAATGCAAAAAAAGGCCACGTTTTTTTGTTCTCCATACTTTTACCTATAAACCAACAAAAAATTGTTTTCATAGGGTAAAGATTTGAGAATTGGACTTTTGGCAAGGTTTTAACCCGAAATACCATTATGTGCGACAGTCAATGGATTCTTATTTGTATTCTACGCGTACGACAAAGACAACTGCTTAAATGGTTGTCTTTTCTTATGTGCGCTTCTATTATATACAAATAGGTATATAACATGTTAATGATCTGTTAATGATCTGATTGGCCAATATGGAGAAAATGTTGTTAATGACAATGGAAACCGGCTAATTACAGTATGTGAGCAATTAGACCTAAAAATCCAAAACGGTTTTTTTCAACATAAGGAAATACACAAATATACCTGGACCAAACCCTCACAAAACCTGAAATCCGTCATTGATTATCTTATCACTAAACAAAAGACAAAACTAAAAATTCAAGATGTCAGAACAAAGCGTGGATCAACATGCGGAAGTGATCACTATTTTCTGGAGTCCAAAATTCTCTTTCCTTATCAAGGCCGAAGCCTGCATCAACAACATCTTGATGATACAGTGATTGAAAAAATTGATCACTGTAAATATAATCTACCAAGCCTAGAACATGACAGCGTAAAAAACTTATACAAAAAGAGACTGAACGAAAAACTTAATACAAGTTCAGGTGAAACCCCAGATGAGGAATACGAATGTATTACATTAAGCATCCACCAAGCTGCAAAAGAAGCACTAGGATTAGTGGAAGAAACTTCTAAAAGAAGAAAACCATACTGGTGGGATGCTGAGATTGAAAGAGAAATAGAGGAAAAAAGGAAATTATATCACACCTACTTATCCCAAAAGACAGATAGAAGCAGACAAGAATACAAAATCGCGCAATCAAAGGTGAGAAGAATGATCAGCGATAAGAAAAATCATTCGTGGATGCAAAAGTGCCAGAAAATAGATTCTTACTTAGGAGGTAGGAGAAGTACCGAAAGCTGGAAAACTATAAGATCGATTAAAAAAGAAACATGCGGAGATATCATTTCGCCAATACCAGACAAAGAATGGGATGAACATTTTAAAAAACTTTTAACTGAAGATGAAGCAGAATTCAAGGAAGACGCAAGAGACAATATAATTAGAACGATGGGATCTCCAGTACCCCTCACAATCTCTGAGGTCAAAAACGTGTGCACAACCTTAAAAAGCGGTAAATCTGCCGGACCCGGAAATATCCCAGCCGAACTTATTAAATATGGCACTGAAGAACTGTTTTGGAGATTACGGAATCTTTTCCAAAAATATTTAAATGGAACTGTAGTACCAACTGAGTGGAAAACGTCATATATATATCCATAATACACAAAAAGGGAAGGAAAGATATATGTGACAATTATAGAGGTATATCTGTGACTAGTACGCTAAGCAGAATATACGGTAAAATAATAAGAAATAAAGTGGAGAGCGAATATAAAGACATGGAGGCAGAAGAACAAGCTGGTTTCAGGGCGGGTAGATCGACTTCAGATCATCTCTTTTGTGTAACCCAAGTTATTGAAAAGAAAATGGCATACGGACAAGAGCTGCATCTGTTTTACGTCGATTTGCAGAAGGCATATGATAGTATACCACTAAATCTACTTTGGAAAGCGTTGGAAAACACAAACATAAGCGTACAACTGATTAAGGCCATCAAAGAGTTATACCGCAATAGTAGGCAAAAGTTAAAATAAAAGCAAAACTAACCAAAGGCTTTCAAGTAAATATAATATAATATAATATAAATTAAACAAGGTTGCTGTATCTCGCCTACGCTCTTCAAGATATACTTGGAACAAGTCCTTAAAGTATGGAAGAGAAAATGCCAAAACATGGGAATTCCGTTGGACGAAACCACCTTGTATCCTTTATGTTTCGCCGATGATCAGATAGTAGTGGCTCAGGATTATGACGACCTCGAATATATGACACGAAAACTAATAGAAGAGTACAATAAGTGGGGACTAGAGGTTAATCTCAATAAGACAGAGTATATGTGTATCGGTGGAATGAAACAGGATCTAATTTTAAATACCGGGCAGCGAATTCAGTCCTGTGACGAGTATAAATACTTAGGTCTAAAAATTACAGCTGACGGAACACTAGACAAAGCTATAAAAGATCGAAACGTACAAGGAAGAAAAGCAATAACTTTATTAAATGGAATAATTTGGGACCAAAGTATATCAAAACATAACAAAAATCTTATATATAACACCATTGTAAAAAGTATTATTACATACGGCTCAGAAGTATGGCTAATCAAGGATAGAACAGAAAAAATGCTTTCCGCTACGGAGATGGACTATTGGAGAAGAGCAGCAGGGAAATCCAAAAGAGAAAGAGTTACAAATCAAAGAATAAGAGAAATTATGACAGTGGGGGAACGTACTTTAGTGGATGATATAAGAACAAAGCAACTGGTGTGGTACGGACATGTACAAAGAATGAATGATGAAAGACTACCTAAACAAATACTACAATGGAAACCAACTGGCCGAAGAAAACGAGGACGGCCAAGGAGAAGCTGGAGATGAGGAATAAACAGTGAAATAAGAATAAGAGGTCTAGATGATGAATTATGGGCAAACAGAAACGAGTGGAGATTGGGTATCGGAAGACGTAGAACGTTGTGAAACCGATAAATATATAGGTATATAACATAAGATGCCGCTTTTCTAGTACCTAGGTACGCGTACAATATATTGCTTCTGATACAGTCTTACCACTCCTACAGGACTGGCACTAATTACGTCAAGTTTTAATAGTAAACTATTATCAATATATTTTAATTATGTCTCATTTCTAAAGGGACATGGACCGCACGACCCTGAATTACATTTTTAATTCTCAATTCTTACCTGACACTGCTGACTCTGACCCTGTTGCGGCCCTTGTTGGGGCGGTTGATGCATGAATCCCTGCGGCGAAGTATGCTGGTGCAGGGGACTCATGGGGCTCTGCTGTTGGGGCGGTCGCATCGCTCCTGGGCTAGGAGAGCTCTGAGGCGGCATATGGCTGACCGCAGGCAGCATGTTAGGGGGCGCCGAGGGTGACTGGGGTTGGGAGGGGTACACGCGGCCGTCTACCACAATTTGGCCGATGGTTGACATAACTGTTGACAGATGTATTATTGTTATCAGGGGTATTAAGTCCAATGAAAATGCATCAGAATACGTATCCTTATCTACACTGGCATCTAGCTATGCAATCATTATTAGACACTTATTGAAAATACTAAAATAAGGCTAGGAGTAATAAGGGAACAACCTTCACGCGGCTGGGAGAAAAATAATCATTGGAAGATGCTTTTGAACAGCCCGGCTTATTTCTATCCTTACTTTTAAAGGTAAAATCGTTGTGATATTTTTAATCAACTTTTGGAGAATTTAATTATTTATTTTGTGTATAAAACCTTTATAAAACAATAATGACAAAAAAAAAGATGAAAAACATAAAGTCTAGCACAATCCTAATGCTAAAGTTTGCCAAATTTTACGGCGCAACTGCAAAAACGCAGATGTCAGCATACTGCTAGCATTATTACTGCTAAACCTTATTCCACTTCTAGTAAGTCTCTATTATTTAATTTGAATAAAGCAGAAACGAGTGCAAGTACACCAAACTGACTGAAAACAAGGAAAGTTACCTATGACGGCCACTAGATGACACGGTTCGTAAAGAAACGGTGGTCTGGTAACTCGCATGTCTGGGTGGCAGTGACGTCAGAGCTACGTCACAGTTATCTTAGTCAAACACTGTTTATGGCGTGATTTTGTATTTTGCGTGGAATTGTTGTGCATTTTGGGTCTTGTAAGTGTTTAAATACCTGGTAATTTTATCCACCTGTTATTATTTTGTTCTAAATTCAGGTCAACAACCAAACGTAAACAATGGCACACTAAATTTATATTTAAAAAAGTTTCAAGTACTACATATAAATTAGTAAATTCATTTGTGACACAACGAGTGATGATAAGAATAAAATTTATAACTACCAAAAAACAAAATAAATCCATTAATTATTATTATATTTGTTTAAAATCTGTTGAATAAAAATAATATTGTTTTATAAATTTTTGTTCAAACTATGGTTTGAAAGTGTGTTAACTAAACAAAAGTAAAAAAATGTGTCTTTTTTATTTATTTTTAAAAATACATTTGTAAAATTTAGTAAATATGTAAGTTTTATAAATTTAAGTTTAAGTAAGTGCATTTACCTAAATTCTAGTATATAAATTGTTTGTGAAATGTTTAAATGTATTTTTTAGCTAAGCTAATAAAGTTATTTTAATTCAATTCAAATAAACAGACTGATGACAGTTGAAAAGCTATAAAAATTTTTAAATCATGTAACTATTATATACTTAGGTATAGTTCTCTGTAAATTCCTTCCTTACTTACAATATAATAAACATAAAAAAACTGAATAAGGAACATTCTTAAATTATGTTTAACCCTCAAGGAGGAAAGGGGTTCAGCCCTACGTTACAGTCAACGTATTTTTATTGTGATTTTTCTTGAAAATGCGTCCAGAAGGGGGAAGAGGGATGAAAAATCCTCAATCTTTGCGTTATGTTATTTATAAATATTCCCTTTCTGCCACTGACTTTTAGTCATTAATTTAAATTCCTTTCCTTTATTTTTTTGCTAAAATTTCTCAAAAAAAACTATCTTTAGTTACTCCTTACCTACAAAAAAAATCAATCATGTGTGGCTAGTTTGCTTTAGTGTGAAAATAGTTTAATTAAATTGAACAAGATGTTACGGGTTCACAACAACAAATTAAAACTCGCAATTGTTGAAAACGATACGTCAATTTATTCCGACAAATTATGTACAAAAACACGCACTTAAACTTACTAATAACTTGCTAATAATTCTCTACTTTAATACGCCTATTAACTTCGCGTTAACATCTAGCGATCACTACCATTGGTTATCTCTGACTGCCCGATGCACGACGTCCGGCCCTATATATGAGGGTCTGCCTACAATTCGAGAATTTTCCATCCTTGTTCGATTCGGAATCATTCCGCCCTTTTCTAGAACCGGACCGTTCACATACCAGTTTGTCACAGATAACGCAACTAAAACCTAGATTAAGAATACAACCATAAAATACGTCAACTAATACTACAATAAACCTAAATAAATTCTAACTATAAAATTTAAATAACTTAAATTTGTAACACTATCCTCCTCTTCAGGTTTGATCGTCTCGAGCAACATTTCCCAGGTAAGGTTTTAGTCTGTCTAGATGAACAACTTTCATCTTGGACTTCGGGCTTTTCTGGATTCGGTAGACTACATCATTAATTCTCTTAACAACTTTATAAGGCACTTCCCATGGTGGTGTCAACTTAGGTGATCTTCCTTTTTTGCGTCGAGGATTGTATAGCCAAACTTGATCATTCTCTTTGAACCCTGAAGAGTTTGCTTTCAGGTCATACCTCGCTTTCATGCGGTCACTGGCTATTTCGCTCTCTAACCACTTCATGGATATCGTGCAGCTTTTGCCTTAAACGTTCGACATAGTCATTAACCTCTAAGTGTTCTTCTTCAGGTGAACCAAACATGATATCACATGGTAAACGCAGGATACTAGATGGAGTAGCTCCTGTCGTATTGTGAATGGCGGTTCTATAGGCCATCAAAAACAATGGAATATATTGGTCCCAATCTGTTTGGTGCTCATCAACAACTTTGCACAGATGTTCTTCTATTGTTTTATTAAATCTTTCAACCATGCCATCTGACTGCGGATGTAAAGCCGTAGTCCGTGTTTTATGTATTCCTAAAAGGTCACAGAAATTCTGGAAGAGTTTTGATTCAAAGTTTCTTCCTTGATCTGAATGTAGTTCCAAAGGAATGCCAAATCGGCTGAAAACATCATTTACCAGAACTTCTGCAACTGTAGCGGCCTCTTGGTTAGGCAAAGCAAAAACTTCTGGCCATTTGCTAAAGTAATCCATGACAACAAGGATGTATTTGTTGCCCTTTTTAGTTTCTGGAAACGGTCCGGCCACATCAATAGCAATGCGTTCGAATGGCAGACCTACGTTATATTGTTTCATTTGACCTCTGGACCTTGTTTTGGGACCTTGGCTGGCTGCACAAGTCGAACATCGGCGGCACCAGTTTTTCACATCTTGAAAGTAATTGACCCAATAAAATCGGTTTCGAATTTTGTCCATGGTTTTATTTATGCCTAGGTGCGCGCCTGATTTTCCACCATGGCATTCGGCCACTATATTGTCTACCATGCTCCTAGGAACCACTACTTGATTAACCGCAGTAAGGCCATCGGCACTTTCCCAGGCACGTTTAAGGATGTTTTCCTCTACTATCAGTGAATCCCATTGTGCCCACAGTGATTTGAATATCACCCCTTGGTTTGCGATATCTTGCCATGATGGTCGTGGCTTGTTCTCTTCTTTCAATCGCAAGATAGGTCCTACATCTTTGTCGTTAAGTTGTGTGGTTCTAATCGAAGCCGACATCCATTCTTCATCTGGTTCTAACTTTATCTGGCGCACGTAGGTAATTCCCTCTTTCTGGTCAATTTTCCTGCAATGTTTACAATCCTCAGGGCAAGGTCTTCTGGACAATGCATCCGCATTATTATGCACTCTTCCCGCTCGGTGCTTAATTTGATAATGGTATTGTTGTAGCTTTTCTATCCATCTCGCGACTTGCCCCTCAGGTTGTTTCATTTTCATGAGCCACTGTAACGCAGCATGATCCTTTCTAATCATAAACTCTTGTCCATAGAGATATTTGTGAAAGTGATCTACGGATTTAATGATGGCTAGGAGCTCCTTTCTGGTAACACAATAATTTCTCTCTGGTTTGGATAGCTTTTTGCTGAAAAATTCGATGACCCGTTCTTCTGCATCTTGTACTTGGGAGAGTACTGCTCCTATGCCATCGTTGCTCGCATCAGTATCTAATATGAATTTACCTTTTGGAATAGGATATGCGAGAATCGGACTAGAACATAATGCTGCCTTCAGTCTTCTAAATGCTTGGTCACATTCAGTATTCCATCTGTAAGAAGCTTTATCTTCTGTAAGTCTATGTAATGGAGACGCTATTTTGGCGAATCCTTCTACAAATCGTCTGTAGTATGTACACAGACCCAAAAAGCTTCTCAATTCATGTTTGTCACGAGGTTGAGGCCATTCTTTTATTGCTTGTAACTTCTTTTCGTCAGTATGGATGCCTTCTCGGGAAACGACGTGACCCAGGAATTCAACTTTTTCTTGGAATAGAAAACATTTCTTTGAGTTTAATTTGAGATTGGCATTTCTGATTCTTGAAAATACTTCTCGTAAATTGTCTAGATGATCTTGAAATGATTTCCCCATTACTATGACATCATCCAAATATACTAGACAGGTTTTCCAAGTAAGGCCTCGTAGAACGACTTCCATTAGTCTTTCAAATGTAGCTGGAGCATTGCATAGGCCAAATGGCATCACATTAAACTGATAAAGTCCACTTCCAGCAGAGAATGCAGTCTTCTCTTTATCCTTTTCAAAGATTCCTACTTGCCAATACCCACTTTTTAGGTCAAGAGTAGAAAACCAACATGATCCTGCCAATGTTGTTAATGTGTCGTCTATTCTTGGCAGTGGGTAACTATCTTTCTTGGTCACATCGTTAAGTTTCCTGTAGTCGACACAAAATCTAGTACTTCCATCCTTTTTAGTGGCCAACACCACAGGAGATGACCAAGGAATTGATGACTCTTCAATAACACCGTCGCTGAGCATTTTATTAATGAGATTGTGAACTTCTTCTTGTTTGGCCAATGGTAGTCTTCTTGGGGGCTGTCTTATCGGTTGGGCATCGCCAGTGTTGATAGAATGTTGAATAAGGTTTGTGCGTCCCGAACTACTCTTAGTTTCAAAGATATTACTTTGTTCTTCTATAAACTCTCTCGCTTTACGAAATTCTTCTGGAGTGAGATGTTGCCAAGTTGACTGAAATTGCTGAAGTACCTCCGTTGGTAACTTACTTTTATCCTCCGAAGTTGGCACTTCACATCTTGTTACTTTCTGGACTGGCTCAAATAATGCTACCACCTCCCCCTTATTAATTTTGACACTATTTGGGAAAATATTGGCGACTCTAATCGGGATGTCTTTATCGGTTTTAACTAGTGACTTTGCAACGAGGTAGGTGTTGGGTAATTTCTGTTGGCTTATGAGTCCGACGCAGCTTGATGTTTTACTTTCTAGCCTCCCAAAAATGATGGTCTCACTGTTACCGACCAGTCTTGTTGTACATACTGCCACGACCTTTATTGGTTCTTTATTGAAGTGACTATTTGACAAAATGAACTCTTCATTCCCAAATCTTAGGGTATTAAGTTTATTATCAAACGCAAATCCATGTTTACTTATCAAGTCCATTCCCAAAATAAATTCGTCTTCTATTTCGGCAACCAATACAGTGTGGGGAATCTTCAATCTTCCCAGCTCTAGGTCTATGTCTGTCTGCCCCAACACGTCGGCGGATTCTCCAGTCACAGTCCTAAGTGTTATTTTCTTTTCTGTTGGTCGAATTTTATATCTCGTTGCAATTTTGGACTTAAGCAATGATATGGCTGCACCGGTGTCTACTGTGATGTTAACTTGTCTCCCATTTATAAGTCCGTCAATGTTGAGGCTGTCAGCAGTATGTTTTAAACTCTTAATAGAGTAAATTTTGGGGGCTACCCTTCCATTAGTTAACACCCGCCTTTCCGTGTTGAAAAGTTTTAGTTTTTCCTGATCTCCTCTTCTGTACTTTGTCCCGCTAGATGGTAGGCGAGACCTCATTTGGGCACGACAATTGCGTTGAATGTGCCCTGTAAGTCCGCATCTAAAACACTTTACATTTGGAGGAGATCGTCTGCTTTCTTTTAAAGAGTCAATCTTCTCTTTCAGTGATTGAAGAATTTGGCTTAGCGTCTTTGAGGGAACCTCTTGTTCCTTGCTCATTTCTTCACGCTCGTGAATTGAAAGAGCCCTTACTTTTGGCCTGGACATATTATTTGATGACTCAATTTCAAGGGCTCGAATCAACGCTTCACTGCTGCTATGGAAGCGTTCTCGGCGAAGTAACTTTGCTAAGTCTGTGTCTCGCAAGCCATTAATAAAGCGATCCACCGTAAAGGGATCTCTGTAATTTTCTGGCATTTCTGGGTAAGCCAAGTACATCAGCCTCCTGATATCTGCTTCATACTCTTGTAATGACTCCCCTGCTCTTTGTTGACGAACATTTAATTCTGACCAATGTACATTTCGCAAGTGTTCGTCTCCATACGTTCTTTCTAACGCTGCCACTAAAGCGTTATAATTCTGTTTTTGTTCGACTGGAATGGACCGTAAAAGTCCGAGTGCAGGTTCCCGTAGAGCTACTAACAACGCTCTAGCTTTTTCGTCATCGTTCCAACTATTTGCAGCGGCGGCAGCTTCAAATTGTTGTTTGTAGGTGAACCAGGAGGACGTACCGTCAAAATTTGGAGGCTTAATGTTTTGGTTGGAATTCACAACACATCCCTGAGCTTTTATTTTGTTATGTTCTTTCTGAAGCTGTATAAGCTGTTTTGACACATCCTGGAGCTTTTCTTCCACTGTTTGATAAACTTCTTCTCTTACATTCTGTAGCTTGGTCTCCACTTTTTCTTCTACATTCTGCAATTTGTTTTGTACCTTTTCTTCTACATTCTGCATTCTCTGAGTTATTTCTTCCTTAAGATCTTCGGTTGCTGCCTTGAACTCTCCTCTAAGATGCTCGGAGTTGCTCTTTATTTGATCGAAGTTTTCTTGAATGCCATCTAATCTTTGCTCAAATGTCTGTATCATATCGTTTTGGTTTTGTTCAATGGTCTGTCTTATATCATTCTGGTTTTGAGCCATTTGAGCTGCTAGAGCCTGCATCATTTTAGTTAGATCTTCCATCTTTGCCGATCCTTGTCTAGTAAGCATCAACTTCCTGATAAATCACTTAAAATGTTTTTTTTTTGGTCTATAAAGCTAATGTCGTAGTCGGTTTTGTTTTTTTTTTTTCAATATCTCCTCTGATTCTTAAATAGGACCTAATGGAATGTTCTAGAATATACTAGTAAATGTCACTCTCTCTGTTACTTGGCAAATGTAGAAGTCACTTTTTGATTATCTCTTTTGGTTCTCGAATAGATCGTCGTAGAATGTTATGGAATATTCTAGAAATTCTTTCTAATTCTAATGTTTTAAACTCTTAATAGAGTAAATTTTGGGGGCTACCCTTCCATTAGTTAACACCCGCCTTTCCGTGTTGAAAAGTTTTAGTTTTTCCTGATCTCCTCTTCTGTACTTTGTCCCGCTAGATGGTAGGCGAGACCTCATTTGGGCACGACAATTGCGTTGAATGTGCCCTGTAAGTCCGCATCTAAAACACTTTACATTTGGAGGAGATCGTCTGCTTTCTTTTAAAGAGTCAATCTTCTCTTTCAGTGATTGAAGAATTTGGCTTAGCGTCTTTGAGGGAACCTCTTGTTCCTTGCTCATTTCTTCACGTTCGTGAATTGAAACAGCCCTTACTTTTGGCCTGGACATATTATTTGATGACTCAATTTCAAGGGCTCGAATCAACGCTTCACTGCTGCTATGGAAGCGTTCTCGGCGAAGTAACTTTGCTAAGTCTGTGTCTCGCAAGCCATTAATAAAGCGATCCACCGTAAAGGGATCTCTGTAATTTTCTGGCATTTCTGGGTAAGCCAAGTACATCAGCCTCCTGATATCTGCTTCATACTCTTGTAATGACTCCCCTGCTCTTTGTTGACGAACATTTAATTCTGACCAATGTACATTTCGCAAGTGTTCGTCTCCATACGTTCTTTCTAACGCTGCCACTAAAGCGTTATAATTCTGTTTTTGTTCGACTGGAATGGACCGTAAAAGTCCGAGTGCAGGTTCCCGTAGAGCTACTAACAACGCTCTAGCTTTTTCGTCATCGTTCCAACTATTTGCAGCGGCGGCAGCTTCAAATTGTTGTTTGTAGGTGAACCAGGAGGACGTACCGTCAAAATTTGGAGGCTTAATGTTTTGGTTGGAATTCACAACACATCCCTGAGCTTTTATTTTGTTATGTTCTTTCTGAAGCTGTATAAGCTGTTTTGACACATCCTGGAGCTTTTCTTCCACTGTTTGATAAACTTCTTCTCTTACATTCTGTAGCTTGGTCTCCACTTTTTCTTCTACATTCTGCAATTTGTTTTGTACCTTTTCTTCTACATTCTGCATTCTCTGAGTTATTTCTTCCTTAAGATCTTCGGTTGCTGCCTTGAACTCTCCTCTAAGATGCTCGGAGTTGCTCTTTATTTGATCGAAGTTTTCTTGAATGCCATCTAATCTTTGCTCAAATGTCTGTATCATATCGTTTTGGTTTTGTTCAATGGTCTGTCTTATATCATTCTGGTTTTGAGCCATTTGAGCTGCTAGAGCCTGCATCATTTTAGTTAGATCTTCCATCTTTGCCGATCCTTGTCTAGTAAGCATCAACTTCCTGATAAATCACTTAAAATGTTTTTTTTTGGTCTATAAAGCTAATGTCGTAGTCGGTTTTGTTTTTTTTTTTTCAATATCTCCTCTGATTCTTAAATAGGACCTAATGGAATGTTCTAGAATATACTAGTAAATGTCACTCTCTCTGTTACTTGGCAAATGTAGAAGTCACTTTTTGATTATCTCTTTTGGTTCTCGAATAGATCGTCGTAGAATGTTATGGAATATTCTAGAAATTCTTTCTAATTCTCACTATTTAAATATTTAAATAACTTAGCTAATGTCGAAGTCGGTTTTTGTATATCTCTTCTGGTTCTCGAATAGAACGTCGTAGAATGTTTTGGAATATTCTAGAAAATCTTGGTAATTCTAACTTTTGAAATAACTAAGCTACTGTCGAAGTCGGTATTTGTATATCTCTTCTAGTTTTTGAATAGAACGTCGTAGAATGTTATGGAATCTTCTAGAAATTCTTTCTAATTCTTACTTTTGAAACAACTAAACTAATGTCGAAATCGGTATTTGTATATCCCTTCTAGTTTTTGAATAGAACGTCGTAGAATGTTATGGAATCTTCTAGAAATTCTTTTTAGTTCTTACTTTTGAAATTACTAAGCTAATGTCGAAGTCACTTTTTGGATATTTCTTCCGGTTTTCGAATAGAGCGTCGTAGAAAGTGATGGAATATTCTAGAAATTCTTTCTAATTCTTACTTTTTTTAACTAACTAAGCTAATATCGAAGTCGATTCTTAAATATCTCTTTTGGTTTTTGAATAAATCAATATCGAACTTCTTCGAATATTCTGGAAAAATCACTTACTGGTTTTCTGTCCAATTGTCCTAGCCAGTGGTACTATGTAAGGATAGTCTTTGCACTATTTATTTCTTTTAATCTCACTTCTGACACCAATTGTTACGGGTTCACAACAACAAATTAAAACTCGCAATTGTTGAAAACGGTACGTCAATTTATTCCGACAAATTATGTACAAAAACACGCACTTAAACTTACTAATAACTTGCTAATAATTCTCTACTATAATACGCCTATTAACTTCGCGTTAACATCTAGCGATAACTACCATTGGTTATCTCTGACTGCCCGATGCACGACGTCCGGCCCTATATATGAGGGTCTGCCTACAATTCGAGAATTTTCCATCCTTGTTCGATTCGGAATCATTCCGCCCTTTTCTAGAACCGCACCGTTCACATACCAGTTTGTCAGAGATAACGCCACTAAAACCTAGATTAAGAATACAACCATAAAATACGTCAACCTAATACTACACTAAACCTAAATAAATTCTAACTATAAAATTTAAATAACTTAAATTTGTAACGATTTAACTTAAGAAAATTATTTATTGTTCTTAATCTGATATTTATAAAATTATTGGAATTTTTATCATAAATTTTTAATTATTTAACTTTTTAATACATTTTTATATTTTTCCGGCTTTTAAACTGATATATCTTTATTTATCTCATATAGTAATGTATATGTCTCTCTTTATACATCGCGGAGCAGTATACCTGCCATGTCAAAGGTTACCTAGTTCTGATTGCGCGGGAGTTACCAGACAACCGTTTTTTTACGAACCGTGACTAGATAATCCTCTCTAAGTCCGCCATTACGTAAAAAATTCTGCTTTAATGCCTCTCCCTAGTTCTACCCACCGCCTATGCTCTATGCATTTGATATGTCAATAGTGTTGTCATTTATTGTTTGGCAGTAAAGTCATTTGATGTTTGTCATTGTGTTTATTTTGCGAAAACACCATTAAAATATTTCATTTTTGGTTACCAGTTTAAAATATTGGACAATGCGCGTCCCTATACTAAGACACAAACAAACGTCACTCGATCAAAGTTACTTACCAAATAATTTAAAAGAAACTATATTTTCTTAAAACCGTTTAAAAATTGGAACAAGAAACAAGAAATAAAGTGTCTCCCGGGGATCAGGTGTCAGTTTGTGGATAAGCATAGTGCAAAGTTTCAAACTAGTAACCGGCAATAAAATATTTTTACATTAAATCAACGGATTATTAGTAAAAGTAAGGTAAGGTTCCCTTCTTAAAAACCGGCAAAACGCGTACATGCTTAGATGTAAAATAAGAATTAGTCTTAATAAAAGCAGGCTTAAATGTGCACCGATATGGTATGAGAAACAAAACGCGAAAAACTCTACGAAATACTAACCTGACGAAAGTCCTACGAAATAAGTGAGCATGAATAAAAAACACCATACATTAAATCAGTGGCGGCTCATGAGTTTTAATACAGGAGGGTCATTCTCGGTCATCTTAAGCTGGGGTCAAAACTATACGCAAAAAACGGCTTAATACTGATTTACATACCTTATAGGATGTAACATTATGTTTATTTATTTTTGTTCTTAAATCGGTAATGATTAAATATTAATTTATGTAAAGAAACATTAACCAAACAATTAATTGAGAAATCTGCACAAAAACTATAGTTTAGTTATATTTTTCTCTTGTATAATTAACATTTTTTAAAACAGTCTACTGTCCAACCTAAACTTAGGGAAGTTTATGATTTTGAATATTTCAAAAAGTTGATGTGGGAGGCATAAGATCAGAAATGCTAACAGCGTACAAAGAAAACATTTATACATTGATAATGGCATGGGCCATAACATACTAGGATGGGATGAAAAGTTTCCGGCCTAACAGAGAACGCAACACCATAGTGACTAAATACATAATACATTTGGCCCAACGATGTTCAACTGATTTGATGCCATCATTGAAATCTGATATATCCAACTCGTCAAAATAGGCGTTTCTAGCTGAAATGACTTCTAAATCTGAGGAAATTTTTTTTCCAGCAAGAAATTTTTTTACGTTTGGTAATAAATAAAACTCTGACGGGGCTAGGTCTGGCGAATAAGGTGGATGGCTTAACAATTCAAAGCCTAGCTGATGGATTTTAGCCATTACAGGAGCGGACTTGTGGCAAGGTGACCAAACCAGGGCATTTGTCGCTTATATTCTACTTGAGCTGGTCCAGTAAGTCGCTGTAGTACTCTGAATTTATTGTTCTTCCTTTTTCGAGATAATCTATGAGGAGTATCCCTTTAGCGTCCCAAAAGACCGTTGCCATGACCTTTCCAGCAGACGGTACTGCCTTTGCCTTCTTTGGAAACTGGTTCGTCCTTAGCCGTCCATTGTTTGGACTGTTGCTTAGTTTCAGGGGTATAATGATGAACCCATGTTTCATCAACCGTAATAAATCTACGCAAAAAGTCCCCTGAATCACGTCTAAACAGTGCCAAATTCTCCTCTGAAATGGTTACACGCACAAGCTTTTGATTTGGCGTGAGCAAACGCGGCACCCATCGGGCGGATAGCTTTCTCATACCTAAAACTTCACATAAAATATGGTAAACTCGCTCTTTTGATATGCCCACAGCCTCAGCTAACTCTTCCAGTCTTAATCTGCGATCTTTTAGAATCAGTTTGTGAATGGTTTGCACAATTTCTTTAGAAGTTGCCATTTTTGGCCTGCCAGAACGACCACGTTTAAAGTCCGATACCCAGGTTTTAACTGTGGTATAGGAAGGAGCAGATTCCTCTAGTGTAGCATCTAGTTCAGCTTTTATTTCCGTCGGCGATAACCCTTTGATATGAAAATATTTTATCACGGCTCTTATCTCGTTTTTTTCTATCTTTTAAAATTGACACACTGTATAAACTTTCAAAATAAGCAGACAGACACTACTTGACGCACTCACTTTAAACGTCGAACGTATACTGATCACAAGCAAGGCTAACAAACACGTTGGAACATGAAAGTAAATCGGGCCTGCTATAGGCTAGGCCGGAAACTTTTCATCCCATCCTCGTAATTATGGCGGCCCTTGATTATTTGGTGCTTGTTTAAAATTCCAGGCTTAAAGCCCAAATAAATCGAAAATTTCGCCAACGTTGCCGTTCTTTTGCGTGCTTGAGTTCCGTATGTTTTATAGACAGAGAGGGATAATCGTAATCCGCAATGGAAGTCGGTAAACTCTCTCCGGGAAGATGGCATAAGAAACGCGCGACATTCTGTGAACTGTATAATTTAATAGCGATATGTTATGTCGCCTACTAATTACGAAAAATAGAAAGAAAGGACGACATGTCTATGAAATTGGACAGTACACAGAATCTCTGGTTGTAAAGCGATGCTAATTACTGGTGGCCTATCTAATAAGATATATTTAAGCATGATGGTACAATACCAGGGACGATCCAATAGATGCCAATGGAGAATAATAGAACATATTTGATTATTTTGTAATTCTATATAGAAAATAATAGTTTTGATCATAGATTATTAAATAGGGTGTTTGACAGTAGTAAAAAATAAATATATATTTATTTTTAGATATCTCTTTAGGTCTTGGGAATGCTAAAAACAAACTTTTTTGTTTAATTTTTTCTCAAATTCATTGCTCTTTTAATTAAATAAATTCATTGAATTAAAACAATTGGTCACGTGATTCAAAACGGCGGCGGTCTGCCAATCAGCTGCGAGTGACGTCACAAAACAGTAAACGCCTCGAACGAACCTATTTTCTGTGTTATTTTCTTATGGATGGTAATGTTTGCTTTGGTTTAAAGTGCGAATTATCGTCCTAAATTAGATTTTATTTTGTGTTTTGCTTATAAAAAACATATTTAATGGAAAACGGATTATCCAAAGCCGATAGCTCCAACTTGCCAATGCTTAATTCCTTTATGGTGGCAGGCTTCTTTGCCAACAACAGTGATTTTTGTTCTGCGGAATTTAGAAACGTTATTTCTTGGGCAAAACTCCTGGCTTCATTCTTATTTTAGTTACTGAACCCATTAAATGGTACTCCATATAGTTTTCCATATCATTGGACAACTGTAATAATAAATTAATTCACAGAAAAAAATAAATAAAAATCATGTAATAAACCAAGGGGGGACAGGGGACAGGTAGGCAAAAAGTATTCAACGACCAGCCATACTTGAAGTACTGCATAGGTTACACTGCATAGTCCTGCGTAGGTACTGCCTGTAGAGAGTCCTTATTAGTTATATGTTGATATTGAATGTTCTGACATCTGATAGACATTGATGAATTAATAAAGTGGTTGTCATAAAACTAAATAATAATTCTTATAATTTATTATCATAACATGGCGCAGTCAGCTTAGAACGAACCTATAATAGTTTACAAAGATGCCCAGGAGCAATAAGAAAACTAGAAAAAGTTCAGGATGGGAAAATTCCGAAGTTGTAAGTCATAAGACACAATACAAAAACTCAAACACCCAAAATATAATAAATAACTTAGAAAATAAACTAGAAGCACAAATTACAAGCCTTAAAGATGTTATCTTTTCTGCGTTGCAAGGAAATAAACAAGAAATTTCAACTGAAAATTCAAAAAGAATGGTCAAGAAGAATTTCATGGTTTCCAAAAACAAATTCGATTACAAAGTTGTATACCTCGGCCAGAAAAACTTATTGAGTCTTTAAATTTGGGACAATTCAGAGATTGGAGGCAGAAATTTGAGAATTATATGGTATTTCAAGATCTGGACTTGAATTCACATGGACAGGTATCTGTGTTACTAAGTACATTTTTTGATCAAGAAATTAGCGATACTGTAAGACTTGTTTTGAAAATAACAGATATAAAAACTTTCAAAGTAGTTTACATTCTATATTTAGACCTATTTTAAAAATAAAGAAAATAGTCGAATTCGTCGTAGTCAATTTATGAACAGGAAGCAAGAGGAAGGAGAAAATTTTCAAAGAAACGAGAGAGAGAAAAACTGAAATTATTTCAATTATCTGATCCATGCTCCAGTTGCTACGAACAATGTTTTACCGATCATCTTATAGAATCAATTTATGATGCCGAATTAAGAAAGAAATGTAGAATTCTTCCCGATTCAACAAAAATTGAAGATATCAAAACTTTATGTGAAAATGAAGAAATAGCAAGACAAGAAGAATCAAATCAAAATAAAAATATTTTACAAGTACAAGACCAATCTAAGATCAACAAAAAATGTCCAAGATGTGGTAATGGATGGCACAAAAGTTTAAAAGATTGTCCGGCAAAATATTTTATCTGTAAAAAATGTAATATTAAAGGACATCTTACAGAATTCTGTAGAACCAAAAATATTAATCTAGTGACAGAGGAAGAACAATCTGCCTATCATAATAGTAAAAAGATTGGAATAGTTTCTGTTAATAAAGTTGAAGATACTCAGAGACCACAAAATAGTAAAAAAGCTATGTCAGTTCAAGTCTATGCAGTAGGAAATCATAATACAAAATATATTTGGTATGAAGCTATTCCAGATACAGGTGCAGAAGTATCAGTTGCAGGGGAAGATTTTATGGAAAAACTTGGAATACATATCAATAACTTGAAAAAGGATAACATTAAACTTGAATCTGGTGATTCATCAGCTTTTTCTGTACTTGGTTACATAAACTGTAAAATTTTTTACCAAGACAAAGAGATAATAATGAAAGTTTATATTTGTAAACGATTTAAGACTTTGTTGAATGACAAAGAATCATTAAAATTACTTGGTATTATACATAACAATTTTCCTAAACCCATTCATCAGAACATAGAAAGTGTCTTAATAGATAAGATTCCAAAAAATCCATCAGATGATGAAATAAAAATGATCAGGGAGAAACTTGTAGAAGATTTCAAAGATGTATTTGATACGGAAATATTGAAACCCATGGAAGGACCGGACGTACACATTCATTTGAAACTTAATGCAGTTCCGTATGCCATAAATTGTCCAAGAAAAATACCATTTGCCTGGAGACAACAAGTTAAAGACGAGCTTGATTTAATGGTTGAAAAAGGTATTATAAAGGCAGTTGAAGATATACCCACTGATTTTGTTAGTCCGTTAGTGGTTGTTCCTAAAGCTAATGGTAAAGTTAGAATTTGTGTCGATTTTACAAAATTAAATAAATTCGTAAAAAGGCCAGTACACCCTTTTAAAAATCCCTGGAAAGCAGTTTCTAATATAGATCAAAATTCAAAATTTTTCTCATTCATGGATGCAACAAGTGGCTATTGGCAGTTACCTTTAGATTCTGACATTCAAAAACTCACCACATTTCTTACTCCATGGGGAAGATTTATGTTCCTTAGAACTCCAATGGGTCTTGTAAGTTCGGGAGATGAATTTTGCAGAAGAGGGGATGAAGCACTACAAGAAATCAAAGATTTAGAACTGATGTTTCTTTTGTGGGTTACGTTGTAGGAAGAGATGAAGTGAAAGCCGATCCAAAAAAGATATGGGTTTAGTAAACCAGCTTGGATATTTTTCATCAGAGATAAGTACGTTTGCATATCCATTAAGAAGCCTGTTAAAAGTGAAAAACCAATACGTCTGGAGCAATCAACATGATGAAGCTTTTAAAAATTTGAAATATCTACTGATCCAACCACCGATTCTTACACAATTTGATGCAACCAAACCTACTGCTATTCATACTGACGCATCAAGACTTAATGGTTTAGGATATGTTTTACTACAGCAACATGATGCCGAATGGAAACTTATTCAGTGTGGATCTCGTTTTTTAACGGAAAAAGAAGCACGATATGCCATGATAGAAATCGAATTGCTGGGGTTAGTTTGGGCAGTTTCTAAATGCAGAATTTATTTACAAGGTTTAGATAATTTTACAATTTTTACAGACCATAAAACTTTGATCCCAATACTGAATGAAAAAACTCTAGATGATATTAAAAACCCACGTATTCAAAGGCTTAAAGAAAAATTAGCAGGTTTCCAATTTCAAGCATTATGGAAAAAAGGAAAGGAAAATCTTATACCAGATGCTTTGTCGTCAAGAAATCCTGTTAATGTTCCAGAAAAAGATGACCTGTTAGCAGAAGATACACATTTGGAAGTAAATTCTTTGATTATTTACAAAATATCATCAGTTGATGATACTGACGATGGTCTTAAAACATGTCACTTGGAAGATCCCTTACTGAATTCAATAAAAGAAGCAACGCGAAATGATCAAGAGTATGAAAAGCTGAAACATCAAATAACAAACAGTTTTCCTCGAAATAGAAGAAATTTAGAAATAATTATACAACCGTATTGGAATGTAAGAAATGATTTGAGCATTGAAGATGAGTTAATCGTGAAAGGTGGTCAAATTCTTATTCCGAAATCTATGAGAAAAACAGTTTTAGAACGACTACACGATTCACACCTAGGCATTGAAAAAACTAAATCTAGAGCACGACAGACAGTATTTTGGCCTGCTATCAATTCAGACATAAAAAACACTGTGGAAGCTTGTGAATTGTGTCAGAAATTTCAGCCTTCTTTGCCAAAAGAGACAATGATTTGTGAAGAATCTCCGTTATACCCATTTCCAATTGTTTCAGCCGATTTTTTTTCGTGTAGTGGGAAACATTTTATAGTGTATGTCGATCGTTTATCTGGTTGGCCAATAATAGGTCAATTTGGAAATAAAGATCCTAATAGTGCCATGACTATTGACGTCCTCAAGAGAATTTTTGCAGATACTGGAGTACCTATATGGTTTAGATCAGATAATGGACCTCAATTTAGCTCGTATGAAACACAAAATTTCTTCAAGAACTGGAACATCAAGTGCTCTCCTTCAACACCTCACTATCCACAGAGCAATGGGCATGCAGAGCAACTGTCAAAGTTATTAAATGGAAATGGAAAACTTAATGAGGATAAGTACAACAGAGGTTTACTTGAATTTCGTAATACGCAAAAAGCTGATGGAAGTTCCCCAGCAGAAATTTTGTATGGTCATTCGTTGAGATCGTTGGTGCCGGCTAGACTACAGTCTTTTTGTTCTAAATGGAAAGACGCTGCCAACATTAGAAATAAGAAAATTAACCAAAAACTTCAAATGAAGTATTTTTACGACAAAAATTGTAAAGATTTAAGTACACTATCAATAGGGGACAAAGTATACCTACAAGATTACCAAACCAAAAGATGGGATAAAATTGGGGAAATAACTGAAGTAGGAGAAAACAGGAAGTATGTTGCAAAATTTCCAAGCGGAAAATGTTATATCAGAAACAGGAGATTCCTTCGTCGAGCTTTTTCAAAAAAGGAGGAAGGAAGTGGGGAGAGATAGAGATGATGAGATATCAGAACGTGAAAGGGGAGATGTAGAAAGTCCTTATTAGTTATATGTTGATATTGAATGTTCTGACATCTGATAGACATTGATGAATTAATAAAGTGGTTGTCATAAAACTAAATAATAATTCTTATAATTTATTATCATAACACTGCCTAGTCCTGCCTAGTCTTGCATATGCACTTCTCAGTCCTACATTTAGCCTACATGTGTACTGCCTAATAACTGCCTAGGACCGCCTAAAAATTTGTACACCTTTCTGACTATTATAGTTGTTCAACCCTTGTAATAAACATAACCTTAAAAATTTCATCGTCATTTACGAAATAGTTATATATAATATAGACAAAGTAAGAAAAATTAATAGAAACAATTTAGTTATCTTCACAAATGTAAAGTGAAGAGGTATTAGATAAGGCCCTTGGGTGGTCTCTTCGAGCAAGTTCTAGCCACTTTTTCCGTTTTTTTACTGCTGTAGGCACCTGAATAAATAGTTTTTCAGGTGTTTTGATGCCAGTATTCGAAAACTGAGCCACTACACACCACTTATAGGACATTTTTTTACATAAAAAACAGTAAAAACACAGACCAAAAACAAATAAACACTTGAATGCCGTGTATCTGTTCGCGAGTTTACTGCGCTGTGACGTCATTGTAACGCCATGCTAGAAATGAGCGTTTTAGCGGCAAATTCAAATTGGAAATTAGAAAACTTGATTTTAAATGTAATAATTTTGCGTAGCAAATACCCTATTAATTATTACAGACATTTATTCTGGGAGGTCATTAATCAAATGACGTAATGGAAAAGCCGCCACTGCATTAAATACAAAGAGAACACTCACAATACAATTTAGCTCACCCTTTATGAGATCTGGTACTTTGTCCAAGGCCAAGTGAATTCGAACTGGGATCTCCGGATTCGGAATATCGGCCCTTTTACACTTTATCCGTTTCAAGTGCTCTGTCACTTGTTTTTTGCTATAAAGCAGTGCCATATCGCTCCCAGTGTCCAAGGCATACTGAGTAAAATCGATGCAGTGGTCTGTCATTTTTGACAGCTGCTGTAAGGCTTGCTTTTTCTCCTGCAGAGTTCTTTGTTTTGAGTCGCAAACTTCGGTCAGTTTCGAGACCAGCTGCTTGCCTCGAACGTTGATGGTGTTTGTCAGTCTGCGGAAAAAAATATACAGGGTGTCCCATTAAGGATGACAGCCGGATTTATCTCTTAGACTACTATCGCTACGACTTCGGGATAAAAATCGTTAAAACAAAATCACCTAAAATATTTTTGTAGTTCCTCGCTAGAGGGCAGTAATCTTATCTCCCGACTAGCAAAAATGCATTTTTGTACAAAACGCTATAATTGACAGACAAAAATTATACCAGTCATATTCCTTGAAAAATTCTGCATAATTTGGACCCCTCGCAGACCTTCATGTCACTTCCCCATCGGGCGGCAATGAAAATGTCACTTTTAATAAAAAAAATTATTACTCCTAAACATGTCGTTTTTAAATTTTTTATTGCCCCACTAAACGGACTCCACTGGAAAGTTTGTCATTAGACGTACGCCACTGTGTTATATATTGTTGAACAGGAAAATAACTCAAAAATTTTGAGCCACCTCTGTAACTATATGTCAAAAATTGATAAAATTCATTAAAAAAAACTGTTTTGTTAATAAAATAATACTAATATCAATTTTTTATTTTTATTTGGCGAAACGTTATTACAAAAAAACTACACAAGGTCATATTTTTCCATACTTCAGTGGCGCGCATTTAAATAAGTATATCTCAAAAACGATTTTAAACTGGAGTTCAACTGAAATATGTTTAACACATTTTTTGGTAATTTTTACTTACTTAACTACAAGCTGCGTAATCTCCTTCACCAAAGCGTGCTTTTTCTCAGTGATGAGGTTCTGCCTATCATCAATGACCTTCATAGCACTTGTAAGAAGAGCCCTTTTGTATCCTACATCTTTCAACATGTCAGAAATATATTTCTTTGCTTCTGACGCTATCTCATTGGTAAATTTGTATTTGTGTTCCCTAAAAAAAGACATTTCTTAATTCCTAATTTTTTTTTTAAACTGTGAGTAAGTTTTAAGTGAGGACACACAATCTAACGAAAAATAAATGCTATCATGATTTGACATCCTACCTGTGCTCGAGAAGTTGACAATCCCTGCACGTCAATTTGTCACAGGACTCGCAAAACAGCGACAGTTTTTCGTGCGGATGGTTCGAACAAAACAAATTAGTCGAGGTTCCATTCGACACCGCGTTTAGTTCACTCATCGCCTCGTCTTTCGACTTTATGGTGTGATCCTTGGTGATCTTGAGCCTGAAGTAAGAATAGTTTTATAAAGTAGGGAATAAATAATTCAGAATAATAAAAAAACAGGCAGAATCTAGCTTTACAATGATAAGGTGTGGTTTGGTCCATATTAGTGCGAATTAAACAAACTCGAGTTAAATATTGATAAATGCAAAGTAATAACTTTTTCTCAACATACTGAATCCTTAAATTCAAAAATAGCTTTATTTGTGCTAAAATACAAAGTGTTTATTGACAAAGCCATGCTTAACATTAAGGTTCCTTTATTTATTTCTTTTAATTCTGACAAATTCTCTAAATAACACAAAAGAAATAACAAAATTCCATAAATTAGTTTTCGAGATATTATGTCTAATATTTTATAAAAATAAACACGCTGTTTCACGAACATCGAAACAGAGGCCCTTTGGCCCGTCGATTTTGTTTGCGAGGGGGACACTTTTTGGCTATTTTGAAATTTTTGTAGCACGAACCTCCTTCGAGGGGTATACTTTACCGCTATATTTGGATAGGGAAAGTGAGTCTAGTGATACCTTGTTCTGAAGGCCGTGTGAATGTCCTTACAACCGTGTAAAATCTTCAAAAATCTATCCATTAGTTTTTGAGATAATTGCCTTCAAACTTTCAAATTTACCATGGACTGATAAAATAAAAATTTTATTAAAATTTTATTATTTTTCGGATTTAATTTTAATTTTATTACTCCATGTTAAATTTGAAAATTTTAAAGCAAATATATTTTTACACGGTTGTAAGTATCACTAGACCCACTTTCTCTATTCAAAATATAGGGGTAAAGTATAGTAAAGAAAGGGGTTCGTGCTACAAAAAATTCAAGATAGCCAAAAAGTGTCCCCTTCACAAAAAAAATCGACGTGTCCGAGCGTTTCTCCAAATTTGCACTCTAAATATCCAAAAAGGCCTCTGTTTCGATGTTCGTGAAACACCGTGTATAGTATATCACATGTAATCATATTTTAAGTGGGGATACATGTCAGTGTTTGTCCAGAAATAGCCCTTTTCGAGAAATGTACTAAAATGTATTTTTCTTACAAGAGTGTGGAAAATAGCTTTTTACGCACTCATTTGCGTGCGTCAAGTACCACTTTACTGCACATCGTGCGAGTAGAATTTTTACACCACGGCGTGCACGTAAAATATTTTGCTGCACGCTGTTTTGGTGTCCTTAAAAGTCCCCCCTGTATGAAAATTAACTTTCTTTAATGGTTGCTATTAAAAACTATACAGCTTATCAACACAGACATCGAGTTGCTGTATGGTGATGCCATAGAGATGAGAAAAAACCACACCCTGAGTTAAGATTCGGAAAAACGTCATTTAGCGACTTTTAGAGTAGAGAATCCCATAGGACGAAATTGGCCAAACTTTGAAAATTCATATTTCAAAAACTATACAGTTTATCAACAAAAGCACCGAGTTGCAGTATGTTGAGGCCATAGAAATGCGAAAAAACCACACCTTGAGTGTAGATTCGGAAAAAAGTCATTTAGCGAATTTTTGGGTAGGGAATAAAGATGCGAAAAAACCACACCCTGAGTTAAGATTCGGAAAAACGTCATTTAGCGAATTTTAGGGTAGGGAATCCCATAAGACCAAAATAGCCAAACTTTGAAAATTCATATTTTAAAAACTATCCAGTTTATCAACAAAAGCACCGAGTTGCATCTTGTGGCCGAATTTTTAAAATTCATATTTCATAAACTATGCAGTTTATCAACAAAAGCACCGAGTTGCAGTCTTGTGGGGCCATATAGATGCCAAAAAACCACACCCTGAGGTAAGATTCGGAAAAACGTCATTTAGCGAATTTTAGGGTAGGGAATCCCATAGGACGAAAATGGCTAAACTTTGAAAATTCATATTTCAAAAAGCATACAGGTTATCAACAAAACCACCGGACTGCAGTACGGTGGAGCCATAGAAATGAGAAAAAACCACACACTGAGTTAAGATTCGAAAAAGCGTCATTTAGCGAATTTTAGGGTAGGAAATCCCATAAGAGCAAAATGGCCAAACTTTGAAAATTCATATTTCAAAAACTATACAGTTTATCAACAAAAGCACCGAGTTGCAGTATGGTGGAGCCATATAGCAACTAGGTGGCAGTATAGTGGGCCATAGAGATGCAAAAAAACCACACCCTGAGTTAAGATTCGGAAAAACGTCATTTAGCGAATTTTAGGGTAAGGAATCCCATAAGACCAAAATAGCCAAACTTTGAAAATTCATATTTTAAAAACTATATAGTTTATCAACAAAAGCACTGAGTTGCAGTATGGTGGGGCCATAGACATTCGAAAAAACCACACCCTGAGTTAAGATTCTAAAAATATTCCACTAATTATTTTATTTTAGAATTTTGGGACATGGTTTTTCTGTTAAGTTTTACTACCCAAATAGGGCTAGAACCCTAGTTTCCCTACAAGCTATCCTAGATTTTTTGTATTTTTAACAGTTTTGGCGGCTCACCTTTGATGAGCTTGGACGCAATTGTCACAAATGAACTCGGAACAGTCGTTGCAATAACTGGTCGCCATAGCTTCGTCGCTGCAGCTGCTGCATTTAATTTCTGTGTTTTTGGCGGCAGTTTCTTCATTGTTTTGGGCGTTGTCCAACAAAAATTGGTTGTCTATGATGCGCGATTGCTCGCTGTACACGTTACAGGCGAGACAAAGCAGTTGTGTGCCTAAATTTAAACAAAAAATTAAATAAGCGGCTGACTACGGGGTCTGGCTATTAAATAACGAGACTCCCCTCCCCTCGCCACACACCTTTCCATACGTTTTTTCCATTAATCGAAGCAGTGCTGCAAGTCTTCTTTGGTGAGGGCCTTTATGAGCTCTGCCGTTTTTTGATTTACCGCTTCCATCGACTCAAATCTGGTTCCTTTCATAGCAGATTTTATCTTCGGAAACAAAAACAAGTCGCACGGTGCCAAATCTGGTGAGTACGGCGGGTGTTCGAGCACTGGAGTGCACTTACTGGCCAAATGCTGCTTCACAGAGAGTGCGTTATGGGCAGGTGCGTTGTCCTGGTGCTTGTTGTTCTTCCACAACTCGGGCCGTTTTTTACGAACTCGTTCTCGCAGTGTTGCCAAAACTGACAAATAGTAAGTCTGGTTGACAGTCTGACCCTCTGGAACCCATTCAGTCATAACGATACCGTTAATGTCGAAAAAAACGATCAACATTGAAGTTGAAACAGTCACAGGGCGACCTGGGCGCTGGTCATCTTCAGTGGTCTTTAAGCCCTCACTAAAGCGCTTACACTACTCAAAAACACGCGCACGAGATAGAGATTGTCCCCATAGGCCTCTTGCAGCAATTTATAGCACTCAGTCAGAGTGAGAAATTTGAGATTGATACGTTGCTCCTGTTTTTCGTCACACATTGTTTTGAGCACGAGAGAAAAACACGTTCGTTTCAAACCGCTACTGCACAAATACTATAATAGTGACGGAAACGTGTTTTGGGACGTGCATAGGCAAGATATCTAGATACCCAACGCAGTATTCGTTTTTTACCCCACCCGTCTAGAGCGCCGTCTAGAGCGCCATCTAGGCGCGCAGTCTCGTTATTTAATAGCCAGACCTCGTATATAGTATATTCAGTAATCTTTGAGCTGACCCTGACACAAAATATGACTCGGGAACGTACTACCAGCCGCCTTTTATCACAGAACGAAACCTGCGAAAAAACAAGACCTAACGCTTTGAGGGGCAAAAGAAAATTTCAATAATATTTGTTAAAAAAGGAACTTTCTCTTACTTCTCTTATTATTTTACAACACATTTCCATAAACAAAAGAAAATATTGATATACATGGGAACCTATTTGTCCGAGCTATTTATAAACTCTACCTATATATCTCTATAACCATAACGATTAACAGGAAAGTTAGAAAGGTGACACCTAAAAAATCGATAGGACCGGATAAAATACCACCTTATATTTACAAAGCCTGCATTGATTTTCTATTAGAACCTTTGAAAATAATATTTAACTTAATACTTCAAACGCGCATTTATCCGGAAAAGTGGAAAATTTCAAAAATAGTACCTATTTTCAAAAGTGGAGACAACAAAGAAGTTTCAAATTACAGACCCATAGCTCTGATCTGTTGCCCTAGCAAAATTTTTGAGTCAATCATGTACACAAAAATCTATAATCATATATCGGGAGTAATCTCAGAAAAGCAGCATGGATTCATGAATCAAAAGTCCACCATTACTAATTTGGTAAGTTTTTCACAGAAATTAAATGACGTGGTTGACTCTAATGGACAAATGGACGTTATTTATACAGATTTTTCAAAAGCGTTTGATAGAGTCAACCACGACATTGTTCTGAAGAAACTAGATGTGTTTGGATAATCAGATGGGTTGCTTAAAGTACTTTTATCTTTTCTAAAAGACAGAAGACAGTATGTGGTTTTCAAGGGATATAACTCTGAGAGCTTCGTATCTTATTCAGGGGTCAAATTTGGGTCCATTGCTATTTCTGTGTCTTACGAATGATCTTCCTAGTTGCTTAGAAAATTGTGAGTGTGAGGGGTTGCTCATGATTTCAAATTTTTTTAAATAATCTACATGACCAGAGAAAGAACTTTTACAGGAGGATCTGGAAGTATTGGTCAACTGGTCTTTACAGAATAAATTAAGTTTTAATGCTGACAAATGTTTTATAGTGAACTATACAAGAAAAAAAATCCAATAAATTACCAATATAAAATTAACAATAAAACTTTAAAACACAAATGTAAAATAAAAGATTTAGGACTTCTGTTTGACCCAAGCCTTAATTTTGATTCTCACATTAATTGCATTGCTAATAAGGCATTCAGAACATTGGAATTTATAATTAGAAATGCATGCAACTTTACAAAAATAAATAGTTTAATCACTCTGTACAATACCTTTGTGCGAAGTATATTAGAGTATGCATCCATCCTGTGGTCTCCCCTTTACACAGTATACAAGGAAATGATAGAAAAAGTACAAAAAAAATTCTTGAGATACCTGTATTATAAAAAATTTGGGGTTTATTTGATGGATATACTGTATGAGCGGCTTCTAAGTGAATTTGGATTTGAGCGTTTAGAAATTAGAAGAACCATGCCTTGCCTGCTATTTATATACAAAATATTACATAATAAAATAGACTGTCCTTTTATCTTAAGTAGGTTAGCTTTGACAGTTAATATTTTTAATAATAGGGCGTTAAGTACATTTTATGTTCACAGGGCAAATACAAATTTAGGAATGAATTCGCCTATATATAGAATAATGACCTCTGCTAATCTTCTCATGAATATAGACATTTTTTATGAATCCCTTGGTAGGTTTAAAAGTAAAATTTTAGAGATTATGTAGTTCTTTTTTTATACATTTAGTGAAATCGCATTAAAGTATTAGTATTAGTGATTTTTTTGAGGGTTTCAGAAGTGTTCTTTTTTTTTATTAGTGATGACTGTTCAGATTTAAACAAATGTTATAATTGTAATCTATTATTGGACTTTATGTCTGTTGTTCAATAAAATAAAATAATAGGATATAATAACTTTACCCCAAATACGTTTGAGTATAAATCCCCCTTGCGCGGGAGAACTGACATAAGTCAAAAAGGACATTTATGAGAATTCGCCAGTTAGTTTTTTGTATTTAAAATTAATATTGTAATACACTCGTCACAAAACAAAAATTTAGGTTAGGATAGTGAAATCTACTAATCTTAATGTGCCCAGTAAAAATTTCGGCCTCGAAAACCCCCAAAAAAAGAGAAGAACTCAAAATGCACATTTTTCGACTTGTCTCCGTTCTCCCGCGCAAGAGGGAAATATGGGGCAAATATCCATGCATTCTTACACGCGATGCTTGAAGCCAGGACCCCCATTTAATTCTTAATGTTCCATTTTCGGATAGACAGGATTTCGGTTACTGCGCATGCGTCAGTTTTGGTGGTTTTGAAACATACCCCGTTACGTCATTACATTATTTGACAATTGTCAAAAATATAGGGTTATGTCTATTAATTTTTTTTCAACCTAATACAAGACAACAAAGCTGTCTGTTTTTGCTATGTTGGTGTCTCCTTGAGATGCTGTTATGTATTAACTGGTTTTCTAAGCCCTGAAGATGTCGTCTATAAGTCGAAACGCGTAGGCTTGATTAAACATAACATAACCATAAATTTTTGACAATTGTCAAATAATGTAGTGACGTAACGGAGTATGTTCCAAAACCACCAAAACTGACGCATATATGCAAACCAACCAAAATCCTGTCTATCCGAAAAAGGAACATTAAGAATTAAATGGGGGTCCTCGCGTGTGATAATGTATGAGTACGCCCCATATTTATGCTCTAACATATTTGAATTCATATGAGGGGATATAGGGATAGTCAAGGGGAAAAGTAATAAAATTTTAGGTTACATTACCGTGGCCTGTTGACTCGCTATTCTCGTAGAGTTTGCTATTCACACAGCTGCTGCAGGCATTGTGCAGACACTCCAACAGTTTAGGAGTGTCAGACGCCGCGAGGGTGCGTTCACAGTAGACGCATTTGAATGTGTAGCCCTCACCTATGAATCAAAAATATATTTAAAAGTACTACAGGGCAATTATTTAACCCGGGAACGGTCGCGTTGTTAGAAATAATCTAACATTTTATAATTATCCTGAATATTTCTCACAAAAATTTTGTAATAAGGCCCTGCCGCAGTAAGTGCCTCGAGGCCAGTAGTAGTCATGCATAGGTTCAATTCGGTTCGGTTCGGTAGGGGCGTTCAGTTTGGTGTCATCCGAGGTAAGTTAGTGATGATTGTTACATTAAATCTAATATCCGACCATTTACGACGTTATATGTAATGTTGGAAAAATTATTTTTTTATTACTACTACTATGTCGGTTTAGAACGTTTTTCTACGTTGTCCGACGCCTATTCTCCACCTTCTTCGATCCTGACAATCATCTTCTGTTAGATTTTTTTGACTCATTGATCTTTGGATTGACTGTTGCCATTCTAGTTTAGGACGCCCTCTTTTTCTGCGCCCTATTGGTTGCCATTCTAGGACTTGCTTTGGTAATCTTTCTTCGTTCATCCGTTGTACATGGCCGTACCATATCAGTTGCCTTTTAGTGATGTCATCCGTTATGATTCCCCCGATTCCCACTCTTTCTTCCATGATGTCACCTCTTATGTGATCTATTCTAGATATTCTCATTGACCTTCTTATTGCATCCATTTCGACACTTTCCATTTTTGTTTTGTATTTTTCTGCCACGCGACAAGTCTCTATTCCAAACAACAGCGTGCTTTTCACCATTGTTTCTTATATGTTAAATTTTATTTATTTATTTATTTATTTATCAACGAGCAAATGCCCAATTAAAATACAAAGTTAAATTAATAAGTAAGATCATAAACCTAACCTATCACTTTAAAGATAATAAAACATGAAAATGATAACAATAACATATTAAAAAATGTATAGCATAACATTAAAATAAAACAAAGTAAAACCTACACAATACTGAAATTAAGTAACATAAAATATTTAAAAAAAATTAAATTTATCTTCATCTAAGGACAATAAGTATCACATGGTACAGGATTTTAGCTGGGATTTAACAATTTTTTGATTATCAAAACAGTCCAATCTGTCAGAATACCGATTAGCAAATCTAGCTGACCTTGATAGAAACGAGTTATATCCGTAGTTTGTACGATGTTGTCTAATTTGGAAGGGCTGATTAAGCCTTGTTTGTCTAGAAGGGACATGAATATTGATTTTGGCCAGTAGCTCTGGACTAAAGCTATATGAGTGCAGTAGATTATAGAATATGGTAAGATCTTTGTGCATATGCCTGATCTGGAGAGTAGTAATATTAAGAGAACTTTCAACATGTGAGTAATTGATATCTTCAACTCCTTGGTGTTCCTTGAATGAAATAAATCTTAAGAATTTATGCTGAACTCTCTCAACAGCCCTGATATGGACATTCTAGTGGGGGGACCAGACACAAGAACAGTAATCTAAATAAGGCCTAACAAGTGAACAAAATAATATGATGGATGCTATATTAAGAAAATCTTTAGCACACCTTTTAATAAAACCTAGCATTTGAAGTGACTTTGATACTGCCATTGATATATGAGGTATGTAAGATAAGTTGGAATCTAGGACTACACCTAGATCTTTAATTTGACATACAGATTCTAAAGGGCAACCATTTAAAGTGTATACCTGTTCTGTGGGATGTCTGATACGACTAAAAACCATTAGCTGGCACTTTTTAACATTAAGTTCCATTCCATTAATTTCACACCAGTTGCTGAGACGTCAGAAGTCAGCCTGCAGTTTTACGCAATCAGTATTATTCTTGATTCTCATGTATAATTTTAAGTCATCAGCAAACATCAGAAAGAAAGCAAAGACAAAAGAGGATGCAATATCATTCACATATAAATTAAAAAGAAGAAGGCCCAGATGTGAACCCTGAGGTATAGTTTTTGCAGTCAGTTGAACAAAGGTTAAAGCCGATCATCGGCATATCCTTTAAAGAAAGTGACATGGGCGGAGGTAGATATACTCATGAAAATTATTTCATTTAATTACGGCGTAAACTCAAGAAATAAAAATAGATAATAAAACTTTCTATTCCTACACCTACAGAAACGACACTGATTTATTTTCTAACTCTGCATACTGCCGACTAAAAGGGTCCCGAAAAGCACACCCGAAAGCAATTAAAAGCGCATCTCAAAAAAATCTGCCAATCAGGTGCCGTCTGTCCACCTGTGCCGGGCCGGTCAGAAAACGAAAACTTTGTGCTCGGACCGCAAAGAGTCGCGCCTTTTCTCTGTCGGTAGGGTTGAAATTATACCAGGAAGATTTTATATGAATTTGGATAACTTTTGAAGGGCAGATTGAAGCAAAATTTCATGAAATCGATAGAACCCCGTATTAGGAGCATTTTAGGTGACTTTGCAAAAACTATACACCCGATGGTAAATTAATTCCTACCGATTGGAAACCTTGAATACGCACTATTTGTGTTTTTTCACATAGGTAAGAAGAAAGCCATTCTAGAAGCACTCCCTGAATTCCCAGACTCTGCAACTTATTAATTAAAACTCTATGATTAACCCGATCGAACGCCTTTGTAAAATCGGTATATACAGCATGAACTTAATAACCCCCCTCCAAGGATTCCAAAAGATAGTCAGTAAATGTTAAAATGTTAAGTTCTGTGGAGCGATGAGAAATGAATCCAAATTGCTGATCGATAAAACAGCCTTTTAAACTAGCAGACAAGTAATCACAAACAAGGCTTTCAAATACCTTAGGGATACAACTTACTGATATACTAATATACTGATGGGCCGATAGTTATTAACTTGTGAATTATCTCCAGATTTCAATATGGGAGTAATATTAAGCTTGTTTTCCAATAGGCTGGAAATGTCCCGGTTTTTAAAGATAGGTTAAATATGTGTAAAAGAGGTCTTGAAAACAAAAAGCTACAGTGTTTAATAAGTGATGGTGGGAGACCCCATCAGGGCCTGGTCCCTTGTTGATATCCAATTTTGATAGTTTTTCATAGATACACGAGATAGGTATGCTATACTCTGACAGATTAATGTCCCCAAACGGCAGATTGTCCTGTGAAACACAGTCTTTATCACTATAAGTCTTGGAAAAATATTTAGCAAACAAATTGACGATCCCAACTCCAGAAAAACTAGTAACATCAATATAGTGCATTTCAGAAGGTATGTTACTTTTGGCTTTTCTACTGTTAACAAATTTCCAGAAATTTTTGACATTATCCCTAAGAGACGATTCCGTTAAGTAACGTAATCTTGATAACATTGTTTTTTAAGTTGTTTACAGTGAGTCCGTAATAGAGAAAACTCATTATAATCATCCACTGATCTACTTCTACGGTATTTTTTATGCAATTTCTTTTTTTCAATAATTGTTTGTTTTAGTTCTGGAGAAAACCAAATGGGAAACTTTTTTGCTGAATACTTCCTCAAAGGAACAAAAATATCAATTGTTAGGTAAACAATGTCGTAGAAGATATTAACCATATCCTCAAGAGATTTGTTTTAAAAATAAATCGTCCCAGTTAAACTGAGAAAGAAAACTCGACACTTCTTGAACATTCATTGACTTAAAATCCCTATAATAGCTATCCCCAGTCAATCCTGAGTTGTTAAAACAATCAGAATCATATTCAACCTCTAAAGACAGTGGTGGATGATGGATATCCTCTGGAAGTAATGCATAATCTGCTGTAAATATCTCTGTGTCACCATCTTGCATAAAAACCAAATCAAGTAAATTGTTGTTACCATTTCTACCATTCAGTTAACTTGATAAAGGTTATGGTATGAGCATAAAAATGTAAGAACTTGTATGGATTCAACCTCGTTTGGTGGAACTCCTGCGACTGAAGACAATCCATCATTAAGCCAATGACAGTACGGAAGATTAAAATCCCCCAGGATACAAAGTTTGTGTCCTGGATATTTTTCAGATAGGTTTTCAACATTCTCAGTAAATTCTATATACTTTTCTGGTGCACTTCGGGGTGGGAAATAAGCTGTTGCAAAGATAACATTGTTATTGCCAATTTGAACTTTAATAAACAATTGTTCAATATTTATACTAGCTGATAAAACTGTGCTGGTTATCGTTTTACGAACAGCTATTAATACCCCACCTCCTCTAGAAAAAGTACTTGTTTCTAGTGATCTGTCCTTTCAATATATGTTGTAGTCAAACATTTGTAGTTCAGCATCATTGAAGTCACCAGTTAACCAAGTTTCATTAAAGATTAAGATATCATATTGGCAATAAGAGGTATTTTCATAAAGAAGATGAAGTTTTGTTCGTAAACCTCTCACATTTTGAAAATATACCAATAAAGAGGTGCTTTTTGATTTTACTTTGGCAGTTTTTAGTTTTTTGTGATTAATTTCGGTACTCCATTTACATATTTCAGAATAAGATCATTTTCGCCATTATGTTGTCTTTCTTTACGTTCATTTTTTAATATATTTACCTCTGTTCGTTGTTCTGAGGTTAAATCAGCCTCAAGAAATATTTTTAAGCTTCTGTCGAGCTTTCGCTTGTTTCTTAATATTAAGTGGACTACTTCAGAAGACTCTAAAGTTAGACGGAAAGCTTGGTGCCCATTTTTATTACGCTTTCCAATTTTAGTTGTGTTAATGATTTTTAGAGGAGAGTCTGTGAGGCCCTGAAGCACATCTTTCATCTTAGACATATCTTCAACCTCATTTTCATTTTACATTATTTTTTATCTTTCTGCTCCATAAAATACTGTTGACATTCAATAACCCTCTCTGCTTTTACCATTCCTTTTTCCAGCTCTTTACAATCTGTTCCTGTCTTGTCAAATGTGATACCCAAGTATACGCACTCATTGCATGGAGACACTGTTTGTACATTGTCTAGTTCTAACTCACTGGATTCGTTTCCAATACATAAGTACTGTGTCTTGTCCACGTTCACTGTTAATCCCCACTTTTGGTATTCTTCCATTAACTATCTCATCATACACTCCATGTCTTCTTTATCATTAGCTACAATTACTTGGTCGTCAGCAAATTATTTTTCTATTACATCACTAATTACCCTACTACGCGAGGTATTTTTCTTGTATGTATGAATAAGTAAGTATGTATGACAATAAATTTTTATGCTTTCATCACTGCTTACCCTACCACTACTATTTATCCGATTTTTACCAATGATACGTCGTTTTGTTGGTATAGAAGTCGCGAATAACTATTTTTTAAATATCAAACAAGTTTCGTGGCTAATCGGGTAAAAAGGAGTTTTTGTTTCTCTCATATTTTTCCGTGGCTTTTTTGTTATTAGTTTTAAGAGTGCATTGTAGACTTTTTAAGTTTTTAGATTTTTTTATAACTTAGCAATATAGAGTTTGTTTTATATTTTCTAATGAAGAATGTAATATAGGTATTGTTTCAACTACCAATAATGAATTTTTGTGTCTAAATTGATTCATAAGCTGAACAGAAATGTTAGTGATCTGAATGTATCAATTTTAGAAAAAATCTAACACGCGACCACATACATAACACGAGATAACGCGACTGCTCCCGGGTTAAAGTCACCAAACTAATTTTTACAGGATTTATTCAATTTTCTTTATTCTTAAGAACTAATATTCTTATGAAAATATTTTATTTTATACTAGGACTTTCCATCCATAGCTAGGATCAATCGCCCAGTCCTTCTAGCCAAATTTTTGCTAAGATACGCCTTGCTGGGACGTTACAAAAAGTACCATATGCCGAGGTGGGACTCGAACCCACAAGATACGCAACGCGCCCAGCCTACGCCTATAAATAAGCTCATTGTAAACAAATTTCTTGGCATACATATAGACAACTCTTTGAAATTTAGTGAACATGTTAAAAAACTAAGCAGTAAAATTTCATCAGGCTCTTACGCGCTAAAGGTAGTAAGGGATAATCTGGGCCTTGAGACAGGAAAAACAGTGTACTTTTCTTTAATCCAATCTCACCTGTCTTATGGTATTTGCTTTTGGGGATTGTGTACTGACTATTTATTTAAATCAGTATTTACATTACAAAAAAGAGCTCTTAGAAACTTATTTAACATTAATAGACTAACTTCTTGTAGACCTATTTTTATAGAGCATAAAATATTGACTTTGTGTGGTATTTTTATTCTTGAGATGGTTTGTTTAATGTTTAAAAAGTATAGAAATGAATTGACTAGAGTCAGTCAATATAGTGTAAGACGTCCTTTCTTGTTACAGCTGCCAATACCACAAAGCACTCTTGTAAGAAATTCATTTGTCTACAATGGTAGGAAAATGTTTAACCATTTACCTCTTAATATTAGGAAAATAGATCTTTATAAAAAATTTAGAAAGAACACAAAGGATTTTTTGACTGAAAATACCTTTTACTCATGAGGAATTTTTTCCAACTGACATGTTTTACCATTTTAAGATAAAGATTGTGTTTTTATTTTACTTATTTGTGAGTGTAACTGTATTTGACTATGTTGTGGCTACATGTTTTTTCCTGATTTTGTTTTTTTTCTTTATAAATTTTAAAATAAAAATAAGAATAAAAATAAATAAAACTATTTTAAACTCTTTTGTCAATCAAAATTTATGACGTTTTATGCATGATAAACATTTATATACATATTACCTAATTTAGTTATTTTTTTTATAAAAAAATTTTTTTAGCTTAAGTAATTTATGTGTTTTATAATTTGAGGGTTTGTTCTGATAAAAATTATAAATTTAGATTAGGTCAGATTCATTTTAAACAAATTTACTACATATTTTATGGAGACTCTCGCCGAAATAAAAAACAAGAAGTCTACTGGAGATGATGAAATATATGCAGAGGTTTTATCAAATCTTCCAAATGAAGCCTGGACTTCACTGGCCAATGCAATTAATCTCATTTGATAATGGTTATTTTCCGGCATGCCTTAAATCTTCAATTGTGATACCCTTGCACAAGGGCGGGTCTGTTGATTTGCCTTCGAACTTTCGCCCTATTTCCTATTTGCCGACACTGTCTAAGCTCATTGAGAAACTAGTAAAAAAACGTATGTGGGACTATTTAACTAAGTTTAAACTTATAACTTTAAGGCAGTATGGCTTCCAGTCTTCAAAAGGCACTCATGATGCTATTTTCGACTTTCTGGATAGAGTTTATACCGAATGTAATAAAGGAGAGGTTGTGGCAGCAGTGTTTTGTGATCTATCCAAAGCGTTTGATTGTGTAGATCACAAGATACTGCTGAGGAAGTTGGAGCGTTATGGTTTTAGGGGTAAGGTGTTGAATTGATTCGAATCGTATCTGAGTTGTCGAAGCCAGTCCGTTGTTAGTGCTGGTTCTCGCTCGTCTCCTTTAAAAGTCGACTGTGGTGTCCCTCAGGGATCAGTTTTAGGACCCCTACTGTTTCTTTTATACATAAATGACCTCGTTAGTCTAAAAATAACTGGAGAATTCACATTGTTTGCTGATGGTACTTCAGTTATGTGGCATCATAAAAATATCATCACATTAAGGAAACAAATTACCCAAGACCTTATTAAAATTAAAAACTGGTGCAATGCCAATAAACAATGTTTTAATATTGACAAAACAAATATCATAGGCTTCAAGTGTAACATGCAGAACATTAACTTGGGAAATGATCCACTACAAACCAAAGATGTGTCTAAGTTTCTTGGCTTGCATATTGATGTTCATTTAAAATTCAATGAGCATATATTTAATCTAAGTAAAAAACTTTCATCTGGGTGCTTTGCGGTTCGATCTGCAAAAACCGAATTAGGCCCCGAGATTGCCAGATCTGTATACTTTGCCTTGGTCGAGTCGCATTTGAGGTACGGCATTCCATTTTGGGGTTCTCCACATCAGCATCTGTTACAGATCTTATTTGTGTTACAGAAAAAGGCTGTCCGTGCAATAGCCGGAGTCCATCAGAGAGAATCTTGCAAGCCACATTTTATTAATCAAAGAATCCTAACATCAATATATATACTTGAGACTGCTACACTTGTTTTCAAAAATTTTAGAAATGTTCGGAGAACTGATCAGTCATCCACGCGTCATAACTTAAATTTGAGGGCACCTTTGCCTATTCCAAAAACTACCCTGGTCCAAAAATCCTTAATTTATGAAGGTAGAAAGTTGTTTAACCACTTACCATTGGCAGTCAGACTTGCGACATCCATCAAACAATTTAAAAAACAAGTTAAAAAAATTCTGCTTGACAAGCCATATTATTCACTAAGTGAATATTATAGTGCTAACTTAAAGTAATTTGGTTTGACTTGTTGCTTTCGAAATCTATCGATTGGGTTTTCTTGGGCTGTTTTATTTTTTTTTAAATATGTCGTTGTGATTGTAGGTATTGCCTTATTGGAGAACATATATGTGTGTATGTGTGTGTATATGTATGTATGTATATGTATATATGGTTATATTGTTTTAATAAACTAGAAATAGTGGATTTGAAAGGTCTTGATTTTAAAAAATTGTGATATTCTTTTTTTATAGTTTAATTTTAGAGTGTCATTGTTTTCCATTCAAGTTTCAAGTTTATTTATTTATTTCACATACTTTATATTACAGATAGTATAATACTTATTTGATTAATATTAAATTTTAAATATATAAGCGCCTAGATGACTTAACACCTGTATGCCCTTTTTTTTACTTCTTAAAAATAGTAATATTGAAATCTGTTTAAGTTAGTTCATAACATGCTACTTTAGAGTTTTATATTTTAAAAACTAAACAAAAAAAACACAACAAAAGAACACCATTACACAAAAAAAAAAAAAAAACACACACTCACACATACACAGACAGGCATAAAGAGTTTATCAGATTTATGTTTTGAACAGCCTTAGAAATGTTGTTCTGTTGTTCCATATATATATTTTTGTTAATTTAGAAAAATGTTTGTTTTTATGCTTATTTTGAGGTTTACTTTTTATGTTAATAGGCATCATGTTGTACACTTTTGGGCCCAAATATTCTAATGATCTCTTAAAAAATTCGCTGCGGCAGTGTGGTATACTGAGCATATTGTTGGCTAAATTTCTAGTTAAATGCTTATGTGATAGTCTTTTTTTGTCTTCCTTTTTATGCATAAAACATACCAGTGAATGGAGGTAGAGTATTCTTATATTGTTACTCCTAGAATTATAAAGAAGATGCGTGGGATATAAATAATCTTGTTTAAAAATAATTTTTAGTATTTTGTTTTGAATTATTTGCAATGGTTTCAATGTATTGTCATACATTGCACCCCAAGCCAGTATACCATACCTTAGCAAGGATTCCACCAAGCACTGATATAAAGATGTTAGTAATTTTTTTGACAATATATTTCTTAAAACATAAAATCTATAAATGAGAGATTTTAATTTTTTAGTTAGATGTTCAACTTGATTTGTCCACTTTAAGTTCGAGTCAATACAGATCCCAAGATATTTTGTATATGGTACTTCCATTATTTTCTCTTCAAACGTATCTATTTCAATATAACTGAAATCCGGACGTCCCCTATCGATTTTTGTAAAAGCTATGTAATTTGTTTTTTGTAGATTTAATGACAATTTGTGAACATCTAACCATGTTTTTATTTTTTTAAGGCCTTCAACAACCTTAGCCTTGACCTCTTCCCATGTGACACCACATAAAATTATAACTGTATCGTCAGCATATGATACTATTTTAGCAATAATTCCCTGATTAGTTAAACCTTTTATGTAAATATTAAAAAATATAGGTCCCAGGACGGTCCCTTGAGGTACTCCTATATTAATCTTTTGAGGCGCACTCAGGGTATTGTTAATTTTGGTTTGCTGTTCTCTTTCCAAAAGGTAGTCTGTACAAAGTTTCAATGCAGTGCCTCTAACGCCATTAGATTCTAGAATGCGTAGCAAGATTTTATGAGACACCGTATCAAAGGCCTTGGCCAAATCTAGAAACACAGCTATACATTTCTTATCACTATTGGTGGTGTTAGATATTTCACTAAGCAAAGCAGCCATAGCATCGCTAGTACTAACCCCTTCTGTAAACCCATACTGATTTTCTGAAAGTAGATTATTTGTTTTAAAAAAATTTACTAAACGTGCTTTCAGACATTTTTCAAAAATTTTCGCAAAGTTACTAATTAGACTTATTGGTCTATAGTTTGATATTATACTCTTTCTGCCTGATTTATGTATTGGGATTATAATAGATTTTTTAAAGTGGGAGGGTAAAGTTCCTGTCTTAAAAATTAAGTTGTAAATATGTTTGAGTGGTTCAACTATATATTGATGTAGATCTTTGATCTGTTGAACAGTGACCATGTCATAGCCAGGACTGCTTTCCGTTTTTAAAGTACCAATATGCTGAATGAGTTCTTCATTGCTTACAGGGGTTAAAAATATTGATTTATTCAAATAATCTATTTCATAGTTTTGTTTAACTTCTGAAATCTTGTTAGCCATTTCTAGACCAATATTTGAAAAATATGTATTACAGTAATTTGCCATTTCAAGATCATTTTCAATTTTTTTATTGGCATCATTAACTATATTAATATTATTCTTAACTTTTTTCTTACAATTTGTTATTTCAGCAATTATTTTGTATGTTTTTTTAATGTCGTTCTTATTTTTTTCAAATTTTCCTTTATAATAGTCATTTTTTACTGTGTTCAAAAGTTTTTTAAGAGCATTTCTATAATTTCTATATTCTAACTCTTTTTCGGCTGTGAAGTTTTTTTGAAGATCTTTTTTCAATTTATCTCGTTTTTTAATAGATTTTATTAAACCTAGGGAGACCCAGGGTTTAATTTTTTTATATTTTTTGCTAAACGTTTTTGTTGTTTTAGAGAGGGATAAATAATTTTGGTAGATTGTAATAAAATTTTGGTAACCTGATTCTGGGTCACTGCTATTTAGAACTTCTGTCCACTGTTCGCTTTTAAAGAACTCACCCAGCCTACCAAAGTCAATTTTGGTAGTTGTCCGAACCTCGTTCATACACTCTGTAACATCGTTATTGTTGTTTATTATATTCAATGAAATCGGGTAATGATCGGTTATGTCAGTTTTTATAATAAATGCCCGAAAAGACATACTATTTAATTTAAGATTTGGTTTCACAAAGAAATGATCTAGACAGCTTCTTGTTTTTTCCCGAGTGACGGAGTTAATGTAAGATTTAAAGCCGTTAGCTGTTAATGTTGAATAATAACTAATAACTAAGGGATCCTGATTGGCTAGTAGATTAAAATTAAGATCGCCAACAACAATTTCAATATGTTTTTGCTGCATGTTTTTTAAATACATGTTAAAATCGCTTATAAAATTGTTTTTGTTTGTTGCTGGTGACCTGTATGCTGTCGTAATACTATAACTTACGCTATTAATGTCTATGATTATTCTACTTACATTAATTTTTGTTAGTTGTAAAGTATGTATTTCTACTTCAGAATTCAGGCTATTTCTTACCAATATCAAAACACCATCATTTTTATTAATGGCGCCCTGATTATAGTATGTTCTGTATCCCTCTATTGAGAATTCATCATATGACTCAAGTTGAAAGCACTCTGTTAAAACTATTACGTCACAGACACTTAAGTGATAAGTTTCCAAGAAACTAACCAAGCTGTCGAAATTTTTTCTCGCACTGCTAATGTTTATGTGAAATATATTAAGACATTTTTCCACGATTACTTTGTCAAAAATTTCATCCGGATTAATTGCTTCACCCAATTTATCATCTTTCAATACATTAATGAGATCAGCTATGTCGTTAGTCATAACGACTTATAGCCTGACTGTAGTTAATTCGCCTTTTCATTAGTTGTGTATGATAGTAATAAGTGGGGCAATCCGTGGAGCTTGCTTCATGATTTGTACTATAACCCTTTTTGTATTTTTCGTTAGCAATAACACAGTTTTTGCAGGTTTGGTTACGTCCTGAAACTAGATGGGGGCATTCACGACGTACGTGATTTTTTGAACAGTAGGAACAAACCACTGTATTGGGGCAGTTGGTATTTTTATGGTAAAATCCCCAACAGTGATAACATTGAGGTGGTTTTACATGTTCATAGACTGCATATCTTTCCCAACCTATAAAGATTTTTCCACTATTCATTATTCTCTGAAAGTTTAGTGGTGAGCATTCGATAAAAATAGTTTTTTTGTTTGTACTGTTTATAGTTTTAATGTGGACTATTTTAAAAAGTTCATTGTTTTCAATAAAATTATTTTGTTGTTTTAAAGATTCCTCTATTTCTTTATTAGACATATTTTTATCAAAACCAGTAATTTTTACTTGCGGATTCTTCAACTTAGCCTCCTCTACATCGTAAGAATTTTGAAGCTTTTCTTGTACCGCTGTTTTAAGTTTTTGCGCATCTTGTAAGCTATTGCATTTTACTTCTATGTTTCCTGTCTTGGTTGTCTGTATTTTTTGTACTGCTATGTTTAATTGCGCTGGCTTAATAATCTGCATAATTTCTTGTTTACTTTCATCAACCTGCTGCGCTTTTTTAGGTTTAATTATTATGTTAGGTATATTCCGATTTACAGTGTTTTCAACATTCCCGTTTTTTGAGTTTGTTGAAGAAGCTACACTGGAATAGGTTGAGGAAGTACACCCCATATTTTTCGTAGTTTGTAGTTCTTTTTTAAGACCTGTGATCTCCTTTCTTAATCCTTGAATTTCATCCCTCATACATTGCACAAGTTGATAAATTTCTGTTGATTTGGCGGCTGTACGCCTACAACTTTTGCACATAAGTGTCAGTTTGCGTTTTAGCAAGGGCATACATTTAATTTCCGATGGTGCTAAGTCTGCGCATTTTTTATGTATTTTTCTAAAACAGATGTCACATAAAAAATCTTTTTCATTTTCATCAAATGTCTCTTTGCAATGTATGCATAATTCCTCCTCTTCCTCCTCCTCAAATATTTCAAGCTCATGTCCCTCGCTCTCGCTTGACTTTGAACTTCTTGTAGCCATATTAATACATTTTATGCGTTTATTTATTTAATAAAATATCTTGTTCCATACCATATCTATGGTTCCAAACAAAAAAATACTAACACCGCGATTCTTTATCAGCCTTTAATAAATAAATTGTGATTGTTTTTTGTCCTAGTTCGTATTTATATTTTGTACACTTGTTACTAATTTTTAAATCATACCTTGTGATATATACGCAATACTTTCACAAAAACTAACATCAAAATGAGAAAGTTCGCACCTTTATCTATACTCTGTATAATTTTCTACTATTAATTTTCACTTTTTCTTGTCTTTTTGAAACTTTTTTGGGAGAATAAAAATAAACGTGTGTACCTTATAAATATAATTCAACATAGTATATTTATTTACCTTATTTGTAACTTAAACCTAGTATTATTATTATTATATTTTATTTTTTTATTACTTTAGCTTTAGCCTGCTTTGTCAGATGATTTTTGATTATTGACAATAAAGTATATTTTGAATTGAATTGAATAATATTAAGTAACTACTCTGATTTATTATTAATTTAGTTTAAGCAGGGCTTTGTCTTTGTGTACATGATATACTGACACTACTTTTGATTTGATTTACGCGTGGTCGGTTCAGTCATAAAGCAAGCACTGCAGACATATGCCTGAACCAACACGCTAAGCCGGTCGGCCACGGTTTCCACATCAATATTCTTATGAAAATATAAATATTTTACTTTAGAGTGGATATTGAAATTTCGTTTTAAATGGTGTATCACAAAATGTGATAGAAAATATGGCTAAATCTCCAGAGCTGTCTGTGTATTGGGGTCACTTTCAAAAACTAAGATACCATTTAATTTAGGAATAGTACATATTAATTAGCCTTAAAGGGCACTGCAAAATTTTAAACTGTTCACTGTAAGGCCCTGAATTTGGAAGCTTCAAAAATACACAAAATACTAAGGATTACTTATAATTACCTGTGGCTGAAGGACTCTCCACATGCTCTTCTGCAGAAGTGTCCTTCTGAGTGCCTGAGGTATTTGCCTCATTGTGGTGGGTGTCTGATTCTGATTCAATGTCCATAGCCATGGTGACTGCCAGAGGGTCCGCAAGGGGATCTATAAAAAGGCACAGAACATTTTAATGATAAAACATTAACAAAAAACTGTTTTAAAATGAGCATGAATTTGTTTTTTAGCATTTTGACTTATTAAACACTAATAAAGAATTAATTAGTAAAAATAGTAAAAAGTCATATAACATAATATAACATAATATACTTATCAAAACAAAAACAACAACAAAAATTATGTGGAATAAATCTTGAGACAAATACATTTCTTTTTGGTCTAACATAGAACTAGCAAAAAATCCAAACTTTTAACCATTTCACTGTCAGGAGTATATTTAAATATTTATAAAAAATTCAAAATAATTACCTGTGGCATGATCATTTTGTTGAGGTACATGTTCTGAAACATGTTGATTAGGATGCAAAATATGCTGATGGGAAGTTTCACCTAAAAATCCAATTTTATTTAAATTTTTGCACAGGATGAAATTTTGCATAAAAGAGACAAAACAATTGGTTACAAAAAGAAAATTCAATTCAAAAAATACTTTAATAGTTATTTTTTGTGCCTCATTCTAAGAGGACATTCAAGTATTAGGGTTGGGGATGATCAATTGACTGACAATTAACCACTAGTTGAACTGTGAAATTTGGACAAAATAAGTAAAATTGATAATAAGGATAATTTACCATTAACATCTATGTTTGCTAAATAAGTAGGAATTTGAGTTTGTTTTGTACTGAGGTATGATTTATGAGATTTTTTTTTCTTTTATTTGGATTTTAATTATAATTAAATAACTTTTTTATTTTTATCTATCAATTGACAAAAAATCAGTTTGACAAATCAAACATTCAACCCAATCATGTACAATAAAAATAAGATCTCAGGTGTGTCATGATTTTATTGAGGGTTTTATAAATTAGGTAAAATTAAAATTTTTAAAAGCCCTCTAAATTTTTCTTACTGAGTCTAATTAAAAAATATTAATGGTCTCTGGAACTGGTAAATGAATAAATTAAAACAACCTTCTATAAAAGATACCTAAGCTTTCAGTTCAGTGATTTGAAGTGTTCAAGTCTCAAGTGCACACCCTTCAAGTGCACAAAGACAAAGAATTCACACTTTTACAACCCTTTTTGGAATTTACATTAGGTGCTAAAATCAAGGCTAAAATCAAAAATTTCTGTCAGTATTACCTCCTGTCAAAAGCTGCTCAAGCATCAAATCCTGAGGTAAACTATCTGAAGCAGGGTTGAAACCACTATCAGCGCTTATTTGCTGATCTACACAATTCAAATCTGACAGCAGGTTGTTGTCATTCAAAAATAGTTTTTCCTCTGCCATTCTGGATCCAAGTGATTTTTTGAAGTAGATCTAAACAAAAAAACTTTTAAAATTTACAGAAAACAGGGTTAGGAAGAGTGAAAATTGGAATTTGCAGAGGTAATTAGCTGCCTACAGTAGGTCTACAAAAATTGTCTACAGGACTATAATACAGGACACTACCGGACGCTATAATACACCACAGGATCAAAAATTTATTTAAAAGCCCTGTAGGATGTTGTACAAATTTGGTTCAGCTGATCACCCCTCATAGATAAATTATGTAATATCAAATTCTTTTGGAAAAAAAATTCAGCACTAGTGCCATTTTGGTGATCTTTTAAGAAAACTACTGCAACTTTTTGTATACTTTTGAGCAACTGACACTCAGTGTTGCACATAGTTCTCATTATTTGACACAGACTCTCCAAGCCTATGTTGCATTAGTGCACTTTCATGTTGTTTTAAAACTGCACTGGGGCAATTCTTTGACATGACCAAAACAGTGTCAGTGGAGCACTTGGTGGAGCACTAACTTTTTCAAAATAATTCTCTATATGATCTAAAAATCTAATTAAGCAATCATTATTCTTTAACTATATTAGTAATTAGAACAGATCCTTAGATAAAATCAAGGGGTGATCAGCTGAACCAAATTTGTACACCGTCCTACAGGACTTTAATAAATTTTTGGTCCTGTACATGTCCTGTATAGTCCTATACAAGTCCTGTATAGTCCAGCCTGGTCCTGTCCTGTGGCTGAAAAGGCACCCAGAAAAAAATTCATGACAAAAAAAAAAAACAGGTCATCACATCTTAACTCTCGTTTTTCTTAGAGAGCCAATTTGCCTTTGCTGACCTTAGTACTTAATCATGCTTAGGGCACCCCTTAGGCGCCAGTAACCTTGGGGTCCTGTGGAGTCCTGTATAAAAATTTGTACACCTACTGTAGGCAGCTGATCACCCCTCTGATAAAATATAAATGTTTGATTTTTATTTTTAAATCAATCAAATAAGGCTTGTTGTTTCATATACCTTTTGAATTTTTAAAATTAGGATTCAACTATAAATTTGTCTTATTTTTAAAAAACTATTCAATTCAATAATAGAGTTTGCAATATTTCAGACCTACTACAAGGGATAACCTTGAAGCCAGGTTTTTTTTAACAGAAATACAATTTTTCATTGCCATTACATCAAGTTTATTTAACTTTCCACAAGTCATGACCTACCTTTGAAGTAAAAAGGTTCCTTCTAGAATCTAGCCATGGGGGAACCTCATCCAAATGAGGCTCATAGAACCAGGACAAACCACACAGAAATACACACTTTTTTCTCTATTTTAAGGTTAGAAAACGATAATTAGCTAGATACCGCGAAAAACCGCAAATTTTCGTACATTTTATGCTAATTTTTCACATTTTTTCCCAACAGTTTTCACAAAAAAAATAAAATTGCTTTTTTTGGGACGCCTTTCTCGACGGGCTGCGGGTAGTGGTGGGGATATTTTGATTTTTTTCGTGTTGTTCGGCAACTTTCTCCGCATTCAACACTAAATGTCCCTAGATTTCAGGCCGGAAAAATTTCTTAGGCAAGGGACTGATCACAAATTGAACATATATTTCATTATTTTTAAAAATTAAGAGAATACGGGGGCGTACCGATTATATATATAAAATACATAAAAAACCGGTGCGAGGCATATCCTGGGAATGATTACATAAACTTAGTTTGTAGTTTTGTAAATTACAAACCGTTCGAGTTCGGCCTTAGCTGAGGTTGCAATATTTAATTGAAAAAATTAACGGACATTTTTTTCAACATCCACTAAAAATTCAATATCAAACCTTGAAGGGAGGTTTAAGCACCAGTAAAAAAAGCTGGAAAAAAGTTTAATTTTTTGTATTTATAAACACTTTCGTTACTAAAACATTTAGCTTTAGTTAATTGTTTTAGTAATGAAAAATAAATTCACCAGCGTCACGATTTACACACCTCCCATGGGTTGGCGGTTATGATTTTAAGGGCCAGCGTTTTCTCAATAGCGGGTTTGCCCTGACCCGTGGGTTACTTTTCATAGCTGTCTTTTTTTAGCATAAGGTAAATATGTCAGTCATCTCTTTTTTTTACCCACGGGTCAGGGCTAACTCTCTATTGAGAAACCGGCCCTAAATGCATCTTAACCGGCTTAACCCTGAACGCAGCCCACGAGAAAGACCGGCCCGGGCGCGGAAATATCACGTGCCCATAGGAGGGTCACAAAAGAACGCCTTTCGGCCAGCTGTCATTATAAACCATGTGTTTTCAGTTTTTGAATGTTTGTTTACGTGGATTTTTTTTCATTCGGGCACGAATTTTATGTGAATTTTATCAAAGTTATAAAAATAACGCAGCCCACGAAAAAGACTGTAGGGGGCTGCGTTAAAATAATTAATGGCTAATGAGTAAATTATAAAGAAAATACCTATAAGATAATCAATGGCGCGAACGTGTAATTACTGTTGTTCCTTGTCGGTCCAACTATAAAACTAAAACCTAATATGTGTCAACTTTTAATTTGCCAGTGGATAAACAAGTGCATGAAATTTGGTTGCGAAAAATTCCTAATGATTTAAGTAATTTAAAACGTCCACAAGTTTTCTTCAAACATTTTCCTAACGAGCAGGTTATTTGGTTTGATAAGTGTGTTTTAAATGGAGAGCTAAAAAATTTTAAAAGACAAAAACCCAAATTAACAGAAAATGCTGTACCTACGATTTTTAAAAATGTCCCGAAATAACTAAGTAGATAACCTGTATCTACTGTTTGATAAGCTGATGTCGAGAGGCAACAAATGGAAACTGCAATACAAGAAATCAAAAGTTTTATCAAATATTGACAACATTTCAAAATTTTATTGCTCTAATACTAAAATAAACAAAAATTGGATTTTAACCCAAGAACGTGACACAGTCTGCCTGTGCCTGATGACATTTTTGAACAACAATCCATCACTGTTAGCATCTCTATAATAGTTGTTGAGGCAGATTTGTCATTTTTTGTGAATGTTAACAATGTGTCCATTCCAAAAAACAAACTGCCAAAAAAGCAGGAGTTTTATTTTTGGACTGCACCGATACACTTGAAGTGCTAATGCAGTTTATTGAAATGAAAGTTGCAAACGGGAAAGAAGTTCAAGTTCATTTATTTCATAAAAATCAGATTTTACAAACAGTTTCGTATGACTAAGCCCTGTCACGAGTGACTTGTCGGGTCATCGTCTTCATATCACTTCTCTGTCTTTGTCTATCTAATTTAGAGCTACCTACTCATTACAAATTTCTTAACGATTACATTGCCTACAGACATACATATACACTTACTTAATTTATATCACATACATAAAATTATATCACATACATATTTTTCTATAATGCTATTTTCTTGAAGTTATTTTACTCTACCCTCCAGTCTTATTTTATGTTTGAGTCCTCAAGAATGTTGCAGCAGCTGCACCCACAGAGCAGCAGGAGCCATGTTCCGACGAAAATTTAGACATTTAATACCTACACTTGAGATTTTGTCTATTGACATTGTTATAATTATTTTCTTATTTTAAGATCGGTAATTTTGTTATTATTAGTTCAAGGTTAATTTTAATCCAGGGTACTATATTTTTATTAAAGCTGTTTTTCTTAGTTAAAGTTCTATATTGATTTGGTAGAAGATTAAAGAGTCTGGGCCCTATAAATGATATGTGCCATTGGCAGGCCATAAAGTCAACCCTATTTAAAATAACATGTTCTTGTGTTAATGATCTTGTATTAATATTATGTGTTATGTGATTTTTATATGTATTCTTATTTATCATGTATTTTAGGATACCTTTTATGTATAGTTCTCTTCTTGTTAAAGCACCATCCTCAATAAACAAGTTATGAGAATAATATCTGTTTGGTTTTTTATTTATTATTTTAAGAATATACTTTTGTGTTATTATTAAGTTTGCTAGAGTGGTGCTGCATGTACTTCCCCAGATACTCAGACCGTAACCTAGGATTGATTCAATTAGTGCTTGGTAAATAGTTTTTAGCAGTTTTTTGTCATAAATTCACGCAGTTGATAGAATTTGTAAATTGTTTTTCTTATTTTCTTGACTATGTAGTCAATATGAGTATCATATTTTAGATTTTTATCTATGTATACACCAAGGTATTTTACATTTGAAACAGCATTTATTGTTTTGCTACAGTCACAGATTACTTCATTATTAAAACATCTATATGTGTGTATTTTTATATTTGGTTGGGCAACATTATTTTTTGAGTTTATTGAAAAAGGTATAAAATGTGTTTTACTTTCATTCAATGTTAACAGATTTTGATCCATCCACATATTTACTAATGTTATATATTTTTCAGCCAATTGGTACACTTTCGCCCATGTTTTTGCTTTAATTAATATTACAGAGTCATCAGCATAGCATATGGTTATACCATTCTCCTCTGGTAAAATTTTTGTTAAATAATTAATGTATATAAGAACCGTCCCCTGTGGCAAACCCAACTCTAGCTTTCTTTTGTCACTTAAACTCTTATCGATTTTTGTCTGTTGTGTCCTTTCTTTAAGATATGATTTAAAGAGTTTCCACTCAGTTCCTCTAATTCCAATATTGTCTAATTTTTTAGTAGAATTGGGTGTGCCACAGTGTCAAAGGCTCTTGCGAGGTCAATAAAAATGCCTATATTTTTGTAACCAGTGTTAAAATTTTTCGTGATATTATCTGTCAGATGAAGAATGGCATCTTCAATACTTAATTTACTGCGAAACCCAAACTGGGTATCTGAGAGTGTGTTATTTTCCTCTAGAAAATTGTTTAGCAGTAATTTTATACATTTTTCAATCAACTTATTTATAGTGCTTGTGACAGCTATTGGTGGTAATTATGGAATTTTTTAATATACTTGGGTATATTCCTGTAGTAAATACTAGATTAATAATTTGGAGGAGAGGTTTAAGCAGGGTCAAATGATTATTCTTTATTATTACTGCTGATATATTATCCGGTTGATAAGAGGCTTTGTTTTTTAGTGAATTAATTTGTTTTTTGTAGCTTGGGTTCCTTAAATTTGTATGGGTTTCCCACAATCTGTCTACTCAAGTTCTTTCCCATATTTGTGTAGTATTCTAAAAATATATTTGAAATCTCTTTGCTATCATTGATTTCATTGTTATTTTCAATAAGTGAGTTAATTGTGTTCCTTTCCACAGTTTCGTTTGAGGCTTCTTTTACTATCTCCCAAACTTTTTTTTATATTATTTGTGTTATTGTTTAATTTAGTTTTATAGTAAGATAATTTTGCTTTTTTTATTATTTTGGTTAGTAGGTTTCTATAATTTCTAAATTTATTTAAAACATAATTATTTAATGGGTCTCTAAGTGTGTCTTTTTTTAGTTTGTCACGGGTTTTTATAGCTTTAATAATTCCTGAAGTTATCCATTGTTTTTTTTTATTAATAAAAATTCTTGTTTTGAAGCTAGTAAATTTTTCAATTATTGATGTTAACTCTTTAGTGAAAATTTTGGACACATTTCTGTATTTTTAGATTTAAGTATGTTTTCCCAGGTACAATTTTTTAAATGCTTTGCAATTTTAGTGTAATCAATTATATGTTGTTTTACTTGTTGTTTTTGATTTGGCACTATTTTGTCATTAAATTTTAAGCTAAGTACTATTGGAAAGTGATCTGTTAAACCACTTTTTATGACATAAGATTTCGAGCTTATTTTTGTATTATTGTTTTTTAGAAAGAAATGGTCTATGCAACTTTTGGCCTCCCCTACCATGCGTGTGTATGTGTTTATTTGACTAATATAGCCCTGCTGATGTAGACAATTTAAATAATCTGTGCAATGGTTTGTTAACTTATCTTCTAATATATGAATATTTGTGTCTCCACAGAAAATCTCTATGGGATTTTTTTTATAATTTTTTTCGAAAAGAGATTTCATATTTTCTATGAAATCCAATTTATTTAAGCTAGGTGAGTTATAAATTGAGATCAGGCCAATTTTGGTCTTGTTTTTAGTGAAGCTAATTCTTGAAAACTTAGAAAAATTCACAGATATAATTTGTGATGTCGGTAGTAGAGGGCTTTTTTATTAAAATAATGCTTCCATCACATTTATTTAATCTGCTCTCATTATAGAAGATCTCGTATCCATTGAGTTTATAATTACTTAAATTATCTATTTTATTAGTTTCGGAAAGGACAATAACCTCAAATGCTACCTTACCTGAACACAAATATGCTTGAAGATCCTCAAAATGAGCATATATGCTGGATATATTAAAGTGTATAATATTAAGATCATCATTATTTTGGTCCAAACCACTCAGGTGGCTGCAGACTGTTGCTTCTATTTTATTTTGATAGTCGTCAAAAAGGTTGTATTATATGTTTGGCAGCAGCGCCGGTTTCAGGGCCTACCAGGCCCAGTGGTGAGACGGGCCCCTTCCCCCTTTACAAAGCCGCGCAAAAAAGGTACAGCGAGACAACTTGTGTTTTTTATATTTTTTTATCAAAACTTTTTTTTCACTTAATAATTTTGAACTTTCACATGTCAGGACCAAAAATCTTTTGTTCACAGGAAAAATTATTACACAGCCTCACAGAAAAAAAATAGGTAATGTCGGTCGAGACATACCTTAATATTCCTATGTAATTTTCTCCAGTGAGACAAAGACTTTTTTAACCCCGGATTTGATTTATTTTTTTGTAGAATTCGGTTATAAAAAAATTTAGATTAAGAAAATTTAATTTTTTGCTATATTAAATAAGTCTTATCCCCGAAAATGTGAACCAGAAGCAACTGAAATCCAAAAACTTTTTGAAAATTACAAAGGTAATTAAAAAATTGTAAGAAATTGGGGGGCCCACCAGAAAATTATTAAATACCTAGATTTAAAAAGAGTTGTTTTTTCAGAAAAAACCAGTAATAAAAAAATGTTTTTTTTATAACTAGCACCACAATAAACTAAAGTCAAATTAAGTTTTTTGGACCAGGGCCCTGCGGGCAAGACGGCGCTGTTTGTCAGTTAGAAAATAGCAATTTAATTTCTTTTAAGTTTACTAATGTCTTCTTCATTTTTTATTCTAAAAATTTTACTGTCTTCTCCTGCCCTTGCAAATATCTTTCCCTCCTTCGCCCAGACAAATTGAAAACCTTCTTTTTTTAAGTCTCTTGCTTTATTGTATAGTGTTTTTTGTTTACCATCACATCTTCCAGTGTTGGGTTCTTTTTCTCATTTTTGGTTCCTGCTGGTGTTCGGTTCGGTCGATAGTGAGAGTGAAAAATGTGTTCAATTGTCATTTCTTATTGAACAATTAGGTCTCTTGAAAAGGTAACCTGAGAATCGAAGATATGTTGGATACACTTTAATGTTGGCTTCATCTTTGTTTATCCAGTCATCCAGTGCATACATGTCAATTTACAATTCTAAGGTAATATGTCTTCCGCACCCTCGCAATATTAAAAAACTGATTTGTAAAATATTGTTAACAGATAGTAATCTCTGTGGTAGTGTAAAATATATAAAAACTAAGATACAGTTTTTAAAAGAACATGAGTTGGTAGTTAACTTACACATTAATGAAATATATATTAATATTAAACTTTGTGCTGGGTAATTTTTGAAAAAATTATTGACGACTACTACATTTAGTTCATTGAACGTGAAAACCATCTCACTTATTCACAAAATCACTTTTTAATAAATTATTGTGAAATGTTTTATATTAAAAATTTTCTTTAGATAACTAGCGAGTGTTTTTGTGGAGAAAAACTATTGTCAAATCTTGAAAAAATTAGTTTAAGGGCATGTAAAGTTTTTTTAAATAATTTTATTAAAAAGTATAATGATTTAGTGTCTGCTAATAAATCTTTGAATAAGAACTCAGACAAAGATGATGACACTCAAAGAAAACTTAAAAAACTAAAAGCATAGGTTTAATATGTCCAATTTTGAAAGACTTGTATAGATTTGAGGTAACTAACGATGTTATGTACCTAATATATGTACCTGAAGATATTAGAGTGCAAATTTTGTATATTTTTCTATTTTGTAGATTCAGTTCTTTTATCCATAATAAACACATACATCAACAAAATATTTTTTTCAATTTATGCTATATGAGAACAAAAAATTTTTGTCAATTTATTTAATTTCTGTAAAAACACATAATATATTAAACAATACAATAAGAATCCTGGAACTCCTAAGATCACGTGACCGCCGACTTGCTTATAATGCGCCATTATCGTTGGCTGCGACCATGAAAAATTAATTTGTCTCTTTCTAAGGGCCGATTTCTCAATAAAGGGTTAGCCCTAACCCGTGGGTTATCTTTGATAGCTTTCTTTTTTTAGCATGTGCATGTTATATCAATGTTTACAGTTGTGTAACTATTGCTTATATAATAATATGTCGAATTTTTCACGTCACTGTTGGTCCACCTGATTTTTGTAAGCAAAAGTTAGATGTGATATGAACAATTAACTGAACAACTAATATTTTTTGAATTTTATTACGGTTTTTTAGTATATTCTTATAAAATAATAGTTTTGAGACATACCAGTCGTTACTTTTTTTAGCCCGCTTGATTTTTCTTTACACAAAAATTAAAATTCTAAGAAAATAATGTGTTCGTTTCACCTTTAAAAGTAATCCGTTAACCTACATCGTTGTTTACTTTCCAAGTCCTCAGTTTACCTTTGATACTAAACGATCACAATCAGTCTGACTTGTATTTTAAGTTTTTTGAAATAAGAAATAAAGCGGGTTAAAAAAAATAACGACAAACGTCGAAAAAATTATATTTTATAAGGATGTATTGTAACAGTTGGAAAATTGTATTGGTTTTCAAAATATATTCCAAAAATATTAGTTGTTCATTAACGAGATATCCTATCTAGCTTTTGTTTACATATATATATGTAAAATCCGAACACCGGTCTATTCTAGGCACCGTAGTCAGGGCTAACCCAAGGACTGTACAGTCCTTGGGGCTAATCCTCTATTGAGAAACGGGTCCTAAGCGGGCTATCCTATTGACAGTAAAGCTTTTATATTGTATGTCAATATATATGTAGGTAACCCAGTTGGAACTTATTTGACAAACAGCTTTTTGTTATATTTAATAGCAGTTAAAAAATTTGAGAAACATTTTTTTGAAAAATTGTATTTCGAATTTTTTTTTTCAAAAAACGATTTTTATCTTCCTATTCAAGTGATTGCGAACGTATTTTATAGCTGCTCCCCATCGTCGTTGCCGCGCTTTTGCCTCTCTGTATTAAACACTTTAATACCTTGTCTCGCACACGTGATTTTTGGAAGAATTTGATTTGAGTAATCTGCTTAGCTGCTACTATTCTTTTGGAAAGGACCCCGTAAAACGTAAGTCGGTCTGGGGTTTTTTTGTTTGAAAAATTTTTGTTGGCTATATTTGTTTTCTTGACGTCACTTGTCTGGCAAAATGTCAAAAAATCTGTGTTTGTTGACAAAAATTTGTAGTCTGTGTTTGTAGTTGTTGAACGATATCTTTAAAAAAACAAACAAATAACGAAGTACGAAGTAATTTAGGGTGTAGGGAATAAAAGCAGATATCGAAACCTTTAGGGTGGCGTGAGAGTTATAAAATGTCAGACACTGAAACGGTTAAAAACCCCAGCCAAACCCAGGAAGAGTTAAGAAACCAAAACGTAGATATTAAGAACAACTTTGATATTTTAAAAGAATTATGTGTAAATAATGCCGACTTCTTCAGCAAAGATAACACCGAAAACGGTCAAAGGCTTTACATCTCTTTTTTGACCATAATTGACGGCATAGATCTATTACAACCCAAAACTCTTGAAATTGAAAAGCGCTGTGCTGAGTTTGACTTTGATGAGAACACCCCAGGCAATGGTTACAGAAGCTTTATCAATGTGTTTCATAAGGCTGTGGAACATGCAGTCACAGTGAATGAAAAAATAATGTACAGGAGAACTAGTATTTTGTTTAGAAAAACTTTGTTAACAAAGTAAGTATTGCTTTTGAATCTGCAGAAATTTTAAAAGCTTTTTTTTTTTGAAAAACAACTTTATTAGAAAAAGTTACACATACACGTACATTTGTCTAACTAAAGGTTAACTCCTAATCAGTTCTTAAAGAACTGGTCTCGAAGCAATATACATTTTTGTTTGGAAATACTAACAATTACCTATCCTAATATAGTATTTGTTTTTGGACTTAATTTTATAAACAGGTACAAAATAACTAATTACTAAACTAAATTATCTTAAATTTAAAAGGTGAACAAACAGTATCATGAGATCATTACATAGTTAATTGTTTTGTTTCTATGGTTGGAAATGTTTTTTAATTTTACAACAACAGGTTTATATTTGTGAACTTTAAATTCTGGTGGTAAATTTTCAAATGATTTGATACATTGTGTTAATGGATTTTTTAAAGCTAAACTTTTATATGTTTTATGGATTTGATTTTTTCTGGTGTGATAGCTGTGTATGTTTGTTTTACAAGTGATAGTCAAATTTGATTTTGTTAAGTTATTAAATATTTTATAAAAAAATTTACACTGTTCAATTTTGAGTATACTTTCAAGTGAATGTGTTTTTAGACTTTTATATAGGTATTCTGTGTGAGTTAAGAAATTAAAATTAAATAGGATTTTAAGAATTTTGTTTTGCATTGATTTAATTTTTTTTTAAATAGTTGAAGGAATGAGAATAAGCTTTTTAGGGAAACTGCCCACTTAATGCAGTTTTATATACTACACTGGAAGCCACATGAGAAGGACCCTTGTCCCTGTCTGTATGGTAAAAAAAAAGAATGGACACCCTAAAATTGGCAAGCTTGCAATTGAATTGAATTGAATAAATCTTTATTAGCAAATTTATGCTATTTCATAATACAAACATTATTATAAAAAAATACATTTAAATGTTAATGTTAATAAAACATAATAATTCCAAACATGATACTAATAACTATTTACTTAAAATCTAAAAACAAAAATACAATTTAATCTTAGTCTAAGAAAATAACAATACTAGACTAAAACACACCAAAATAATATGTAGACTAAAATAATACTATAATATAATATATGGTACCAAGGGTTTACCTAAACAATCAGGCTTACAAACTGACTAGGCAACAAGTAATTTTTAAGTGTTCTCTTAAACATATTATTTGATTTACAATTTTTTATGTATAAGGGTAATTTGTTATACAATCTGATTCCTTTATAAAACAATGATTTATATCCCAAGTCAGTATTTATACTATTTAAATAAAAATTGCAGTTATTCCTTGTTGCATAGGCATGAACATTTGTGACATTTACGAGGGGTCATCGGCACCCTAAAATTTTGTACAGCGTCCAACAGGACTTGGGTCCTGACGTGTACTGTTGGGTCCTGTTGAGTACTGTTGGGTACTGTCGTGTACTGTCGAGTACTGTTGGGTACTGTCGTGTATTGTCAAGTACTGTTGGGTCCTGTCGGTGTACTGTTGAGTACTGTCATGTACTGTCGTGTACTGTCGAGTACTGTTGGGTCCTGGCGGTGTACTGTTGGGTCCTGTTGAGTACTGTCGTCGTGCCTCGCCCTCACAAAAACATGCGAGCAAAAAAAAAAGTCATCATCTTTGGGGAACCGCGCCGCGCTCACAAATCTTGCGACCAAAAAAAAAAGGTCATGCTGGGGAAGGCCGATAGGGCCTTCGCACGTTTCATATATGAATGAATGAACCGAACCGCGCCGTCGAAATTTGAACCGCGCCGTCTCCAAAAAAAAAAAAAAAAAAAAAAAAAGGTCATCCTGTCGTTTTGCATCTACGCCACTGTTTCGGGGGGTAAGAGGGTTGTGTCGCGTACTGTTGGATTCTATCGTGTACTGTTGAGTACTGTTACGTACTGTCGAGTACTGTTGGGTCCTGTCGTGTACTGTCGAGTACTGTTGGGTACTGTCGTGTACTGTTGGGTCCTGTCGTGTACTGTTGGGTACTGTCGTGTACTGTCGAGTACTGTTGGGTACTGTCGAGTACTGTTGGGTCCTGTCGTGGTACTGTCGAGTACTGTTGAGTACTGTCGTGTACTGTCGAGTACTGTTGGATCCTGTCGTGGTACTGTCGGGTACTGTTGTGAAATTTGTACAGTACTGTTGAAAGCTGATGACCCCTCGGACATTTATCAATCTGTTGTCCAAATAATTAGGTAGTTGATTATTCTTTAATTTGTGAATAAAAAGAATTACATTAAACTCTAAAAATTTCCTTACATTTAACCATTGAAGCTCATTTAACATATGTTCTATTCTAGTATATCGGTTTTTTCTTAAAATTGTTTGCATGCCAATATTTTGTAATTTTTGGAACCTATTAAGATCTTTGTTATTCATTAAATTAAAGATTGTAGAGCAATATGTAAAATGTGGTAGGATTATCATATTGTAAACTATTAATGCTGTTTGTTTGCTAATAAATTTCTTTACTCTTCTTAACACCCCCAATTTTTTCCCAATTTTTTTCGCAAGATAATCTGCATGCTTTCTAAAATTTAATTTTTTGTCAATAATGACTCCCAAATACTTCATGTCATTTACCAATTCAATTTTTTCTCCATCTATATTAATATTTATTGCATTGAGATCAAAATCTTTTTTCCCCAATATCATGGCTTTTGTTTTTAACACATTTAATTTTAACTTATTTTGATTTAACCATCCATTCAATTTTAATAAATCCCCATTTAATATATCTATTATTTCATTCAAACTTTTTCCAGCTATAAAAATCAAAGTATCATCAGCAAACAATTTTATTTTGCATCTACCTATTACTTGAACAATGTCATTGATATAAATTAAAAATAACAGTGGCCCTAGCACACTACCCTGAGGTACCCCTATATCAATATCAATACTATCTGATTCCACATTCTGAATTTTTGTTTTTTGAACTGTAAATAATTTTTTATAAACATTTTTCTAATTTTTTAAGTAATTTTTTCCTATTAACAGTCTCAAAAGCCCTACACAAATCAACAAACACTGCAGCTACATATTCGCCCTTATCAAAAGAATCTATCCATGATGATATAACAAATTGCAAAGCAGTCTCACAACTATGACTTTCTTAGCTGTCAAAAGAATATACAGTACCAGCCAAAAATGGAAAAACCACCTAAAATTGTATATAAATCTGATGTTGTACCAACTACTATAGAATAAGTAATAATTTTCAAAACTTCAGTCTCTAGTTCTTAGTTTACATGTTTTGGCGATTTTCAATACAGAATCATTTAGTGCCTTTTTGTCAATTTTAAAAAAAGTTTTTTCATTGTCATTTTAGGCAAAAATGGCAAGTACCATTCATTTCACAACAATTCTACAAGGGATAGTCAAGATATGAAATTTTAAAACTGGTAAAAATGACCATTATTTCAAGATTTTTGCCAATGCCAAATTGTTCTGAAATTTTTAGGATACCTATATTTAATCATTTTTTTTGAATGGGACTTGCCATTATTGTCACATTTTACAGAATTTTTTCATTTTTAATTTTTTTGTAAGCAAGACAAAAAGGTACTAATTGATTTTGTATTGAAAATTGACAAAACATATGAACTGAGAACTGGACTGAAGTTTTCAAATGTATTACTAGTCTTTGATAGTTGGTACAGGATCAGATGAATATACAATTTTGGGTGGTTCTTCCACTTTTGGCGAGTATTGTATGTATGGCCACCTAAAAGCTGTAAGGTGACAACAACAACAGGAGCTTAAAGGTTTTCAATAACTTGCCTGAACACATTAAAATGCTTAAACACAATGAAAAAGCTTTCTGTAGTGCTGCAAAAAAATTCTTGTTTGATTTGGAACTACACAATTTAAATGAGTTTTTAAATAGAGAGTAAAAAAAAAGTTGCCATCAATGCCTAACCTTTATAAGTGTGTTTTTACCTGTGTTTCTTGTAAATTAAGTGTTTTGACATTGTACTTTGTACTTTTTTTAAAGTGTTTTGGCTTGGTTTTTCTTGAAATTTTGATTTTATAAGTTATAAGACTGACCTGTTTCTCAGATTTTGTATGCCTTTTTGACAAAATGTGTTTTTGACAATCTTGTATTATCTGCCTGCTTGATACCTAGTTTTTTTGCAAATATTTTTAAAAGCTGAGGGCTTATTTTTCAAGTATTTATTAAATAAAATCAGTTTACAACTTTTAACAAAACTAGTTACTAATTAGGCTTAAAGTACATTTGATATTTTCATAGCACAAAGAAATAAATCTTGTGTGTGCTAATTTGTTTTTTTTACTTTTGTAAGGCTTAAAAGTTATAAAGACCTATTTAATCTTTAAATTTAACAATTTTAAGTTCTAGATTAAAATAAATAAATAAGCTAATTGTTTTTTTTAACACTTAAAAATTACAAGTACCTAATTATAATGATAATACAGTCGAAACTCTATAACTCGAACTTAAAGGGACAACCAAAACAGTTGGAGTTATGGAGAGTTTGAGTTATAGAAATTTGAGTTAAAGAGCTGAAATACATATAAAATTGCAGGGACCCCTTAAAAGGTTCGAGTTATAGAGAGGTTCAAGTTATAGAGGTTCAAGTTAGAGAGGTTTCACTGTATATATAATATATCATATTATACTATTATAATTATTATTATCTTTACTAGCCTTCTGTCTGCTGTAAGTGCTATAATGTTTACCTACAAACTTTGAACTATAATGAGAGTAGCAGTTTTTAAAAGCGGGATTTTTTATTCAGTCAAATAATTTTAAATTTGTAGTATTTTATAATAGGTTTCCAATAACGGGTTTTTTACCCAACTGCAGCATCTATATACAGGGTGTCCCATAACTTAGGCGCCATAGTGCAGCAGGTGATAGAGGAGGTTATTTCCGAGAAAAAAGTTTATATAACATATGGGTCAACACACATCTGTTTTTAAGATATAGGGATTTTTAAAGTTCGAGGAGTGGGGGGAAAAATGTTTTACAAAAAAAAGAAAATCTGTCACAGCCAGCTAAATCCTCAGCTAAAATGACCCCCAAAAAAGTATAAAAAATAATATCTATTTAAAAAAAAATTATAATTTTTGCTTACTTATTCTTCTAAAAAATATCAATAATATTTTATTATTATGTCTCGCTAGAGACTTGTTTTTATTAACAAAAAATATAAAAAAAACAAAAGTTTATACCAAAAAAAAAGTTTTTTTTTTTAAAATTGCCCAACTAATTTTTTTTAAAATTATTTTTATTTCAATTTATTGCTCTTGTTTTAATACACGACATTACCCAATTTCATAATTTTACTACTTTTTTTAAAAAAGTTGTTATCAAAAAAGTTGCCAAATTTGATGCTCTGTATCTCGACAAAGAAAAAGTTTTGACCCATGCATTATAGAAACTTTTTTATCAGACATGACCTACTCTATCACCTGGTAACCTATGGCCCCTAAGTTATGGGACACCCTGTATAGATGTATATTTATATATTATGTATGTTTGTGTCGCGCTAGAGGCTAAACAACTGAACCGATTTTGACAAAAAAGGTGTTGTTGAATTGCTACTGATCCCCAAGGTGCTATAGGCTATACTTAAACAGGAATCAACATGGCAGTGGTCACATACCTCTTTGTCACATGATGAACGCTTTAAGGCATACAAATTACCTAAATTTCAGGTGGTTTTAATGAAATTCTGTTGGTCACCCATTGCAAATGTCCTCTAATTTGCTCTAATTCCTTTGTAGTCCTCCCTGCTCCCACCCATCTCCCCTCCTGTCATTCCCCCCCACCCTCTTCAAAAACCATATTTCCATAATTTTATTAAATATAGGGTGATTTTAAAGTATCCTATCTACCCTATACCCATCTACCCTTTGACCATAGTTAAATGTTTGACACAAATGCATGGTTTAGGTAATAATTGATTTAGTTAACTGAATGGCTGATTATGAATTAAACCTAAAAGTTGGAAAAAAAAAAATTAAATAAAAAAACACCCAACTGCGAAATCTATTTTTACCTACTAGTCGCAGTTCAGTACAAAATTACCCAATAACCTGATTCATAAAAATACAAACTGTATAATTTCGTGTGTGGGCATCAAAACTAAAAGTTGAAGCATGTGGTACATAGGTATATTTATCAATTTTTTACCCAACTGCCATTAGTAGTTACAAGTAGATTTAAAAAAAAAAAATATTTGCTTATATTTTTTTAGGGAAATTGAAGCATGTTCCCATTTGATAACAAGCCTGGACACTTGCTTTAATCATTTGCAAACCATGATGTCTTGGTCTACAGATGGAAATCTCTTTACTGAAAATAGACCACTTGAAGAATTAATATCAGTTTGCGAAGATGTTAATCAGTATTGTTTTTATGGCAGAACCATAGGCTTTCAATTTTGTGAATCATTAAGAAATGTTTTCCACTTTATTGCTTTGTCTATGACAATTTTTTCTGAGGCATACTACAGCCAAGGTACTATTATTAAATTTGAAATGATTGATACACACATACTCATGCACTTTGGTTAATAATATATTTTTTTCAAATATCACTTAAGTTAATTTATTCAAATTTGGCACATGTTTACTGACTCAACAACAAAAACAGGACTGTAAATTTTTTATATTGGTTTCATGATTTGAGAATATACAGGCTGTTTCACGAACATCGAAACAGAGGCCTTATTTTTGGGTATTTAGAGTGCGAATTGGGAGAAACGCTCGGATACGTCGATTTTGTTTGTGAGGGGGACACTTTTTGGCTGTCTTAAAATTTTTGTAGCATGAACCCCCTTCGAGGGATATACTTTACCCCTATATTTTGAATAGGGAAAGTGGGTCTAGTGATGTTTGTTTTGAAGGCCTTTTGAATGTCCTTACAACCGTGTAAAGATTTCAAAAATCTATTCATTAGTTTTTGAGATAATTGCCTTCAAACTTTTAAATTTACCATGAACTAATAAAATACTCTACTCTACTCTACTTTAAATAAAAATTTAACTTAACTTTATTTAGCAAGAATATGCTACAATGTTAACAACAGTAAAGTAAATTAAACTATAATAATCTAATTGTTAGCTATATAAATATTTATAGCCTAAGCAATATGATCAACTATAAAACAATAATTTATTTTACCTACATCCAAATGAATAATACTATAATCAAACAAACTGCATTGAAAATAAATACTTTTTTTAAATGTGTTTAATTTCTTTTAATTTTTTATTGAGTTTTTTAATTTATTAAATTCTGATAAACCTTTACAAAAAAATGATTTTTGGACAATTTGTTAATTATTTAAATAAAAATCGTCTTTGTATCTTGTATAATGTGAATGGAAATTTGAATTTCGGAGGACAAAATCTTTCAGCTGTTCTGGTAGAAGGTTGTTTTGAATTTTGTAAATAAATATACAAACATTATAGAAAATGAAATTTTTTACATTAAGCCAATTTAATTTTTGTAACATTAGTGTAATTTTTGTGTATTTGTCTGCTTTGAGAATTGTCCTCATTGCTCTATTTTGTAATATTTAAAGTTTATCTATAATATTTTAATTTGCTGTATATAATATAGTTAATTAGAATTTTGGGTACGGGGTAGACCTCGTCAGATGTCTATCAGGGGAAATGAATCGACCCCTGCCCTCCGTAGATTCCAGGTACTCTCTGACCCGGAGAGTTAGCACCTGTTTAGGGTCCCATTCCCAGGGTTACGGGAGAAGACCACATCGGTATGAAAGGCGGAGAGGATGGACCTCGGTACGGTGATCATAGCGCAGGTGGCAACCCTTTCTTTTAGGGATAGTATAAAAGAAGAAGATGCTGCCTTGTAGTACCGGCGTTGGAATCGTCAAAGGTCCTCCAGGTTGGGGGTTGGGGCATTAGACTCTCTGATACCCGGAAAAAACGTACACTGTTAAAAAACCCAATCAAACGCCTCGGAAAGAAATGAAAAACCTAAGACGAACCAAGCAAAGAAACAGGAATATGATTTTTGGTACATGGAACGTACAAGGAATGAGTCGAAAAGTGAATGTTAGTCCATGAGTGCAGCAGAATGAAGGTTGACCTTGCTGTACTAACAGAAACGAAGAAGAAAGGAAAAGGATCTGAAAACCTAGGACAGTATGACCATTTCTATAGCGGAGTGGCAAAAGAAAAACATGCTCAACAAGGAGTATCTATTTTGGTCAACAAAAGATTTAGAAAATATATCACCAACTGGGAAGCAGTAAATGAACGGCTAATAAGAATGAATATAACAATAAAAGGAATGAGACTTACGATTTTTGGAATCTATGCGTATAATGACGATGCAAATGTAGCCGTGAAAGACAATTTTTTTGAAGAAATCCACAATGAAATATCAGCAGTAAGTACATCTAGAGAAATTGTAATATTGGGAGATTTAAATAGTAGAACAGGTAACAGAGTAAATGATCTGACAGTTGGCCAATATGGAGAAGATGTTGTTAATGACAATGGAAACCGGCTTATCACAGTATGTGAGCAATTAGACCTAAAAATCCAAAACGGTTTTTTCCAACATAAGAAAATACACAAATATACCTGGACCAAACCCTCACAAAACCTGAAATCCGTCATTGATTATCTTATCACTAAACAAAAGACAAAACTAAAAATTCAAGATGTCAGAACAAAGCGTGGATCAACATGCGGAAGTGATCACTATTTTCTGGAGACCAAAATTCTCTTTCCTTATCAAGGCCGAAGCCTCCATCAACAAAATCTTGATGATACAGTGAATGAGGAAATTGATCACTGTCAATATAATCTACTAAGCCTAGAACATGACAGCGTAAAAAACTTATACAAAAAGAGACTGAACGAAAAACTTAATTCAAGTTCAGGTGAAACCCCAGATGAGGAATACGAATGTATCACATTAAGCATCCATCAAGCTGCAAAAGAAGCACTAGGATTAGTGGAAGAAACTCCTAAAATAACAAAACCATACTGGTGGGATGCTGAGATTGAAAGTGAAATAGAGGAAAAAAGGAAATTATATCACACGTACTTATCCCAAAAGACAGATAGAAGCAGAGAAGAATACAAAATCGCGCAATCAAAGGTGAGAAGAATGATCAGTGATAAGAAGAATCAATCATGGATGCAAAAGTGCCAGAAAATAGATTCTTACTTAGGAGGTAGGAGAAGTACTGAAAGCTGGAAAACTATAAGATCGATCAAAAAAGAAACATGCAGAGATATTATTTCACCAATACCAGACAAAGAATGGGATGAGCATTTTAAAAAACTTTTAACTGAAGATAGAGCAGAATTCAAGGAAGACGAAAGAGACAATATCATTAGAACGATGGGATCTCCAGTACCCCTCACAATATCTGAGGTCAAAAACGTGTGCAAAACCTTAAAAAGCGGTAAATCTGCCGGACCCGGAAATATCCCAGCTGAACTTATTAAATATGGCACTGAAGAATTGTTTTGTAGATTACGGAATCTTTTCCAAAGATATTTAAATGGAGCTGTAGTACCAACTGAGTGGAAAACGTCATATATATCCACAATACACAAAAAAGGAAGGAAAGATATATGTGACAATTATAGAGGTATATCTGTAACTAGTACGCTAAGCAGAATATATGGCAAAATAATAAGAAATAAAGTGGAGAGCGAATATAAAGATATGGAGGCAGAAGAACAAGCTGGTTTCAGGGCGGGTAGATCGACTTCAGATCATCTCTTTTGTATAACCCAAGTTATTGAAAAGAAAATGGCATACGGACAAGAGCTCCATCTGCTTTACGTAGATTTGCAGAAGGCATATGATAGTATACCACTAAATCTACTTTGGAAAGCGTTGGAAAAGACAAACATAAGCGTACAACTAATTAAGGCCATCAAAGAGTTATACCGCAATAGTAAGGCAAAAGTTAAAATAAAAGCAAAACTAACCAAAGGCTTTCAAGTAAATAAAGGTCTTAAACAAGGTTGCTGTATCTCGCCTACGCTCTTCAAGATATATTTGGAACAGGTCCTTAAAGTCTGGAAGAGAAAATGCCAAAACATGGGAATTCCGTTGAATGAAACCACCTTGTATACTTTATGTTTCGCCGATGATCAGATAGTGGTGGCTCAGGATTATGACGACCTCGAATATATGACACGAAAACTAATAGAAGAGTACAATAAGTGGGGACTAGAGGTTAATATCAATAAGACAGAGTATATGTGTATTGGTGGAACGAAACAGGATCTAATCTTAAATACTGGGCAGCGAATTCAGTCCTGTGATGAGTATAAATACTTGGGTCTGAAAATTACAGCTGACGGAACACTAGACAAAGCTATAAAAGATAGAAACGTACAAGGAAGAAGAGCAATAACTTTATTAAATGGAATAATTTGGGACCAAAGTATATCAAAACATAACAAAAAGCTTATATATAACACAATTGTAAAGAGTATTATTACATACGGCTCAGAGGTGTGGCCAATCAAAGATAGAACAGAAAAAATGCTTTCCGCTACGGAGATGGACTATTGGAGAAGAGCAGCAGGGAAATCAAAAAGAGAAAGAGTTACCAATCAAAGAATAAGAGAAATTATGACAGTGGGTGAACGTACTCTAGTGGATGATATAAGAACAAAACAACTGGTGTGGTACGGACATGTACAAAGAATGGATGATGGAAGACTACCTAAACAAATATTACAATGGAAACCAACTGGCCGAAGAAAACGAGGAAGACCAAGGAGAAGCTGGAGAGAAGGAATAGATAGTGAAATAAGAATAAGAGGCCTAGATGATGAATTATGGGCAAACAGAAACGAGTGGAGATTGGGTATCGGAAGACGTAGAACGTTGTGAAACCGATAAATATATATATAATTAGAATTTTATATTTTTCGGATTTAATTTTTATTTTATCATTGCAAATTAAATTAGCAAATTTAAAAGCAAATATCTCAAACACTAATCGATGGATTTTCGAAATTTTTACATGGTTATAAAGATATTGAATAGAGCTTCAAAACAAGGTATCACTAGACCCACTTTCCCTATTCAAAATATAGGGGTAAAGTATACCTCTCAAAGGGGGTTCGTGCTACAAAAATTTCAAGATAGCCAAAAAGGTGTCCTCCTCGCAAACATAACCGACGTGTCCGAGCGTTTCTCCAAATTCGCACTCTAAATACCCAAAAAGGGATCTGTTTCGATGTTCGTGAAACACCCTGTATACAGCATGGTTAAATGCTATAGGGCTCATGGCAAATTATTACTGTATGTACAAGAACAACTGCATATGCATAAAATATGTAGTAAGAAAAGATAGAAGTTTACATCTGGTTACGTCCAATGTTTCAGGATAGTCATACCCACAGCCAATACGACAGCTAATACCTGACTTCTGTGCGCCCCGGTAAAGTAGAGGGAGGAATTTTGTGCCACCGATTGTTTCCCCTAGCGCAGCGATCTTTTCTTTTGACAGTTCGTAAAGAAAATCGATCGAGGGTAGTACATAAACTATCGGAAATTTAGACCATAACTAGGAACATATAATCCTTTTTTTCCAGCTCTTTTTTATATTATTTATTGCCGTGTCTACCACAAACTAAAGTTTATGGCTTCCCCAGCGAAACAAATAAGAGGGGTCTGTTTTAAAATCAAGTTCTTTCATATTGATTTAAGAACAACCTAACAAATTAAATTCTCAAAAATACCACTACTCTGTTCTAAACAGTACCATTGTCTGTTATAAAATTGAGTTCGGACATTACTGAGCATTTCAGGTGTCACTGATTGTACGGTGGTGAGTATTTTTCCCCAAAGAAAATAAATGGATCCATGACAGATCTGATACCTTTCTAACCCATTAGCACACTCCAAGTAAACTATCCATGCTATATCAACCTTAAAAACAGTTTTTTGTAAATATCTCCGAAACGAAAGCTCCCACCAAATTTTTGGTTATTAAAAAATGTGCGCTATAATATTCCGAAAACAGCATATTGATTCGACGTTCCGTTAAAAAGTTCGCATTTTTTTAACTTTTTAACTGTCAAAAAACTGTCATTAACATTGATGAATTTCGACCAAAATCTAATCAGCTCGTTACAGTATCGAATACTATTTTACCTAAAAATTTCATGAAAATCGGTTGGGCGGTATAGGAGCTATCGTGTTACGAACACACACAGACAGACATTACGATACTGCTAGGGTAGGTCAAAATACACCCAAATAACACATTTTCAGCGTTATCTTAAAAAAAAAATCGTCGAAAACAATACCTTCTCTAGCCATTGCTGTGCGGGCTAGGAAGGTAAAAATTCCAGTTTAGGGGATAGGGTTACCCTAGAGACCCTGTATCCAAACCCATCAAAGTCACTGAAGCTCACATTTTTTGTTTATGTTATTTTGTTCTCAAGCTCATTGGCGTTTCACTATAATAATTTAACTTGTCAGCAGTGAGTGCATTAGTTATCATTCAACAAATAAACAAACAGGTTTGACCGTCACCCCCGGTATATGTTTTGGCGAAAATCGTTTATATTTATCTCGCCACGCTTATAAATTCACAAGGACGAAACGTGCGTTTCTCTCTAAACAATGCTAGAGTATAGTCAAAGTCAAAAATCTTTTTATGCAATAAAAAAATCAGATTGAAATAATCATAATCACATACCTAATTACATAAAATAAATTAAAATTTTTAACTACATGTATCTTAAAAACCAACTCAAATGTATAGTCAGTGACAACCACTGACACATACTAAAAACACAAAAACCTAAACACAATCTAAAAAAAAAGTAAATGTTAGGATTCCTTGCAGAATGAAAACTAACTAATAATTGAAAAATAGCTTTTTTAAAGATGTTTAAGTTTGTTTCTATCTTTATTTCATTTGATAGAGCATTGAAAAATTTTATTGCCGGATAGTTTGGCCCCTTTTCTGTACTGGTAAGTCTGTGTGTGGGCAAGTTATAACTAGAGTTGACATATTTGGATATATTATATATAATATATCCAAATATGTCAACATACAGGGACTCTAGTAATAACCATGTGATCTGGTGTCAAAGCAGTGTTTCTTCTCAAATATTTCAAACTTCTCTCAGTTGTTAAACAAGAATAATAAACACTCATAGACAAATAGTCCCGGTAAAGTGAGATTATTCAAGCTTTTGAACTTACCCCGGCAGGAGTCCTTAACGCCCATACTACAGAGAATTCGCACAGCTCTTTTCTGACCCTTAAAAAAAGATCCGATATTTCTCTCCTTTGATTTTTACTTAAATAAATTTGACTTTGATAAGTTTATTGGGTCTCTATTTCTTTAAAATATGTCATATTCATACAGGTTCTCTAGGGGTACCCTGCTTTTCGGTCTATTCTGTATTGAAAGTACTTGAAATATTTTCTAATATGTTTTTAGGTTCTCTATTTTCGAAAGCAACGAATTCAGTTGTTACAACGACAAAATACATCACAGATCCCGAACATAGGGCGAGAAGGATAGTGAACATTTCCCAAAACGCTGGTGTTGACTTTTGCAAAGCCTTTTGGTTCCTATCCGAGAGTGAACTGATGAATCAGTTGCCTTCGGTAGTATCTCCTACAGTAGCTGTGTGCAAAATAATCAGTATAGCTCCTGAACCTCTTAGTATAGAAGTCGATGGCAAAAGTATTGACGTTCCGGTTCCCATGTCTTATTTAGGTAAGAAGAACTATCAGATTCTCGCAACTTTTCTCGCCATAAGGGCATATTTCTTTTCATGAAACAGTTAAGAAAAAGGAGGTAAAATTTTTTTAATGTGCATTAAAATCTATTTTGCACTTTCATGTCTTATTTCGGAGATAAACACTTTCTATTAATTGTGTGAAACCAACAGAAACAACTATTCCGAGGGCAAATACCCCAGCGGCATTGAATTATACTGATGGTTTGATGCTTTCGTTGGGAACTTGTTAAAACTTTTTGGTTTTTACTCTCTCCAACATCGATCACAAGGATACGAATGATCCCTGTTTGGAACACGTCTTGACAATCTGCAGGAACAGTGATCCATGCCAATCCACGACCGGTTTCGGTCTTCTTCAGTTTCCCAGGGATACGGGAGAATATCACCAATCACGCAAAATAAACTCCAAATAAAAACTATAGCTGAAAAGTGGATTCTTCTTTAGATTTTTTTCAAGGGCGCTTTGATTTTGTAGTAAAATTTATGCAATTTTTTTTAAATATGTACTCGTAGCTTTTAGGAATATTAGTCATTTTATATTTAAGGTGCAAAACCTGTCCACATGCGTTTAATTAGCCACAGAATGAGGACGGGCATGTTGGGAACAAAGAATATGGAAAAATTACCGCCCCCTAGCGGTGGCTTGATAGTTCACTGTCATGGAGGTGGATTCGTGGCGCAGTCATCAAAGTCTCATGAAGGGTAAGTGTCTGGATTGACCCCACGATCGATAGAATAGACCGGTGTTCGGATCGTATCAAGATATGTCGAATTTTCACGTCACTGGTGGTCCAGCTGATTTTTGTAAACAAAAGTAAGATATGATATGAACAACTAATATTTTTTTAAAACTAAGGCAATTTTTCTTCTATTTTTTAGTATATTCTTTTTTTAGCCCGCTTCATTTTTCTTTACACAAAAATTAAAATTCGAAGAAAATAATGTGTTCGTTTCAGCTTCAAAAATAATCCGCTGACTTACATCTTTGTTTACTTCTCAAGTCCTCGGTTCACCTTTCATACTAAACGATCACATTAGGTTTGACTTGTAGTTCAAGTTTTGTGTAATAAAAAATAAAGCGGGCTAAAAGAAAATAACGACAAAACGTCTAGAAAATTATATTTTATAAGAATATACTAGAAAACAGTAGTAAAATTGCCTTAGTTTTCAACAAATTTAAAAAATATTAGTTGTTCCGTTGTTCATTTCATATCTAACTTTTGTTTACAAAAATCACAACATTACAAACACCGGTCTATTCTATCCACCGTGGATTGACCCGTCTCGATTAGCGCCACCAAACGCTTGTTTACAACTAGATGGCGCCTAGATCGCTTTTAATAATTCTCATCATCTTCCTTATTTTGAATTAGTAGTAAGTTATCAATGTAGGATGGGTATTACAGCAAATTTTCTCGTGTCGATACAATGACACTGCTTGCTGTATCAAGGCAATGTGTCACCAAAATTGTATCATGACACAGTGAGAACAGTGAGCTATAAGCGAATGAAAAGTTTGCCAGCTTTGGCAACACTGATTTATATTTTATTTTGAGGCGCATCAACACTGCTTTGTTTTATCGTTGTTTGTTTTATTCTACGTTTCGGTATTCGAGAATTCAGGGAATCCCCGAGTCTCGACTTAACTGTAACCGAAAGAGATAGCTGTTTCGCAGTATGCATAACCAATAGTACGTATTTCGTATTTTATTTTTAACAGTATCATGAGTATTATGACACTCTGTGTCATGCAGTCGTGGTATAGTACGTATATCCTATCCACGGGCTTTTTACCAATCTTGACGTTACTTTTAATGGTTTCAACAATACTGTGACATTGTTGCGGCAATTAGAACAACTGTCAGTTATGGTAAATAGATTTGGACAAGATATAACGCTTCGAACATTCAGTGCACCAGTGTACATTAGTGACGCCCCCAGCTCACCAACCTTTAACTTTCTCCGTCTTGTAAAGTGTCAATGTGTTATACAATTTGTACGGTATCGATACAAAAGTGCCATTCAACACAGTTACCCACCTATGTCAATGAACTAGGCTATCGGACTTAAAAATGTCATGATTCTGATACTTTTGAGCGTCACTGTTTATTTTTTACGGACCTCTAGGTCTCTTGCAAAAGCCGTTGGATCAAACTTCACCAAGTCATCCATACCACCACTTACAGATAAAAATACTCACTTAGCCACAACATCAGCGGAAAAAGCCAATATGCTGGCCAAAATCTTTTCCTCCAACTCAAACCTAACAGTGCCAAATGGAAAAACTCCACCGTTCATTGAAAGGGTTTCCCACAGTATGCCAGAGATACCCTTTTGTCACAGAGAAATACGAAAGTCCCTTAAAAAGTTGGATACAAACAAAGCAATGGGTCCAGATGGCATTCCCGCGATAGTACTCAAAAATTGTGCTAGCGAACTCACCCCAACTTTCGCAAAATTATTCAATTTATCTTATAGGCAAGGAGTATATCCATCATCATGGAAGTCTGCCGCAGTACAACCCATTCCAAAGAAAGGAAAAAAGACAGATCCGTTAAACTATAGACCAATTGCTCTACTTCCGGTGATATCAAAAGTAATGGAAAGAGTTGTGAACAATCACCTAACCAAGTACTTGGAAAAGAACAAAATTATCAACGACAAGCAATACGGATTTCGAAAATATAGGTCAACTGGTGATTTACTTACATACGTCACTCACTTATGGCAAAAAGCGATTGAGTTGCGAGGTGAAACAAGAACAATTGCCTTAGATATATCTAAAGCATTCGATAAAGTCTGACATGAAAATCTGCTCAACAAGCTCAAAGCAACGGGATTGTCGCCGAGACTTTGCACTTGGTTTGAAAGTTACCTTAAGGATAGATCCATTTATGTTGCACTGGATGGCCGGAACTCCAAATCTTACCAAATAAATGCTGGTGTGCCACAGGGAGCAATCCTTTCGCCAACACTTTTTCTGATTTACATAAATGACCTCATAGATAAAACAGTAAATCCACTTTATTGCTTTGCAGATGATGGCAATGTAGTTTCCTCAGTCATACCACCCACATGTCTCTCCGCACGTGAATTCCATTACCTTAGACTAACTGAAATATCACAGATAAATAACGACTTGGAGATAATAGAGGACTGGGGCAACAAAAACCTTGTACAGTTCAACGCGCAGAAAACCCAAGCAGCCCTGTTTTCAAAAAAGACCAGCACCGGTGAGCCAAACATCATGCTATCTGGAAGTGCTGTCGCATTGCAGAGCCAGTTGAACATCTTAGGAGTCACTGCAGAGACCAACATGTCTTGGCACAGTCACGTGGCAGATATAGCTAAAAGGGCGTCCCAAAAGCTTGGGGTGCTATTTCGTACCAGATATCTGTACACACCAAGCCAACTGCTGAAACTCTACAAAGCTTAGATTCGACCAACTATGGAGTACTGCTCACATATATGGAGTGCGGCACCCAAACATACCTTAATGCTTTTGAACACCGTGCAAAAACGAGCTATCAAGCTGATCAATGACCCCGCACTTACCCGTAGCTTGGATAGTCTCGAACATCGAAGAACTGTGGGCGATCTGTCTCTCTTCTACAGGTATTATCACGGTAAATGCTCTGAAGAGTTGGCACGTATGATCACCCCGGGAGTAGCACCTACTAGGCGAACACGTCAAACAGACGGTAACCATCAATTTATTGTCAAAATAGAGGCACCAAGAACCTCATTATATCAGAATTCATATCTCTGGAGAACAGCATCGCTGTGGAATAAACTCTCTGCGACAGTTTTCCCTGCAGGTTACAACCTGAACCGTTTCAAAGCCAACACACACCAACATTTCCGCGCACCTGCCGCTTCTCGAGCGTGATAGGGATCTCCTTGCGAGTGCGCATACCCGTAAAAAAAAAAAATGAGTGGCTTATACTACGCTTATAAGGTCACGGCGTTTTGAAGCCTGGCAGTTTTCGTGATCCATTGAGCCTTTAGATTACACGAGGAGTCGTACTTAGGGACACTCATCGTAAAGCTTGCTTTAAGATCAGTGACCTTAGTGGTATCGGCTTCTAAGCCGCTTAGCACCTATCCCTAAACCGAACCAAGATATTTTGTGTGAGAATAACAGTTTTAAACTGCAGATTTCTTTGTCATTCAATAACTTTCTTTTGTATTTATTTAAGTGAACTTTTTAGGTACCTGCGAGACTGGGCCAAACACTTAGATGTTCCTATAGTTAGTATAGATTACAGTTTGGCCCCAGAGGCCCCATTTCCAAGAGCCTTGGAAGAAGTATTGTACGCTTACTGTTGGGTTTTGAAAAACCATCAGTTTTTGGGTAGTACTGGTGAGTTATTATTTCAAAATTGCAATTCTGAGAATACTGGGAATAAAACATATTTTAAAACTTTGGGCAAAAGTTTTTTAAGATAACACACAAAATGAAAGGTTTTAAACTTCCAAACCGATGTTTAAAAAAATAGTGGAACCGCAAAAATTATCGAAATGTTGTGTTCAAAACCCAACATGATCACATTTATAAGATTCGTAGAATAGGAATATTTTAGTGGACACATATAAATCTCTATAAAAAATTAAAATAAATATTAAATTTAAAAATAGTTTTTAAACCGCAAAAAATATCGAAATGTTGATTTCATTTGTAAGATGCATTTTGCTTAAATCTGCATAATTTACTAAGGAAGATAGATCACCAATTAAAGTGGATAAAAACAAAATTTCGGATATCCATTTCTTTATTTATTTTAAATACGACGTTTCGGTTAGTAAGTATCTCTAACCGTTTTCAAGTGTAAACTAAACAATCCAGTCTACAGGCTACTACTTGTACTACTTGGTGTACTGCCAAGCATGGTTAAAAGCTATAGGATTTGTAGACTGCTTGCTGTGCTTAATGTGTGTAAGAGAGAAGTAAAAGAGAGAAAAATATATTTTGGGCGGTGTCTTGAAACATTTTTTGCTGTTTTAGACCCATAGTCGGGCTGGTAGTGGGAAAGGAGGGGAAACATCGTGACCTCTCGTCCTCACGAAGTTTTTCGTCATTCCGTCGTGTGCAGAGAAACAGGTGAGAAGTGGGCATTTGCTTTTCACGCAAATTCTAGCTCTAACCATGCCGCATATTACATTTAGCGTTCAGCAAAAAGTACAGATGGTTCAATACTATTTTGGGGGAAATAGCTGCCAAGATATGGCAAAATTTATTTGTTGACGCGTCTGAGGGAAGGGATATTCCAAGCCGTAGCACGTTTCAAAAAATAGTGACCCATTTTCAACGAACAGGATGTGTCAATTTTTAAAAACAAATACAGTGGTAAAGAGTCACCTCCTGTTCGTGAAATGGCAGAGGAAAGGAAATGGCGCGAAACTATGATTTATGCCGCAGCAGAAGCTTTGGCTTCCTGTTCCAGTAAGGCAGGTCCCAATGATGTGGGCGATGATATCTCACTCTTAACCGTCCGAAACATTTTGAAATGTTACCGGAGTTAAAGTAAAGAAAATGCAAGAAATGTATCCAGATGATCAGTTTCTAAGAATAAACTTTTGTGAAACCATGATCGAAAAAGCGAATCAGGATGAACATTTTATTAAAAATATTTGTTTTACAGACGAAAGTTCGTTTTCAATTCATGGTCCTTTTTTCATCAATGGTAATTTACGAGGGAGAAATTATTTAGGTCTGTTGCAGGACCATATCATTTCTGCGATTCGACAAGTGAAAACAGTTAAAGATACTAACTACCCGAAACGTCGTGTTTAAAATAAATAAAAACAATGGAAGTAAGAATTTTTGTTTCTACTCATTCATTGTCTACAAGTTTTAATTAAAGTGGATGTCTAGTGTGGTGGTGGTGATGGCAATGCTAAATAAAACATTTTTTTTAGGGGAAAGAATAATAGTCGCAGGCGATTCAGCAGGAGCCAACCTTTTGTTAACCGCCACCCTAAAGTGCATTAGTGAGGGTATACCAAAACCGCATGGCATTTTTGTGGCTTACGTTCCTACATTAGTAAAATTCACGCCTTCTCCGTCTAGACTTTTATGTATGATGGATCCTCTTTTGCCGTTTGGGTTCCTGGTTCGATGTTTAAATGGTAAGTGTCTTTAATACCTGATTGATGACGCTGTTTGGTTCGGTGATAAATTATAGGTTAAAGAAATGAAGGACCACTCTATTATTTGGTCAGTAGGGAAACCAAAACACCAGTTAATAAAATGGATTAATTATAACAACAAAATATAGACCGTATGGCGTCAAAATTGACCCTGCTTACCTTGAATTCTCCTCCAGAACGGCCATAAAACGTCGCCTCATGGGGAGGAAGGCGCGCAGGTGTCATTGAAACTTTGACGGCCATTTTGCGCGCTTAATTCAAATTTTAGATGGATCAAAACAAAACAAAAATGTTGATCCTTTTTTTCTTAAACTTTACCAAAATTGTAAAAAGAAAAATGATCAAAAAATTATTTAAAAAAAAGTAGTCTTGTGGAAAATATCTTTCCCCAATTCCAAACAGACGCCACCAAACATAAACAAAACAGTTTGTTGTTCGTTTTAAAACTACAATTTTTAAAATCTTGTTAAAAGTTTTAAACTGAGAACAAAAAATTTGACAATTAACTACCATTTTCTTATCCAACAGTGCACATATAATCAAAAATATAAACATTTTAAATTGGAATAATTACTGACAAAATTATCAAACTTAGCAGAAGTCTTTCTATTATTTTTAAAGATTTGGTTGGTTAGTTGTGACAAAGCGTCATTGTTATCCAGTCCACCAGGAACTCCGGGTACTTTCGCTTTTATTTTTTCATTGTTTTGTACGCCCTTTTGTCGTTGAAGGTACACTTTATCTTCTGTATATTTTTCGAATTTTCAGTCAAATCTAAAGTCTCTGGATCTTGAGTTACTATTGAACTCATAATCAAGAATTTTTCTTTATCTAAATTACCAACTAGCTTATAACCTGGTAAAACATATACGCTGATTTTAACAGTGGCATTCGGAGATAGAATTCCCGTACTAGGTTTCACTCTGAATTTCTCTGGGAATATTGTTTTTAGTTTAAAACATATTGTGTTACCCGAATCTCTATTTAAAAGGTCAACCACGGCCAAAATTTCTGAACCCTGTATAAATGTTAATATTTCAGAAGGGTTTGTTTCAAGAGAACCATTTCTTGATTTTTTTTTTGTTGTATCGATGCCATTTTCTATTTGTTTACTATTAGCATTGAAGGTAACCTTTTTATTGATACTCTCCTTTCTTTTTTGTTCAGGAACAAATTGAAACTCGTAGTCATTAGTACCTCCTCACGCCGTAAGAGCTTCTATAACTGGTGCATACGTTTTAATATCCTTTTTGCTGACAAATTTCAGTTTTTCCAGCGCTTTTGGGGCAAGCCAGCTTTTAATAATTTTAAAAGCAGCGTTCAAGACCCAATGCATTCTAAAAACGATAAAATAGTTCAAAACATACAGATATACTAAATATCGATAAAGCAGTTTGTTGTTGGTTGTAAACAAAATATACTGTGAACAAAAAAAATTACATTACAACTCGTTTTCTTTCTTAATAGTGCACACATCATTCTGAATCGATTTCTTAACTACTGCACTACAATTAAAAACATAAAAAATTGAAATAGCAATAATTACTGACAAAACTAGCAAACTTAGCAGTAGCCTTTCTATTCTTTTTAAAGATTTGGTTAATTGTGACAAAGCGTCATTGTTATCTACTCCACCAGGAACCCCAGGTGCTTTCGGTTTTATTTTGCCACTGTTTTGCACGCACTTTAGTCGTTGAAGGTACACTTTGTCTTCATGTATATTTTTCCAATATTCAGTCAAATCTAAAGTGTCTGGATCTTGAGTTACCATTGAACTCATAATCAAGAATTTTTCTTTATCTAAATTACCAACTAGTTTATAACCTGGTAAAACATATACGCTGATTTTAACAGTGGCGTTCGGAGATAGAATGCCCGTACTAGGTTTGACCCTAAATTTCTCGGGGGATGTTGTTTTTAGTTTAAAACATATTGTGTTACCCGGATCTCTGTTTAAAAGGTCAACCACGGCCAAAATTTCTGAACCTTGTTGTATAAATGTTAATATTTCAGAAGGGTTTGTTTCAAGAGGACCGTTTCTTGATTTTTTTGTTGTATCGACGCCATTTTCTATTGGTTTACTATTAGCATTGAAGGTGACCTTTTTATTGATACTCTCCTTTCTTTTTTGTTCAGGAACAAATTGAAACTCGTAGTCATTAGTACCTCCCCACGCCGTAAGAGCTTCTGTAACTGGTACATAAGTTGTAATATCCTTTTTGCCGACAAATTTCAGTTTTTCCAGCGCTTTTGGTGGAAGCCAGCTTTTAATAATTTTAAAAGCAGCATTCAAGACCCAATGCATTTCAAAAATTACAATGTAGTTTAAAAAATACGGATAGTTTTCATTTAGAAGGCCGATAAGAAACTGCATAAAGTCCATGTCTAAATTTTTTAAGCCTGCCCCCTCCAAATCAAAAAATAAAGTTATTATATCGCCTTCGGTACTTCTTTCTAGCCGTTCCATCCAATACACGATCACTCTAAAAATAAATAATACAAATAAAATCACGATAAAACTTTTTTGTCTTTTGAATATATGATTAGCATGGAAGTTTAAGAAGGTGACACTGGGCAAAGAGAGAGGATAAAAGGTCGAAAGTACAAAAGATTGAAAACATAAGCAAAAAGAACTTTAGCAGAGCACCAGACCTTTAAAAATACGACAGGTATTATAAAAACAATCTAAACGGTTTGAAGATTTAATTGCTATTTAAAGCTAGCAGAGCAACATAATTTTTTAAATAAAAATGGTACAAACGTTGTTACTGACGCATTAATATAGAGTAATCATCAAATCTTAAAACTGTTTTGTTAAGTTTGGCCTTTGCTACAGCTGGCAGAGCAACATATTATGTTTTTACCCAGTGTTGCCAGGTCCCAGAGAAATATTGCATGAGAAATATTTCGAGAAAGCATGAGATTTCAAAAAAAAGCATGAGATGGCGGAATTGTCGCTGTTGCCTCTAGCATGGTGCTCATTCATTATTGCAGGCACAGAATACATTATACGTATATATTTAGCTATATATTCTGTGTTGCAGTACGCATGCTTTTTTTAATTGGCCAAATTTATGTTGTAAATTTTAATACCTATTAAAGCATGATTTGCTTTGAAAGAGCATTAGGAACAAATTACTAAAATATTTTGCACTTTTATAAATAAAACACTCTAATAAAATAGTATTTACATTTTTATTCATGCAGTAACAAAAAAAAAGGCGACGTATAAAGGTGTGGCATGTGACAGAATAATCGATTATCGTTTTCGGGGAATACCCGAATAAGCGAACCGCGCATTTGTACGTCATACCCTCAACCAGGCGCGAGGTTGCAATTTGCGATTATGAAACACGATCCAACGATGCCAAATGCCGGGTTGCAAATTTTTCGCGGCACTTCTTTGTGGCGTAAGCCGAATTCTTATGATTATTTTGTTATTTTGTAGTTCATAGTTACCTCTATAATTAATTTTTAAGTATAATTTATTTTTGTCTTTGTAAACTGAAACTTGAGACCTGGCATCACTGTTTTTACCTATCGTGGTTCGAACTTAATACATAAACATAAGCAATTAAATAGGAATTAATTCATTTAGTGTTGCTGACCTCAATTTTGAACTCTTTACCGGCTTTTAACTACTTGCTCTGCTAATTTTTTTAAGCCAGCACAGCAGTCAATATCTCAAAAACTACTAAAGCAAAAAAATCAAGGCTGACAATTAATTAGCAAGTAATAAGCTGCTCATTATCCAAATAATTTCTGCTACTAGCCAAGTCATCAGGTAAAAAATCCCTGGATTTTTGTATATACCGGGTGGGCCAAAAAAAACCGGACAAGTTTTTTTTCATTATAACTTTTGAACTATATAATCGATTTTAATGGGATAAACTGCAGTTGGCAGAGAATTAATCAGAGTTTTGACTGAATGTACTTTTTTGTCCACTATCTCAAAATCCAAGATGACGGACGAAATTAAAATGTACCCTTCAAAGATGCTCGTTTATTCTCGTGTTGCGAACATATTTTTTTTTTTTAAATTAGTAAAAAAGCTGCATTATTGCCACGCACAACGAGGTACGAATTAGCAAACTCTGTTCAGTGGTTCTAAAAAAAATATTTTTGTTTCAACCATTATTTTGCATATTATACGATTGCCTTGCCAATCATGTCTGCATTTATTTCTTTATAAATTCATTACTACTGAACCGATTTCAATGAAATAAAAAACATCCTGGTGAGAATTGATTTCTTTTTAAAGATCATGATCAAAGTTTATCGTCATCTTAAAATTTAAGATGGCGGACAGAATCATACTTGATTCTTCAAAATGGCGTGTTTATTCTTAGTTTCCGCAAATGTTTTAGTTTTTTTTTAATTTATAGAAAAGCACTACTATTCCCCTGCACAACAAGGTATAAATTAGTAAAATCGGTTTGGTGGTTCTCAAAAAATCTATTTTTGTTTCAGCCATTGTTTTACAGATTATACGATTGCATTGCCAATCCTGTCTGCATTCATTTCCTTATAAACCAATTTTAGTGAAATAAAAAAAAAATCATGTTGAAAACTTTAAAGATTATAATCGAAATTTGGCGCCATCTTACAATTTAAGATGTCGGACAGAATCATACTTGATTCTTCAAAATGGCGTGCGAAAATGTTTTAGTTTTTTTTTAATTTATAGAAAAACATTACTTTTCTCCCACATAAAGAGATGAAAATTAATTAGGTGCTTTTCTATAAATTAAAAAAAAACTAATACAATTTTTGAAAATAAGAATAAACGTGCCTCTTTGAAGGGTCAAGTATGATTATTTTCGCCTTCAAAGATTCTCAGATGGCGGCAAATTCTGATTATAAACTTTAAAGAACAATCAATTCTCACCAATTTTTTTTTATTTCACTAAGATCGGTTTAACTATAATGAGTTTGTAAAGAAATGAATGCAGTCAGGATTGGCAATGCAATCGTATAATCTGTAACACAATGGCTGAAACAAAAATAGATTTTTTAAAAACCACCAAACCGATTTTACTAATTTATACCTTGTTGTGCAGGGGAATAGTAGTGCTTTTCTATAAATTAAAAAAAAACTAAAACATTTTCAGAAAATTAGACTAAACACGCCATTTTGAAGAATCAATTATGATTCTGTCCACCATCCTAAATTTTAAGATGTTAATAAATTTTGATCATGTTCTTTAAAAGCAATCAATTCTCACCAGGATATTTTTTATTTCATCAAAATCGGTTCAGTAGTAATGAATTTACAAGAAAATAAATGCAGATATGATTGGCAAGGCAATCGTACAATATTCAAAACAATGGTTGAAACAAAAATATTTTTTTTTAGAACCACTAAACAGATTTTGCTAATTCATACCTTTTTGTGCGTGGCAAGAATGCTGCTTTTTTAGTGATTTAAAAAAATTATTAAAACATGTTCGCAACACAAGAATAAACGAGCATCTTTGAAGGGTACAAATTTATTTCGTCCGCCATCTTGGATTTTGAAATGGCGGATAAAAAAAAATATTTATTCAAACCTATGATTAATTCTCTGCCAAGTGCAGTTTGTCCCATTAAAATCGATGGTATAGTTCAAAAGATATAATGAAAAAAAAATTGTCCGGTTTTTTTTGGCCCACCCGGTATATATTCCTTAGCATCTGGGACACATCTCCACATATTCTCCGCCAAAATTACCCTTGAGCTTTGCTAGGTCCTAAAAATCAGTAAACTGCGATTTTCTCGAAAACTAAGGCCTTTTTAAAAAAAAAGTCAAGTGAGTAAAAATACGCAAAATCATTTGGTCTATAATCTAAAGTTAAGAATAAAACCTAACCTAACATTTTAAAAAATATGTTTTAAAAAAGCGTTTTTTTATAATTATTTTTTTTCCTACCCTGTAGTTAACTTGTTTTAAAATTTTAATACTTTATAACATTAAGCTTGATCCCCACTTGTACAAAACACTATGTATTTAAATTTAGTTTTTGTTTCTTAAAAGTTAAACAACTTTAAGTAAGGCTTAGGCCATTGGTCAATAATATCCATACCGCCAATGGGACATGGAAAAACATATTTTTATACAATTAAGCACTGTATGAAAAAAAAAGCGTCATAAAAAAAGTGCTGGGTAGAAACAGCTTTAAAATAAGCGCAAATGTGTACAATTTTATTATATTTGAACTTTAATGGGACAAACGGGCTTAAACGAAATATTACGTATATGCTTCAACCAAATAAATGTTACCTAAAGGTGGTTTTTTAAGGGTTTAAAATTATAAACATGAGCACATAAAGTTTTACCGATTTTTCCCCAAATATATATGTATACTAAAAGCTTTAGTTTCTAAGATATCTACAAAAAATTATTTATCCATGTACATATAGCCTGGTTTTTGACAGCCTTGGCCAAAATTCTTGACATAAAATACTAAAAATTTCATATTAATACGAGTATTTGTTAACACGTTATGTAAGTACCTCTGTTTATAATTTCCAACCCTTAATAAACCACCCTTATGATTGAGGTCATTGCCCTTATGTTCCATTTATTTTGTCGAAACCCGTTTGTCACATTCAGGTTTAGTCAAACTATACTATTTTTTCTAAATTTTTTAAAAAATTACGTATATATCTGTTAAGCTGGAATTAAAAAATACTCTGCCAATCTATGGGCACCTAAGCTCACACTAGGTACTATAGTTATAGTGTACGTGTGAGCTTATATAACTAAAAACTGAAATATATTTTATTGAACTCCAGACTCAATTACCGTTCGTTTAATACCACACATAGCCATATTTTCACCAAAAAAACCGGACACCTTTTTTTTAAAACTAAAATGTATTTTGTTTAACTCCAGACTCAATTACCTTTCGTTTGATATAACACACGCCATATTTCCACATAAACACTAATTTTTTTAATTTACCTCCACCCTTTTTTAAAAAGTAAAATGTATTTTATTTAACTCCAGACGCAATTACCTTTCGTTTGATATCACACACGCCATATTTTTACATAAACTCTAATTTTTGAAATATACCCCCACCCTTTTATTTGGCTTGTGTTTGGTGGATGGGCAAGCGGTTTTTGAGTTATGCGCGTTGGTCGTTACAGACAGACAGACAGACAGACGGCGAAACAAAAAAGTTTCAAAATCATCTGAAACGCAAAGATATATAAAAATTTTCGAGCTTTTTTTTTCTCGAAAAAATTAGGATCACTATAGCTCACACTACTATAGTATAGTAGTAGTGTGAGCTAAATACTCTGCCAATATATGGGCCCCTAAGCTCACACTAGGTACTATAGTTATAGAGTACGTGCGAGCTAATAAAACTAAAACCTGAAATATATCTTATTCAACTCCAGACTAAATTACCTCTTGTTTAATACCACACAAGCCATGTTTTGACTTAAACTCAAATTTTTGAAATCTACCCCCACCCATAAAAAACAAAAACTAAACTGTATTATGTTTAACTCCGGACTCAATTACCTTTCGTTTGATATCACACACGCCATATTTTCACGTAAACTCTAATTTTTGAAATCTACCCCCACCCTTTTTGAAAAAAAAAAATTAAAATGTATTTTTTTTTAACTCCATACTCAATTACCTTTCGTTTGATATCACACACGCCATATTTTCACATAAACTCTAATTTTTGAAATCTACCCCCACCCTTTTTGAAGAAAAAAAATTAAAATGTATTTTTTTAACTCCATACTCAATTACCTTTCGTTTGATATCACACACGCCATATTTTCACATAAACTCTAATTTTTGAAATCTTCCCCCACCCTTTTATTTGGCTTGTGTTCGGTGGATTTTGTTCATTTTTAAATGGGACCATCTCGACCCAAGATCCAGCCTAGGTACCAAATTTTATTAAAATCGGCCAAGCGGTTTTTGAGTTATGCGCGTTGGTCGTTACAGACAGACAGACATACAGACAGACAGACAGACGGCGCGACAAAAAAGTTTCAAAATCATCTGAAACGCAAAGATATATAAAAAATTTTGAAATCGGAGCAACTTTTTTTTTCTCGCAAAAATTAGGATCACCATAGCTCACACTACTATAGTATAGTATATGTGTGAGCTAAAAATAAAACTGTGCGCGTTTGCGCGTATTTTAACACATTTAACCAAAAGTTAAATATTTTTAATATTACGCTTTTTTGTGTCGTACAGTTCCCAATTGTATAAAAATTAAATTTTCAAAATCCCAATGGTGGTCCGGCTAGTATTAACTAGAGGCCCTCGATACATTTGACACTTAAAACAAGTGTCAAATGTATCTAGGGCCTCTAGTATTAACTACTTTCCAAACCTTTGCCTAAAGTTGTTCAACTTTAAAAAAAACAAAAACTAAATTTTAGTAAATGGTGTTTGATACAAGTGGGGATCAACATTAATATTATAAAGTATTCACATTTGAAAACAAGTTACCTATAGAGTAAGAAAAAAATTTAATAAAAAAAATTAGATATTTTTTTAAATGTTAGGTTAGGTTTTTTCTTAATTTTATAGTATAGAATGAATGATTTTGCGTATTTTTACACTCTTGACTTTTTTTGAAAATGTTATTAGGTTTCGAGAAAATTACAAAAAACTGATTTTTAGAACATTTGGGGCCTTATATCTAGCGAAGCTCAAGGAGAATCTTGGCGGAGAATGCTAAGCAATAATTATAGTCCGGAGCCTAAGCCACTTTTGCCTGCATTTTTGCGTACTGTAATAAAACCTGGCACGATTATAATACAACACTATGGTATTATTTTACGAAGTGTTGCTCATCCCGTACCCAGTGCAGAGCATAGATACAGAGTGTTTTATTTTTAATTGCATCTATCTCATTAAAATTCTGTATAAAATTTAAATGTAAAGCTAGAGCAATGAAACTTGGCACCGATTATAAAGACATATACGTTTTTATTTTAAGCGAGAAAAAAATTATATTGTTTTATTTTCTTCCAAGAAATAAAAAATAAGAATTTTTTTTTTTTTAATTTATGGTGTGGATGTAGAGTAGAAAAAAAAATTCCAGGCAGTTAGTTATGCAAGATAACTTGCTAAAATTTACTGTGAGCATTAACAAATTGTTTCTCTTTAAAACAAGTATTGCTGGACTGGTGTGACATATACAGGGTCGGAGTACAGGGGGGATTTAATTAATAATTGTAAATTGAAAAAATCTAAAAAGATATAAAGGTATGTGGATTTCGTAGACATAAAGATATTTTCAAAAAATATATACCAAATAAAAGATACTTAACTTTTATTTATATTTTACGAAAAGAAAATGAAAATTTTGTTAAACTGTTTAAAATACAGGCTGTTTTTAAAAATAAGTTACAATTTATGATCAATTTAAGTAGTTTTTTTTATGACGACGTTACAAATCACTATGAAAAACTCAAAGTCAGTACGTTACAACAATACTCGTACAGCTTTCATTTTCTTAAATTAAACCTTTTGTATAGAGTGTTAAAAAGTAACTAGACAATAAAGTTTTTTCGTCATTTTTTATTTTAGTGCTGAAAATTCAAATAACTCTAGATATGCCAAATAAACATCTCATTGCAATCACTATATTCTTCTTTATACACCATTTATCGTACTCTATTTTTGTGATAAGCGCTACATCATTACTTTTTTCTGATTGTATATACTGGGCGACAACAACTTTGCTGTTATTTTTACTGTTTTTTACATTATTTATTTTAGCTACTGCGTTAATAAGAATTTTGCAATGAAACTTGGTACAATTTGTATATACAAATATTAATTTTTGTGTAATTTTGTAATATGCTAAAAGGTACAAGGTGATATTAAAAAACTCATGTAAAAAGTAGTAGTCTCAAACTTTGGATCATACCGGTTATGCAGCTTAAGATACTTTCTAAATTTTAGAACTTTTGAAAACTAGAAGAACGCCTTTCTTACATGGTCTACATTGTTTAATTTAGCTTTGTAATTGTAAGAAAATACAGGGTGTTTCTTTTGTCAATATATAATTTTTTTTTAATACGTAAAATATTATTTCCAGCACTTATAAAATATACAGTAAATAGTTAAACTGTTAATCACCTATGTAGTTGTTAGTTAGAGACTTTAAAGCATACAGGGTATTCGAATTAAAGTCGGTAATATTGTTAACTTTGTTATTATCAAAAAGGTCGGTTAAGTATTAGGCAAAATTTTTATATTTTTTCCGCACTAAATTGGTGGAACAAGAATAAAATTAAACGAGGCGTAGGTAAGTTATAGTAAAAAAATTATTTTTTAAAGATACACATAGTTTACAGTACCAGCAATCGATTTTATTTTTATATATAAATAAAAGCTGTCTTATAACTTTTTCTTTTTACGTCAAAAGTTATTAATGAAAAATACAGTAACTTTAATTTTATAAAAAATATTTTTTACATAAGGTACATTATCATTATTTCTCAAATATCTATTTAATTATCACTTCTGACAACCAATCTCAAACAGGATGCAATTATGTAACTTTATTAAAAGTGTAAGCTTTGGTGCCCAAGAAAATGGCAGATTATCTTAAAAATTCAAAATTCTAGATACTTGATTCCACATTTACTTAAGTTATCAATATTTATTAAGGCTTGGTCAAGTATTTTTAATAATCCCTTGCGTAAAATGCGAGAATAGTTGGTGGCTCTTCTCGGGTAAAACCATATTAAGGTGTCAATTTTGACATATCATGTGAACAGTTTGACGTATTGACTCAATTAATATTTATTTTGGTTTCGAATACTAAATTACCTAGAAATCGATACCCCACACGACCACTTTAGACGAAATAAGATTTGAACAACTTATCCTCCTAGTTTTTGCTTCCTCTCCCTTCAAAAAAAACCTTATTTCCAACGTTTAATTTTAATAGATTTTTTTTTCAAATTGTAAGCTACATAGCTATTAGCTTAAAGAAACAAAAAGTGTACGCCAAACTAGTTTCATATTTAATTTATACATTTTTTCTGTTACACCTCAAGTACGCCCCTGTATCTGGGCCCTGCACTGGGTTCCATCGGAGCACCACTTCTCAAATGGCATCTCTAGGTGTCTACTACCTCTGTGCCAAATTTCATTACGGTACGCGAAAATGCAGACAAACCCCAAAATTCCCTTCTCAGGCCCCGAACTATTCCAGGTCAATTCCTAATATGACTGAGCTATTAAGGGACATACGTTTTTGGCATTGACTTCTATACCCTTTCAGGGCCTTATACAACTCAATGGTTTTTGGCCACTAGAATTACGTTATTAAATACAAATGAGTAAAAATCTGACTACTCACCGTTTAATATCTTTCATATCAAAAGCCCCTCTGACATGTTTTTTTCCTCTAATGACAAACATACATTTTCCGTCGACATCTCTGCCGTGTGGATACACCGATCCAACGTTGAGACATTTCATATTTATATTATTTTCGTTCACTTCATTTGCACCGAACTCTTTACGCCACTTTAACGCTGAACACATCATTTTTAATGCATTTGTCACATTGTTGTCTTGGTGTGCCAGGTATCGTTTTAGCCAGAAATCGTCAGTTTTTGCTCTTTCCAAATCTTTAGGATGGCAATCCACATCAGTTTTGCTTAAAAATTGGTTTCTTAACTCCGCAACTAAATGTTCTGGTACTGTGTCTGGGGTTATTTCGTCCGGCATTTTTAACACACCAGAAACAATAAATTAAAAAATTTGTACTAAAATTAGGTAATGTATATGTTCACACGAGATAATTGTTCAATATGTTTTACAAAAATAACTATTCTGGTCTAGATATAAATAATTAAAAAATATCATTTTGATTATAAAGTAAGATATGCGATTTAAAGTGTTGATTTTATGAAAATTATTTGATGACATTGGTTGGGTACAACAGCTACACTAATTAATTTGTCATATTTTTCATTTCTATTAAAGATTCGTTCCCATAGTTTGGGCAATTATAGTTTAGGTTTTTTTTAAATTGCTACTTCTGAATTGTTTAATTATTATTAATTTTGGCTTTATAATGCATAAGGCGTTGTTTTTATGCTTATTAAGAATGCAATAAAAAACTACATAAATATTACGTCAGCCCTGCGATTGGGTATCCCCTTTACGATGTGCTTTTTGGATACGGACTCGGAATTCCTGACTTCCTTGTAAATACCACCTGCTTGCCTTTTTGAGGGTTGAGTCTGAGCTCTTTTGTCTTTCGATCTATTAGTTTTCTAGGTTTTTTTTGTTTTCGATCTTTTGTGACAAAAATTGTTTATTTTTGAAATGCATTGACATGATTTTTTTTCTATTTCTGATGAAATTCATGTGGAATTGCTCTATAAGAAGTGTAAAAGAGAAAACTTATATAAACGTAAAAGGACCAATATATTTATAATAATAAATATATTCTAATCCTCTAGCACAATAATTAAGTTTTACATGTTGACAAAAATATGCTTCTTTGATACCGCTCATTTACCAAAACAAAAATTGATAATTTTGGGAATGTCATGGCCATAATTTTTTCTATTTCTGGGTGACTTCATGTGAAAATGCTCTATAAAAAATTTAAGAGGAGCAAGAAAACATTGACATTTTAATTTTTTTGCTATACTTTAAACACACTAAGAACTAGGTGTGACTGACTAGGTTTTTATATTTGTTGTTACAGCTAAATTAATTTTCTGATAGGTATTACTGATTATTTGAAATGCGCTATAATAAGTGTAAGAGAAGCAAGAAAATTTATATAAATGTAAAAAAAACTATATTTTTAACAAAATAATAATAAATATATTCTAATCCTCTAAAACAATAATAAAGTTTTACATGTTGAAAAAAATATGCTTCTTTTATAACGCCCATTTACTAAGACAAAAATTGATAATTTTGGGAAAGTCATGGTCATAATTTTTTCTATTTCTGGGTGACTTTATGTAGAAGTGCTCTATAAGAAGTTTAAGAGGAGCAAGAAAACTTATTTAAATGTAAAAAACCAATATATTTTTAACAAAGTAATAATAAATATAAATATTCTAATCCTCTAAAACAATAATAAAGTTTTACATGTTGCCTTCAGGACCGGGGCAGTACGCATTGTGCTCAAAATTGTCAATGCTTTTGTAGTAAAAACCATAAAATATCGCAATGGTTATATATATAAACACTGACCAAACAAGCAAGGCCGTAAGCAAACGTTGTGATGTCTTAATAGAATAATGTAATTCTTGTTGATTCGCTTCAATTTTTTTTAGAGAAGCAGTTAATTTCGCCAAAGCTTCGTAATTTGGGGCAAGTGTAACTGGTTTGGGACTACTTGTATCCTCATTTTGTACACATTTTAACCGTTGTTGAAACACTTTTTTGTCACCAGTGCTCTTCCAAAAATCGGATAAATCCACAGGGTCTTGATTTTGTTCCATCGTTGTACTCATAACTAAAAATTTTTCTTTGGCTAAACCCCCTAGTTGGAAGCCAGGCAATAGAGTGACTGTAACTTTGACATTAGCATTTGGTTGCAGAATACCAGTACTGGGCTTCACCCTGAACTTCTCTGGCGATGTAGTTTTTAATTTAAAAGTAAGGGTGTTGGTAGAATCGGTGTTTGAAAGTTCTACTATGCTTAAAGTTTCAGAGCCTTGCTCAGTAAATAATAAAACGCCGGAAGGGTTTACTTTCAGTGGCCCATCTTCTTTTTTCTGATTTGCGTAATTATTTGAAGACTCATTAATCATTGTAGATTCACTAAAATGTACCTTTTTACTATCTCTGTTGTGATTTTGATCTTGCTCAGATATAAACTTAAATTCATAATCGTTTTCTCCACCCCAACATTTTAAAGCTTCTTCCACTGGTACAAAATTTGTTATATCTTTTTTGCTTAGGAATTTTATTTTTTCTACAGCTTTTTCGGGAAGCCAACTTTTGATTACTTTAAAGACAGCATTTAGTACCCAAGGCATCTCAAAGATGAGAATATAATTTAAGAAAAAAGGGTAATATTCTTTAAATAATCCAATAAGAAACTTCATAAAGTCCATGTCAGTATTTTTTAAGCCACTACCATCCATATCAAAGAATAATGTGATGGTATCTCCTTTAGTTTGCTTTTCAAGTCTCTCAAACCAATAAATTACACATCGTTTAATCTCAAGAGGATCGAACACCCCTTTGACATGTTTATTTCCTTTAACAATAAACAGAGTTTTCCCATCAATGTCTTTCCCATAAGGAAATAAGCCACCATGTTTGAGTATCTCAACGTTCACAGTATTTTCGTTAATATCGTTTACTTGAAATTCTTTTCTCCATATTAGTGAGGTCCACACCATAGATATAGTTTGAGGAATGTTGTTTTCATTGTGTGCGATGAAACGTTTCAACCAAAAATCATCTGTTTTAAATCGGTCTAAATCTTTTGGATGAACCGCATCTACTCCTTTCTCTTCGACTTCACTCAAGAATTGCGTTCTTAATTCATCAACTAAGTTTTGCGGTACTGCATCTGGCTTATTTGACATTTTGATTTTTGTTCTATACTTTAAATACACTAAGAACTAGGCGTGACTGACTAGGTTTTTATATTTGTTACAGCTAAATTAATTGTCTGATATGTATTAACAGATAATAGGCCGGTATTTTATCTAAAAAAACGTGATTGTTTCGTTTTATTGTGATTATTTAGGCTCTTTGGTTATTAATATATTTCTTGGAATGTTTTGGTTGCTTATCATATATTTAATACTACATTCTTATATTGTGTTTCTACTTCTGGTGATAAAAATAGTTGTGATGTTTTGAATAGTTCTGTTATTGAACTGTGATCAATATCTCATATTAAGTATCAACCTAAAATAAAGATAAAATATAAATTAGTTCTCAATCTAAAACAAATGTAAAATATAAATAAGTAAGGTAAAATTAGCCCAGTCATATTAGGAATTCACCTGGAAAAAATAGGTGCAAGCTGGATTTTTCAATAATTATTCCTTAGCATCCGGGACACATCCCCACATATTCTCCGCCAAAATCCTCCTTGAGCTTCGCTAGATATAAGGCCCCAAATGTTCTAAAAATCAGATTTTTGTGATTTTCTCGAAAACTAATAACTTTTTCAAAAAAAGTCAAGAGTGAAAAAATACGCAAAATCATTCGATCTATACTATAAGATTAAGAAAAAACCTAACCTAACATTTAAAAAAAAATATATATATATTTAATTTTTTTCTTACTTTGTAGGTAACTTGTTTTAAAATGTTAATACTTTATGTTATTAAGCTTGATACCCACTTATATCGAACACTATTTACTAAAATTTAGATTTTGGTTTTTGAAAGTTAAACAACTTTAAGTAAAGGTTAGGAAAGTAGTTCATACTAGAGTCCCTGTATGTTGACATATTTGGATATATTAATATATCCAAATATGTCAACATACAGGGACTTTAGTTCATACTAGCCGGACCACGATTGGGATTTTGAAAATTCAATTTTTATACAGGAACTGTACGGCACAAAAAAACGTAATATTGAAAATATTTAGCTTCTTGTTAGAAACAGTGTTAAAATACGCGCAAATGCTCACACTATTATTTTATTTGAAATTCCAGCTTAACAGATATTAAAGTAATTTTTTTAAAATTTTAGAAAAATAGTGTTTGACTAAACTTAAATGTGACAAAGGGGTTTAGACCAAATAAATGGAACATAAGGTCTCTCTCATATCATAAGGTTGGTTTATTAAAGGTTGAAGTTTATAAACAGAGGTACTTACATAATTTTTTAAGGAATACTCGTATTAATATGCAATTTTCAGTTTTTTATGTCAAGATTTGTCGCCAAGGCTGTCAAAAACCAGGCTATATGTACATGGATAAATTATTTTTCGTATAAATATCTTAGAAACTAAAGCTTTTAGTATACATATATATTTGGGGACAAACTTTATCTACTCATGTTTATAATTTTAAACCTTTCAAAAACCACCCTTAGGTTACATTTATTTTGTTTAAACCCCTTTGTCCCATTAAAGTTTAGTGAAACACCATTTTTGCTTTCAATAGCAGTTTGGCTGGAATTTCAAATATAATAAAAGTGTGCACATTTGCGCATATTTTAAAGCTGTGTCTACTCAGAAGTTCAACTTTTATTGTATAAAAATATTTTTTTTCATGTCCCATTGGTGGTCCGGATATTATTGACCATTGGCCTAAGCCTTATTTAAAGTTTAAAACTAAATTTAAGTACATGGTGTTTTGTAGAAGTGGGGATCAAGCTTAATGTTATAAAATATTAAAATTTTAAAACAAGATAACTACAGGGTAGGAAAAAATAAAATGAAAAAAAACTTTTTTAAGTATTTTTTAAAATATTAAGTTAGGTTTTTTTTAATTTTACATTATAGACCGATTGATCACTTTTTTTTTAAGTTATTAGTTTTTGAAAAACTCGTAAAATACTGGTTTTTAGGTCCCATATCTAGCGAAGCTCAAGGGTGATTTTGCACCTATTTTTTCTAAGTTTCAGGGTTTTTTCACCTAATTGACTGGGCTAAATGTCCAGTTACCAGTTATACCTTAACCCAAAAATTGAGGAAAAAAATCATAAAATTGTTAGTTTTCAAGTAACATAACATTTTTAAATTGCAAAATTTATTTTCAACATTTCCTGATAGATTTGCACTGTCAAAATTGTAAGAAATAAAATTTATGAATATATTTTAAAAGCTTTTTTAAATAATAAAAAATAAGTAAAAAAATACTCTGCCAATTTATGGGCACTTAAGCTCACACTAGGTACTATAGTTATAGTGTACATGTGAGCTAATATTACTAAAAACTGAAATATATTTTATTAAGCCATGTTTTGACTTAAAATCTAATTTTTGAAATTTACCCCCACCTTTTTTTTAAACTAAAATGTATTTTGTTTAACTCTAGACTCAATTACCTTTCATTTGAGATCACACACACCATAATTCCACTTAAACTCTAATTTTTAAAATTTACCCCCACCCTTTTTTTTAAATAAATTAAAATGTATTTTGTTTAACTCCAGACTCAATTACCTTTCGTTTGATATCACACACGCCATATTTTTACATAAACTTTAATTTTTGAAATCTGCCCCCCTTTTATTTGGCTTGTGTTCAATGGATTTTGTTCATTTTTAATTGGGACCATCTCGACCCAAAACCCAGCCTAGGTACCAAATTTTATTAAAATCGGACAAGCGGTTTTTAAGTTATGTGCGTTGGTCGTTACAGACAGGCATACAGACAGACAGACGGCGCAACAAAAAAGTTTCAAAATCATCTGAAACGCAAAGATATATAAAAAATTTTGAAATCGGAGCAACTTTTTTTTTCTTGAAAAAATTAGGATCACCGTAGCTCACACTACTATAGTATAGTATATCTGTGCGCTAAAATAATAATAAATAAAAAAAAATACTGCTGAGCATAACCATGTTGAGCATGTCATATTTATTATAGGTAAAATCATGATAAAATACATAATATAATAAAAAATTTCAAATTCAGTTAGATGTTCTCGCAGGGATAAATTAGTTATCAGTAATGTGCTTAGTAGAAAAGTGACATTATAATACATACATAGTTACTTACACATTTAGATGTAGATAAAAGGCAAAAACCAAAGAATAAATTGAAAATAATTACGTTTTTTTAATTAAAAAATAAAATATTTCTTCATATAAGTTGAATGATAATTTTACTTTAATGCCAATAACATCCTATGTATGTATACTAAAAACAAGTTTAGGTATTTGTTTTTTTAAACATTGCATACTGTTCAAGGTTATAATTATTATTGTTTTAGTAAATAATTGTGTAGGTTTGGTAGGTAATGAGTAGGTTTTTTGACCTAATCATCTTTTAAATATAGACATTTTATTTGGTAAAATGATCAATTTTTTCTTAAAATAACACAATCTAATATTTAAGGCCGGTTCAGCCTCACAAATTACATTAAATTAACTTACCCTAAGCCAAATTAGACTAACTTAAGGAGAATTTTTTTTACAGTTTTTCTAAAGTTTTTCACTTGTATTTTCTGTAAAGTTCTTATTTTAGGCCTTTAGGAACCTTTCTAAGTAAAAAGACAATCCTTCTTTTACAAAAAAATCTGTTAGGTTAGTCTAATCTGGCTTAGGGTGAGTTAATTTAATATTTTCCTGTAAATGTAAGGTTTTTGGAAAATATTGGGCAATAAATCTCTTGCATTGCTGATATAAATAATATTATTTAGGGAAGGCTAGCTTTTAGATGTAGTTTGGGATTGGAAACAGAAATTAATAAGAATCCCAATAGATATGTACCTGATAATGATATCTCTTATCAAATTTTTTTTATTAGGTACTCAATATTTACAAGGTTGACCTTTGGAGTTTTAAATCTAGATACCTAGCGATTTTTTAAATGAAACCAAAATCAAACTATATTTAAAATTTATTTAGTTAAACTATGTTTTAAGTACTCACCTACCCAATATGTTTTCTTTCAAGGTTCTTTATTCCAAAAATAAAAAATTGTAAGACAAAATCAGATTTGTGAGGTTATTCCTGCTGGCAGTGACAAGTAGGTAGTTTACTCACAAATGAATATTTGTGTGTTGCCAGTTGCTCTGCAGGAATGGAGGGACACTGCATCAGCATTTGCAGGAAATCAAAGTGGGAGCGTTCAAGAATTATATCACAGAATAGTTACTTCTGTCCTAACCCAAGGTGAAAGGTTTATAAACTGTAATAAATATTTTATTATATTCAATAAGGAAAGAAAATATTTTAAATTACTTTCCTGGAAATTTTAGTACTCTTTTTTATAATCTACATATTTTATTAACCCTTTCTGTCCCAACGCCGAATATATATGTTTTTTAAAAAGTGGGTCTGTAGTCCCAGCCGCCGTATAGATACGTTCGGGGTTACGTTAGGGGTCGGGGGGGTCACAATGCCGTAGAGATATCTCCAAAAAAAAATTTACATAATTTTTTTTAGTTACATTTTTTTAAGTTGCTTTTGCTCTCTGATGAGTACTTCTGAAAAGAAAACGTTTAAGTTTGTTAAAAAATATATATTTCTCATTAACATAACAAAATATAAACATTGTTTGTTCATTTATCTGTTTATTTATATGCGACGTATATATAAGGCACTGGCACTCTAAGCATGAAAAACCTCTGGGACTGAGGGACCAACATGTAAATTAAGGCCCGGGACACAAAGGGTTAAAAGCGCTCTAGGGCGCAAAAATACTATTTTACGCCCTCTTAAAAATCATTAAATATCTAAAAATGACGTACTAAACCAAATTTTTTGTAGTTCCTCCTATACCTCACCTCTATAAACTTTTTGTTTGTTTTTCACCACTCGTTTTTTTATTTAGCTTCACAGAGCCTGTCTGTCTGACTGTCTATCAAATCTTGTGACTTATTTTTGACACACTTCCCGTGAACTGATTTTAACGAAATTTGGCACAGTTATGTTTGTAAAATGTCTGACTGTCGTCTGTCTATCAAATCTTGCGATTCATTTTTGACACAATTTCCGTGAAGCAATTTTAATGAAATTTAGCACAGTTATGGGTCCGATGACAATACAATATTATCAAAAATTGTTGGAGTGGTGGTGGTTGAGGGGTGTAAAGTAAAGGTCTTCATGCGGTTTTCAGATTTATGATTTGATGTGGATACAATATAATTTTATGAAAAAAAAACGGTGGTAGGTGAGTGGTGTAAATACATAACTTTGGAACCAAAACTGATAAGAACATGCGGTTTTCAGGTTTATGATTTGATGTGGATACAATATAATTTTATGCAGAAAAACTGTGGTGGGGTAGGTAAGGGGTGTAAAAGGGGTAAATTCATAACTTTGGAACGAAAACAGATATGATCATGCGGTTTTCAGATTTATGATTTGTTGTGGATACAATATAATTTTATGAAAAAAAAGGGGGGGTAGGTGAGTGGTGTAAATTCATAACTTTGGAACCAAAACAGATAAGAACATGCGGTTTTCAGGTTTATGATTTTATGTGGAGACAATATAATTTTATGCAAAAAAACTGTGGTGGGGTAGGTATGGGGTGTAAAAGGGTTAAATTCATAACTTTGGAACGAAAACAGATATGATCATGCGGTTTTCAGATTTATGATTTGATGTGGATACAATATAATTTTATGAAAAAAAAAACGGGGTTAGGTGAGTGGTGTAAATTCATAACTTTGGAAACAAAAACCGAGTTAGGGGCGTAGGTGAGGGGTGTAAAGGGGGTAAATTCGTAACTTTGGAATCAAAACAGATACGAATATGCGGTTTTCAGATTTATGATTTGATCTGATGACAATCAAAATTTTTAATAAGGCATTTCAAAAGTTTTGAACAATATTCCGCATATTTTACCACTTTAAGACTTAAATATTATCCAAATCCTTTTAAAAAGGAGTGAAATCATAACTAAAACATTTCATGTAAAAAAAAGCCAAGTATGCGAAAATGGTATTCCATAAAAAGAATTGAGATAAAAGTAAAGCCAATACTTCTCCAATACAGATTTCAAAAGAAAAGGTTCTTACTAGTTTAGAAATGTTTTTCTAAACTTGGCTATTACAGCTGCAAATCTTAGGCACAGTGCTAAATTGAAAATAAAGAAGCCTTGCTGTAATAGCAAAGTTAAAAAAAAATTCCAAACTATAGTAAGAATTTTTCATTTTTAAATTTGTATTGGAGAACTTGGGTTTACTTTTATCCATATCTCATTTCTTTTTACGGAATACCATTTTCGCGTACTTGGCTTTTTTTACATGAAATATTTTTGTTATGATAACGCATTTTTTAAATTATTATAAAATGGTTTATTTTTGTTTAAGCCTATGCAAATCCAACAAACGCCAATGACTCAAAAGACACTGGCCCTGGGGAAGCGACTTACGGGTCTGATACAGAAAGTTTCGAAGAAATTACAGAATCAGACTTGGCTGACCTTCAGGCTCATAAAAGCCCCGTTTCAGACGCATCCGACACACTCACTTACGGCTCGATGAACTCCAACGTAAACGAAGAAATGACAGATGAACGCATGTCTTTGGAAGTGGAAAAAAGTCAACAATACGTGACGGAAGTTTTGCAGAAATACGTGCTAGGTATGGCCAACGTTTTTGTTAGATTTTGGTTCTATAGCAAAGCGCCAAGTAAGTTTATCTATGTGTTTAGTGTTGTCCATCTTAGTCCAGAGCCTAGCCACTTTTGTCTGCATTTTTGCGTACCGTAATGATACTTGGCACGAATATAGTACAACACTATAGTATTATTTTACGAAGTGGTGCTCATCCCGAACCCAGTGCAGAGCAAAGATACAGGGTGTTTTATTTTGAATTGCATCTATCTTATTAAAATTCTTTATAAAATTCAAATATAAAGCTAGAGCAATGAAACTTAGCACCAATTATAAGGACATATACACTTTTATTTCAAGCAATAAAAAAATCTATATTGATTTATTTTCTTTCAAGAAATAAAAAAATATATTTTTTTTGAGAAATTTATGGTGTGGGTGTTAAGTAGAAAAAAAATTACAGGAGCTTAGTTATGTAGGATACGGCGATAAAATTTAATGTGGGTAAAAACAATTAATTTTTCTTTAAAACAAAAATTGCTTGACGGGTGTGACATAGACATAGACACGGTCGAAGTACAAGGTGGTTTTATTTACTAATTCTAAATTTGAAAAATCTAAAAAGATGGAACAGTATGTGGATTTGTTAGACGTAACGATATTGTAAAAATATATATACCAAATAAAAGATACTTAGCTCTTATGTATATTTTATAGAAAGAAAAAAAAGCTCGGTTGAACTGTTAAAAATACAGGGTGATGTTTAAAAATAAGTTAAATTTTTATGATCATTTTAAGTAGTTTTTTTATGACGACGTTACAAATCACTATAGAAAACTCAAAGTCAGCACATTACAACAACACTAGTACAGCTTTTATTTTCGTAAATAAAAATTTTTGTACAGAGTGTTAAAAAGTAACTACACAAGAAAGTTTTTTCGTAATTTTTTATTTTAGTGCTAAAAATTCAAAGAACTCTAGAAATGTTAAATAAAGATATCATTCAAATTACTATATTTTCCTTTATAAACCATTCATCGAGGTCTATTTTTTTATTAAGCGCTACATCATTACCATTTTCTAAACGTATATACTGTGCCACAACTACTTTGCTGTCATTTTTACTGTTTTTTTACATTATCTACTGTAGCTACTGCGTTAATAGGAATTTTGCAATGAAGCTTGGCACAATTTGTCCACTTATTACAGGCTATAATAAAAAAATTTAAGTTTGCTTAATTTTGTAATAGGTTATAAGATACAGGGTGATATTAAAAAAATCATGTAAAAAGTAGTAGTCTCAAATTTTTGTTCATACCGGTAATGCAGTTTAAGATACCTTCTTAATTTTATTTTTTATTATAACTAGAAGCACGTCTTTTTAACGTGGTGTGCACTGTGTTACTTAGTTTTGTAATGGTAAGAAGTTACAGGGTGTTTCTTTTGTCAATATATAAAAAAATTTAAACACGTAAAATTTATAATTTTTTTTCTTTGGCACCATTTAAATGCACCAAGACATGAAAAAATTTTAATTGCACTAAGATATAAAATTTTGGAAACAAAAGAAAAGTCGAAAAACGCGTACATGAGTTACAGTAAAAAGTAAAATTTTTAAGATTTTGGGGCCTGTCGACTTAACGGACACACGAATTTAGTGAAAAATTTTTTTAGGCTTATAAAAGGCCTTTTTAAGAACATTTACAAAAAAAAAATTTGCGGATTATGCGGTATTTTTTGAAAAAAATAGAAAAAAAGTCCTATAAAATGAGCTGTTTAACCTCACTTTTTTCAATAACATTCAATAACATCTAACTTCAGAAAGCATGACTGCCAACCAAAATGCACCTGAAATATGTTTCAAAAAGGCACTGTTGCCAGATCGCCACAAAAGTCGTCAAAATTAGGGAAAAAATAGACTTTTACTGTGTGGATAAGATTTATTTAAAAAACTTACTTTAAAAATATTATTCAAACATCAAAACTGCATAAAAACTTTAACACTTTTTAACTAAACCTAACCTAAGCAAAAAAGCATATTTGAACTAGAACTTGAATAAATCAAACCTAACCTAATCAAACATAATTTATTGTAATGAAACCTAACCTAACCTAACCTAACCGGATCAAACATAATTTATTGTAATGAAACCTAACCTAACCTAACCGGATCAAACATAATTTATTGTAATGAAACCTAACCTAACCTAACCGGATCAAACATAATTTATTGTAATGAAACCTAACCTAACCTAACCTAACCGGACCAAACATAATTTATTGTAATGAAACCTAACCTAACCTAACCGGATCAAACATAATTTATTGTAATGAAACCTAACCTAACCAAACCCGAGCTAATCCAACAATTCCATTCCTGGGATTCCCCCCTCAAATAAAAAACAAAAATGGCAGGAAACATATACGCAAATTTGGCAACGGCGCACAATTTTTGTTTTTCTTTTTTCCAACCAAAAATTTATTCCAGGGTAATGTCACCTAAATTAATAATTAATTAAACAAAATTAAATACAAGTTTTTGCACGCGATTTTCCGTATAGTTTAGATTTTACCAAAACCTAATAAAAAAATTGTGTTTTTTGATATTATCCACATCTAAATATGCTTAAAAATATCTAAATAAGTGTTGTGAATGAAATCGCGATAGAAAAATGTTTAGTTTTTGTGTCTCTAAAGTCGACAAGAACCAAGATTTTTTTTCACTTTAACACCCGTTACACAGTTAGTTACCTTCAATCGATAGAAAATTTATTTTTAAACAAAAGATGTCCTTGAACTTTTCCTCCTAAAGGCAAAAATACAAAAAATATTAACGATTTTCTAAACAAAGACAGCTTTCGATAGATTTAAATACCACAGCCCATATCCCCTATGATTAGGAAAGTTGTTAATAACTTCGTTATTTCTGACTTTAAGAGAAAAAGATAGCGTTTGTTTAATGCCAAATGTTCTTTCTATTGGCTGAACTGTATACCGGGTGTCCCATTAAATTTTTTTTTTATCATAACTTACCTACTCGTCATTTGATTTCCTTTTCGTTCATCACCATCGTAATCACAGGAAAAAATACCACAACTTTGTCTATTTAACCGACCCTGTAGCTTTAATATTAACAAAGTAATAGTGCCGACTTAACTCTGCACACGCTGTATATTAAAATTAAAAAATTCAAGAAACTCCACTTTTACTTAATTTATCAAATTTTATTAAGTTAGGCTTGGTTAGGTGTCTTTAATATTCTCTGGCGTAGATCTCAGAACAGGTACATTTAAGGTGTCAGTTTTTGACATATCATGTGAACAGTTTGACGTATTGACCTAATTTATATCTATTTTCGTTTAGAATACGAAATTACCTAGAAATCGATTCCCCACACGACCATTTCAGATGAAATAAGATTTTAACAATGTCCTGCTCCTTCCTTTTGCTCCCCCCCTCAAAAAAACCGTTTTCTCAACTGTATTTTTTGTAAATTTTTTGGATTTACAAGCTATAAGGGAAAACAAGCAAAAAACTGTACGCGAAATGAGTTTCATATTTAATTTATACATTTTTTCTGTCCCACCTCAAGCACGCCCCTGTATCTGGGCCCTGCACTGGGTTCCATCGGAGCACCACTTCTAAAATGGCATCTCTAGGTGTCTACGACCTCTGTGCCAAATTTCATTACGGTAGGCGAAAATGCAGACAAACCCCAAAATTACCCTCTTAGGCCCCAAACTATCTTCGATGTAAACCAATAGCCCAGTCATATTAGAAATTCACCTGGAAAAAAATGGCTCCGGTTCTAAAGAGTGATATTTAAAACGGCGACATTCAAAACAGCGGTCTCATTTGAGCGACAGATTAAAAGGGCGACAGATTAAAATAGCGATATATTAAAACAGCGATATTTAAAATAGCGACATTTAAAACGGCAACATATCAAAACAGCAATATCCAAAAGAGCGACATCTAATAAAAACAGAAAAGCGTCTTAAAAAATAGCAACAGTTCGAGTAAGGGGTCTCTTTCCTAACATATTTAAAAAAAAACTTTCCTGACTTCTTGCCCGGGATCCTAGAGGTGTGAACCAAACCGAACAGAACCGAACCGAACTCAACTGAACCGAACCAAACCGAACCTAACCTAACCGAACCGAATCGAACCAAACCGAACATATAGCCCTCATGGTATAGAATCGATTTGTCCTTTTGCGAAGAACTTTCCATTTTAACGTTAATTAAAAGTGACTGGCAGTGGCTTAATTTGACGATTTTTGATGTCTTAGTGTATCGTGGTTACTATAAGGTTTACTGAAATACCGGGTGTGGTCAGTCATAAGTGTTGCTTACTATTGATTTTTGAATTGTCGCTCTTTTGAATGTCGCTGTTTTGAATTGTCGTTGTTTTGAATGTCGCTGTTTTTATTAGATGTCGCTCTTTTGAAAATCGCTGTTTTGATATGTCGCCCTTTTGAATGTCGCTTTTTTGAATGTCGCTGTTTTAAATGTCGCCGTTTTAAATATCGCTCTTTTGAACCGGTGCCGAAAAAAATAGGTGCAAGCTGGATTTTTGTATAATTATTTTTTAGCATTTGGGCTATATCTCTACATGTTCTTCGGCGAAATCCTTCTTGAACTTTGCTAGATATAAGGCCCCACATGTTCTAAAAATCAGTTTTTGCGATTTTTTTCAAAAAAAGTCAAGAGAAAAAATAATCAAAATCATTCGGTCTATACTATAAAATTAAGGAAAAAGCTAACCTAACATTTTAACAAATATATTTTTTTAAAAAATATTTAATTTTGTCCTACTCTGTAGGTCAGGTGTTTTAAAATGTTAATACTTTATAATATTAAGCTTGTACCAAACACCATTTACTAAAATTGAAGAGTATAACTTCTAAAGGGTCTAAGTGCCATATATTCAAAAATCTAGTTTTGCTTGAAAACGGTCGTAAATGCCAACCCCAGTGCATCTAAAATCTATATGCATTGGAAACTGCAGAAGCTTTTGCGATGCGTCGAAAGATGGCTCCACGTGTAAGTGCCACATCATGTTTAAAAGTGTTTTTGTTGTTTTTCTCAACTTTAGGATTTTGGCACTTAGACCCTTTAGAAGTTATACTCTTCAATTTAGTTTCTGTTTTTTTAATGCTCAACAACTTTAAGTAAAGGTTAGGAAAATGGTTAGTATCAGCCGGACCATCAATGGGATTTTGAAAATTTAATTTTTATACAATTAGGACTGTGTACAAGAAAAAAAGCGTAATATTAAAATTATTAAACTTCTGGTGAGAAACAGTATTAAAATACGCGCAAATGCGCACACTTTTATTTTATTTGAAATTCTAACTTAACAGATATTAAAGTAATTTTGATAAAATTTTAGAAAAAATATACCTAGTGTTTGACTAAACTTCAATGTGACAAAGGGGTTTAGACAAAATAAATTAAACATACGGGTGGTTTATTAAGAATTGAAAATTATGAACAGAGGTACTTACAGGGTGTCTCATTATATTTTTCCCACTCTTTTAGACCATTAATAATTGATGTAGGAATATAAAAGAAATTGTGTTCGAATTCGCAAAATTTTTACTATTAAATTGCATCTTAACTTTATTCCTGATTCTTACCGTATTTGACAGGCGTTCAAATTTATAGTTTTTGTAAATTGGATGCTCCTTATATTATTTAATTAATAGATTAGGCTTGGAGTATACTTTCCAAAGATACTCCATATGTCGCAGTTTTGATAAATAGTTTTTGAAATATTAGCAATAAATTTTTAAATGAGAAAAAAATAAGATTGTCACTTTTGTGTTTATTTCAGTGTCCTTATTTCGAACTATGTTAGTCCCCATGTGTTCGGTTTCCATAAAAAACCTCTTTATTTTTCTTTTATTTTTGAATTTTACTTTTAATTTTCCTATTTTTCATGGACTAAAATTTTGTCTTGAACATAAAATTATTAGTCTTAAATTTATATTAATGCTAAGTAAATGGGTCAACTATTAGTTATTATAAAATTTACCTAAAGCAAAATTGCATTAAAATGCGAGAATTAAACGCAAAAAATGTAATTTCTTTTCTAAATTTAAGAATTATCATTTTATTTCTTATTTCTTTATTTTTATATACTTTGGCACTACAAGCGTCTTCTATCGTGTTTTTCACATATCCATAAAATTTTTAATCTAGTGATATGGTTTCCTATAGAGGGTGAAGTGCTGTGCGCATGTGCGAAAAAACTGCAAGCGCAGGATAGAAAGACAAAGTGTGCTGCGCGTCGACATGTCTAGAAAACGACAACCTTAGAATTCAAATTTAAAAAATAGTGAAAATTCACTTTAAAATACCGCAAATAATTAAAATTATCGTGCCATCATCCTGTTGGAACTTCAAGTCACATAGCTCTTATGGAAAGGTGTACACCTTGCACTTTGGAACTTCAAAACAGCGGTAAGTCCCTCTCCATGAGGCTATATCACAATTTTATTTCTCTTTCAAATTTAACCTACAATTTTTAAATTAGTTACTTTCTCTAGTTAAATGAATTTTTTGCGCCAATGTTAATTATAGTCCACTGCACTGGCGTATATAGAAAAAAGTTTCGGGGTGGGCCCAAGGCAGTTTGGGGGGGGGCCCCATGAGGCTGTATTTTATGCTATTTTATGTTTGTATTCAGGAAATATGTGGAAAATATCTAAAAAAATCTTAGCTTCGGGGGGGGCCCGGGCCCCCCAGGCCCCCCCTTATATACGCCACTGGTCCACTGTATCTACCAAAACCCAATCTGAGCCATCGGAGTGCTACACCATGTATAAACAGTGACAATGATAATTATTCTTTCTTAAATGACGCTCAAAATGAAAACCGGTAACGACAACAAAGTTGTGTCATTGTCACTGTTGATCCATGGGGACTAACATAATTTGGAATAAGGATACTAAAATTAACACAAGAGCGGTTAAATAACGGTTATAATTGCTAATATCTCAGAAACTATGGCTCTAAACTACGTCATATCGGGTATTTTTGGAAAATATGTTCCAAGCCTAATCTATTAATTAAATAATATAAGGTACATTCAATTTACAAAAAATATAAATTTAAGCGCCTGTCAAATATGGTAAACATCAGGAATAAAGTCGAGATGCAATTTAAAAGTAAAAATTTCGCGAATTCGAACACTATTTCTTGTATATTCCTATATGAATTATTAATAGTCTAAAAGGGTGGGAAAAAATATAATGAGACACCCTGTACATAACGTTTTAACAAATACTCGTATTAATATGCAATTTTCTGATTTTTGTTATGATTTTTCGCCTAGACTGTCAAAAACTAGGCTTTATGCACATGGATAAACTATTTTTTGCAGATATCTTAAAAACCAAAGTTTTTAGTATTATTAAGGTTTATTAAGGGTTGAAAATAAAAGGTACTTACATAATGTTTCAAAAAATACTCGTATTAATATACAATTTTCATATTTTTAATTCATGATTTTTCGCCAAGGCTGTTATGGATGTATATGGATAAATTACATTTATATCTTAGAAACTAAGGCTTTTAGTATACATATATATTTGGGAAAAAATCATGATACAACGACTATTCGGTAAAACTTTATGTACCTATATTTATAATTTTAACGCCTTAAAAAACTACCCTTAGGCTACATTTATTTTGTTTAAACCCAGTTGTCCTATTAGTTTAGTGAAAGACTATTTTTTCTATCAATAGCAGTTTGGCTGGAATTTTAAATATAATAAAAGTGTGTACATTTGCGCATATTTTAAAGCTGTTTCCACCCAGAAGTTGAACTTTTTTTATAAAAGCTTTTTTTTCTCGTATAGTGCTTAATTGTATAAACATTTTTTTTTCCAAGTGCCATTGGCGGTCCGGCTATTATTGATCATTGGCCTAACCCTTACTTAAAGTTATTTAACTTTAAAGAAACAAAAACTAAATTTAAGTACAGCTGATTTCAAAAAAATCTGACCGGAAAAACTGTTTTTTTATTTTAAGCAGTATATATTGATATCAGGTTGACATTTACACTTTACAGTAGTGTTATGACATTTAATAAGAGGACTGTTTATTTCCTTTTATATGTTTATAAAATAAATAAAATAAAACGTGATAAAAACTAGCTAAAATATATTTTTGGTCGTTTTTGCAAACAACGTGCTTGTTTTTGTTAAATTAAATTTAATTTTGAATTGAATATCTTTATTATCTTTGCTAAATAATACATTTAAAAAGTAAGTTCGGTCTTTTTTGCTGCAGTTCGGCACTTGGGGGTTTGATGATTGAATTCTACAGTAAATAGGTGCTTGGCTGCCTGGAAACTGTGAAAAAATTATTGCATTCTTTGCTCTCTCGAAAGGGTGATTTTAGAGTACTCGAAGTAGCGCCTGATCTTCCCGAACTTGACTTACTTTTGGCCTGCCATATCATCCTTGCTTCCTTTCAAGTAATTGTTCATTTATCCATCTTTTATTTATAAACAAAGTGTTGTTCGGCTTACGTTAAAATGCTGGGCTACCGCTGGATAGGAACAAACATTTTCCAGCTTGTAAAAATGTTGGCTTTTAGCTCTTTTTTCATATGTTAAGCCATTTTAGGATTATATACTATGTTTATGTATTTATTATTTTGTAACTGATGACGTTGCTGATGACAATGTTATTATTTTTTACTTGTCATTGACAGTTTTCATATTGTTGATACTGAGGTGTTGATAAAGTTGATGGTGGCTTAGAATACACTGCTCAAATTTTGGAAAAAGTGCTTTAAAGAGTCGTTTTTCAGTCAGTTTTTTTTTAAATCAGCTGTACATGATGTTTTGTTCAAGTGGGGATCAAGCTTAATAATATAAAGCATTAACATTTTAGAACAAGTTAACTACAGTTATAGACCGAATTTTTGCGTATTTTTTCTCTCTTCACTTTTATTATTATTAGCTTTTGAGAAAATCGCAGAAAACTGATGTGTAGGACATTTGGGGCTTTATATCCAGCGAAGCTTAAGAAGGATTTTAGCGGAGAATATGTGGGGATGTGTCCTAGATTATATGATATGATGCTAATGAATAGTTATGTACAAAAATCCAGCTTGCACCTATTTTTTCCAAGTTTCAGGGTTTTTTACTTAATATGACTGGCTTAATATCATTCTTCAACTTCTTCCTGTGGTGCTCTTTAAATATTTTCTGTTCTCTCCAAGTATAGGGTGATATTAAAAAAAAAACATAAAAAAAGGTTTTGGGGGTGCAGTTCGGAATTTGGGGGTTTTTTCAGCTAAAATTTAAAAAACTAATATGATTACATAATTACATATTTTAGATGCATTTGTATACTTTATGTTTCGCCGATGATCAGATAGTAGTGGCTCAGGATTATGACGACCTCGAATATATGACACGAAAACTAATAGAAGAGTACAATAAGTGGGGACTAGAGGTTAATCTCAATAAGACAGAGTATATGTGTATCGGTGGAATGAAACAGGATCTAATCTTAAATACCGGGCAGCGAATTCAGTCCTGTGATGAGTATAAATACTTAGGTCTAAAAATTAGAGCTGACGGAACACTAGATAAAGCTATAAAAGATCGAAACGTACAAGGAAAAAAAGCAATAACTTTATTAAATGGAATAATTTGGGACCAAAGTATAGCAAAATATAACAGAAAGCTTATATATAACACCATTGTAAAAAGTATTATTGCATACGGCTCAGAAGTATGGCCAATCAAGGATAGAACAGAAAAAATGCTTTCCGCTACGGAGATGGACTATTGGAGAAGAGCAGCAGGGAAATCAAAAAGAGAGAGTTACAAATCAAAGAATAAGAGAAATTATGACAGTGGGTGAACGTACTTTAGTGGATGATATAAGAACAAAATAACTGGTGTGGTACGGACATGTACAAAGAATGAATGATGAAAAACTACCTAAACAAATACTACAATGGAAACCAACTGGCCGAAGAAAACGAGGACGGCCAAGGAGAAGCTGGAGAGAAGGAATAGACAGTGAAATAAGAATAAGAGGCCTAGATGATGAATTCTGGGCAAACAGAAACGAGTGGAGATTGGGTATCGGAAGACGTAGAACGTTGTGAAACCGATAAATATATATATATATATATATATATATATATATATATGGATGCATATCTGTGTCTAATGGGGCAACCGACATATTCGGGATAAAAATAAACGTAATTTTGTCCATTTGCCAAATGTAATAATATAAAAAAGGTTCGATATTTAGAAATCTTGTCTTTACTATCACCTATCAATGTAGCAAATGAAGATCTCTCTACCAGTTGGCGAATTATATTCCTTTATTTGCACGAAGACTCTTAACTGTTGCAAGTTTAGGACTTTTGAGGTATTTTATTTTTTCAGAATCAGACCCAGACACCGATGGTGGCACTCGACTGTCTCTAGTAGACACAAGTACTGCCAACACGGTCATAAACGCCGAAAATACGACTTCGTCTGCCTTAGACACCTCTCTGCAGTCTAGACTCTCAAATTTTGTGTCACACTTAAGGGGCAGCGTGTCGAAACTACTTGGTAAGTTAGACTAATCATTTGTTGCAGATATCAAAATATTTTTTTTCATTCTGAGCGGTTTAAACTAGAGTAATGAAAGTTAACAGGCACAATGGCCTTTAAGTACTGAATTTTAAGGTGTCAAAAAATATTACATATATGTGCGCTAGGGCGCGTATGGGGGCAAAATGTGTTTTTAGATTATCCTTTATATCTTTTAGACTATTACACCTGTACATTTAGGTAGCTCAAACAATTTTTCCCTTGCAGGCCAAGTTTCATGACTCTGGCTTAAACCGTTAAGAATTAAACAAAATTGAGATTGTGGGGAAGGTGTTATAAAACCTTTATCAAAAAGCCACGGAGGCTAAACTTTGACGCTATGGCTACTGACCAATGTGTAAATATAAATATCTCTAACAAAGTAAAATACTCTGCCAATATATGGGCCCCTAAGCTCACACTAGGTGCTATAGTTATAGTGTACGTGTAAGCTGATATAACTAAAAACTGAAATATTTAGTATTTTGTTAAACTCCGGACTCAATTACCTTTCGTTTGATATCACACACGCCATATTTTCACTTAAACTCTAATTTTTGAAATCTACCCCCACCCTTTTATTTGGTTTGTGTTCGGTGGATTTTGTTCATTTTTAAATGGGACCATCTCGACCCAAGACCCAGCCTAGGTACTAAATTTCATTAAAATCGGCCAAGCGGTTTTTGAGTTATGCGCGTTGGTCGTTACAGACATACAGACAGACAGACAGACAGACGGCGCAACAAAAAAGTTTCAAAATCATCTGAAACGCAAAGATAAATAAAAAAATTTGAAATCGGAGCAACTTTTTTTTTTCTCGAAAAAATTAGGATCACCATAGCTCACACTACTATAGTATAGTATATGTGTGAGGTAAAAATGTGGATTTAACACTTGAAAATAGTAGTTGTTTAAAATATTTTTATAAACGAAACAAATAAACAGAAACATAAATTTAAACCATAAACAACAAAAAATCCGAAACTTAGAGGCACTATTTTAGACCAGATTGAAGCCAACTCAATTATCTACAAATTCTTTTTCTATGAATTTTTTCTAGGACAATTATTTTTGTCGGTAGGTCGCTTTAAAAATGACCGTACCGATAAAATTTAACTTTTTGGAAAATCATCTGTGACCAGACGTTTCTCTGCAAGGAATAGACCCAGAGAGCTGTGGTTACCCTCAAATTTATCTAGCATAAAAAACTATAGAACGTCAGTACCGTAAAACGAGGTTACTTTGCTCCACTTTTTTTAGTTAATTCGAAAAATCCAAAGAAATAACCAAAAATTAAACCATAAAAAATGTTTTTTTGGTTTTAACGAAAAACACATGGTATAGGTAATTAACAAAGGACATTTTTATTACAAAATACTTAGTATTATAAATATTTTTTAACCTCAAAAGTGGAGCAAAGTTTCCCATAGTCCGAGGTTACTTTGGCCAACTTTATAAAATATGAAAAAAAAAAACATTCGTGTTTTATATGTTGGCGCAAACTACACCCAATATTTAGTTAGCTTTTCCCCAAACATTCAAAATGGTGAACAAAAAATTTAAAAATATTGGTTTTTTAAGTTTTTATTGCATCGAAATCGATAACTGCACTAGACACCAAATTTTTCGAGGTCAAATTTTAAAGGAATTTCAAGCTGCACTTCACTCAGGTGTTAACTCGAGACGACTAAGCTGAAAACAGCAGCTAACGCGTTTTTGAAAAGTCAAATTCGCAACGGATAATTCACGCGTGGTGGCGTTGTGGTGCATGCGCAGATTTTTAATGTGGAATATCTAAGAACTTTTTTTCGCAATGGAGCAAAGTAGGACCAGGTGGCGCAAAGTAACCTCGTTTTACGGTACGAGAAAAGTACTTTTTTAAGATGTTTTTTTCCAAAAAACCGAAAAATGTACCAGTTTTTCGAGTCCCACGGGAATAGCATAACGATTTCAGGGTTGCAAACTTGCGCGTTTGCAATGTTTATCTTTTTTTATGTCGATATTAACTGGCGTATTACTACACTTCAAAATTTAAAAAAATCCTTTCCCCACAGGTGAAAGAGTTATAAGTGGCGCTGAAAAATATTTGGAAACTGGAAAATCCTCTCTTTGGGACGAAGTCGCGGCCTGTTCTGTACCTGACAACCCCTACTTAAGTCCTTATTGTGCCTCAGACGAGCAACTTAGGTTGTTTCCCCCCACTAGGATACTGGTAAGCCCTAGTACAATGTTTATTTTATCAATAATATCGTCCCCTATCTCACGTATTGAAGTATTTTTTTTATTTAGTCGGTTTAAAACGTTTTTCTACGTTGTCCGACGCCTATTCTCCACCTCCTTCGATCCTGACAATCATCTTCTGTCAGATTTTTTTGACTTTAAATTTATTTATTGCAGAAAGCCTATAGCTGTACAATATTTTCCCTATAGCTAAAAACTTAAAACTAATTTTTTACAACAATCCATAATTTTAGACATAATGTTATTTTTTTTCTTAAATAGTAAAGTTGGAAAAAAGGTTTATATTTTCAGTTATATCTTTTAGTGAATAGTGTACTGATTCTAGCAAATTATTTTTCAAAGCAAAATTAAATTTGTTTACATTTAAATCTTTTATATTATTTGGTAGTCTATTGTAAATAGTTTTTCCTAGATGAAAAACGGAGTTCCTGGTAAGTGCCGACAGTGGCCTTTCAGTATGCAAGTGATTTTTTGTCCTTGTATTATATTGATGTAATTCACATCTTTTTTGAAAGAATCCCTTCTGGGTGTAACTGTGAATCAATGTTAGAGATTCATATAAAATAAGATCAAAAAATGTAAGAATTTTTAAGGATTTAAAATATGATTGGCATGATGTTAAATTAGAGATCTTTGCTATGAGGCGAATTGCCCTTTTTTGTAGTGAAAAAACTAGCTGCATTCTATAATTTGCAGAGTAGCCCCAAAATGGAATGCAATATCGTGCATGTGACTCAAACAAAGAGTGGTAGACCTCAATTGCAGATTCTTGATTTAGGGTCTTCCTTGTAACTTTTATTGCATAAAGGCTTGATGCTAATTTTTTTAATGTGTTGTTATATTGTGTCACCCATGATAGTTTATGATCAACAGTTACACCCAAAAATTTATATTCTTCAACGTTTTGGATAGCTTGGCCCTCTATTTGAAGATTTAGTTTTGTTCTGTTTTGAAATACCATATGTTTAGTTTTATTTAAATTTAGAGCCAACTTATTAGCATCGAACCACCCTTTGATCTACTCAAGGTCCTCATTCATCATCCTCTCTAACTCCTTTCTGTTATTTGATGACCAAGTTATACTAGTGTCATCTGCAAAAAACGTAAAAATACCTTGAATAGGAAGATCTGAAAGGTCATCAAGGAAGAGAAGAAAAAGAATGGGACCCAGAACAGATCCCTGAGGTACACCGCAAGTTATTGAAGCAAGAGAAGATCTAATTATCCCACCTCTGTCCCTTACTGTCGTAATTTGTCTTCTATTTACAAGATAGGACATAAACCATTGCAAGACCCTGCCACGAAAGCCATAAAATTCCATTTTCTGCAGCAGTGTATTGTGATCTACACAATCAAAGGCTTTTGCGAGATCACAGAACACCGATGCTACAAAAGACTTATCCAATTTTGAGTAAACTTCATTTAGGAAGTTGAAAATAGCATCTTTAGTGCCTTTTTTATTTTGAAAGCCAAATTGTTTTTTGGAAGGAAGTTTGATTTTTTCAAAGTAAGATAACATTCTAGATTTTACTATTTTTTCAAAAATCTTTGATATAACCGGTAAGAGGGAAATGGGCCTATAGTTTGCCGGATCTGTTAGGTCTCCCCCTTTTGGTAAAGGCACCACTATTGCAGTTTTCAGGTCGTTTGGAAAGTAGCCTTCATTAAAAGATTCATTTATGATGTAACTTAGAGCTTCGCAACAGTTTTCAGGAAATTCCTTAATAATTTTAACAGATAAGCCATCTATACCATGAGAGTTTTTGTTCTTTAGTTCTTTTATTGTTTTTATCACCTCTTCAGTCGAGGTGGGCAAAAATACAAAGCTATTTATTTCATTAATTCTTTTCTTTTTTAGTAAGTTATTAGGATCAATTTTTGTTTTTATATTCTTTGTAACAGAGGCGGCTATAGTGCAAAAATGAGTATTTAATTTGTCAGCCACTGCTAGTGGTTCTTTAATGATAACAGAATTCACTTTAAGTTCAATATTTTTTGTTTGCTGTTTTTTTTGTCTACCTGATAATTTATTTATTATGTTCCAAGTTTCTTTTTTGTCATTTTTTGCTGTTTCAATTTGGTTTTTATAAAATAAAGATTTGGCTTTCAAAATAATTTCTTTTAGGATAGATTTATATTTAAATGTAAATTTGGCAATGTAGGATAGAGAACGTTTGTTTCGACATGACATTTTTATGGCACTTGTAATGTACTGTTTAGATTGCAAGTTTCGTTTATTTTTCCAGGGAAAGCAAGTTTCTACGACATTGTTTACAGACTGTTGAAAAAACGCACATTTTTCATGTAAAGGAACATGCAAAAGTGACGTCCAGTCTATTGTCGACAATGTCTTTCTGAACTTTGCTTTGTTTTTTTCAGAAAAAAATTGAATTTTCTCAGGAATCTTATCAGTAGTGTCATTTAGCGAAATTTGTATATTTGCGACAAGAATATCATGATCACTTAAATCAGTGTTAATTGTTTCAACTTCTGTTTCAGAAAGAAAGTTAGAGCGGAATAGTCGATCATGGTTGCACTATTTTTTGTTATGCGAGTGAAAGAATTTACATGCATTTTTATATTATTTGCCAGAAATATACATTTTAGTTGCAACATTTGGGAAGTTTCAAGATATTGATTTATATTTAGATCACCAGTAAGAACAATATTTGCCTTGGGGGGCAAGTTGGTGAGGATCTTATTTAAGTTTTCGTAAAAAATTTCAATATTCCCTAAAGGTGATCTATAGATACTTAAGATGTAAATGTTGTAGGGTTTTAAGTTTACACATGTCATTTCAAAATTTCTATCACTGTTTAAATTATTAAATCTATCTATAATTTCAGTAAGACTATTTTTAACAAGTATAGCGGAACCCCCACCTTTCATAGTAGATCTGTTATAAATAACTGCTGTTTCATACCCCTCAATTTCCAAGTGTTCATACTCTGTTAGCCAGTGTTCCGTTAGACAAACTATTTCTGGAAAGTCCATCTCTGATAACAGTACTTCTAGTTCATCCATTTTGTTTCTAGCACTTTGTATATTTAAAGCAAATATCGAGAGTTCATTTTTTTTGTTAATTTTAATAGTTCCTGTAGGAGTTTCTGTGATAGGATGGTGTTCTGTGGAATCGGTATGTTGTAGTGGGGGGCATAGCTTCTCCTCGAAAAACCCGAAATTTCTTGACCACAACACCGTCTGGCCAGTTTTGCCGTTCCATAAATTGATTTTGTAAGACAGGATCAATATCTATCTTAAAGCTGCTATACTGCTCTGATTTAACTTGTTGCTGAGTTATGGTAAATTCATACTTATTACTAAATAAACTTGTTAAGTGGTCTTGTAATGTACCCTCTGTGGTTGACGGATCCAATCTGCTAACAAACATTGATAGTTTTTGTTTTATTATGGCAGCTGATAATTTATTTTGGCTTCCACGGAGTGTTGGGCTATTTTGGTTCTGAAAAGCAATAGAGCTTTGAGCTGCTACTGCTTTATTTTGTTGATGTGTTTGAGAGATGGTGGAGTTTGGAAGGTTAATTTTTGCTACTTCCGTTTTCAGTGATAAGATTTCCGCTTCCAAAGCACTATATTTAAACTGTAGTTCATTGTAGCTATTTTTTAGAGATTGTAGTTCAGTTTTAGGGTCATTTATTGAATATAGTTTGATCATTTCCTTATTTGTGGAATTAAGGTTTGTATATAAATTGACCATCTCCTTATTTGTGGAAGTAAGGTTTACAAATTCACCAAGTAGTTTATTTGATGTAGCTTCTAGTTTAGTTGAAAAATTAGTCAGCTGTTTTTGACTAAGATCAATTCCTTTTGAGATTTTCTCTATTTTGTCAGCTCTTATACATACCTGTGACTTGAGATTTTCCATACCGCTATTTATGTTATCAGCGATGTAAGTTTTAATGCTTTCCGGAAAGGAAACTATGTCCGAATTTGATTTATTTTCATTAGAAATAGTTTTGACTTTTTCCTCCAGGGAACTTACAGCGATGGAAATTATGTTGAGCTTTTGACCAATGTTTTCAGTAAGTTTAGGTAATATTTCATCTCTAAGTGTTGGCGTAGTTTTGCGACAATAGCATCTTGCAGTGAATCCCCAGTCTGTTTTGATGTATAGCAATTTGTACAACTGTACACTGCATGCACTGATCTTTTTTTCACGGCCAGACCTTTGTGTTCTGACGCTGAGAGATTTGAACAATTTAAGCAAAAAAGTTTGCTGCAAATATCGCATTTTACATGACCATAACTGTCTGTTTCGGAAGCACTGCATTTGGAACAGGTACTCATGTTTAATGCGATTAAAAAACTTTATTTAAAGTGTCTATTAGTTTACCTTTTGTCTCTTGAAAAAGTATTATTTTATTATTAAAAGTTCAACTGTTTATTTATGCTTATCAATTTTTTTTTAAACTCAGTCGGATAGCGGTTACTGATCTGAGGTCACCTCGGGTGATATCTATCACTGTTTTACTCATTGGGTAGTGCACTAATGATGCTATTTATGTATAACTTAAAGTTTGTAAAAATAGGGCCCTAGTTGGAATTTGTACTTGTCTTTATGTACACTAGTTACTTAAACTTTTAGCTACTTTTTGGTGTAAAAATAAATAAAAATTTCGATCGTTACAAGGCTCAATTTAAGGTTTATATTTAAGGTTTATAACAGAGCTTAACAATGAAAGATACTTGCTACCGACGCTGCCTTATTAATAAGGATACCCCTCTGGCTACTCTCCTTTCTTTTGGGACTCCAGTGAATATATGGACGAAATTGCCGACACTATTCGTACCTGTTCCTTTCTTTTTTTTGTCTCTGTGAGTGCAACAATATCGATCTTACAATTCTGCACTTCGGTTGCAATAATGTCCAACTTTTGATTCACTCCCTGTACGTTCCATGTAGCTATATTCATAGTCCTTTGTCTTTGCTTTTTTCGTCTTCAAGAATTTCCATCCATTGCTCCGAGGCTTTGTTTAGGCTTTTTGGTAATTGCTTTGTTTTACAAGTATTAGAGAACCAGTCTAATGCCTCAACCCCCTACTTGGAGGGCCAGGATTTTTAATCAAGGTTTTTCTCCTTTAGCCTTTGACGAGCCAACGCCATACTGTAAGGCAACAGCTGTCTTTTATACTATCCCTAAAAGAAAGGGTTGCCACCTACGCTATGATCACTGTACTGAGGTCCATTCTCTCCGCCTTTCATATCGATGTGGTCTTCTCCCGTAACCCTGGAAAAGGGACCCTAGACAGGTGCTAACTCTCCGGGTCGGAGAGTACCTGGAATCTACGTATTGAAGTAACTAGCATTTAATGAATTTCTCACGAGAGCGAAAATTAAAAAATCAGCTGTATGAAAATTGATAGATACGTCGAACACAAACAACTCTACTGCCGTGCTATCGCTAGAGATACGGTTACGCCATTTCGTGAGCAAAAAGTCGTACTTATGGGAAACATTTTGGATATAGGAAAATACTCCATAATAGGCTACTTACTTTCCACTAATTTATTTATTTGTAACATGATATTCAGATTGAGAGTACCCAAAAACGAAACAAAATCGATGTATCAGGTCAGGTATGAAATTAAATTTTTTGAAACCTAGTTAGCCCCCCTTCCATTCTGAACTGTTCCCCCCTTTCCTAATAAAAATCATTCTATATTTGGATTTAGATGCTCCAAATACCCCAAAACCGATGTGTCTGCCTTAAATCGTCCCCTTCATGACATACCGACGTAAGTGCCAAAATTCAAAAATTGAGTTACGTCGTTAGATAACATTATTTTGGTCGACTTTTAATATGACAAAGTGGCGTATCTATATTTCTTATAGATCTTCCAGAAGTCATTATTAATGGTTTGGTTTTTAATAGCAACGCTATGGCCTGATAAACTTTGGTTCATTTGGTTTTTTGTCTCGCCTCTACAATTTACAAATAGTCAGTTACGTCGCGTCGGTATGTCATGAAGGGGACGAAATGTTTGCGGTTTCGATCAAGTTGGTATCTATTTTGGCGGCCATTTTGAATTTTTTCCTTGTTTTTTAAAGTACATGTCACACAGGAGTTTTGATATCTATGATTCATCATGCTTCTTTTAAGGTACTTGGCACATTACTATCTATACAGGGTGTCCCATAAAAAAGTTTTAAAAATTGTCAACTTTGATGCTCTATATCTCGACAAAGAAAGAGTTTTGACCCATGCATTATAGGAACTTTTTTATCAGACATGACCTCCTCTATCACCTGTTGGCCTATGGCAACTAAGTTATGGGACACCCTGTATAGAAGACACACAGAAACACAAATTGAAATGCTTTAGAAAAGGTACTTTGTGTTCAGGATATGTACTGTCATGTTTAATAACAAATTTGAAGACATTGCGCATCTACCCGGAACAAAAATGTACTGTTTGGTAGTGGTAATCTGATGGGGAAGAGAGACAAAAAATAGAGATGGAAAATGCAAAAATATTATACGGGGACACCTTCTATGTTTACTAATTTTACATATGTTTTCGTGTGTACACGGTAAGTGAAGCCAAGACGGCATTTTTATTGCATTTTGTATTGTTTGGGATCACGTACGTATTGAATTTTAATGAGCCTCGCCGAAAAACTACCTTTCAGAGGCGTAGAAGTAAGTAACAGCATTAAATTAAAATACATTGGGGGTCTTAGACGGCATTCTTTAACTACTTGCTACAAAATGATTGTTCACATCACAATTTTAAATTTAATTTTTAGAAGCTACGAAAGCCGAATTTCCTCTACTGAGTGTCGGGTTCACGAAAACCTCAACCGACTCTTGCTGTTCTGCATTTCCAAAGTAAAAGAAATGTATACGCTATTCAAGTTACTTACCTTATCTTTGGAGATATTTGAAAATAATATTTTTTTTAAAGAAAACTTATTGTTTAATGTTACAAAAACATGTCTTTTTCACTGTTAAGAAAACAGTATTATTTTAACGTTTGAATTTTTTTTTTCAAAAACATTCCGTTTTTAACCTGGGAAAAATATTTCATTATCAATGTTATTAGAAAAACAAGATTATTTTTGTAACAAGAGAACGTTAAAACTAACATCAAACGTTTTTCAATTAAACATTATTTTGACGTTATAAAAATGTTTTTGTGTTAAGTGGGTATACTAATATGTACATAAAGTTTCTATAACTATTATAATTTATCATAGCTATAAAATAAATAGTTCTTTCGAATAACAAGGCCCGAAAAGATAAAAAACCTAGTTGTAGACAAGAGTCAATGGAGCCACCCTATTATCTACAACAAAAGACTTACAAAGACACTGTTAAGTAGAGGCCCGTAGTTTGTGTTCTCTGGAATTTACACCTTTTGCGCCGGGAACCAAGTCAGCAGGTGATCAGGTAAATAATTACCAAACCAAACCCATAGATTTTAAGACCCACCCGAAAGTATTAACCCGCCAGTGGTGACTTGCGGTCTGCGAGACCGATACAAAGAAAACCTAGTTCAAAAAGCCAACCCAGAGCCAAGCGACCTCGCGCTCAATTACATTTGTTAAATTTAGCCACCAATAGCCTTGTCTACGACGATTGTTCAAAAGTCTCTCGTAGTAGGGGAAAGAGGAGCAAAATGAGGTACGGGCGTAAAACGAGGTACCACAGTTTTAGGAAACTGCACAAGAATAAAACCTCTTAATATCAGATGTTTTATCCCCATGACTGGTTCAACTCTCTGCAATATGATTGGTGCGGGTCGGCTGATGAGTATGCAAAATTAGAGAGCCGCAGTTTGACAATGGATAGAAAAGTAGAGCTTTGGGAATTGGTCAGCTTACACAAACCTCCACCACCTACATAGCACAATCACGTGTTTAACACGTAAAAAAGGCGTGAGAAAAAAAAACGTTGATTTTAAAAGCTGCTAGAAAAAAACGTTTATTTAATATATGAAAACAAGCTTAATAGGTCATTCATTAACGTTATAAAAAATAACGTTGATAAAAACTGCGTTGTAATAACGCCATTATCAAATTAAAAGAGCACTGTTTTTACGTTAGTTTCAAGTGATTTTTACGTTAAAATCACATTAGATTCACGCGTTTTTTACACGAATTTTTAAACGCGACTTGCATGGCTTTTCTACCGAATAATTTTGAGATTTTACCAGCAGCAGCGCCACCTATTTTCGGCATTTCTCACTTTGACGAAATCTATCACGCAGTGCTTTGGCCTCTAAACTCCAAAAACCTGTTAAGAAACTGATCCCTGATCCTTTACGATCACGACGCATTAGTCATTTAACCTGATAAAGACACATTAATACTCTGTGGAAGTGTTTACTGTTAAAAAATCTTGTTTAGCTTTTAAAAAAAAATAATGTATATAGATAGATATATAGATATTTTGTCTTGCCTTGAGCGCCATCTTTAAAATTGTTTTGAAGTGTTGTAGTCTTAAACTAGCGAACTTTTATAACTTCATTTCGCGTCTCTTTTAAGTTAAAAAAATGTTATTAAAAAAACGTGACCAAAAAAGACGCAGAAAGTTAGTGGGTTTTAGAAGTCTTAATCCAGTGGCGTTTTAGAACATGTTGTGGAGGACTTTTCAAGTGTGAATTTGGTACATGAAAATAACGAGGGTAAAAACACGTTATATACACAGCACCAGAAACTTCAGCAAAAGGTGGACTTTTATAGCTTGATTTCTCCTTGTTTTTAAGTTATCTTTCAGCATGTAGATTTAACAAAATAAATATTACATGGTATGAGGTTGTTTTCAAGTAAAAAAAAACTTTGTTATTTTTATTCACGTTAATTTAATGTTGATGTGATTTTTGTGCTATGTGGGCAGATGAAAAAAAATACAAAATAGATAAATTAATTGAATCACATGGCCACGTGACCCTAAGAACACCACCATATATGTGTGAGCTGAATCCAATTGAACTGGCATGGGCATTTTTGAAAAATTTCATAAGAAGTAGAAACACAACCGGCGAATTTACGATCAAGCGTTTACGGGAATTATTGGAAGAGGGTATAAAATCTATGGACTCCAACTTATGGAATAATTTTGTAAGGCATGTGATTGATATTGAAAATAAATATTGGGAAACTGACAAATATATGGATGGAACATTTTTTTACTGTTTGTAATTCATCATGAAAATAGTTATTTTAAGACTAATTTTATTTTTATGTCTCAAACCCTGTTTTGGCCGCATAATACCTAAGCAAGCAATTATATATTTATAACATATATTAAAATCTCCGCCATTGGAAAAAGAGAGGAAACGTGTTTTCCAGCTGTCTCTCTTCCCCATCAGATTATACCTGCCATACATGTACTCCAGAAAGTGCAATCCACGACGAAAATATTTCCACCAAAATTAATTTCAAAGTTCCTAAAAGCTTTTCTATTATATGGAAAAAAAATTCATACATTCATTGGGATTTAAAGAATAAGTTTAAAATTCCTGTGACTGATATTATTAAAAAGTAATCTACTTACCTTTAGTTAAAAAAGCCATTCTTAAAATATTTTATATCTCTTCGCACTTTTTAGAAATACCATATTAAAGTAACGGAAAAATAATGAACAATAAAAAAACAATTGCTCATTGTCTCGCCAATGAAGTCAATTATACTGGAACTTTAAGGTGCCATTATTTAGCTTTAAAAATTATATAACTAAATAGTTTTATTGTTATGTTAGTTTTAGGTATTTTTGGCCAAAATATTGGGCGTCTATTAGGGCTTGGAATAGCGTGACCGTTTCTGAAATCCCTATGTAGGTAGTTACTTTTATCTGGGACACCCCAGCGGCGCACAGTAATCAAAAAGCGGTCAAAAGTAATTTTGTTATTAATAAAGAAAATTTTTGGGATTTTTTTTGGTTTCGGTAGTTGTTAGTCTAACTTTTTTCATACCTATTCTATTTTTTAATATTTATACTGCGCAGGTGCAAACACCTAGGGGATATGACAAATTCCGAACGCCAAATATTTTCAATATCAATGAAACTTCATTTCAGTTTTTTGTAAATAAAAAATTAATTTAGCCTTATGAAATTTTTAAATATTTTATAATAAATAGCTAAATATAACATTTTCAGAATACACAATTTATTAACAAGACATATTATACTTAACCACAATTAAGAATACACATTAGAATATCAAAGTAAAAACATTTCGTTACTGATAATTTCTGATACTTACAACTTATAGAAAATATCGTCGGCGAAATCCGAAAAGTGTGTAACTCCAATTTGACAAAATTTACAGGAGAAATCAAAAACACTTCTTAAAAATTGGATAACAGCTGACTGGTGTTTACTTTTCTATTTTATTAATTTTAAAAAATCTGCTTTTAATAGTACATAAATTTCTATAGTAATGGCTTTCGTTTTCAGTTAATACACAATTTACACATTTTTCGGGTTTCGGCGAATATACAGGGTGTCTCTAAAAGGTCTGTACAAAATCTTAGCACATATTCCTGAGGTCAAAATAAGTCGATTTAAAGTAACTTACCTTAGTCCGAAATTGCTCCGTTTCAAAAATATAGGATGGTAAATTTAAAAATTAAAAATCGATTTAAATTTATGAACATTTCTTAACGCCTCACTTTAAAAATTGGTACTCGGGGGTTTTTTGGGATGCGAAACCTAAATATGGATACCTTTTCACTGTGGCCGTTAGAGGGCGCTTCACAATGCTCTTTTTATAGTTTAAAATGACTATAATTTTTTTCTTAGTGTAACTTTAAACTTTTTTTGTTAAAAAAATATTTTCCTGAATCTTTTTAAGCCAAAAAGGTACTCTTGTTAACATGCGCTAAAGTAAGTCGTTTTCGAGATATTTCCGTTTTTAGTGTTCGATGCCGCAACGGAATACTGAAATTATTTGAATGACGGCCAGTTTTCTACTGACTATTGTTCTCAAAACTTTATCAAGTTTGTTGCTTTTCGGCAATTTCGCTCATGAAATTTTTTAATTAAAAAATTTAATTTTTAAATTTACCACCCTGTATCTCTGAAACGGAGCAATTTTGGACTAAGGTAATTTGCATTAAATCGACTTATTTTGACCTCAGGAATATGTGCTAAGCTTTAGAGACACCCTGTATAACACTGAAAACGATATTTATTTTTTGAAGGGAAATATCAAAATTACATGTTTATACATTAATTAATCAAGAATTAAAGCTAAAGCTTCACGGTCCAGAATTAAGTGTTTGTTTGACAAAATATGTCCACAAACGCAAATAATGCATACTATTTTGTTTTTATAAATATGTGATCAAAGCGCGGCCAACTAAGATTTGGGAAAGAAACAATATGCGGTTTAGAAAAGAAGTACAGTGAGAAGCGAATAAGATTTTTTATATTTTAAAATTTAATTAAGGTATAAGTTAAAACGATTGGAGGTGAAAATATAATTTTTATTTATGTTTTTTATTTTATTTTTATTGCCACCAAGTGTATCTAGCGGGTTTTGCTGAGCACTAATATGACATAACGGCATCGAAGAAATTTATTCCATGGTAACGGGCAAAGTTTTTTGTCTGGCGAATGAATTTTTTCCGTGTCCGTGTCTAATGGTGATTATGCACCAAAATTATACTAAATGAACCCTCTATAACTTAATAAAAGAATAGATTTAGGAATTAACTTTTAATGCGTCAAATCCCTGCGGTCATTTAAGGGTTCAATTAACATCGGTTAAGGATGTTATCAGGATGTCGGATTTGACCACTTATGACCTAGCCCCAGATCACTGTACGGGGACTCGTGTCAAAAACAAATTCGGGGTGTTGCGCCCAAATGTTTAACCACAAGTCATTAAAAAACATAACTACCATGTTTGGGGTTTCTAATTGTATTTTTTTTTAAATGACTTAAAATTTAATCAAAAAATTCTGCTGAAATATTTGAAATGTATTGTAAAGGGCGTAAATTAAAACATCCATGCTCCACGCACAAAAACAATGCGAGTAATCCGACTAACTGATAGCCTGTGCCAGGCACAAAATTTCTTTGATTTTTCCTGTTGAAACAACGCTAAAATGCCCAACATTGGACCTATCACTGTCGCTCATATAGGCTGCAGATAAAATCTATCTCTATTCGAAGGAGCCAAGAGAAAAGTGGAAGCGTGTTCTACGCTGCTTTGGGTTTCAGTAGCCCATTCATCGCGTCGCCGTCGCATCGAGTCAGAGTGTGATCTACTGCATTGCACAAGGTCACCAAATTTCATATAATACAGGGTGTTTCACGAACATCGAAACAGGCCTTTTTGGGTATTTAGAGTGCGAATTTGGAGAAATGCTCGGACACGTCGATTTTATTTACGAGGGGGACACTTTTGTAGCGCGAACCCCCTTCGAGGGGCATATTATTTATTTTGAATAGGGAAAGTGGGTCTAGTGATACCTTGTTTTGAAGGCCTTTTGAATGTCCTTACAACCGTGTAAAAATTTCAAAAATCTATCTATTAGTTTTTGAGATATTTGCCTTCAAACTTTCAAATTTAGCATGGACTGATAAAATAAAAATGTATTTAGAACTTTGTATTTTTCGGATTTAATTTTTATTTCATCATTATCATCATGTTAAATTTGAAAGCAAATATCTGGAAAACTAATCGATGGATTTTTTTACACTGTTGTAAAGATATTCAAGAGAGCTTCAAAACAAAGTATCACTAGACCCACTTTCCCTATTCAAAATATAGGGGTAAAGTATACCTCTCGAAGGGGGTTCGTGCTACAAAAATTTCAAGATAGATTTCAAAAAGTGTCCCCTTGCAACCTAAATCGACGTGTCCGAGCGTTTCTCCAAATTCGCACTCTAAATACCCAAAAAGGGCTCTGTTTCGATGTTCGTGAAACACCCGATATAAAAATGAAAAAGAAATGCGTAAAATAAAATAAAAACCAATAGATGTTTTAAAAATAAAAAACGTGTTTTTGCAGAAAAATACGGTATACTACCCGCCACTGGGACACTTTGTATACTAGGTGTCATGTTTCGGGCTAAGATAGTATTCCTCAAATTGATTTAAAAAATATATTCATACGAGGTCTGGCTATTAAATAACGAAACTGGTTACGAAAAAGGGTTTTATTATAAAAATTATTCTAAATTCGAATGCTCCCCTTCAATATACTCAACTCCCCTCGCCACACACCTTTCCATACGTTTTTTCCATTGATCGAAGCAGTGCTGGAAGTCTTCTTTGGTGAGGGCCTTTATGAGCTCTGCCGTTTTTTGCTTTACCGCTTCCATCGACTCAAATCGGGTCCCTTTCAAAGCAGATTTTATCTTCGGAAACAAAAAAGTCGCACGATGCCAAATCTTGTGAGTACGGCGGGTGTTCGAGTACTGAAGTGTACTTACTGGCCAAATACTGCTTCACAGATAGTGCGTTATGGGCAGGTGCGTTGTCCTGGTGCAAAATCAAACGAGTTGTTCTTCCACAACTCGGGCCGTTTTTCACAAACTCGTTCTCGCCGCGTCGCCAAAACTGACAAATTGTAAGTCTGGTTGACAGTCTGACCCTCTGGAACCCATTCAGTCATCACGATACCGTTAATGTCACTGTTTCCGGAGTTGAAAGAGTCACAGGGCGACCTGGTTGTCCCCATAGGCCTCTTGTAGCAATTTATAGCACTCGGTCGGAGTTTTTTTCAATTTACCGAGAAATTTGAGATTGATACGTTGCTCCTGTTTTTCGTCACACATGGTTTTCGGCACGAGAAAAAAACACGTTCGTTTCAAACCGCTACTGCACAAATACTATAATAGTGACGGAAACGTGTTTTGGGACGTGCATAGACAAGATATCCAGATACCCAACGCACCATTCGTTTTTTATCCCACACGTCTAGGGCGCTATCTAGGCGCTCAGTCTCGTTATTTAATAGCCAGACCTAGTATTAACGTAGTTAGATACGTTGGGATAGGTAGGTTGGAAGTCAAAACTTTTTTTTATCAATTTGAGAAGAATAATAAGACTAATAAATTCTGGATTTCTTAAATTTGTTTTTCTTTTAGACAGTTCATCTAGATCCTTGCTTGGACGACTGTGTTATGTTTGCTAGAAGATTAAAAAACTTAAACCATGATGTACGTTTTGATATTTTGGAGGGACTTCCTCACGGATTTTTAAATTTTTCATTAGTAAGTATACTTCACCTTAGATATGCTTTTGGAATTCAAAAATTGTTTATGTTTAACACAGATTTTCCTTTAGAATTCTGGAAAAAACTGTTCTCAAGTTAAGATTCGAAAACCTAATTTTGCTATCTTGGAGAACAATCTGTACAGGGTTTTCCCGTATATTTTTACACCATTTCTAAAACATTTTAAAATATGATAAATATGTCATAGTTCTTTACGAAATTAAAGGATATTTGTGTCAGAATGTCAAAAAGAAATTCTAAATGTCAAAATTGGCCAGGTCAATGGTTTTTTTAAATAACCGAACCGAACCGAATCCTGTATATTATTTTAGAATTTTATAGATATTTTTTTCTGATTTGAAAAATGTATATGTTGGAATTATTTTGTTAATTAGGTTTGGAGATATATATATTAAATGGTTTAAAAACATCAAGGCAGCCATGAAAATGACAATCGCATTGACACAAAAAGTGATGAGCTATTGTTTTGTCAAATTTAGTTTTAAGAGCGGTTAAAGATGGTCTTTTCCCAGGAAGAAAATCTGCATATGATTAAATTGTTTTACTCAAATAATAATAACGAAAACGGATCTATGGCTCGCAACCAGTATTATATTCAGTTTCCCGGCAAAAGACAACCAACCCGCCAAACCATACTAAATACAGTAAACACATTATTATGGCCAGCAAATATCCCCGATTTGTCTCCCCTTGAGTTTTTTGTGGGGCTACCTAAAAAATAACGATTTACAACAGGCTGGAAACACTTTAAATTCTACGAAAGAAAATAGAACAGACAATCGTCGATTTTAATGGAAATTCTGCGCACTCTATCAAGCTATTCACAGAAAATTTATAAGAATTATTCAAAATTGGATTAATAATCAAGAAGGCTAAGTGGAAAATTACCAATGAAGTATTAGATATTTATTTCTAAAAATTTTTTATTGTTTTTTTATTTAAGTGGCACCACACATTACTGCACAGAATCACTGCGAATGGTAAATAATAATAAATTATATACCTTATAAAAACACCAACATCACTTTTTGAGTCAATTGATTGCCTTTTTCATGGCTGCCTGATGTTTTAAAGAGTATCAACAATTTCACTCCAAACTTATAAACGAAATAATATCAGAATATATATTTTTGAAATCAGCAAGAAAAGATATATTAAAATCTAAAATAATATACAGGGTGTTTAATTTAAAAAAACCATCGACCTGTCATTATAATTTTAGACATTTAGAATTTTTTTTACATTCTGACCCAAAGATACTTAAACGTCGTAAAAATTATGAAACTTTTGTATTTATCATATTTTGATATCTATTCAAATAAACACTTTTTTATATTTTACTTAAAATTTCTTAATACTTTTTTAGATCTCAAAAGATGCCTATGAGGGATCCAAACTGTGTGTGCAACGACTAAGAGAATTGTTAAACTTAGATAGTCTTCGACCTACAGAAAAATAACTGTGGAATTTAAAAAAAACATTTATAATGTTTTGTAATATCTATGCTTACTAGTTTCAGTTTGTTACTGGGGTACTGTTATAAACCTAATATATAAATAAAATGTTAAACAAAATTAACCAAAGATCACCAAGTTAAAAAAAATGTATAATGATTGTTCCTATTGTATTTTTAATATAATTTATTTTGACACAAATTTAAAACAGTGTAAAGTTGTGATTTTGATTAACTGACATCACTTTTTTTAAAATATTTATTTAATGTTTATATCTCAGATTTTACAAAAAAATATATTTTCTTTAGTTTTTTTTTTAAGTTTTATATATTTATATAGTATATATTTTTTTATTTATTTAGTTTAATTTAAAAAAGTCAATTTTAAAAGAACTTATTTTTGGTTGACCTTTCAACTTAGGTTTTTTAAGTTACTTTTCATTTTTGGGGAGTTAAATGAATCATTGATAAAATTATTTTTAATTAGGGATTAAGTAAATAAAATAAGAATGGTATTAAGGGATCTGTTACAATATATTTTATAAACCATTTTTGTGATAATAAAAAATTCATATAGTTTTTTGACTGTTTTTTTTATTTCAATACCAGTACAAATGTCTGCAAAAAGTTAAACAAGAAAATATGAAAAATAAAAAAACAAGAAACTTGTGTAAAAAATTAATTAACAACTTGAGTTTTTTCAAAAAGGGGATCAGATCTTGTTGTTTAAAACTTTCAATTTTACAATAAAAATTGTTTAATTTAGAGATAAAATCCCTTTTTAGCCAAACCATTTAATAAAAAAAAATAAGTATGGTTTAAATATTACCATTTATCTGTGGTGGGTTTTTTCTAATTGTTTTTTGTAAAACATGCGCATCCGCTGGTTCTATTCTTTTGTAGTAGTTTTCTTTGGTCTCAACAATTTCAAATCCGAATTTTTTGTAGAAATCCAAGGCTCCTGTATTGTTTACTTGGACATGTCTAAAAATCAATTATGAATATTTTTATTTATAAAAAAAATTTTATACTGGGACTTTCCATCCATAGCTAGGAGTCTTTTTAGCCAAATTTTTGCCGAGATATATGCCTTGTTGGGACGTTACAAAAACAACCATATACCGAGGTGGGACTCGAACCCACAAGATACGCAGCGCGCCCAGCCCACGCGCAGTCGGTCCAGTCATATAGCAAGCACTGCAGCTATATGGACGAACCAACGCGCTAATCCGGTCGGCCACGGTTTCCATCAAAATCAGTTATGAATACAGTAAGGTATAAAAAAAATTTTCATAAAAAAAACACCCAACTGCTAAATTTACTTATAACTACTAGTCGCATTTGGGTACACAATTAATAGGTATACCTATAATAATGTACGACATGCTTCAACTTTTAGTTTTGATGCCCAAAGCGCACTTATACCGCGAAATTATACCGTTTTGTATTTTCATGAATCAGGTTATTGGGTAATTTTGTACCCAACTGCGACTAGTTATTACGTTTCGCCCTCAAAAAAACTCGGTACCAATTTTGAAATTAATCTGTTTATAACTGTTCATAATATTAAAAACTTGACTTTTTTAAAACTTTAACACCCTGTATCTTGGAAACGGAGCAATTTTGGACCCTAGTTTATATAAACTTTTATCCGAGAAGAGCATTGGGTTTTATCTCTATTTTGTGCCTAGAATATGTGGTTAAAATATTGACGTCTATTTTCGGGACACCCTGTACTTAACCGTGTATATTATTGAACCATTAATCAAAAAATGTGCACAGTTTACCAAGACATGGTAATGTTACGGGTTCACAACGACAAATTAAAACTCGCAATTGTCAAAAACGATATGTCAATTTATTTCGACAATTATGTACAAAACACGCACTAAAAGTTACTAATCACTCACTACTGTAATCGGCCTATTAACTTCGTGTTAATATCTCGCTACTACGGCAGTTGGTTATCTCTGACTAATTAATTCTCGTATTAATGCGACTGCAAGTCACAGATAACGCAACTAAAACCTAGACTAATAATACAACCTTAAGATAACTCAACTTAATACTACACTAAACCTAAACAAATTCTAACTATTAAATTTAAATAACTTAAATTTGTAACAGTAATGTTTTTTAATATTGCCTTTATATTTTTCAGTAATATTTTTTTGATGAAACATCGAAAAATCAAAAAGTTTTGGTTTAATCCACAAGGCATTTCCTTGATATTCAGCTAATAACACAATTACCGTGTGAACAAGTCCACATCTAGGGGCTTAATTTTCATAAGAGGATAAAAAACAGATAGAGTATAGCATGTATTAATAAGAGACCGCGATACGCCCGATTCCCGTCGAAACCGTTTCAGCGTTGCCAAAAATAACCTTGATAAATACTACAGGCGCAAGTGGTCTGTTACCTACGAACCTTATAAGTAGTGAGTAGTCGCAGTCGTCAAGGGGCGGACAACCTTTTCTATCCCCAGTAACACCAAATGAAATAATAAAAATAGTATCAAAATTAAAAAATAAAAAAAGTGCTGGTTATGATAATATCTCATCGAATCTGCTTAAGACTTGTGCAGAGGAGATGGCAAAGCCCCTTAGTCATATCATAAACAATTCTTTTAAACAAGGTACATTCCCTGAGCAACTTAAATTAGCAATAGTTAAGCCTTTACATAAAAAAGGGAACAAAACATCACTTGAAAACTTCCGTCCGATCAGTTTAATTCCCACATTTTCAAAAGTCTTTGAGGTGGCTATGTGCGCGAGGCTTTTACAGTTTTTTTATTCTGAGAAACTCATTAGCAGGTCGCAGCATGGGTACATTAGGGGTAAATCTATCGAAACCGCAACCTACGATTTTGTGGATAAGATACTGAACGGTTGGGAACGGGAAAATATTTCAATGCGGGTGTTTTTAGACCTTTCCAAGGCGTTTGACAGCCTCGATCATAAAATTCTTATTGAGAAATTGGACAGGTATGGCATCCGTGGACCAGCCTTAAGGGTAACTTCTTATCTCGCAAGCCGTAGACAGAGAGTGACAATTGAAAGAGGGGGAGAGCGGTATATCTCAGATGAAGGTCACTTGCGCCTGGGCATTCCTCAGGGTAGTGTCATTGGACCCTTGCTCTTTATATTTTATGTGAACGATTTGGCTAATGAGATTCTTGACGACAACACTGACTTGGTAAACTTTGCAGATGACACTAATATCCTTATCATTGGAGCAACTTTATCAGAACTCCTCAACATCTGCTCAGAACGCTTAGAGCTAGCCAAAAACTGGTTTGCAAAAAACAAATTAGTCCTGAATACAGACAAAACTAACTTTGTTTGCTTTCGAACTTAACAAAGAAACAGAGATATTCCAAATGAGGCCCTATTGAATGACCAGAAGCTTGCACTGTGAAAAGACACCAAGTTCTTGGGCATTTATGTCGACCAAAACCTAGACTGGACACAGCAGTTAGTGGGTGTTTGCAGAAGGGTTAACACTTCATGTTACTCACTAAGAATAATGCAAAATATCTGAATTTAGAGCATTTAAGGGTTGTCTATTTTGCAAACATCTACTCTGCACTCAGATATGGAATTATCTTCTGGGGGGGGGGGGCAGTGCTGATGCAAATCTGGCTTTTATTGCACAAAAAAGAGCTATTCGAATAATGCTCAATTTGCGTAAAAGGCATTCCTGTAGGGGAAGATTTAGGGAGCTGGGTCTTTTAACACTTGTCGAGCTGTACATATATATGTGTCTGTTATTCTTGTTTAAAAAGAGGAAAAAATTTCATGAATTCGAACCTAATCGCTAGATATGCAGGCCTTAATTTTCCAATTCATCGCCTTACAGCTACAGAAAAAGGGCCTACTTACTCCTGAATAAAATTTTTTAACAAAATGCCAAACTCTTTAGACTGAAAATAACTATAATACTTTTAAGAAATCTATAAAAACTGTTTTAATAGATCTAGAACCTTACACAGTAAAAGAATTTCTGGACCAGAGATTTTAGAAAAATGTTTTGTACCTGCGTAATGTTTTTACATGTTTAAAAAATTTTATTTAATTAATTTTATGTAAAATAATGTCATTTCATCCCAAATTGACATTTGTTAGTAGTTAGCTCTAGAACTGAAATTTTTAAATTTAAGATATAATTTTTTTATTAGTATTTTTATTATTATAAAAAAAAGCTTTTTTGACATAAGTTGCTCTAGTTACTTTGTTTTAATTGTTTTAACTGTATTTATTTATAAGTTTTCTTGAGTAAGGCTTCATTTGTAATGCAGCAACATATTTTCTTGACTCTTATTGTTCAATTGTAACAATCCTTGTTTGTATACAATTTTTTTAATAAAAGAATATTTGAATTTGAATTGAATGATGAATTTGAAACCTGAAGGTAGGGCCAGAATTATTAAATGACTTGTTTTTAAATCCAATATACAAAAGGTGGACTATTAGACGTGAAAATTTTTTACTTTTTTTATTTTACATAAGTCTTTTGTTGGCATTAGATTTTAGTTAAAAAGAACAATTTAAACAATTTCGCCTTAAAACTATCAGTTATGCATAACTTTACTTGTTGTATCGATTTTTGTTTAAAATGTTTTTTTTTTTCACTTGAAAAGAATTTTGCTACCTGTGGTGTATTTTTTGGGTTTCAAACTTTTTTCTGTAAAGTTTGTATCTATTTTCGTCTGTGTGCATTTAAAGTATTATTCCTCCAATATTTTCTACAAATTTTCCTGTTTTCAAATTTTTATTTGTGGTTTAAGAGGTACTACTACTCATAATTTCAATATTTGTAGAGGAAAAATACTCAACCAGGTCAGCAGACCTACTTTTGAGACTTCATACCACCTCTGTCACCCCCCCTAGGATCTCGCCCAACTCCCACGTCCGCTACCCACCCTGCGTCACTATGATCCACCATTACCTTTTTTTTATGGTTGGACTAAAAATGTATTAGAAAAACTAAAATTAAATAATAGGTAGCTTACCTGTAGATTGGTAAGTTATTTTTCAAACAAAATTGACTTTAGTGAATGTGAAACGAAATTCAATAACCAGAATAATACTTTGAAATACAGGTGCATGCAGCTACACCCCCCATAAAAGATAATCAAAAAAAATCACTGTGGGAATTTTGTACTAATTATGAACTAATTTTGTCCCCCAAAAAAATTTTTGTACCACTCTCCTTCTACCTTTTTTTTCGATTTGAAAAACGGGGGTGTAGCTTCCAGTGGAAGCTACACCCCCCCATAGAATAAAGAGGACTAGACAAAAAATTTTGCCACTGGAAGCTACACCCCACCCATAGAACGAAGAGGACTGGACAAAAAATTTCAATGCAGGATTTTTGTACTATTTATGAACTAATTTTGTCCCCCTTTAATTTTTTCCCAGGTCCCTTTTTACCCCTTTTTTTGAAAAAAACAAAAGGGGGGTGTAGCTTCCACTGGAACACTCATAGAACGAAGAGGCCTAGACAAAAAATTTCAATGCAGGAATTTTGTACTATTTATGAACTAATTTTGTAAAAACCAAAAATTGTACGACTCTCCTTCAAAAAAATTTTTTTGGGACAAAATTAGTTCATAAATAGTACAAAATTCCTGCATTGAAATTTTTTGTCAGTCCTCTTCGTTCTATGGGTGGGGTGTAGCTTCCTTTTGTTTTCAATAAAAAAGAGTAAAAAGGGACCTGAGAAAAAAATTAAAAGGGGACAAAATTAGTTCATACATAGTACAAAATTCCTGCATTTAAATTTTTTGTCTAGCCCTCACGGTTCTATGGGTGGGGTGTAGCTTCCACCCTTGTTTTTTTTTTATAGGGGTAAAAAGAGACCTGGGAAAAAAAATTGAAGGGGTGAAAATTAGTTCATAAATAGTACAAAATTCCTGCATTGAAATTTTTTGTCTATCCCTCTTTGTTCTATGGGTGGGGTGTAGCTTCCAGTGGAAGCTACACCCCCCGTTTGTTTTTTTTTAAAGGGGTAAAAAGGGACCTGGGTAAAAAATTAAAGGGGGACAAAATTAGTTCATAAATAGTACAAAATTCCTGCATTGAAATTTTTTGTCTAGTCCTCTTCGTTCAATGGGGGAGGTGTAGCTTTTTCAAATCGAAAAAAAAGGTAGAAGGAGAGTGGTACAATATTTTTTTTGGGGGACAAAATTAGTTCATAATTAGTACAAAATTCCCACAGTGATTTTTTTTTGATTATCTTTTATGGGGGGTGTAGCTGCATGCACCTTGAAATACAGTTTATTGAATATAGAATTTTAATGTATTATTCTGGTTGTGTATCACCCCATTTAATGAAGGCACTTTCATAAAACTGACTAAATTGACCTTTCTCGATTTAAGTAGCGGCTTATACTGATATTTTCGCTAAAACGGCAACGTTTGTTTTACGCTTTTCTGCTTTCCCATGCAATCCTTATGATGATTCATTTGATGATTCATATGTGAATGGCAGCCCTTCCACTGCGACCACCAGTGGGTCTATTGCGGCTATACAATCCCTATTCAAATTCAAATTCAAAAGGCATTTATTCATCTAAAGCTATAATTACAATTCAGATCCATAGCTTCTCAGACTAGTCAACATTTTTTGTTTTTCCCTAATAACTTCATTATGTAACTTTTATTTTTTCTCAATTGTAGCATTCATTTACTTAAAAAACACATATACATTTACTTTTTTTAAAAAACATACATTCTCACATTTATAAAAAAATTTTACACATTCCAACATCAAATTTCAAAAAGCTATTTTTTTTTATCTAAAAGTTTTAGACAATTTAGGTGGACCTAGGAGCCTGGTGCTGAGTAGTTCAAAAACTCCTCGGTCGAATAAAAGCATTTTTCTAGTAGAAATTCCCTAAGGCAGTTTTCAATTTTTTTCTTTTTTTCATTTTTAAAAAGATTGTTTGTTTTATTAAAAAACTTTATTCCCATAAAAACTGGAGAGTTTTGGCAAGTTGAGAGCCTGGAGAAAGGCAAATGTATGTCCTGGTTGCCCCTGGTTTGATGGTTGTGAATGTTGTTATTTTTTGTATATTTTTGTTCATTGTTTTTGAAGGAAATGGTATATGTAGAGACTGGGTAAGGTAAGGATTTTATACTTTTTAAATAGTGGCGAGCAACTTGACACACTTGATACACCTGCCATGCTCCTTATACCGCTTTTTTGTTTTTTAAATGCTCGCTGAAAATGTGAAGATGATCCCCAAAAAATCAAACCATATTGGATCTGTAACTGAACTAGCCCAAAGTACATTATCCTGAGCACAGAATCATTCACTGTATCTCTTTGTGTCCGAAGCTGATAGCAGGCTGTACTCAGTTTACTGCACAGTTGGTTTATATGTGATTCCCAGGTTAGTCCAGGTTAGTTTAGTGTCAATGTGAAGCCCTAGAAGTTTAAAGGATGACACATTTTCTATGCTTTTGCCATTTACTTTTACTAGTGGACTTTGGTCCAGTGTGGCATTCTTTGGCAGGAGTGGCATGCAACAGGACTTTTCAACATTGAGAAGAAGATCATTTGCTTCACAGTAGTTGCTAAATTGTCTTGAAGTAAGATTGCTGTTTTTAACAAGGTCTGTTAGTTCCTCCTCTGTGATGAAAAAGTTTGTGTCATCGGCATACACAGCTAACAGGTCCGGCGTGTCACATGTTTCGTCAATGTCATTGATGAAAATAATAAAAAGAATAGGTGAAAGTTTTGAGCCTTGGGGGAGCCCCAGGTCTATCAGCTGCATATCCAACTCCACACCCTCTATTACCACCTTCTGCCTTCGTCCTCTGAGAAACGCCTCCACCCAGTCAAATGCTTTTCCTCTGGTACCTATTTTATACAGTTTATCCAAAAGTTGACTGTGATTAATTGTGTCAAAAGCTTTACTTAAATCATAAAACAATCCGATGATTTTTTTCTTGTTGTTTAAGGCTTTGTATATAAATTCCATACTGTCTAGAATAGCTGATGTGGTAGACTTTCCTTTCCTAAATCCATTTTGAAAGTTTTTTAATGTTTAATGAGTTTCAACAAAGTTTAAGAGTCTTTTTGTGAAACAATGTTCAAATATTTTTGCTATTTGGTTTTGTATACCAATTGGTCTGTAGTTTGTTGGATCAATTTTAGAACCTTTGTTTTTATAAATTGGTATTGTTTTAGATTTTTTTAAGCTTTCTGGGTATTGCCCTGAAGAAAAGGAGTCATTAATTAGATATGAAATTGGTTTAGAAATTACATGTGCAATGTTTTTTAGGACTCTTCCATGTATTTGATCTGTTCCAGGTGTTGGTTTCTTTTTGTTGTTTTTTTATGGTCCATACAAAAATCCTATCCCTAGATAGAAGGCTGGTCATGCGGTATTTAATAAAATATCTGGGAATTGACCACTAAATAACAGAAAAAAAAATTCTCAATAAACTTTTTTTATATTATTTTTTATTTTGTTTTTAATTTTTTTTTTAATGGGAAGTGTGGCAGGCTGGCTTAACATGTTAGTTTTTAGTACTTGCTATGACTGGACTGACTGCACATAGGTCAGATGCACTGTGAATCTTGTGGGTTTGAGTCCCACCTTGGCATATGGTTGTTATTGTAATGTCACACCTTGGCATATGTTGGATATTGTAATGTCCCAACAAGGCATATCTCGTCATAATAAATTCATTCTAATAGTGTTTTTTATACCAAGAAACAAACAAGTTTTCATACTGACAGATGGTTATGGCAAGTATATAGTATTCAAAAAAACAAAAGCTGGGTACAGGCTTCAGTTTGCAAACCTTGCACCTTTTAATGGTAGAAAGTATTGACCTTGGTATTGACCCTCTTATAAAAAGTTTTACTGAAAATTATTTCATTGTGATATTTGTAGGGCCCAAAATTAATAGATTTAGTAAAAAAATAAAGCAATTCTTTTGAACAAATGTTCTTTTACAAATTTGGTTATCTGTTGTAAACTGTCTCTATTATACAAAAAATTATTTTATAATCAATGGTAAATTGCTTGATATGTGTTCAAACACAACTTTTACACTGAAGAGGAATCAAAATGATTTTACTTTTAGTAACTTAATAAAGTAGAGCTCACTTTCCATAATTTATCACAACTGAAGAGGAATCAAAATGATCTTACATTTAGTTTTTTAAATAATGATTTTAACATCATACCTTTATCTGAAAAATGGCTTAATGACTGTATATACTTCTAAATTTTGTTCTAATAATAGAGTTTGTACATATTTGTAGGACAGGAATAAAGTAATTAGTAGCAAGGCTCAGGACAAGCAACATTTAAAATATAGCAATAGTTACTCCACAAATCCCTCTTGCACAGGAGAACAGAGACAAGTAAAAAAATGTGAATTTTGAGTTAACGAGCTTTTGGGGGTATTCGAGGCCGAAATATTGAATAAAAACTGCTTTATAAATTAAAATTGTTTATATTGTTTTTTTTTGGTCAGGAAATAAACTATGAAATGTGCAAAAACTTTATTTAACTGGCAATTTCTCAAAAAATGTGTTTTTCGACTTATCTCCTTTCTCACACTCAAGGGGGAAATAACATTGTTACTTACAAAAATATGCTATCAAAGTCTCCTTTTTCCTCAACATAGTTCAGCACATATTCCAACATCATAGTGCCAATTCCCAGTCTTCTATAGGGATATAAACAACCCAGGGTCATTATATACAGTCTCCTAGAGTTCTCCGATTTATCTACTTTACAACACACTGCTCCAACTACTATGTCATTATAATAAGCAAGTTTGGCCAGTTCTTCTTTCTCTAAGATATCTTTGTAAAATTTGTCATTATAGAGCACTGGAAAGACAACTGTGTTAAGTTTCTTGAGCTGTTTGATGTTGTGGGGTGTGACATAACCAAGCTCTATGCTGGCCCTAGGAATAAAAAGCCTATAAAAGTAAAAAAACACTTAAACTGCATAAATTTATGTTAAGCAATGCTGAAATTAAGCCTTTACAGGTGGGTTTATCCAGCAACGCAATGGATAATTCAAGTAGTTAATTCCAATTGCATATCTCTAATTCACAATGCACAAAGTTAAAGCTAGGTATTCAAACTGATATTTTACATATTTTTATTGTGTAATTTAATTATTAACTTTTAAATACAAAAGCTGACGACCCATTTTTTTCACCGCCTTATGATAACTATAAATAGAACTTTAAAAGAATCAAAAAATCTTCAGTAAAAAGTCTCCTAACAAAAACCCTGGCAAATGAGATACACTTAAATTCTAGGTTGGGTACTAAGCTCACCTTGGCATTTTGGTAATTTTATAAAATTAAACATAAAATTTTAGGCAGTAAAATAAGAAAACAAACGCGTTTTTTTTATTTCCTTTTAATTTTCTTCTGTACAAATTCGCGCATGAACGCTGTTTTTAAGGTTAGGTCGAATAATCAGCTGATTGTCAAATTCAAAATTTGCCAAGGCGTTCTCTCGGTTCAACAGTTCCAAAACACGTTCGTCGATACTCCATAGTTTTTACGTTTTTGCTTCTACATGCACAAGTCTTTGCTATCCAAGGACTTATTGATTCAAAAAAAAAATCAGGTAACGCTGCATTTAAAACCGGTGCAAATCCATGGTCGATCACGTTGGTAATCATTTCATAGAAATCAAAAACGTTTTCTCAATCCTCTTGAACAGCCAGTGCGTTTTTCAAAAAATGACTTTTTTAAAATGATAAGTATTGTTTTAAGTAAAGAATATTTATCGAGAATAGATATTTGGTTTCGACGACAAGTTCATGAACCGTGACTTCGTCAGAGGCTATGATCTCTTATATAGAGTTGTGTATTCATTGTATATATATAGTTACTTCGTATATATTCAATGGTCAGGGGTACGTTCAGATTGAAACGTCGGGCGAGACGTCTTGCGGTCTTGACGTCATGGGTAAATCGCCGGACGTCTTGCCTTTGTGAACGGTATGGATGTAACAAACATAACCCAAAAATGTATATTTTTTTCAAATTATTAGCTTGTCTAACGAACTGTCACGATCAGCTGTTTTTCGATCCAAGATGGTCGCCATAGGACAAACAAAGCGTTTTCACATAAGCCGCAATGTTAACAAAAACGTAATTTATAAAAAAAGTGAAACGATTTAAGTTACAACAAAGATGCTGTTTTAAGTATTGAACCTTTGTACACATGGGAAAAATGCGTTTTTCTTAAAAAAAATCAATTGAAGCCAGTAAATCTCAAATAAAAGGGACCATGTTTTGTTCAAATGTCAGGTTATGTTTTTATTTACTTTTGTTTTTTTTACTTTTTTTCCAGTTTTTTACTCAGTTTGAATCATTATTATTAGTTTCTGTGCTGTTATGAATTGTGGCAGCTGGGGAGAGCTTGATAATGTTAGTTTTGATGGAATGCCAAGTATTTTGACCTTAAAAAATCATCTTGATTTAAATGAACTAGGTATCAGCTCAAAGAAGGGAAAAGAACGTGGATAAGTGCTCTATTACCTGACTTAATAGAGGATAAATTGAAATATTCGAAAGTTTTTTGTCAGGTTTGTTTTGGATAAATGTGTAACAGCCATTTTGGCAACATTTTCTATTGGGATCTTTTTTGTGCTTGAGTGGACCTTTTGCAGAAGTGTAACATAGAATTGTGTTAAACTGTAAGAAATATTTCACTATGATCATGACTGGGTCTCTCCTGAATGGATTATTATTTCAAAATGGTTGAAAAATTTTAAAAATGGTTGAAAAAAGGTCCAGAGAAGAAAGAAAAGGAAAACAATATGAGGTTAAACTGTGAATAATGAGCTGAACCAAATTTGTACACCATCCTACAGAACTCTTAAATAAACTTTTGGTAGTGTAGCATCTTGTATAGTGTCGAGTGAAGTCCTGTATCATCAAGTTTCTTTTTCTTTAATAAATATTTATTTTACAGACCTCAAAACAGTTTAGAATAAACTGGTGAATTTGACAATCTCCCTAACTCAAACCTCTTTTTATCTTAAACTATTTTGGTGCAAATTTTCCTTTATTTCCATGCTTTTTGTCACCTAAAACTTGTATACCGTAAAATTTGTATAGTATCTGACTGGACCTACTACAAGTCCTGTTGAGAAATTTCTACGGTACTGTTCTGAGCTTATTACCAAAAAATTTTTTTTATGGCATCAATAATAATAGATGGAAAAAAAAGTAATCTTTGTTGACTTTGATGACCACAAGAAAAACAAATAAGTTCTCTCAGATATTTTTAGCTCACACTACTATTATACTATAGTAGTGTTAGCTCACACTACTATTATACTATAGTAGTGTGAGCTATAGTGATCCTAATTTTTTCGAGAAAAAAAAAGTTGCTCCGATTTCAAAAATTTTTATATATCTTTGCGTTTCAGATGATTTTGAAACTTTTTTGTTGTGTTGTCTGTCTGTCTGTCTGTCTGTCTGTCTGTCTGTCTGTATGTCTGTCTGTAACGACCAACGCGCATAACTCAAAAACCGCTAGCCCGATTCTAATGAAATTTGGTACCTAAGCTGGGTTTTGGCTCGAGATGGTCCCATTTACAAATGAACCAAATCCACCAAACACAAGCCAAATAAAAGGGTGGGGGTAGATTTCAAAAATTAGAGTTTATGTGAAAATATGGCGTGTGTTATATCAAACGAAATGTAATTGAGTATGGAGTTAAACAAAATACATTTTAGTTTTTTTTCTTCAAAAAGGGTGGGGGTAGATTAAAAAAATTAGAGTTTACGTAAAAATATGGCGTGTGTGATATCAAACGAAAGGTAATTGAGTCCGGAGTTAAACAAAATACATTTTAGTTTTTGTGTTTTTATAGGTGGGGGTAGAGTTCAAAAATTTGAGTTCAAGTCAATACATGGCTTGTGTGATATCAAACAAAAGGTAATTTAGTCTGGAGTTGATTAAGATATATTTCAGTTTTTAGTTTTATTAGCTCGCACGTACACTATAACTATAGTACCTAGTGTGAGCTTAGGGGCCCATATAGGCAGAGTATTTTGTAAAGTACTTATTAGAAGTTTGCTTGACCAACCTCGGTTGGAACTCATATGTGCATATTGATCTGTTGGACTGACCTACCTATAAGTTGTGCCTCTTTTTCATGTCACTACTGGAGGGTTAAAATAATTAACCTTTGTCTAAACCTAAAAATCATAGTGATATATTTTTCACAGTTTAACACTACAGAAGGCCTATTACTTAGCAAAAGGTTTAGTCAAGTACAACAAAAGATCCTAATAGAAAACCTGAATCTGATGAGAAAAGTTTAGTCTATTTCAATTTCGTCTCTGTTAAGTGAGCCTTGAAGTGAGCTCTTTGAATAGAACTACTTTCCCCTACCTTGGCCTGATAGTTCATTGATTCATTGGTCAAAAACCTTTGGGGGCCCGATACCTTTGGGGGGCCCCCAGAGGTCTCATGATGTACTTTATGCTATTTTTTTTGTTTATTCATGAAATATATGGAAAATATCTAAAAAAATATGTGGTTTGGGGGGGTCCGGGCCCCTAGCCCCCCGCCCCCCGCCCCCTTGGTGCGCCCATGTAATAATTCAAAATAAGTGAAAAAACTAGAAAAAAAGTTAAAAATAAACAAAAACATAACCTACTTTTTTGAAGAAAACATGGTCCCTTTTATTTCAGATTTTCTCGCTTTAGTTTAATATTTTTAAGAAAAACGCATTTTTCCCATATGCACAAAGGATCTGTTCTTAAAACTGATTAATTTTTGAGACTAAGCTCTTGTCGTTTTTGTAAAATTTACGTTTTTGTTAACATTACGGCTTATGGGAAATCGGTTTGTTTGTCCTATGGAAGACATCTTGGATTTGATCATATGTTTTGTTAGACAGCCCTATTGATAAATTTGATCAGATTTAAAAATTTGTTACAGTTTATTTAGTAAAGTTAACATGAACACAAATAAGTGTTTTTTTTTGTTTTGAAAAATTGAAATAGACAGTCTTTTGGAGTACCCGACTTTTGGTGTCTGACAGAGTTATATTAGAGAAATAAAATTTTGTTTTAGATTTAAAAGTTGTTTTCTGTAAATTTATTTTCTTTGTTGTACAAGCAATACAGGTTTTAAGTTCCTCTGCTCAACACTTTCAAAGGAAATAAATAAATTTGAAAATTAATGGTTATATGTACATACATGTGCAATCTAATATAATAGCGTATGACAGTGAGAATGTGAAAGAAGGCAAATTCTCAAAGTGTTTGCTGGGGCGTTGAGAGATCTTCAATTACATTATATCAAACCTCTTTATATGGTTACATTATCTACTATTAAATAAAGAATACAAATATACATAGTTTAAATGTCTTTTATTTTAATTTGAAAGCACAAAGTAATATCTAGGTATAAAATTATTTATATTCCTATAACAATTTGTCCAAATAAAAATCCATTCTCTACATTCTCCTAAGTAGAAACTAAACAGTCAAAATTAAATTCTGTAAAGGATCCATTTGCATCTGAAAGAGTGTTTTCCTAAAACGAGTCCCGCTGCAAGAGGATTCTGCTTGAAAAACTGCTTGATACTTTAAAAACTACTCACACTGCCAAGGGTTATTCCTAATTGTCTTCATTGCATGGAGCGATGTGAAACCTGTAACCAATACGAGGGTCGATTTACACAGCAACATAACAAAAAATTTAATTTTAGGGTTAATTTTGGTATTTTCGTTTTTTTTTCTGCCAGCTGATTATGGTAAAATGGAGCTTTAAAACGAGGCATTAACTTTATCCATTGTGCTATGTTACTATGGGTAAACCATCATGCATACCCTAGCAAAAATCCCACAAAGAAAAATACTCTGTCAATCTATGAGCACCTAAGCTCACACTAGGTACTATAGTTATAGTGTGCGTGTGAGCCTGAAAATATATTATCTTTCATTTGATACCACACAAGCCATGTTTTTACTTAAGCTCCAATTTTTGAAATCTACCCCACCATTTTTTTTCAAAAAACTAAAATGTAGTTTGTTTAACTCCAGACTTAATTACCTTTTGTTTGATATCACACACGCCATATTTTTACTTAAACTCTAATTTTTGAAATTTACTCCCACCCTTTTATTTGACTTGCGTTCGGTAGATTTTGTTCATTTTTAAATGGGACCATCTCGACCGAAAACCCAGCCTAGGTACCAAATTTCATTCAAATCGGGCAAGCGGTTTTTGAGTTATGCGCGTTGGTCGTTACAGGCGGACAGAACAGACAGACACACGGCGCGACAAAAAAGTTTCAAAATCATCTGAAACGCAAAGATATATAAAAAATTTTTAAATCAGAGTAATTTTTTTCTCGAAAATATTAGGTTTACCATAGCTCTTACTACTATAGTATAGTAGTAGTGTGAGCTAATAGGTAACTAAATTTAATGTTTTCTATACGGGATATGAAACAAACCCAACCATAACAAATTTGGCTTCTACAATCTTTTGAAAATAGGAACTTTTGTGATGTTTTTATGTGGGTTTCTTGTCAGAGGCAACCATGTTGAATGGTCTTGAATTTATAAATGGGACTTAACCGGACTTAACCCTTCTAAAGAAACTTAGAACTCACCGGTCAAAAGTCAAACAAGTGTTTTTTGTCTTCAAGAAAAAGTAAAATTTGATTATTTATTTATGGAAAATTCCACTTTTATGTAATATGTTTTCGAAAATATAAAACAAATACTCTGCCAATATATGGGCCCCTAAGCTCACACTAGGTACTATAGTTATAGTGTACGTGTGAGCTAATATAACTAAAAACTGAAATATATTTTATTCAACTCCACACTAAATTACCTTTTGTTTGATACCACACAAGCCATGTTTTGTATTAAACTCAAATTTTTGAAATCCACCCCCACCCTTAAAAAAAACAAAAACTAAAATGTATTTTGTTAAACTCCGGACTCAATTACCTTTCGTTTGATATCACACACGCCATATTTTCACTTAAACTCTAATTTTTGAAATATACCCCCACTCTTTTTTAAAAATAAATTAAAATGTATTTTGTTTAGCTCCAGACTCAATTACCTTTCGTTTGATATCACACACGCCATATTTTCACATAAACTCTAATTTTTGAAATCTATCCCCACCCTTTTATTTGGCTTGTTTTAGGTGGATTTTGTTCATTTTTAATTAAATGGGACCATCTCGACCCAAGACCTAGCCTAGGTACCAAATTTCATTGAAATCAACCAAGCGGTTTTTGAGTTATGCGAGTTGGTCGTTACAGACAGACATACAGACAGACAGTCAGACAGACAGACAGACAGACAGACATACAGACAGACAGACAGACAGACAGACAGACAGACGGCGCAACAAAAAAGTTTCAAAATTATCTGAAACGCAAAGATATATAAAAATTTTTGAAATCGGAGCAACTTTTTTTTTCTCGAAAAAATTAGGATCACCATAGCTCACACTACTATAGTATAGTATATGTGTGAGCTAAAAATAAAAAAATTGGGGGGTTGGTTTATATACCTACTGCGCAAGTCGATCGTTTGTCACCCACCTCATAGAGAAGGGTGTAAAAGGCGATTCGCCCGACGGTATTTTCGGCCAATATGAACGAGAGTAACTTTCACCCAGTATTTAATCTGAACGGATTTGAGCGCGCCCGACTACATCCGACGTGCTATCTGAACGTACCCCTAATTTTGATAGCCCAAGGCCAACACAATTTGATAGCCCTGGATAGCCCTGCCCAGTAGCGGCAATGCCGCTGGCCAGTTAAAAAAAAAACATACGTCATGCACAACAAAGGGAGTTCACAAATGCAGTTTAGTTCTTTGGTTATGTTGTTATTAAAAAAATTAAATAAAAACAAAAAAAAAATACCATCAAATCAACAGTATGGAAAATTACAGTGAAAACGATGAAAGTGTCGAATCCTTACAAACTGACTTAAAGGGAGTATCATTGGAATTTGTTCAACAAAAAGTTTATGAATTTTCCAGCTTGTTCAACAGTGTTTGCAGGATTCCCCTGCTTGAAGCTGATGGTCCAGATAAACGTAATTTAGTTTATCAGTTGATTGCACTCAAAAAGAATCTAAATTATGCTTTGGATGAAGTTGGAAAGGGTAAGTAAACATCAGTTGACCCTTGATGTTTTTGCTTTCATAATATTTGAAAGTGTTAACTAAAGTTATTTTGTACATTAATACTTTTTTTTTAATTACTTTACACTTTATTAGCTATAAATAGCTCTCAATTATTACAATGCATTATCTACTTACTAACAAATGACCTAACTACTACTAACTAAACTTGTTTAGATTTAATTTTAAACTTGTAAGGCAACATTTTCCAAGACATATTTTTAACATTTTAGCTTAAAATTATTTACAGACTGTATATTTTTAAGTTCCACTGGAAGATTGTTAAACAATATTAATCCTTTACTGTAAATAGTATCAACTCTGTTTTCTACAATGCTGACATAAAAGTCATTTCTTGCACGAGATCTTGTATTATACAGATGAATATTTTGAGTGAATGTTAATTCTTCACTTAAATAGTTTGGTAACATTTTATTTTTTAATTTAAAAACAAACAGTAGCATATTATATGTTAGTCTTTGATAAACACTCATTAGAGAAAGTCTGTCGAGCATGTTTTTAATGGAAGTTGTTTTTTTACACATTCATATAGCTCTTAGTGACCTGTTTTGAATTTTTTAAAGAAATTGGATTTCCCCATTATTTAAAAATTATAATAAAGTGGAACAGTAGTCAAAATGGGGAGCAATAATTGACTTATATACTCCATATCATAATTTTTGAGATAACTTTTTAAGAGTTATCAGCTGTTTACCATAACAAATAGCATAGGCCAACGAAAAAAAGTTGTCTCAAAAATAGTGATATGAACTGTACACCTCAAAAATAGTGATATGAACTGTACACAACTAACTTGGAAAAACAGTATAACAAATATGTTTTTTTTGCGATTTTCTTTTTAATGTAATTACAGTGTTCTTTCAGATTTAACTGTTTATCAATAATAACACCAAGGTATTTATGTGTGCTTACTTCTTCAATTTGACAATTGTTTAAGTACTGTAATCTCGACTGTAATATAAATTTTTTTAAGATCATTTTTATGCCCTGACAAATTATTTTTAGAAGCTAAAATAATAAATTTAGTTTTTTCAGTGTTTAATGAGAGCCCAATATCACATAACCACTTAAAAATGCTGCTCAAATCGTAATTAATAAACATTTCGATTTCCTCTGGTGTCCCACAAAAATATAGTAAGCCATCATCAGCAAACAGCATAATTTTACAGAATTTGATATCTTTAACTAGATCATTAATAAATATTATAAACAATAAGCAGCCCAACACAGAGCCTTACAGAACACCATGTTCTGTTCGGAGTTTCTCAGAGTATGTATTGCTATATTTAACCTGTTGTTTTCTAGATTTTAAGAAACTATCAATAAGTTTTAGGGTCTTTTCACTTATTCCATATATTTTCAGTTTAAGCAACAACAAGTTTATATTGACACATTCAAATGCTCATCTAATATCTATAAAAACGGCTCTGACTACCTTTTTTTTACTTATTTCTGCTTTCCAGTTTGTCAGTACAAACTGCAATGCAGTTTCACATGAATGAGATGTATGAAATCCTGATTGCTCTGGAGTCAAGATTTCATTTAAATCAAAAAATTCTAAAAGCTGTTTTTTTATTACAAGTTCCAATATCTTTTCATAAATTGGCAACATGTTGACAGGTCGAAACTCTTGAGCACAATACAGTATTTTTTACTTTTTCTATGGGAACAATTGTTGCAGTTTTCCAAGCTTCAAGTTTCAAGTTTCAAGTTTTCTTTATTGCCATTTGATTTACATAGTAAATATTGACATTGTCACATAAGAAAAGTTTGAATATAAAGTGCTACAAAGTATGTGTTCCTGTTTTAAAAGACTATAACTATAAGCTCTAAATTCTAAAATAGTGATTTATCACGAAGTTGATGCTTACTAGACAAAGATCGGCCAAGATGGAAGATTTAACTAAAATGATGCAGGCTCTAGCAGCTCAAATGGCTCAAAACCAGAACGACATGAAACAGACCATTGAACAAAACCAGGGCGATATGAAACACACCATGGACTACATGAAACACACTATTGAACAAAACCAGAACGATATGAGACAGACATTAGATGGCATGCAAGAAAACTTCGATCAGATAAAGAGCAACTCCGAACAGCTGAGAGAAGAGTTCAAAGCAGCAACTGAAGATCTTAAGGAAGAAATAACTCAAAGAATGCAGAATGTAGAAGAAAAGGTACAAAACCAATTGCAGAATGTAGAAAAAACGGTATAAAACAAATTGCAGAATGTTGAAGAAAAAGTGGCGACCAAGCTACAGAATGTAAGAGAAGAAGTTTTTCAAACAGTGGAAGAAAAGCTCCAGGATGTCAAAACAGCTTATACAGCTCCAAAAAGAACACAACAAAATGAAAACTCAGGGATGTGTTGTGAATTCCAACCAAAACATTAAGCCTCCAAATTTCGATGGTACGTCTTCCTGGTCTACTTATAAACAGCAGTTTGAAGCTGCCGCTGCTGCAAATGGTTGGGATGATGACGAAAAAGCTAGAGCTTTGTTAGTAGCTCTGCGAGAACCTGCTCTGGGACTTTTACGGTCCATTCCAGTCGAACAAAAACAGAATTATAACGCTTTAGTGGCAGCGTTAGAAAGAAGGTATGGAGACGAACACTTGCGAAATTTACATTGGTCAGAATTAAATATTCGTCAGCAAAGACCAGGAGAGTCATTACAAGAGTATGAAGCGGATATCAGGAGGCTGATGTAGTTGGCTTACCCAGAAATGCCAGAAAATTACAGAGATCCCTTCACGGTAGATCGCTTTATTAACGGCTTGCGAGACACGGACTTAGCAAAATTACTACGTCGAGAACGCTTCCATAACAGCAGTGAAGTGTTGATTCGAGCCCTTGAAATTGAATCATCAAATAATATGTCCAGGCCAAAAGTAAGAGGTGTTTCAATTCAGGAGGGAGAAGAAATGAGCACTGGAGATGAGGTCAACTTAAAAACGCTAAACCAACTGTTTCAATCACTGATAGAGAAGATTGATTCTTTGAAAGAAAGTAGACGATCCCCTCCAAATGTGTTGTGTTTCAGATGCGGACGTACAGGGCATATTCAACGCGATTGTCGTGTCCAAATGAGGTCTCGCTCACCATCTAGTGGGACAGAGTACCGAAGAAGAGATCAGGAAACACTAAAACTAGTCAACGCAGAGGGGCGGGTGTTGGCTAATGGGAATTTAGCCCCTAAAATTTACTCTATCAAGAGCTTAAAACATACTGCTGACAGTCTTAACATCGACGGACTTATTAATGGAAGAAAAGTTAATATAACAGTACACACTGGTGCTGCCATATCATTGCTTAGGTCCAAAATTGCAACGAGATATAAAATTCGACCAACAGAAAAGAAAATAACACTTAAGACTGTGACTGGAGAATCCGCCGACGTGTTGGGGCAGATGAAGAATGGATGTCGGCTTCGATTAGAACCACACAACTTAACGACAAAGATGTAGGACCTATCTTGCGATTGAAAGAAGAAAACAAGCCACGACCATCATGGCAAGATATCGCAAACCAAGGGGTGATATTCAAATCACTGTGGGCACAATGGGATTCACTGATAGTAGAGGAAAACATCCTTAAACGTGCCTGGGAAAGTGCCGATGGCCTTACTGTGGTTAATCAAGTAGTGGTTCCTAGGAGCATGGTAGACAATATAATGGCCGAATGCCATGGTGGAAAATCAGGCGCGCACCTAGGCATAAATAAAACTATGGACAAAATTCGAAACCGATTTTATTGGGTCAATTACTTTCAAGATGTGAAAAACTGGTGCCGCCGATGTTCGACTTGTGCAGCCAGCCAAGGTCCCAAAACAAGGTCCAGAGGTCAAATGAAACAATATAACGTAGGTCTACCATTCGAACGCATTGCTATTGATGTGGCCGGACCATTTCCAGAAACTAAAAAAAGCAACAAATACATCCTTGTTGTCATGGATTACTTTAGCAAATGGCCAGAAGTTTTTGCTTTGCCTAACCAAGAGGCCACTACAGTTGCGGAAGTTCTGGTAAATGATGTTTTCAGCCGATTTGGCATTCCTTTGGAACTACATTCAGATCAAGGAAGAAACTTTGAATCGAAGCTCTTCCAGAATCTCTGTGACCTTTTAGGAATACATAAAACACGGACTACGGCTTTACATCCGCAGTCAGATGGCATGGTTGAAAGATTTAATAAAACAATAGAAGAACATCTGTGCAAAGTTGTTGATGAGCACCAAACAGATTGGGACCAATATATTCCATTGTTTTTGATGGCCTATAGAACCGCCATTCACAATACGACAGGAGCTACTCCATCTAGTATCCTGTTTGGTAGAGAACTGCGTTTACCATGTGATATCATGTTTGGTTCACCTGAAGAAGAACACTTAGAGGTTAATGACTATGTCGAACGTTTAAGGCAAAAGCTGCACGATATCCATGAAGTGGTTAGAGAGCGAATAGAAATAGCCAGTGACCGCATGAAAGCGAGATATGACCTGAAAGCAAACTCTTCAGGGTTCAGTTGTATTCTTAATCTAGGTTTTAGTTGCGTTATCTGTGACAAACTGGTATGCGAAAGTCTAGAAAAGGGCTGGAATGATTCCGAATCGAACAAGGATGGAAGGGTTCTCGAGTAGTAGGCAGCCCTCATATATAAGGCCGGACGTCGTGCAGCAGTCAGTCAGTCACAGATAACGTACTGTAGTGGTCGTGAGATATTAACACGAAGTTAATAGACCGATTATAGTAGTGAATTATCAGCGAGTTATTAGTAAGTGTAAGTGCGTGTTTTTGTACATAATTATCGAAATAAATTGACATATTGTTTTCAACAATTGCGAGTTTTAATTTGTCGTTGTGAACCCGTAACAATACTATAACATGAGATGACAAAAGATTCGCCCAATCACAGTTTGACTTTCAGCTGAATTGATTGAATAGGTGTAGGGCTTCCCTGCCCAGTACAACAAAAAAGACCAGGATTCTTATAAATAAATAACTAACAACACCTATGAAAGTAAACAAAGTGCACTCTCCAAATCTACTAGGGCTGAGCCCCATTTAACTGCACATTAACGAATGGCCTACCTAAATATCAAATATCCTACTTTTTGCTTACCTTTTTTTAATTGGTTTTTTTTAAACAAAAAGAAACATCAAAATCGTCAAAACCATTGACACACAATAAAAACCAGGTCATGCACATAATGTGATTTTACAAAAAACATGACATAAAAAGATAAAAGTTGAGCATCTTTTTATGTCTCATGTTATGTTATGTCATGTTATTTTTCTGTGTAAAGACCAACAAGGTTTGTCATAAGCTCAACTCTGTTATGTTATCTCATGCTATGTTTCTGTATAAACCCAGCTTCAAAGGGATTTATATGCACTTTTTGTCCTAATACAAATTAGACTCATTCTTATGAGAGTGGGTGTTGCAGCACTTTGCAGCCCTTTCACTTCAACCACCAGTGTCTATTGGGACTCACTTTTAGGTGGTTTGTCACCACAGTATGCCTAGTCCTCCAAAAGCGCTAGCTATCAAGCTTACCTTTAGAATGATATATATTGTGGTTTATGAGTGGTTTATATAATATAGATAACCTATAATTTTAAACCAATGTGTTTTAGACAATTTTTTATACCTTAGGGAAACTTCTAGGTACCTAAAAGGTACATTCAGGACTCTCAGCACCTTCATATTTTATGAAAATGTTCATGTTTTTTTTCAGACTTCATAAAACTTCATATTTATAAATGTCAAGATTTTAATAGTAGGCTAGCAAATATAATGTATAATTTAAGTACTGACCAATTTTCTTACAATAAGTTAGTTTTTATCAATTCATGTAGCATTTTAGGTAAGAAGCATACAAATTTGAAAATTTCTGAACAGATCACCGATATTGTTCTCTTTCCTGTAAGGAATAATCTTATTTATATTAGAATGGAAAATCCTGATGAAAATATCAGCAATTGTCTAAATTTAACCTCCATCTCAATTTATTCAGATTCTGATGTAGATATCGACTCGGATATGGGTATATCCCATAATTCTTGTATTTTAAATAATATGTCTCAGTCTGTACGCGATACAGGTTCGAATTTTTATTAGGAGATGAACATAATGGCAAACACTTAAACAACAGTATTTCAATATTTTATCAAAACTGTCGTGGTGTTAAAACTAAGATAAATAAGTTTGGTCATGGTCTGTTGAGCAATTCTTTTGACATTATTGCAGTATCTGAAACGTGGCTTAATGATTCAATTAATACAGCAGAGTTTGCCATTGATGATAGAATTTATTTTCGTAAAGATCGCAATAAGTTAATAACAAATAAAACACAAGGTGGGGGTGTTTTGCTGGGGGTAAAGAGTCATTTTTCAGTTGTAGAATTTAAGATATTTGACGACGATCAGGAAGCAATGTGTGTTAAAATAAAGTTAGATTCTATTTGGAGTCTGTATGTAGTTGTTGTGTATTTTGTTCCTGAAAGTTCTAGTGATTTATATAATTCTTTGAAAAAATAGAATTAAATTTTTCCAATAAAAAAAACTTTGAAATTATTATTGTTGGGGATTTTAACATTCCAAGCTATATAAATGAGTTGTCATGTAATGATTGTTTAAACACGTTAAAAGCTTGTCTTGCTTTCAATAACTTGGCCCAGTTGAACAAAATAAGAAACCATAATGATGTTATTCTAGACCTCGTGATTTCGTCTAACGAACATGTTCAGGTAGACAAAACAGACGAAATTTTACTCCCCTTAGACAAACATCATCCTAGTTTAAGCATCTGCCTTGAAACTAAAACTCTGGTGGAGTACTGTAAAGTAGTTTCAACGACCAAGTTCAATTTTAAAAAAGCAAATTATTTACAAATGTATAAACTCTTTCAGGAACAAAAATGGCATGTGTTAGATGATTGTGTGAGTGTGAGTGTGGCTGTTGATTGCTTTTACTCAATTCTTGACACTATATTCCAAAAATATGTTCCCAGATCTACTCAAATTGGAAAAAAATATCCTGTTTGGTTCAACAAAGAAATTATAAACCTTCTAAGACAAAAGCACAAATGTTTTCTGAAATCAAAAAAATGTAAATCCCAGTATTGGAGGCACAAATTCAACTCTCTAAGGGAATCTATTAAAATGAAGGTCAAAGTAGCCCATTCCAATTACCTAAGGGATGTTGAATTAAGTTTGAAAAGTAACCCCAAATATTTCTGGTCATATATTAAGAGCCTTAAAGATTCTCCAGATATTCTGGAGGAAATGGTGTTTGGTAATAATACCTATAGTGGCTCCCAAAATGTTGCTGATGGTTTCGCTGATTTCTTTCGATCAGTATATATTGATGATGCTGATATTAACTGTAACACAAGTAATTTAAAGTCATTTTTTTGTGAAAAATCCATAAAGATAGAAGATATCAGGGTAGCCATTGGCAAACTTAAAGCCAATAAAGCGATTGGTCCTGATGGAATACCATCTTACATTTTGAAGGGATGTTGTAAATATTTATTGTATCCACTTAAAATAATTTTTAACTTAATTCTAAAAACCTCTAATTATCCAAGCAAGTGGAAGACCAGCAAGGTTAATACGTATTTATAAATCAGGAACCAAGCAGGATATTAGCAACTATCGTCCAATTTGTATAGTAAGTTCGGTGTCAAAGGTCTTTGAGATAATAATTTGTAATATGTTATACGGTGAAATTTCTGGCGGTATCTCTTCACACCAACATGGATTCTTACCGAAGAAATCGACTCTCACTAATTTGACAGTTTTCAGTCAGTATGTCCATGAAGCCATAAATAATAAATCACAAGTAGATGTAATTTATACTGACATGGAAAAGGCGTTTGATCGGGTAAGACACTGTGCAATAATTAAAGCTTTAAATGATATGGATGTCACTCCATATTTGATTAATCTTGTAAAATCTTATTTAACTAATCGTTTTCAATATGTAGAAATTAAGGGATGTAGGTCATTTTTATTTAGAAGCACTTCAGGTGTCCCCCAAGGCTCCAACCTAGGACCGCTTCTTTTTTTTAACAACAATTAACCAGTTAGTTGGTAACCTCAAAAATGTTCTAGGTGTTTTATTCGCCGATGATTTTAAATGCTTTTTTCAGGTAAACAGTACTGAAGACTGTCAAACTCTTCAGAGTGGTTTTTGTGATATTGCAACTTGGTGTGATAATAATAGTTTTAAGTTAAACGTTAGTGTTCCTGTATGTCTTTTTCCTTAAACCGGGATATTATGTTTTGTGATTATTCTTTAAATGATACAAAGTTGCAAAGAGTAATACAACAAAAAGTCTTAGGTGTAATATTTGATCCCACTCTTTCGTTTTCGTCGCATATATTAACTAAGATTGAGAGTGCTCAAAAAATATCAGGATTTATTGCTAGGAACACCAAAGAATTTAATATAGAGGTTGGCTTGCATCTTTTTGACAGCCTGGTTTTTTTTTTTACGGGTATGCGCACTCGCAAGGAGATCCCTATCACGCTCGGCAAGCGGCAAGTGCGCGGAAATGTTGGTGTGTGTTGGTTTTGAAACGGTTCAGGTTGTAACCTGCAGGGAAAACTGTCGCAGGGAGTTTATTCCACAGCGATGCTGTGGAATAAACTGCTGATATAATGAGGTTCTTGGTGCCTCTATTTTGACAGTAAATTGATGGTTACCGTCTGTTTGACGTGTTCGCCTGGTAGGTGCTACTCCCGGGGGGATCATACGTTCCAACTCTTTAGAGCATTTTCCGTGATAATACCTGTAGAAGAGAGAGAGATCGCCCACAGTTCTTCGATGTTCGAGACTATCCAAGCTACGGGTAAGTGCGGGGTCATTGATCAGCTTGATAGCTCGCTTTTGCACGGTGTTCAAAAGCATTAAGGTATGTTTGGGTGCCGCACTCCATATATGTGAGCAGTACTCCATAGTTGGTCGAATCTGGGCTTTGTAGAGTGTCAGCAGTTGGCTTGGTGTATACAGATGTCTTGTACGAAATAGCACCCCAAGCTTTTGGGACGCCCTTTTAGCTATATCTGCCACGTGACTGTGCCAAGACATGTTGGTCTCTGCAGTGACTCCTAAGATGTTCAACTGGCTCTGCAATGTGACAGCACTTCCAGATAGCATGATGTTTGGCTCACCGGTGCTGGTCTTTTTTGAAAACAGGGCTGCTTGGGTTTTCTGCGCGTTGAACTGTACAAGGTTTTTGTTGCCCCAGTCCTCTATTATCTCCAGGTCGTTATTTATCTGCGATATTTGAGTTAGTCTAAGATGATGGAATTCACGTGCGGATAGACACTGAGTGGGTGGTATGACTGAGGAGACTACATTGCCATCATCTGCAAAGCAATAAAGTGGATTTACTGTTTTATCTATGAGGACATTTATGTAAATCAGAAAAAGTGTTGGCGAAAGGATTGCTCCCTGTGGCACACCAGCATTTATTTGGTAAGAGTTGGAGTTCCGGCCATCCAGTGCAACATAAATGGATCTATCCTTAAGGTAACTTTCAAACCAAGTGCAAAGTCTCGGCGACAATCCCGTTGCTTTGAGCTTGTTGAGCAGATTTTCATGCCAGACTTTATCGAATGCTTTAGATATATCTAAGGCAATTGTTCTTGTTTCACCTCGCAACTCAATCGCTTTTTGCCATAAGTGAGTGACGTATGTAAGTAAATCGCCAGTTGACCTATATTTTCGAAATCCGTATTGCTTGTCGTTGATAATTTTGTATTTTTCCAAGTACTTGGTTAGGTGATTGTTCACAACTCTTTCCATTACTTTTGATATCACCGGAAGTAGAGCAATTGGTCTATAGTTTAACGGATCTGTCTTTTTTCCTTTCTTTGGAATGGGTTGTACTGCGGCAGACTTCCATGATGATGGATATACTCCTTGCCTATAAGATAAATTGAATAATTTTGCGAAAGTTGGAGTGAGTTCGCTAGCACAATTTTTGAGTACTATCGCGGGAATGCCATCTGGACCCATTGCTTTGTTTGTATCCAACTTTTTAAGGGATTTTCGTATTTCTCTGTGACAAAAGGGTACCTCTGGCATACTGTGGGAAACCCTTTCAATGAACGTTTTTCCATTTGGCACTGTTAGGTTTAAGTTGGAGGAAAAGATTTTGGCCAGCATATTGGCTTTTTCCTCTGATGTTGTGGCTAAGTGAGTATTTTTATCTGTGAGTGGTGGTATGGATGACTTGGTGAAGTTTGATCCAACGGCTTTTGCAAGAGACCAAAAGGACCTAGAACTACTTGGACAATTCAGCAACCTGTTTTTTATTCTTTGATTGTATGTTTCTTTGGTGGCGTCAATAGTAATTTTGCAACTATTTCTGGCTTCTATAAATTCTGTGTGGTTTTGAGCGGTTTGTTGTCGTTTCCAAAGGTTATATGCTCTGTGTTTTTTCTGTACAGCCGTTTGACACTGGCTGTTGAACCAAGGTTTTGCATTAGCTCTGCGTTTTATTGTATGTGGGATATATGCATCCATTCCAGATAAGATTACTTTTGTTATTTCATTACAGCAAATAGTGGGATCAGCTGTTTTAAAGCAAACCTCTTGCCATGGAAAATCCAAAAATGGTGTTGCCTATATTGGAATATTGTTCTATTATCTGGTCGCCACATTATAATGTGTGGATTTCACTTTTAGAGAGGGTACAGAGAGGTTTCTGAAATGTATGTATTTCAGGAAATATGGTATTTACCCTCAAAGGGGGTGGGATAATGACAACCTTTTGGAAATATTTAATCGGCTTTCTCTGAATGAAAGAAGACACAAAATACTGTTATGTACAATGTTTAGAATTTTAAAGGACGCTGTCAACTGTCCTGAAATTCTTGCACAGTTACCATTTGCTTTGAACCGTGTTAACTCTCGTAATGCCAAAATATTTTATTTGTCTTATCCGCGAACTAACCTCTATAAGAATTCACCTATATATAAAATGTGTAATTTATTTAATTTGTATGCTTGAGAGATAGATATAGATACTACTACTCTCTATAAATTTAAGAAGATAATAGATGATAAGTTACGTGCTAATAGACGTTCTTAGGCTGGGTGTCCATCTGAGAGTAATACTCTCGAGAGCCACACTGTATGTGGGTCAATTAGTGTTTTTGTTTTTTTTTTGAGTATCTGACAGTTGTGTCAATATGCAAGAAATGGATACTCTTGGGAGTGCTTCTCTCAGATGAACGCGTTGCCTTGATCAGTATCTGTAATTGGCATTTAAGCTGTTGATACTTTGAATAAATAAATAAATAAATAAATAAATAAATAAATATTTTTAGAAAAACCTTCATATTTTTCATATTTTCCCCAATGAAGAAACTTCAATCATAGAATAAGTGTGGAAATTTTTGATATTTTTCCTAGTCTTGAATTTTTAATTCCTTTTAGTTTATTATTAGTTTGTTGCCTCTGAGAAAGTCTGAATAAAGTAGGACTTTTTTGCCTTTTGTTTTATTATTCTTATGTTTGTTGCATTTCTTATGTTAATTAGTTGTTTTGGTCATCCCCATCCGTGGTTAGTTCTGAAAAAGTCTAATTGAGCAGGGCTTTTTCACGAATTTTATTCTTTTACTCTGTAATGTTGACTTTTTTTAAATGTTTGAGCTCGGAATAGGTATTTAAAGCATACCAATTATATCATCGAGTATACTTAAGTTTTCTGTGTTACTAGATGTTCCTCAGTATATTTTTCTTACTCTAAGAGATGTACAGAGTGTTTTGGTATATTTCCACAAAGGTCTACTGCACTTATTTTAAGAGATAGAAAATAGGGTACCTATTTTCAAGAAATGTAGAGTAGGTCCCAAACCGCTAGAAATTGTGTATACAGTTTATCATATATTTTTGAGTTTAGAAAGAAAATATCTATTTTTTTAAGTTAAATCATTAACATATTAATTTGTAGGATGTTCCGTAAGAGATTTACAATGTTTTTGTTTTCTTATAACTTTTAGCTCACACATATACTATACTGTAGTAGTGTGAGCTATGGTGATCCTAATTTTTTCGAAAATTTTTTATATATCTTTGCGTTTCAGATGATTTTGAAACTTTTTTGTCGCGCCGTCTGTCTGTCTGTCTGTATGTCTGTCTGTCTGTCTGTCTGTATGTCTGTCTGTAACGACCAACGCGCATAACTCAAAAACCGCTAGGCCGATTTTAATGAAATTTGGTACCTAGGCTGGATCTTGGGTCGAGATGGTCCCATTTAAAAATGAACAAAATCCACCCAACACAAGCCAAATAAAAGGGTGGGGGAAGATTTCAAAAATTAGAGTTTATGTGAAAATATGGCGAGTGTGATATCAAACGAAAGGTAATTGAGTATGGAGTTAAACAAAATACATTTTAGTTTTTTGTTCTTCAAAAAGGGTGGGGGTAGATTTCAAAAATTAGAGTTTACGTGAAAATATGGCGTGTGTGATATCAAACGAAAGGTAATTGAGTCTGGAGTTAAACAAAATACATTTTAATTTATTTAAAAAAAAGGGTGGGGGTATATTTCAAAAATTAGAGTTTAAGTGAAAATATGGCGTGTGTGATATCAAACGAAAGGTAATTGAGTCTGCAGTTAAATAAAATACATTTTAATTTATTTAAAAACAAAGGGTGGGGGTATATTTTAAAAATTAGAGTTTAAGTGAAAATATGGCGTGTGTGATATCAAACGAAAGGTAGTTGAGTCCGGAGTTTAACAAAATACATTATAGTTTTTTTTTAAGGGTGGGGGTAGATTTCAAAAATTTAAGTTTAAGTCAAAACATGGCTTGTGTGGTATCAAACAAAAGGTAATTTAGTCTGGAGTTGAATAAAATATTATTCAGTTTTTAGTTATATTAGCTCACACATACACTATAACTATAGTACCTAGTGTGAGCTTAGGGGCCCATATATTGGCAGAGTATTTTTCTATTTCTTTGAATAATTGCAGTAGACCTTGGTTTAAAAATACGGAAACACCTTATACCTTGTTGTAAAATATGCTTTAAAAAATGTGCCTTGTTTTTGTTTGGCCATAGTTGTTTGGATGGGGATCGAGGCGTAATTCAACTTCAAAATGTTTGCTAATATTCTTAATAAATAAAATCAAGAAATATATATTTTTTCTGAGTAAATTAATTTTCCTAAAAAACAGTTGGGTTTGACATAACAAGCCATTTGGTAGAGGACCCAAAAAAAACTCAAGTTTTTAATCATATTTCCTTCATATTTTGTTTTCTTAATTTCATATTTTTCATAATTTTATTAAAAAAGTTCATATTTTTCATATTATCTTGCTGTTTATCTGTTGAGAGCCCTGTACATTGGTGGGGAACCAATTTAAGGCTCTATAAAAAACTGCAAATCCATTTTTCCCAAAAAATTAGAGCTTTTGTGATTTAAAAAAAAAATTAACTATCTAATTACCTAAATTTATTATAATATAGTATATTACTCTGGTTGCTTAGTGGCTCCTTGTTTTTTTTGTGTGTCAATTCAAATTTGACTTCAGAGTTTAAAAGCTTTTCCTTTCAAATTAATAGAATTAATTTTATTGATCATTTGTTAATCTTACACTAAATAAAAAATTATAGCATGAAAAACAGGCAAATTTCATAGCTTCAAGAGTAAGCAAAAGTAACAGCTAATAGTAAAGTGAAACCAGAATAGGTTTGGTCACACAAATTTTTTGTTATATTAGCTCACACATAAACTATACTATTATAGTAGTGTGAACTATGGTGATCCTAATTTTTTCGAGAAAAAAAAAGTTGCTCCGATTTCAAAATTTTATATACCTATATCTCTGCGTTTCAGATGATTTTGAAACTTTTTTGTTGCGCCGTCTGTCTGTCTGTATGTCTGTCTGTATGTCTGTATGTCTGTATGTCTGTATGTCTGTCTGTAACGACCAACGCGCATAACTCAAAAACCGCTTGGCCGATTTTAATGTAATTTGGTACCTAGGCTGGGTCTTGGGTCGAGATGGTCCCATTTAAAAATGAACAAAATTCAGCGAACACAAACCAAATAAATGGGTGGAGGTAGATTTTAAAAATTAGAGTTTATGTTAAAATATGGCGTGTGTGATATCAAACGAAAGGTAATTGAGTCTGGAGTTAAATAAAATACATTTTAATTTATTTTAAAAAAAGGTTGGGGGTATATTTCAAAAATTAGAGTTTAGGTGAAAATATGGCGTGTGTGATATCAAACGAAAGGTAATTGAGTCTGGAGTTTAACAAAATACATTTTAGTTTTTGTGTTTTTTAAGTGGTAGATTTTAAAAATTTGAGTTTAAGTCAAAACATGGCTTGTGTGGTATCAAACAAAGTCTGGAGTTGAATAAAATATATTTCAGTTTTTAGTAATATTAGCTCACACATACACTATAACTATAGTACGTAGTGTGAGCTTAAGTGCCCATAAATTGGCAGAGTATTTTTTTAATTAGTTTTATCACTCTACTAGAGTCCCTGTATGTGATAGATATGGGCGCAGTACTTCTTAAGTAGATAAAAAAGTTGATGTTCCAACCTAATTTATTATTGAATAATTATTAGCTTATTAATTGCTAATAAATTGCCATAGACTTGATTTTTTTACTTTAGTAGTTTTTGAGATGTTGACTCTGCTCACTTAAAAAAAGTTAGCAGGGCAAGTGCTGGTTCATAAAAAAAACAAAATTTATGTGAGCATCATTAAATAAATTAATTGGTATTTAATTGCTCTAGATTAGTTAGGTTAGTACCGCCCTAGGTACCCCAAAAGACATACCAGGTGAGCCAAAAAAAACCAGACAATTTTTTTTTCATTATAACTTTTGAACTATACAATCGATTTTAATGGGGCAAACTGCACTTGGTAGAGAATTAATCAGAGTTTTTACTAAATTTATTTTTTTGTCCATAATCTCAAAATCCAAGATGGCGGACGAAATGAAAATGAACCCTTCAAAGATGCGCGTTTATTCTCGGGTTGCGAACATGTCTTAATTATTTTTTTAAATTAGTAAAAAAGCTGCACTCTTGCCACGTACAACAAGGTACGAATTAGCAAAATCGGTTCAGTGGTTCTAAAGAAAATATTTTTGTTTCAACCATTGTTTTGCATATTATATGATTGCCTTGCCAATCATGTCTGCATTTATTTCCTTATAAATTCATTACTACTGAACCGATTTTAATGAAATAAAAAACATCCTGGTGAGAATTGATTGCTTTTTAAAGATCATGATCAAAGTTTATCGCCATCTTAAAATTTAAGATGGCGGACAGAATCATACTTGATTCTTCAAAAGGACGTGTTTATTCTTAGTTTCTGCAAATGTTTAGTTTTTTTAATTTATAGAAAAGCACTACTTTTCCCCCACACAACGAGGTGCCTGTTAGTAAAATCGGTGTGGTGGTTCTCAAAAAATCTATTTTTGTTTCAGCCATTGTTTTACAGATGATACGATTGCATTGCCAATCCTGTCTGCATTCATTTCCTTATAAATTCGTTATTACTAAACCAATTTTAGTGAAATAAAAAAAAATCATGTTGAGAATTGATTGCTCTTTAAAGATTATAATCGAAATTTGCCGCCATCTTAGAATTTAAGATGTCGGACAGAATCATACTTGATTCTTCAAAGTGGCGTGCTTATTTTTATTTTCCGAAAATGTTTTAGTTTTTCTTTTTAATTTATAGAAAAACATTACCTTTCTCCCACATTGCTTATTCATACCTTGTTGTGCGTGGTAAGAGTGCTGCTTTTTAAGTGATTTAAAAAAATTATTAAAACATGTTCGCAACACAAGAATAAACGAGCATCTTTGAAGGGTACAATTTTATTTCGTCCGCCATCTTGGATTTTGAAATGGCAGACAAAATAATTTATTTATTCAAAACTCTGATTAAGTCTCTGCCAAGTACAGTTTATCCCATTAAAATCGATGGTATAGGTCAAAAGTTATAATGAAAAAAAATTGTCCGGTTTTTTTTGGCCCACCCGGTATATTGCTTTGCTAGCTTTAGCAAATTTTAAAAAAAAGACAGGTGAAATAAAAATCAATATACAGGGTTTTAATATGTTTAGCTAACTAATATTTAAAAATGTATGCTGCTCTGCTAGCTTTAGTAAAAAAATAGACCCAGAAAAGACAAGGAAGATAACATTATTCATTAATCTAGTGATAAAATATTTATTTGCTTATCATTCACATTGTTAGAACCGCCCTAGGTCTCTATCTATCTACCTTCTTCGATCCATCTTTTGACATAGGCCTCCCCCAATATCTTCCACTCTTCTCTCTCTGTCGCCGTGTTCATCCATCTAGTTCCCGCATGTTTCTTCAAATCGTCCGCCCATCTCATTTAAGGTCTTGCCCTACTTCTTTTATTGTCCCAAGGTGTCCGTTTACATTACATTTGTTCCATTGATCGTCTTTTTGTCTGATCTTAAGACCGGCAAATTTTCAATTTTAATTTTGCTACTTCTTTGACATCCCTTACTTTTGTTTTGTTTCTTATATTATAAATTCGCTAAATGATGAGAATTCACTCATAACAGAACCAAAGCAAATTGCAAACACTTTTCTAAAACATTACTGTAACATTGGGAGAAAACTAAGCAAAAAAATACGACAAAACAAATATAAATTCACAGAAAAAAAAATAAACTCGATTGCCAAATTTCAAAAGGTAACAGCAGATGAACTTATAAAAATAAAATAAAATTACTACAAAACAAAGCGGCAAGTGAACCGGATCACTTAAGTGTAAAAATTTTAAAAGAAAACCAAGAAAGCTTAATAAAACCTATACTTCACATAGTAAATCTCGTTATCACAACAGGAAGATGGCCAGAGCTACTTGAAAACTCAATTATAACCTCTGTGTTTAAAGCAGGTGACAGGCAGGACAAAGAAAACTACAGACCAATAGCAGTGACAGGAACCATAAACAAGCTTCTGGAAAAGTGCATAAAGCTTAGGTTAACTAGTTATATGGATGAAAATAATATATTGTCAGACTCACAGTATGGATTTCGAGCTGGGGTAAGCACTGAGGATGCTATACAGGACAAGACCGAGTATGTTGTAAAAAACTTTAATGAAGGATATAAAACCATAGGCATTTTCATCGATCTGGCCAGAGCGTTTGACACTGTGGCACACCCAATTCTGTTAAAAACCTTAAAAAGCATAGGAATACAAAACACTGAATATGAACTCTTTAAATCCTACCTTGAATCAAGAACATAACAAGTTAAAATAAATAAAAGTATAAGCAAAAAAGGAGAGATAGAATATTGTGTGCCACAGGGTACTGTTCTGGGGCCGATACTTTTCTCCATTTATATTAACAATTTACCAAATGTATTACCTAAACATAATAGCTGGATAAGATGTTATTGTGATGTCACAGTTTGTTAGAGCCAAAACATGGAGGGAAGCATTTGAGGTCGCTGAAAAATATGTCACTATAATAAAACTATGGATGGATCAAAATCTTCTAACATTAATAGCCCATCGCACCGACTTTTTTTTTTCGTTACTTAGCCTTAAGTGTTCCTTATTACGTCATATTATGATTTTATTTTAAGAAACGCTTTAAGCTAAGTAATGAAAAAAAAGTCGGTGAGATGGACCCTAAATAGCTTAAAAACAAAATTTATACCGTTTCAAATGACTAATTGCAAAATTCCACAAAACCAATACATAAAAATCCATGACCATGAATGCTTTGAGAAAAATATCCCTGCAAACTGCAAGTGCAGCATGTCAATAGAAGCAACAGATAATATAAAATACCTTGGGGTATATATTGATAAAAACCTTAAATATAATGAGCATATCCACTACATAACAAAAAAGCTTAAAAAACAATTTATAAATTTTACCAATTAAGGGAATTCATGTCTCATAAACTGTTAAAGATGGTGTATCAGGCCCTAGTAGAGGCAATACTGGGTTATGGAATAGTTGTATGGGGAAGGGCGTGCACAACCACACTAAATGGCTTAATAAAAACACAAAAATATATTCTAATAATTATTAAAAAAAAACCAAAACGATATCCTACTGTGGATCTTTTTAATGAAATAAAACTATTAGCCATTAGAGAGCTTTATTTTAAAACAGTTTCTAAATATATGTACAAAAATCAAAAATACAGAGTTTCAATAAATCATAACATTGCAACAAGATCTATAACAAATGAAAATATTTATGTCCCTAGGGTGGAATTTGTGTCATGTCAGCGTCACATCGCATTTGTTGGGCCTAGGATTTTTAACATGATACATAATGAAATAAAAAAAATAATTAGTAAAAAGACAACAATAAAATAATCAGCTGGATAAGGGACAACTCCCATCTCATTGAGAGTAGATTTAGTATCTTCTAAAACAACAAAATAAAAAACAAATTATAACTCAGCATCACCTCAAGGCCAAACACTATGGTGGATTAATTTTATTAGATTTAAGTTAAAAAAAAACAATCTCATGGTCTGTGATAGTATATACCTGTTTTGTGTGTGTGTTATTGTATATGAATTCAGTGGATACAAATAAAAATAGGGCATAACAATGTGATATATCTTTTTTATAAGCTAATAATAATTTTGTAAAGATCTTTATATATATATATATATATATATATATATATATAAATATAAATATATATATATATATATATATATAAATATATATATATATATATATATATATATATATATATATATATATATATATATATATATATATATATATATATTTATCGGTTTCACAACGTTCTACGTCTTCCGATACCCAATCTCCACTCGTTTCTGTTTGCTCATCATTCATCATCTAGGCCTCTTATTCTTATTTCACTGTCTATTCCTTCTCTCCAGCTTCTCCTTGGCCGTCCTCGTTTTCTTCGGCCAGTTGGTTTGCATTGTAGTATTTGTTTAGGTAGTCTTTTATCATTCATTCTTTGTACATGTCCGTACCACACCTGTTTTGTTCTTATATCATCCACTAAAGTACGTTCACCCACTGTCATAATTTCTCTTATTCTTTGATTTGTAACTCTTTCTCTTTTTGATTTCCCTGCTCCTCTTCTCCAATAGTCCATCTCTGTAGCGGAAAGCATTTTTTCTGTTCTATCCTTGATTGACCATACTTCTGAGCTGTATGTAATAATACTTTTTACAATGGTGTTATATATAAGCTTTTTGTTATGTTTTGATATACTTTGGTCCCAAATTATTCCATTTAATAAAGTTATTGCTTTTCTTCCTTGTACGTTTCGATCTTTTATAGCCTTGTCTAGTGTTCCGTCAGCTTTCATTTTTATACCTAAGTTATACTCGTCATAGGACTGAATTCGCTGCCCGGTATTTAAGATTAGATGCTGTTTCATTCCACCGATACACATATACTCTGTCCTATTGAGATTAACCTCTAGTCCCCACTTATTGTACTAGTTTTCGTGTCATATATTCGAGGTCGTCATAATCCTGAGCCACTACTATCTGATCATCGGCGAAACATAAAGTATACAAGGTGGTTTCGTCCAACGGAATTCCCATGTTTTGGCATTTTCTCTTCCATACTTTAAGGACTTGTTCCAAGTATATCTTGAAGAGCGTAGGCGAGATACAGCAACCTTGTTTAAGACCTTTATTTACTTGAAAGCCTTTGGTTAGTTTTGCTTTTATTTTAACTTTTGCCTTACTATTGCGGTATAACTCTTTGATGGCCTTAATTAGTTGTACGTTTATGTTTTTGTTTTCCAACGCTTTCCAAAGTAGATTTAGTGGTATACTATCATATGCCTTCTGCAAATCGACGTAAAGCAGATGCAGCTCTTGTCCGTATGCAATTTTCTTTTTAATAACTTGGGTTATACAAAAGAGATGATCAGAAGTCGATCTACCCGCCGTGAAACCGACTTGTTCTTCTGCCTCCATTCGCTTTCCACTTTATTTCTTATTATTTTACCGTATATTCCGCTTAGCGTACTAGTCACAGATATACCTCTATAATTGTCACATATCTTTCCGTCATTTTTTGTGTATTGTGGATATATATGACGTTTTCCACACAGTTGGTACTACAGTTCCATTTAAATATTTTTGGATAAGATTCCGTAATCTTCAAAACAGTTCTTCAGTGCCATACTTAATAAGTTCAGCTGAGATATTTCCGGGTCCGGCAGATTTACCGCTTTTAAAGGTTGTGCACACGTTTTTGACCTCAGAGATTGTGAGGGGTACTGAAGATCCCATCGTTCTAATTATATTGTCTCTTTCTTCTTCCTTGAATTCTGCTCTATTTTCAGTTAAAAGTTTTTTAAAATATTCATCCCATTCTTTGTCTGGTATTGGTGAAATGATATCTCTGCATGTTTTTTTTAGTCGATCTTATAGTTTTCCAGCTTTCGGTACTTCTCCTACCTCCTAAGTAAGAATCTATTTTTTGGCACTTTTGCGTCCACGAAAGATTTTTCTTATCACTGATCATTCTTCTCACCTTTGATTGCGCGATTTTGTATTCTTCTCTGCATCTATTTGTCTTTTGAGTAGGTGTGATATAATTTCCTTTTTTCCTCTATTTCTCTTTCAATCTCAGCATCCCACCAGTATGGTTTTCTTCTTTTAAAAAGTTTCTTCCATTAATCCTAGTGCTTCTTTTGCAGCTTGATGGATGTTTAATGTAATACATTCGTATTCCTCATCTGGGGTTTCACCTGAACTTGTATTAAGTTTTTCGTTCAGTCTCTTTTTGTATAAGTTTTTTACGCTGTCATGTTCTAGGTTTAGTAGATTATATTTACAGTGATCAATTTCTTCAATCACTGGCTTCGGCCTTTATAAGGAAAGAGAATTTTGGACTCCAGAAAATAGCGATCACTTCCGCATGTTGATCCACGCTTTGTTTTGACATCTTGAATTTTTAGTTTTGTCTTTTGTTTAGTGATAAGATAATCAATGACGGATTTCATGTTTTGTGATGAAAAGATCTTAATAAATTATATAATTGTAATATAAATTTTAACTAGGAATAAGGATTGACGAAAGAAAACATTACCGACAAGTCACTTGTGACTTAGGGAATCTGTTCAAATGGACATTGTAACTTGAATGTAATCCTTTTTTTAATAAAATAAACGAATCTTGAATCTTATCCATTTACTCCTTTTTCTATGTGTTAGCTTTATATGAAACATTTGTTACCTTATTCATGCTTGAAGTGTTCAGGTCTGGGATCCATAGGTGAGTACAGGAAGGATACACTGGTTATGTACACTTTCGTTTTGAGGTACCTACTAAGGATATTTTTTATTTTTTAATATGTAGCTTAATTTACTGAATGCTGCCCAGGCCAATCTTACTATTTTCTTGATTTTAGCTGTTTGGTTTTCTTTTTTCAGTTTAATAATTTGCCCCAGATATATATAATTATATATATATGGGTGAATCCGTGGAAAGTGTGCCTTTTGAGGAAGACGACCTGCAACTACGTGTATAAAATAGATGTAGTGGTAAAGATTATATTTCTGCAAAGTTCATGAAATTATAACTTAACTGACAATACAAATTTTTTTTTGAGCATACAGTTTTCAAATAAATTAACTTCAAACCCCAAAAAATTACTAAAATTCTCATTCCGCTGGTTGTCTCAAACACAAATTTTATGACTTGATTAAAATTTTTAAGTACAAAAGATTCAAAAAAACTTTAAAAAAGTTTTGATGTACTATTACAAAATCAATCTAAACATTTATCAAATAATTTTAAAAACATCTTGTATGGACTTGGCGAAATTCTTAAAAAATTAAGTGTCTCAGATATTATCACTTCTGTTTGCAACTGTACATATTAGTAAACAAAATGCAGGGGTATCACAGTCCCGCTCGAACCGACGGACGCACAGTGGGGCAGAAGCACAAAAAAGTGCGATAAAGTCCCACAGTGCAATAGATGTATTCTTTTGTAGTCAGGAAAGTTTAAAATGAATTACTTAGTGATCCAAAATAAAAAAAATTGACCCCGAGCTGTTAGTCGAGGTATAAGTGGTTGAATAAGCTTCAAAATATTTCCTAAAATACTATGTACGACGGCAATGTTTACAAAATATTATATTATGTTGTCGACCCTACAGAAAGGGAAAGGCCAAGTTTGCCCCCTCCCCAATACTTTACAGAACCGACATTAAATTTTTACACACTTTTCTTCTATCTGACTTTCGCCATTTTTAAAATGACTTGACAGAAGCTTTCAGTGGCGTATATAAGGGGGGGTCTGGGGGGCCCGGGCACCCCCCGAAGCTAAGATTTTTCTAAATATTTTCCACATATTTCATGGGCCCACCCCGAGACATTTTTCTATATACGTCACTGGAAGCTTTCTTTGTTTATAAATAATCATGTTTATATATTATACTAAACAGAACAAAAAATAATTTATCTATATTAATAAATCAAATAATAAGTTAAAAAAAAGATCGGTCTGAAAGTGTAAAATTAACGTATAAACCTCGTTATAAAAGAGTATTTTTATCCTTTAACAAATTGTAGCTTTCGCTACGCTCGTGTTCAAAACTTTTTACCTTGAAATAAAAAGTGTCACTTTTATCCCTTGGTATATATTACAAGAACAGGATCCTCTTTAATCCTTATTTTAGCGATAAAACTGTCACTTTTTATCCTTAAAATTCAAAATAAAAGGCTCTATCAGACATTATGTTTTTAGTAAAGTAGCTGAAAACCACATAATTATAATTTAATTTTAGGGCAGAAAAATCCAAAAGTTTAAAAATATCTCCTAAAATTCGTAATTAGTGTCTTGTTAGCTATTGACCAATTATATACCTGGCTGCGCTCAGGCTACAAACTTTTGCCTCAGGATAAGGTGTGACTTTTATTCCTTAATATATAATGAGTATAATAATAGTATGTGTAGATATATATGTATTTAGTACGTTATATTTTAAATATCTAAACTACAATTTAAGCACATATTTCGCTAAGTTTGGAGAAAAATGTTAATATTTAAAAATTAATTCCGGCCTTATTAGCAAAAACTAGCAGCTAAATGTAGCATCATTTTAAAAAGGAAGGTTCAATAAAAAATGACATGTGAAAACTCGCCCGCCACAGCGGGCGACAACTTACTTTGTGTCCACGTATATTTTTAAAATTAAAGAAAATAATAAATTTTTGAAAGATTTTACAAAAGTGGCAGTTTAAAGAAAAACAACATTTTTTTTATGCGAGAATAATGTACTCACCATAGTGATTATCTGACATAATTAAAATTATTTTAACCAAACTTGATCAACATTAAAAATTGTGGCAAAATTGATTCATTTGTCTTCTTAAAACAACTACGCAACGTCAGTTTTCAAAACACTCTAGCTTTGACAAGGTGTTTTATTCATTTGTTTGACGTTTGACTATCCGAAGCTAACTTTCTATGGTAAAGCCCCTCTGTGCGACGTGTCAGTGCATAGGTTAAGTTTTAATCTTTTTGATTAGGAGTTTTAAAAGAGGTGTTTATTCATTTTTTTCTTTAAATTTGCTTAAAGAATACGTGCAAACGGCTGTAATAAGCTGATTTATCATTCCCATGTTGAGTAAAGTATGATTAAACCTTCAATTGTGTCTAAATGTTTTAAGGGTCTTGTGATAGGCTAAAACGGGAAGTATCTCGCGATTTACTCTTTTTTGTGTGTTTCTATTATTTGATCTGATAAATAAAGAAAAACCGTTCAATTCTCATTCCGCTGTCAAAATGTGACAGGAAAATGAACAAAAACTGAAATATATTTTATTCAAATCCAGACTCAATTACCTTTCGTCTGATACCACACAAGCCATGTTTGGACCTAGACTCTATTTATAAAATCTACCCCCACCCTTTAAAAAAACTAAAATGTGTTTTGTTTAAGTCCAGACTCAATTACCTTTCGTTTGATATCACACACGCCATATTTTCACATAAACTCTAATTTTTGAAATCTACCCTCACACTTTTTTTAAAAATAAACTAAACTGTATTTTGTTTAATTCCAGACTTAATTACCTTTCGTTTGATATCACACACGCCATATTTTCACATAAACTCTAATTTTTAAAATCTACCCCCTCCCTTTTATTTGGCTTGCGTTTGGTGGATTTTGTTCCTTTTTAAATGGGACCATCTCGACCCAAGACCCAGCCTAGGTACCAAATTTTGCTACGCTGCATGCATCCTCATTCCGCTGCCTTACTTTAAAAAACTGCTATATTTTAAAAAATATACATTAATGAGCTTGCTCATTAATAGATGTCAACAAGGTACATATAAATAACTAAAAATAATCTGTCTCAGTACAGGAATTACTTTATAAGAAGTCAAAAATTACTTTTAAAGGGCACACTTTCCGCGGATTCACCCATATGTATATTTCTCTACTTGGTCCATTTTTTCTTAGTTTATTCTAATCGTGATATCTTCATTTGTGTTTGTTATGATTTTAGTTTTAGTGTAGTTCATACTCATGTCTATATTTTTAGCTGCTGTATCCAGTTCTTCCATCATTTTTATTAGTTCTTCTTTCTTATCTATTAAGGCGATATTGTCAGCATTTCTTCTCAATCTAAGTTTTTAAAAACATCTAGGGCCTGGTTAAATAGTTTAGGGGATATTGTTTTACCCTGGCTTCTTCTTATGCGGACTGGCTGTTCTTTTAATTGATATCCGTCAAATTTTGTTGTTAGTCCATCTGGTAATATTTTCGTTAAAAGCTTATAAATTACATCAAGGAGTGTTATAGGTCCATAGTTTTTTAGGTCTGCTCTATCGCCTTTCTTGTGTTGAATAATGGTTATGGATTCTTTCCAGTTGTTTCGGATTATTTTTTCTTTTATTTTTAAGTTCTGAGTTTATGTTCTGTATTTTCGTTTGGAATTTCTTCATTGTTTCTGGCGATGGTTCCCTTTTTATTTGGTATAATTCTATATAGAATAGTTGTGTGATATTTATAATATCCTCTTTATTGTTAGTTTCAATGCCGTGTATATCCTTTATTAAATAAAGAATGTTATATTTTTCTGATTTTATTTTAAATTTGAATATTTGACGGCAAATATCTTAAAAACTAATAATCAATAGACTTTCGAAATTTTTATACGGTTGTAAAGATATTCCAGAAACCTTAATAACAAGGTAGCACTAAACCCACTTTCCCTATTCAAAATATCTAGGCAAATCGACATAAATAAATTCCATCAAGAAGGACCTGAAAAGGCCTCTATTAGGTTTTCATTGCAACACCCTGTATATTGGTTTTGTGATTATGTTCTTGGTATTTGAAACAAAAGATTTTGAAAAAAAAACATTTTTGGGGCAAACTTTTTATTTCGTTTGTTCTTCATGTTGTGATTTAGGCTGTTCAAGAAATGACTATAACTTCACCTGTGGTCAGTGTGCGGCCCCAATCTCTGTAAAGGCAGGCGAAGATTTCTGGGAAAGTTTACAAAAACACGAACATTTTGAACAGATGATCAGTGACCTAATGCAGAATCGATTGCAGATTACTTTCGAAAAGCCAGCAAGTCCATCGAAAAAAGTGGAACAACCAATCGAAGCTAGTACTAGTAGTGGGGGAGAGTCAAACACTGACAGTGGTATAGGTGAGTAACATGACTTTTTAGTGTATGTTTTTAATACTTAACTGATATCCTTTAAGTTACAATGAGTAGTAAACAGTTCACAATGTTTTAATCTGTTTAATAATTGCTTACCCTCAGATCCACCGTAACAAGGCTTTGCTAATCCATTCTCCCTCTTTGTTGTTTTGTATGTGAGCAACAAAGACTTAGTCGCGATTAAACGCATGATCGCGCTTAAGTGCTTACGGTACATCTGAGGGTTATTGAATGCTTTTTTTCCCAAATTAGTTGCTTATAGTTCGGGAGATTTAGCCTAAAATGCTAGCTACTTATTAATGTTAACAGTCCAAATTCGGTTTTAACAGTTTTTTAGCTCACACATATACTATAATTATAGTAGAACTATGGTCATCGTTTCAAAAATAAGAAAAAAAAACGTAGATCCGATTCGAATTTTTTTTATATATTTGCATTTCAGATTATTTTGAAACTTTTTTGTGGAGCGTCTGTCTGTCTGTATGTAATGACCAATGCCCATAACTAAAAACTGCTTTCCCAATTTTAATGAAGTTTGATACCTTGGTTGGGTCTTGGCTCTAGGTGGTCCCATTTAAAAATGAATAAAATCCACCTGTTATGTTCCGAAGGCTATCGTGTCAAAAAGAAGAAAAACAAGTTGCTCCGATTTCAAAAATTTTTATATATCTTTGCGTCTCAGATGATTTTGAAACTTTTTTTGTCGCGCCGTCTGTCTGTCTGTCCAATTTAAAAATGAATAAAATCGACCGAACATAAGCCGAAAAAAAGGGTGGAGTCAATTTCAAAATTTAGTTCTGACGGGCTTTTGGTTTTTTGTTTCTCTCGTATCTCGGTAGATGGCGCTCCTTGCAATAGTTTTCTCACTAATTACATTTAATTAAAGACAAAACCGTCTGATTAACTTCGCAAGATTTGTCACATTGACCAGCAGTGTTCTGAGGAGTCCCATAAGGACGAAACAGTTAACTGTCAACACTTATTAGGTGTCCATTAGATCTTGGACCCCCGTGAGGTTAAGCTTTCAGGCTACCCACGGAAAAATATGAGGGAAACAAAAAACTCCTTTTTGCCCGATTAGCCACGAAACTTGTTTGATTCATAAAATTTCCTTTTCAACAATGTATAAGTCAGTGGGGTACGACTAATGACAAACTCTCCAGCGGCGTCCATTTATTGAGGTAGTGTAAATAAATTTAAAAAAGAAACATGTTTATTACAGGTTTTACCCGATTTTCTTAAAAACCGAGCTCTATATCAAAAAATCTAATACACACTTTGTTATAGACAATAAAATTGCCTTTTAAATTATGTATAACAAGGCAATGGTAGTTTTATCTATAACAATTTAGGGGCGTCCGTTAATAAAATCAATTTTGAAAAATCACTAAATTTATCAATTTTTTAAGTTTTATCAAATTTTCTCAAAAATTAAGCTTTTTGGAAGAAAAATAATTTTGCCGTTTATTGTAGAAAATAAAATTTCCTTTTTAACAATATATTAGTCAGTTGGGTCAGGCTAATGACAAACTCTCCAGCGGCGTCCGAGTATTAAGAAAATATAAAAAAAATTAAAAAATCACATAGGTTTTACCCGATTATCTTAATAACCAAGCTCTATATCAAAAATTGTGACCTATAGTCGATTGTAGACAATAAAATTTCGTTTTAAACGTGTATAATAGTGTAAGATTTATCTTTAGAGTAAAACTTCACAGGCCTGTGCAACTTAAATCAGTTTTTATAAATCACTAAACAAATTAATTCTGTTACAAGTTTTTTCCAATTTTCTCAGAAACTAAGCTGAATTGACAGAAATGTGTTTTATACTTTATTGTAGGAAAAAAATTTTTCTTTTTAACAATGTGTAAGTCAGTGGGGTTTAATTAATGACAAACCCTTCAGCGACGTCCGTATATGGGGGTCAATTAAAAAATAAAATAAATAAAATCATTTTTGTCACAATTTTCAACCGATTTTTTTTGAATATTAAAAAAAATACATTTTTTAAAAAATATTATTTAAATATATTTCAAATGAAGTAATTTAAACTTTGATGTATTAAAATCGGATAAAAAATAAAAAAGATAAAATTTGTTTTTAAATATGCTTTTCCGCCATATTGAATCCGCCATATTTAAAAAAAGGCGCGACAACGACAATAAGTCAAAACCTGAACTGCTAGGTATGCTAAACAAATTTAAGTTACTTTCAAAAAGTTCTTATGGTTTTCATTCAAAGCATACTTTTTAAATAATATTTTTTTCCAGTTATTTGGAAATAACTTAAAAACTAATTAACGCATTGCAACACTTGAACCAGATTTGAATAAAGAATCAAAATGGCTATCTTTTTTATATAACTTTTTTTTCTAGCTCAAATGTTTTATAAATAAAATAAAAAAAATTAAAAAAAATTACCTTTTTTTTTAATTTTTTAATTTTGTTGACAAATACAAAAAATACGTATTTTCTGACCAATACATTTTTAAGTAAATTACATAGCAAGTATTTTAAACTTTGTTCCATTAAAATCGAATAACAAATAAAAAAGTTACAATTTTTTTAAAGATACGCCTTTTCGCCATTTTGAATCCGCCATATCTTTTAAAAAACACATTTACCAGAATGACAACAAGTCAAAACGTGATATATGGGATGCCCTTAACAAAGTTAGCTTATCGGCAGAAAGTTGGCACGACTTGCACACGAAACTTGATTTGTCCATAGACTATATATTTTGAAAAGGGAAAGTGGGTCTATTGATACCTTGTTTTGAAGCTCTCTTGAATATCTTTACAACCCTGTAAAAATTTCGAAAATCCATCAATTAGTTTTTGAGATATTTGCTTTTAAATTTTCAAATTTAACGATGATAAAATAAAAATTAAATCCGAAAAATATAAAATTCTAATTAAATTTTTATTTTATGAGTTCATGTTAAATTTGAAGGCAATTATCTCAAAAACTAATGGATAGATTTTTGAAATTTTTAACGGTTGTAAGGACATTCAAAGGGCCTTCAAAACAAGGTGGTCTCACTCTTTCTCTATTCAAAATATAGGAGTAAAGTATAGTCCTCGAAGGGGGTTCGTGCTACAAAAATTTTAAGATAGCCAAAAAGTGTCCCCCCTCTTGCAAACAAAATCGATGTGTTCAGGTGGATCCTTTTTAAATTGTCACCTTGTATTAAAGGTAACTGCATAAAGATGAAAAAATACATAGACAGTGAATATCGGTTATAACGACATTGAACGGACCGCTTAGTTTTCGGTCAATACCTTAATAAGTCGTCGCTATAACCGATATGTCATAATATCCGATATCTTTATAAGCGATATTTACTGTAGTTTGTTTTGTTCAGTGGTGCTACACTGGGGGAGGGGTAATCTCCAATAGGACGCCACCCGGGTGGTGGATAGGGGGTTATTTTCGCGGATCAAAATTACATTATAGGTTTTTTTAGGTGCCCCTAAATTGGCATAGTTTTTAAGATAATGTTAATTTCAGGTCAAAAAGTAAAATTGAAAGAAAACTTAAATTTAATGATTTTTTGTCTAATAATTAAATGAGAATTTAATTTTATAATAGTGCATTTTTATTAGCCTTTAATAATAATAAGGCGCTGACTCGTGACGTAGCTTTAAATTTGCGCCCCGACATAAATTGTAATTTTGGAACATACTCATTTGCATCTCTTTTTAAAGCACAGCTAATTTTTTATTGTTGTCCAACTCATAGCGCTGCACAATGGGCTCCCGGACCTAATTTTTGACCAAAATTAGAAAAATAGGTTTTCTAAAAATATTTTGTTTTGAAATAAGAAAAAAGTAATTATCAATCAAAATGGCGAATCCAAAATAGCGAAGTTTCCGATTTATGAACCGATAAGTATGAAATTTAGAACTTTGGTGTGTTAATAGTCGCTAAATATAGGTATCAAATTTGGAACTTTGTCGTGTCTAAAGTCGCTGACTATAATTATAAATTCAAACTTTAAAAAAATTACATGGCTGATCCAGAAGGGCAGAGTTTCTATTTATGAACCGATATGTATCAAATTTGGAACTTTGGGATGTATAAAGCAGATAATTAAGATTTCTGACTCAAACCTAAAAAACAATATCATGGCGGATCCGAAATGGAAAACTTTTACATTTATAAACCGATATGTATTAAATCTGAAACTCAACAACAAACAAAAAAAACCTGCATGGCAGACCCAAAATCTGAAGCGATTTGTGTCAAACTTGGTACTTGGGGTTGTTTAAGGTTAAATTGAACTCAACGTGTAATGCGTAACAAAGCTGCGTTAGAAAGGATGAGGAGTTTTCATAATAATATTCATATATAACATAATTCATAATATAAGCTAAAAACCAAACTAGATATTAAAAAGAGTTAAACGGTAAAAACTAGAAAATAATACAAATTAAACTCTGACTTTGTAGCCGATAAGAGCCTGCAAGTTTAACGACTGCATAATCAAATAAGAATGATTTTTTAAGAAAAATGTGTTTTTAAGTTCTAGTTTTTATATTAGTTTGTTAAAAGTCAGGTTTGGTAAACTGATGATGATTCAAAATAGAACCCTTAACCTTAAAAGTTTTTTTACTTATCTTTTTTCAAAGTTAACTTTATCTGTAATTTTTGGTTTTTAAGATATTGCAGTTGGTATTTTTTATGGAGTGACCTTCTTTTTATTTGATTTTTGAAATTAGTATAAAATTCTCTTTAAAATGACGTGTCATACTGAACATTTATTTTTTTTTTGAACTTTTAATTTTTGGATTATTCTTTACATTATTTGAATTTTTTTTTAATATATATTTTTTCTAATTTTATTTGTTTAAGTTAGCCTAAAGTGCTTTAAAAATAATAGACAAGCACTTTTGTTTTTTTCGAAGAAATCCCTTTTTAGTAAATTAATAATATCTTTTGTATAGGCAACTTGTGGCTGCAGATTTTAAAGTATAGTTTTTGAAAGATATGTACTCTTTGAAAAAATAAAAATTTCAAGAAAACGGTTGATGACTGAAGCTAAATTTTTATTCAACATTAATAAGAAATCTATATGTTTATAGAATTTTAGAAATGTCAAGCAAAAATCATTGTCTTCCTTACAAGATTTATTTTATGCGAATTTTATACAACATAAAATGTTGTCGCAAAATGGCTTTAAATCTGGCTCAGATTGCCATACAAATATGGTACTTTAACTCGTTCCTTTGAAAGGAAAAATGACACTTCTAAATAATAACTGAAAGTTGCGTCAATCAAATCATAGTTTGTATCAAGGACTACTGGACTATCTACTCCTTTTTAGTAAAGGTGTTCAGAAGTTTCAGTATGTTTTTAATTTAGCCGAAAAATCAGGTTCGCGAGCCCACTGTGTGCTAATGGAAGAAAGTCGATTGGCATTGATTCTCAAAATGGCATCTTATAAGCTCTTCTATTTGCAAAATAATTCCAAGATTGTTTTAGATTGGGTGCGCCCCTCCCACTACTTTAAGTTAAAAAGAGAGAGTAAGTAGCTGGATGACAATGTGTGAGTTTAGTAAATAAAACAAGTCGACCACTGTTTGGTTATTAAACTCATGTGTGTTTAAGAATATTGAGCGCCCTTACTAAAACATTAGTTTGAAAAGAGATGGTTAATAATCGGATAATAATGTGTAAGTTCAGTCAATGACAAGATTAGATTAGATGGTGGTACGTTCCAGAATCCTATTTTGTGTCGGGGTGCCGCACAGTGGTTTAAAACGGTTAAATTTCGGAAAAAAGTTAATATCTTTAAGAGTATTTATCACATAAACTTAAAATGCTGTATATATATTCAACACATATTTACCAATTTATTTTAGCTCATTCCTCTCTCCTCTCCCTTGCAGGGTGTAGGGTAAAAATTGTGTATTATAAATATTCATTCATTCATTCACGTTTTCAGTTTTTGCCTTTATCACACTCCAAGGCTAGGAGGTCCTTTTTTGCAGCAGGACATCCTGTATGTTTTTTAAAAATTTTTATCATATCTGAATTCTTAAGCGGTTCTTGAGTAAAATAAAAAATAATTTGCCATACCGGCAATGTGTTAGCCAAGGAAAAATAGTATAGACATAGGTAAATAAGAAAGCAAAGATCTATCAAAAATTTTAAAAATATACAGGGTGTACAATTAAAATAAAGACCAATGGCCATCTTGCGTGTAGGGTGTGATTTAAAAAAAAGTGAAACCGTAATAAAAATATTAATTATTTCGTGAGTAATTCACTTTTTGATTTATCATTTTCTGCCGAATAACAAAAAAGTTTTCCAAGTGGAACTTTATATACGGTCACCCTGTACATTACATCTTAAAAAATATAATTTGTAAATATAATGAATGATAACAAACGGATAAATTGACTGATAAATAATAAAAGAAATAAAGACTTCAAAATATATAAATTTATCCATATTAACACAGCAACTAAAACCCGTTAATTGTGTGTATTTCTAGTATATTTGAATAACAAAGTAACAATTTTAGGAACCTAATTCACAGATAGGCAGATATTGGCAGCTGTAACCTATGCAGTCATAAAGATAAGACATTGTGGATTATAACCATAAAAAAATCTCATTGCGGGAGGCTGCGGGAAGACAACTTTTAGTCTGCAGAAATTTGCATACATCAAAATAACATAGTTTTTTTCTGTTATTTTAATTTTTTTGAAATAATAGATAAAAGTTTTTTTTTTCTTTTTAGGCTTAAAAAATACTACTACATATACGCACTAAACGTAAAAAGAAAAAAGGAAAATTGACAAAGCGGTTTTTGTTTAAGAGATAAATAAAGGACGGGTTGCAGATTGAGAAAAAAATTAAAAATAAATACAATTTTACTTTACCGTCCAATTTTTCAAAATTCAAAATAAATCTGAAAAAAACAATCATAGGTTTAAACTAAGGAGACATTTCTTTACAAAAAAATCGAATTTTTGTTTTTAAATCTTGATATGAAAATGCATAGTTTTTTCATAGGGATAAACCATTGTGTGCCGTGCTACGTCACAGGCAGCATCTTATTAGGTATATTCAAAAGTTTTTGAACTAAACTTCTTAACAGGTTATAGCTTGCAAAGTAAAACAAAATAATGATTTTATCACGTTTAATTTTTCCTTTAGATCAACCAGAGCACGAAGCACACACCCCACCTGACAATATGATACAAAATCCCATGTTGAACGAGATGCCAAGCACGTCTAGGCAGCAAAAATCACCTAAGAATTCAGACAATGTCAACAGTTTCAGATTCAATTTTGCGGTTGCCTATTTTGAATCTGTTAGCGAAAAGATTTATCCTTCAAGTTTGATGAGTAATGTTTATAAGTATGACAAGGTAAGACTTTAAGTTTCGATAAAACTTTATTTAGCACTTATAAGAAATATACCGTGTGGGTAAAAAAAAACCGGACAATTTTTTTTCATCAAACCTTTTGAACTATACTATCGTTTTTAAAGGGCCAACTGCTCTTGGCATTTATAGGGCAAACTGCTCTTGACTGAGAATTAATTAGAGTTTTGGCTAAATATACATTTTTGTCCGCCATCTCAAAATTCAAGATGGCGGACGTAATTAAATTGTACCCTTCAAAGATGATAGTTTATTCTTGTGTTGCGAACATGTTTTAATTATTTTTTTAAATCAGTGAAAAAGCTACATTCTTACCACGCACAACAAGGTACGAATCAGCAAAATTGCTGCGATGGGTATAAAAAAAATATTTTTGTTTCAACCATTGTGTTGAATATTATACGAATACTACGGAACCGATTTTGATGAAATAAAAAACATTCTGGTGAGAATTGATTGTTTTTTAAAGATAATGATCAAAATTTATCCCCATCTTAAAATTTAAAATGGCCGACAGAATCATACTTGATTCTCCAAAATGGCATGTTTATTCTTAATTTCTGAAAATATTTTAATTTTTTTTAAATATATAGAAAAGCACTGCTTTTCCTTCGCACAACAAGGTATAAATTAGTAAAATCTGTGTGGTTGTTCTCAAAAAATTTATTTTTGTTTCAGCCATTGTTTTACAGATTATACGATTGCATTGACAATCCTGTCTGCATTCATTTCCTTTTAAACTCATTATTGTGGTGAGAATTGATTGTTCTTTAAAGATTATAATCGAAATTTGCCGCCATCTTAAAAGTTAAGATGTGGGAGAGAATTATACTTGACCCTTCAAGTAGGCACGTTTATTCTTATCTTTAAAGATCAATCAGTTTGTACCGTGATATTTTTTATTTCACTAAAATCGGTTCAGTGATAATGAATTTATAAAGAAATTAATGCAGACAGAATTTATTATTAAATTAAAATAAAAAGAAATCTAAAACATTTTCGGAAAATAAGAACAAACACGCCATTTTCAAGAATCAAGTATGATTCTGTCCGACATCTTAAATTCCAAGATGGCGGCATATTTCGACTATAATCTTTAAAGAGCAATCAATTTTCACCATGATTTTATTATTTCATTAAAATCGGTTTAGTAATAATAAATTTATAAGGAAATTAATGCAGACAGGATTGGCAATGCAATCGTATAATCTGTAAAACAATTTGAAACAAAAATAGATTTTTTTTAGAACCACCACACCGATTTTACTAATTTGTACCATCTCACTAGTAGTGTATTTCTATAAATTAAAAAAAAACTAAAAAAATTTCGGAAAATAAGAATAAACACGCCATTTGAACAATCAAGTATGATTCTGTCCGCCATCTCAAATTTTAAGATGGCGATAAACTTTGGTCATGATCTTCAAAAAGCAATCAATTCTCACCAGGATTTTTTTATTTAATTAAAATCGGTTTAGTAGGAATGAATTTATAAGGAAATAAATGTAGACATGATTGGCAAGGCAATCGTATAATTTGCAAGACAATGGTTGAAACAAAAATAAATTAACACCACTAAAACGATTTTGCCTTGTTGCGCGTGGCAAGAATGAAGCTTTTTTACTTATTTAAAAAAATAGTTAAAACATGTTCGCAACATAAGAATAAACGAGCATCTTTAAAGGGTATATTTCAATTTCGCCCGTCATCTTCGATATTGAGACGGCGGACAAAACATGCATTTATTCAAAACTCCGATTAATTCCCTGCCAAGTGCAGTTTGTCCCATTAAAATAGATTGTATAGTTCAAAAGTTATAATAAAAAAAAATTGTCCGTCATTAAGGGCCCTATACAACTCAATGATCTCCATCTTTAATAAATTTGCTGAACTAACTAATTTTATTTAAAGAAATCACAGCTTAACAGATTTTTAATACTAAAGAGTCGATTTTAGGTATTTTTGTCAGCTGCTGTGCACTTCAATTGTAATTATTCCTGTTAATTTGTTAAAGGCTTTTTTTGAAAACTAGTTTTTATTTAACAGATAAAAGACTACTTCCCCATTCAAATATCGAGCCGTTCGTCAGCCACGTGTCTTATATGTCAATGCCAACTGAATAGCCCGAGAATCCACAAAAAGATTCTGTCCGAACATGTGCTCGGTCAACGTCATATGAATGCCGCCACCGACCAACAACTTCTCGAGATGTTGATGAACTACCACGAATTTTGGCTCAAAGAGGAGGAGTTTGTCCAAGCGCATCAAGTGTACTTCAAGTTGGACGCATTGACTACCTTGTATTGTGCGTTGTGTAAACAGGCCATTAAGTTTTCTAGTATCAGGTATGTGGTCAGAGTGTTTATACAGGGTTAAAGTCATGGTCCCTAGCAGTGGCGTGTCGTATAGGGGACCAGGGGGGGGGCGAACGCCCCCCCCCCCGCCCCTCTGCGTTTGGCACCCCTGGCGTCCTTTGAGAAAAAAATAGAATTAATAGTGTTGTTATTACTCCCATACCTATATTTGCGCCCCTTAAGTTCTTCGGCCGCCCGCCCTTTTATCCACGACACGCTACTGGTCCCTAGAATAGACCGGTCTATCGATCTTATATTATGTCGAATTTTTCACGTCACTGGTGGTCTAGGTGATTTTTGTAAACAAAAGTTAGATATAATATGAACAACTAATATTTTTTGAATTTTTTGAAAACCAAGGCAATTTTCCTACTGTTTTTTTAGTATATTCTTATTAAATAATATTTTTGAGACATACCAGTCGTTATTTTTTTTAGCCCGCTTCGTTTTTCTTTAAACAAAAATTAAAATTCGAAGAACATAATGTGTTCGTTTCAGCTTCAAAAGTAATCCGCTAACCTACACCTTTGTTTACTTCCCAAGTCCTCGGTCTACCTTTGATACTAAACGATCACATTCAGTTTGACTTGTATTTTAAGTTTTGTGTAATGAAAAATAAAGCGGGCTAAAAATAAATAGCGACAAAACGTTCAAAAAATATTATTTGATAAAATGTACTAAAAAACAGTTGGAAAATTGTCTTGGTTTTCAAAAAATTCCAAAAATATTAGTTGTTCATATCATATCTAACTTTTGTTTACAAAAATCAGCTGGAACACCAGTGACGTGAAAAAGTCGACATTTATATATACAGGGTGCCCCATAACTTAGGGGCCACAGTGAAGCATGTAATAGAGGAGGTTATTTCCAAAAAAAACTATATAACATGGGGGTCAGCACACATCTGTTTTAAGATATAGGATTTTTAAAGTTAAAGGAGTGGGGGGAAAACGGGTTTTAGAAAAAAAATCTGTCACGGCTAGCTGAATACTCAGCTAATTCTGATTCAAAAATGTAGTATTCTTTTTTTTTTTTTTGATAAAATTATAAGTTAAGAAGATACAGGCTCTGAAAATAACCTCCAAAAATGTATAAAAAATAATAATTTTTTTATAAAAATAATTTTTGCTTACATATTCTTTTAAAAAATATCAATAATATTTTATTACTATGTCTCGCTAGAGACTTGTTTTTATTAATAAAAAATATAAAAAAACATTGCGTTTAATATGGCATTCATAAAAATTTATACCAAAAAAATAGTTTTTAAAAAAAAAATTGACCGAATTATTTTTTTAAACATTATTTTTATTTTAATTTATTGCTCTTATTCTACTACACGACTTTACCCAATTTCATATTTTTACTTCGTTTTTTTAAAAAGTTGTTATCAATAAAGTTTATAAAATCGCCAACTTTGATGCTCTGTATCTCGAGAAAGAAAGAGTTTTGACCTCATAGTAATAACATATAAAGAGAAGTAGTAACCCCGGTTTCGGCGGTCATTCATTCATTTGTTGGTAAACAATGTAGCTTTTCCGCTGTTGCCGGCTCCTCTGCCTCTGTAAAATTTTATAAATAATAAGTAAGGTTCAACTTCTTACCTTACCAAATTTTTAGTGCTTTGAGTTGGTTAGGCTATTTAAACCGTGCGATAATTTGTCATGCGCTTATTAGCCCGCGTCGCGTCGTTTTATGCTGTGTATTTCTTATTACAATCTGCGATACAAACTCATTTAGACAACATAATTTATGAACGGCCCCTTTTCCCACAATTTTTTCAGGACGTGGCAACAGGTGTATGACATCATATTACGGATTTCCTGTTAGCAGGGCCGGGTTTCGTTTTGAGCTACTTGGACTATATCCCCGCGCTACTATTTTCCGAAAACCGCATATTGATGCGACGTTCCATTAAAAAGTTAGCATTTTTTAAACTTTTTAACTGTCAAAAAACTGTCATTAGCATTCACGAATTTTGACTAAAATCTAATCAGCTCGTTGCAGTATCGAGTACTATTTTACCTGAAAATTTCATGTAAATCGGTTAAGCGGTTTAGGAGCTATCGCGTTACGGACAGATATACCACACACAACACAGACAGACATCACGACGATATTGCTAGGGTAGGTCAAAATACACCCAAATAACACATTTTCGGTGTTATCTCATAAAAAAATTTTTGTCGAAAACTTCTCCTTCTCTAGCCGTTGCTGTGCGGGCTAGGAAGGTAAAAAAGGGGCGGGCCGACTGCACAACAAGTAGTATAAGTAGTAGCCTTTAGACTGGATTGTTTAGTTTACACTTGAACACGGTTAGATATACTTACTTACTGAAACGTCCTGTTTAAAATTAACCAACACAAGAACATTTCATGTAAAAAAGAGCCAAGTACGCGAAAATGGCATTCCGTAAAAAGAATTGAGATAAAAGTAAGGCCAAGTTCTCCAATACAAATTTCATAATGAAAGATTTTTACTAGTTGGAAATGTTTTTCTAAACTTTGCTATTACAGCCAATCTTCTTTATGTTCAATTAAGCACTGTGCCTGAGTCATTTACAGCCGTAATAGCCAAGTTTAGAAAAACATTTCCAAACTAGTTTCTTACTTTCATTTTGAAATTTGTATTGGAGAACTTGACTTTACTTTTATCTCAATTCTTTTTACGGAATGCCGCGTACTTGGTTATTTTTACATAAAATGTTTTTGTTATGATTTCACTTCTTTTTTAAAGGAATTGGATAATATTTAATTTTCAAAATAGTAAAATATGCGGAATATTGTTCAAAACTTTTGCAATGCCTTACTTAAAATTTTGAGGTCTTTTAATTTTTTCTCAGCTCTCTAGCGTTTCTGGAAGTGGGCAATGTTACTTTTATATAAATTTACATTTATAGGAGAGGGAAGTAAATTAAAATATTGGTGTTTTAAAAATTTTTCCTATAGTTTTATCATAGTGTCTTTCAGTCTTAAAAAGCTCAGCTCTCTAGCGTTTCTGGAAGTGGGCAGTGTTACTTTTACATAACTTTACATTTATATGGGAGGGAAGTAAATTAGAATTTTGGGGTGTTATAATTTTTTCCTATAGTTTTATTATAGTTCCTATCAGGCTGCCAAAGCTCAGCTCTCTAGCATTGCTAGAAGTGGGTAATGTTACTTTTAAATAATTTTACATATATAGGGGAGGGGAGTAAATTAGAATTTTGGGGCTTTTTGATTTTTTCCAGGGGTTTGGTCATAATTTCTATCAGTCCGCCAAATTTCAGCTTTATAGTAGGTCTGGAAGTACAGTAGAATTTTGGTGATCTATACATGAGTGAGTGAGTCAGTAAGTGAGTGGCAATTTCGACGTTTTTTGAAATTTCGTAACTACTTTACTACTTTATAGAAGTCCATGAAACTTGGAGGGGTTGTTAACTCTATGAAGTTCTACGACTGTGCAAAGTATGAGATTCGTAGCTCTTTCTGAAGTAGAGCTTTAGATAGGTCAAATATGGGCTGAAATGTTTCAAGAAAAGATGGTATGGCAGCGCGAACTTTGCGAGGCACTGCCGTGCCCTCAGATAAAGACAATGGAAGGCCAAAGTTTTATTTCTACTCAATCATTGTCTACGAGTTTTAAACAAAAGATTATTTTTTCACTTATATAATGGCAACAAGTTTAATTAGGTGGGTCCTCAAGTCGTGAACGGTTAGCCCAGATATTCCTAAGCTCTAAGGTCGACACTGACAGTAACATGTGTTTGTATTAAATGTAGTGTTGTCTTGGCCGTCGGACTCGGTATATTGAATTTTTGGTGTTTTTTTTCTGTGTGCTGAGTGTTATTTTTGTAAAAAAGAACTTAGTTGGACGTAAAAATAAACAAGAAGTGCTATGTTTCTGAAAATACTGTGAAAATTCAGCCCAGTGTGGTTTTTTCGAGATGATTCCAGTGACGCAGCTATGTTGCCATCGCCGGGGATTCTGCAAATTCTAAGTTTTCAGGAATGACCGCCACGAATAGGGAAAATTTACACGGGGCCGCGGTTTACTTCTTCTCTTTATATTATTATTACTCCAAGTTTTTGACCCATGCATTATAGGAATTTTTTTTATCAGGCATAACCTCCTCTATCACCTGTTGGCCTATGGCCCCTAAGCTCTGGGACACCCTGTACATATAAGATCCAGAGACCGTGCGCGGTAACAGATACGATTGTGGTTAAATGAGAAAAAAGTGGCGCCATTCCGAGCCCAATCAGATGCTGTATTGAAATAAAAAATATCTACAAGTAGGGGTTTTTAAAATACCGAGCAAAAACTAAAAATTTAAACTCCTTTTTACCCGATTAGCCACGAAACTTGTTTGATTTTTAAATTCTTCCTGAACCGTTTCAAAACCAACACACACCAACATTTCCGCGCACTTGGCGCTTCTCGAGCGTGATAAGGATCTCCTTGCGAGTGCGCATAACCGTAAAAAAATGTAACGGGTACTAAATTTCACGTTTGTTAGTATTATTTGGCTTAAAAATTCTGCTGATTGATGCTCACGTGTCTGATGGCGGGTAAAAACGCTAATCAGCGGTGATCTGACCTGAAAGACAGAAGAGCTGTCGTAGGTCACGGAAGGTTTGTTTCTTTTTATTTGCAATCGATCTTTTCATTGCTCGATATGTATAGCACTTTAGTTTCGCCTGCTCTTGTTCTAGTTTCTCTCGTATCTCGGTAGATGGCGCTTCTTGCGAGAGTTTTCTCACTAGTTACATAGGATTAGAGATAAAACCGTCTAATTAACTTCGCAAGGGTGTCACATTGACCAAGCGGTTCTGAGGAGTCCCATAAGGACGAAACAGTTAACTGTCAACATTTATTAGGTGTCCATTAGATCTTGGACCCCCGTGAGGTTAAGCTTTCAATTAGCCACGAAACTTTCAATATTTTTTTAAATAAATCGATCTAAAAATTTGTGTTTTTCGAAAAATTAAAATATTGTAGTCATCTTGTACAGGGTTTTCCTGTATATTTTTACACCATATTTAAAACGTTTACTACTACTATGTCGGTTTAGAACGTTTTTGTACGTTGTCCGACGCCTATTCTCCACCTCCTTCGATCCTGACAGTCATCTTCCGTCAGGTTTTTTTGACTCATTGATCTTTGCTTCGATTGCCATTCCAGTTTAGGACGCCCTCTTTTTCTGCGCCCTATTGGTTGCCATTCTAGGACCTGCTTTGGTAATCTTTCGTCGCTCATCCGTTGTACATGGCCGTACCATATCAGTTGCCTTTTAGTGATGTCATCCGTTATGCTTCCCTCGATTCCCATTCTTTCTTTTACGATCTCATTTCTTATATGATCTGTTCTGGATATTCTCATTGATCTTCTTATTGCATCCATTTCGACACTTTCCATTTTTGCTTTGTATTTTTCTGTTACGCGACAAGTCTCTATTCCATACAACAGCGTGCTTTTCACCATTGTTTCATATATGTTTAATTTTACATTCTTCTTTATCTCTCTGCTCCATAAAATACTGTTAAGACAACCAATAACCTTTTTTGCTTTTACTATTCTTTTTTCCAGTTCTTTACAGTCTGTTCCTGTCTTATCAAATGTGACACCCAAGTATACATACTCATTGCATGGAGATATTGTTTGTCCATTCTCTAGTTCTAATTCACTTGATTCGTTTCCAATACATAAGTACTGTGTCTTGTCCACGTTCACTGTTAACCCCCACTTTTGGTATTCTTCCGTTAACTTTCTCATTATATACTCCATGTCTTCTTTATCATTAGCTACAATTACTTGGTCGTCAGCAAACTGTAGTGTGTATATGGTAAATCGGTCGTTAAGTTTTATTCCCATGCCGTGTACTTTGCGTTTCCAGTTTTTTAGAGCTACTGCGATATATATTTTAAAAAGAGTTGGAGAGATACAACATCCCTGTCTTAAGCCTTTCGTTACCAGGAATTCTTTTGAAAGTCGATTTCCAATTTTAATTTTAGATTTTGACCCTTTGTATAGTGCAAAGGTAACATGAGTCTCTATATTTCTGGCGCGCCTTTTCTCAAGTACTTGTTTAAGACAAAAAACATCATCACTACAAGATCTCCCTGCACGAAACCCACTTTGCTCTTCTTCTTTTTGTCCATGAAAATCATTCTCTATTAGATCTCTAAGAATCCTACTGTACAATCTACTTAGAGTACTGGTTACTGAAATTCCTCTGTAATTGCTGCAATCCAGCTTATTTCCTTTTTTATATATCATATGAATGCAATTTTCCAATCATCAGGCACTGGATGTCCGTTTATGCATTGATTGATAATATATGTGAGATTTTCGAGTAGTTTCTCTGATCCATATTTGAGCATTTCAGCATATATTCCCCCAGGTCCGCTAGCTTTTCCGGATTTAAGCTTTTTAATACTATTCTTTATCATTTCTTTTTCGATGATTACTTCCTCTCCATGTACTTCTATGTCTCTCCTCGGAGAGGCTGCCAGATATTCGGGTCTCGTCTCCTGCAGCAGTCCCTTATAGTGTTCTGTCCATTGTTCTGGTTTGATTATCTGGATATTTACTTTTTCTTTTGTTGGGTTTTTTACTGTAGAAATGAATTTCCATACTTCAGAATTCTGCCTACCTCCTACGTGTGTATTTATATCGTGGCATTTGCGCTCGAACATTTCATTATTTTCTGTGCGTATCAAATTTCTTAGGTGTCTTCTGGTATCCCTATAGATTTTTAGGTCTCTTTGCTCTTTAGTAGTGAGCCGTTTCAAGTATGTGCGTTTTTTCTCCATAACCATTTCCTGTATTTCCTCTTTCCACCACATCTTATTGTTATTTCTATTATCTTGGTATCCAACAGCTTCTTTGCTTGCTTCCTTCAAGCTTTTTACTAATCTTTGCGTACTTTCGATTGCTAGACTTCTAAAGTTGTATTTTTGATTTTCTTCGATACACTCTAGGTTTTCACTTTCTCCAATACTTTCCTCTCTATTTGTTTTTCTTACAGGGAATAATATTTTTGCTTTTACCAGATGGTGGTCAGATCCACAGGTAACACCACGAAGTGTTCGCACATCATACCACTTTAGTTCCAAATCTTGTCCACCTATAGCATAATCAATGATTGATCTAAGATTTCTTGTTGGCTGAATCCAGGTATACCGATGAATATTCTTATGTTTAAAAAAACCATTATTTATTTTTAGATTATGGGTTTCACACAATTGTATCAGTCTTAAGCCATTATCATTTGTTACTTCCTCTCCAAATGGTCCTACCACTTAGCGCTTTGGCTTTGTTTACCAGTTCGACTATTAAAATCGCCAAGCATAATTATTTCCCTGGTATTGCCGATTTTAGTGATTGTCTCATCAAGTTGGTCGAAGAACATTTGTTTTATAGCTACCGTTTCGTCATTTGATGGTACGTAGCCTGTTGTTATGCTTATATTGTGTCCAAGCATCTTCATGTTAACTCGAAGTAAGTTTTCATTAATGCACTCGTAGTCTGTAATCTTATTTTTGAGGTTTTTCTTGATTAATAAGGATACCCCTCTTGCTGCTCTTCTTTCTTTTGAGACTCCAGTGAATATGTGAACAAAGTTACCGACACTACTTGTACCTGTTCCTTTCTTTTTTGTCTCTGTGAGTGCAATAATGTCTATCTTACTATTCTGCACTTCGGTTGCATTAATGTCCAACTTTTGGTTCACTCCCTGTACTTTCCATGTAGCTATATTCAGAGTCCTTTGTCTTTGCTTTTTTCGTCTTCGAGAATTTCCGTCCATTGCTCCGAGGCTTTGTAAACCGTTTATTTGAATAGATATCAAAATATGATAAATACAAAAGTTTCCTCATTTTTTACAAAGTTTAAGGATTTTTGGGTCAGAATGACAAAAAAAAATTCTTAATGTCAAAATTTGACCGGTCGATGGTTTTTTTAAATGGAACACCCTGTATATTATTTTAGAGGAAACGGGTTTACTGCTAACACCTCAGGGATCGTATCTAATCAAGGGTACTAACCAGAGAACTCAGTGATATCTCAGTCTATAGGCTATTAGCTGGTATTATTTATGTTATTGCAAATTTTCTCAAAAATAAGTAGTTTCAAAGTTAAAGGCCACGGAAAAAAAATTGCTCAAAATCAAAAATGGCGGCGAAATGTTTAACATCATAACTCGAAAACCATTCGTCTAACAAAAAAACGTACAAAAGCGTTTTTGAAGGAAATTTTATTGTTTTCAACTTTTGTTTCAAACTTTTTTTTTAAACGTACAGTAACCAAGTTATTAAAAAAAAACCTTTTTGTGCACACTAAATTCAAGATGGTGGAGGAAGCCGGCTCCCTCCAAGGTCGAAATCTCAAAGTTGTGTTTAGGAATCCAGTGTCAACAACATATGTCAAAATCGAGCCTACATCACCTTTTGCAAGCTAAAATGCTATAATGACTGAACTATATTGGTTTTTTCGTGTTACGAAATTTAAGAATGGGCCACACGGACACCCGAATGAGAATTTAAGAACAAGACATAAAGCGGTAATTTTTAAAACTTTAGAGCAATTTCCTGTGGATTTTTAGGTCCCATATTCTCCAAGATAATCACCAAGCACAAGTTCTGGACATGTATTACCGACAAATCACGGAATACCATCTGATAAACTTACAAGTCCGCGTCTACGGCATAATTCCAGAAGCGGAAGCAAAGCAGAGTGAAAATAACGGAAGTGTGGCTGAAAAACCTGGAAAAAAAACGCCTGCCCCTGTTAAGAATGATAGGAAAGCGAAGAGGGGCAAGTCTGAGTCGGAGCAGTCCAGGGATGTACAGGATAACCAGGAAGTTGATGGTGGTATGTATAGTTAGAGGGCTCTGCTACAGAATAGCGCCCTACAAAATAGCGCTGCTTCAAAATAGCGCTGCCACAAAATAGCGCTGCAATTTTGCACTTATTTGCGTGCCGTAAGGTGTACTTTACCGCAATAAACGATAAAAAAATTATTTCCCACGAACGTGCGGAAAGTTCACTTTTCGTACTTATATACATGCTGAAAGTTCCGCACTTATGCGGGAAAATTAAGTTTCCATACGCACCAAAAAAAAACAAGAGTGCCGTAAGAGGGACCACCAAACAAGTGCAGTAACATTACTTTTCTAGACTAGTGTGGTAAAGTTACTTTTCCGAACTAGTGCGGTAAAGTAACTTTTCCGAGCTCGAGCGGTAATGTTACTTTTCCGAACTAGTGTGATAAAGTTACCGGTACTAGTGAGGTAAAGTTACTGTTTCGGACTAGTGCGTTAAAGTTACTTTTCGGCATTTATTTGTTTATTTCGGCAAAAATTTAAAATGTTTATAACTAACTAAATATTTAACTACCCATGTAACATTATTACCACTCAAGGTTTTATTAATTTGGTTCCCAGGTTATTTAGAGGGTTCATATAAAGGTAATTTATATTGCCAATTACCTAAAGAGGTGTTACAACCAAAAAGTGATTTAAAAGGGAGTATAATATAACTGATATTCCTTCTGTTCCTTTTAGATACTTTTGGTTTTATTGATTTCTGATTTATAAAGTCTTTTACCTAAAGTTTTTAAAAAGAAATAATTATAAACTTTGGTCATTTAGTTTTTGGCTCACACATATACTATACTATAGTAGTGTGAGCTATGGTGATCCTAATTTTTTCGAGAAAAAAAAAGTTGCTCCGATTTCAAATTTTTTTATATATCTTTGCGTTTCAGATGATTTTGAAACTTTTTTGTTGCGCCGTCTGTCTGTCTGTATGTCTGTCTGTAACGACCAACGCGCATAACTCAAAAACCGCTTGGCCGACTTTAATGAAATTTGGTACCTAGGCTGGGTCTTGGGTCGAGATGGTCCCATTTAAAAATGAACAAAATCCACCGAACACAAACCAAATAAAAGGGTGGGGGTAGATTTCAAAAATTAGAGTTTATGTGAAAATATGGCGTGTGTGATATCAAATGAAAGGTAATTGAGTCTGCAGTTAAACAAAATACATTTTAATTTATTTAAAAAAAAGGGTGGGGGTATATTTTAAAAATTAGAGTTTATGTGAAAATATGGCGTGTGTGATATCAAACGAAAGGTAATTGAGTCCGGAGTTTAACAAAATACATTTTAGTTTTTGTTTTTTTTAAGGGTGGGGGTAGATTTCAAAAATTTTAGTCAAAACATGCTTGTGTGGTATCAAACAAAAGGTCATTTAGTCTGGAGTTGAATAAAATATATTTCAGTTTTTAGTTATATTAGCTCACACGTACACTATAACTATAGTACCTAGTGTGAGCTTAGGGGCCCATATATTGGCAGAGTATTTTTATTACTTTAGGTCATCACAAAAGTGTTTTATAATAGAGCTAAAAGGTTACCTTATATTCTTTTGTTTTTATAGTTACCAGTAGTTTTAAAGTAAATATGATTAGATAGGCGGCCATATAGAACCTAGTTTCCTTAAAGTTTTTAAGAGTGGTAAATATAAACTTTAGACTTTTGGTTTTTGTCATTAATTTTAGGCATTTTAAAAAGGTTTTATATGGAGGCTTAAAGGTAAACCTAATTCTTTTGTATTTATAGTTAGCCATAGCTGTATATTAAATATTATTTAAATAGGCGCCATATGAAACCTTGTTTCCTTAAAGGTTCTAACAGAAGTAAGTAAATACTTTCATGTTTTATTTTTTTTATGTATTTCTGGTAAAAATAATAATAGATATACCTAGGTACAGATTGATACCTACCTATTGCAAGATTGATTATTTAAAGCCCAATAATTAATAATTGTTAAGTTTCCGTCCTCCTGGGTAGGACACCCAGGCCTAGATAAGGCCTGTTTAGACAGCCAAGATAACCAACCTACATGCACAACGAATATCATTGCACTGGCCATCTCGATTGTGCCGAAATTGCACGATAAAAAACATTTAAAAGTGTGGAATTATACGCTTTTAAACACTTTAAATACAAAAAATTTAAGTGATGTTATGTTGACTATATTTACTTTGTTCTTTTTTGTTGGTTTCATAGGGGCACTCAAAAATCCTTGTTGCGATACACAATGATCTCTATCGTATATAATTCAATGGCGATACAGTAACAAATAAAACCAAGTGACCACTATAAAACCATAATGACGTATATAAATTTATTTAAAAAATATTGTAAAGAGAAAATATTTATCAAGTCGTTTTAGCAGTGTTTTTTAACAATAATTTTACTTTAATTTTGATTTATGTAAACCAAACAGACTTTTTTAATGGTGAATAGTGTAAATTATTTTTATTTTATTTTAAATATTTGTTATTTTGTTATCAAAAAACGATTAAAAAGCATTTGGCGCTTGTTTTGCGAGCTTTTCAGATACGATTTTATCAGAAAAATAAATCTGGCAGGCAATTTGATCATCAACAATACGACAAACTCGGCATATTTTTATATGATAAAATAATTTTGGGACTCTGACATTTTTGGCAATTTTGTGACGTAAATTATTTTATATCGCCATTGTGAATCTAAAATATCGCTATAGCTTTTATAGGAAAACTTTTTTACTCTAAAGATATTACGGTATTCAACAGAATCGCCAGGATACCAAATTACCAAATCTAGTTTTATAATAGGATAGAGCACGTTTCTGAGTTGCTTTTATTCGTTCTATACTGGTGGAACCGCTAGAGGGCGAAGCTGGAGTTTATTTCTTATGGTTTTATAGTTTAATACATAGGTTGCCGCCACCAATTGGGGAGTCCCTGTTAGGAGGTCTAAGGGGTATATAAGGGTAATGGGAACGTGCTAGCGACCAAACATTGAAACTAATGGTTTTAAGGAAAGGCGCTGGCAACCTTTTAGCTTCGGCTATAAATAATGAAATGTTACTTGGGTACAAAATCTAACGCTGTTCATTGACGTTTTACTTCATTTTTTATTCAACAAAAAAACAAGAGTGCCGTAAAGTGACCCCCGAACCGGGCAAAGTTACTTTTCCGGACTAGTGCGGTAAAGTTAGTTTTTAGAACTAGTGCGGTAAAGTTGCTTTTCGGACTATGAGGTTAAGTTACTGTTCCGGACTAGTGCGGTAAATTAACTTTTCCGCTTTCATTTGTTTAAATAAACAACTTTCCGTACTTGTTAGGTAAATAACTATGTTATTTGTTTCAGTACACACCATCGTGAAGTCAGTAATGAATCCAAATTCACAAAACATCTTTGATTTGATACCAACGCGACTCCAAGATGGTCTCAGACATTTTAAAAGGTAAACATTTTGGTCAGCTGTTTTTTGTTTCGCTATATACACTTTTATGAAAAACTAATCTATCTACTCTCAGTGCTAAAAGTAACCCATCTGTCAAATTTTATTCCTAATTTTTAAGGCTTTATTTTCAGAGAAAAGATCTGTCTCTTAATTTGGGGAAATGCGTTACAATATCTTATACCAGAAACAAAAATCCGATAAAGCATGTGTATTTTATAAGGAATCATAACTTGAAGTCCGTCTCTGAGGTGCGAGACTTGGGGGTGATTTTAGATTCCAAACTGCAATTTAACTCGCACATTGATAATGTTTTAAACAAATCCAATCGAATGCTCGGATTTATTAAACGCGTATGTAATGATTTTCGTGATGTTAGACCTATTCTCAATGTTTATTACGCATATGTCTATAGTCAGCTCTCTTTTGCATCGGTTGTGTGGGACCCATGTTATGACGTTTATGCAAAAAGATTAGAATCTGTCCAACACAAATTTCTAAGATATATTGGCTACAAAACTAGAACACCTATAATTGATAGAGACTATAGGTTCATTATGCAACAATACAAAATCATTTCACTCAAGGACCGTAGAACAATGTCCAATCTTTTGATGATTTTTAAAATAATGAAGGGTCTGGCATCGTGTCCAGAGGTTTACCAGAAAATACAGTTTAGACCACAAAACAATATGAATATAAGAAATCGTGAGCTGTTTGAAATACCTTTTCGTAGAACTAACTCTGGACAAAATGCTCCCCTTTGTAGAATGTTGAAATGTTATAATCAATATTGTAATACAATTGAATACTTCGATATGTCACTCCCTAATTTTAAAGCTAGGATCAAAACAATATTTTTAAGTAATAACATAATTTGACTTTCTCAAACACAAATGTTTCTTTTTTCTCTTTTAGCTTGTAGTTAGTGTTTAGGATTTTGCTTTTTTCTTGCTTAGTGTTCCCACTGTTCTTACTATGTCGAGGGTTGCGTTTGTGGATGTAATCATCTATTGTTAACCCCTAATTGAAAATAAATAAATAAATAAAATAAATAAAAGGCTTTAACCAATACAGTAAATATCGGTTATAATGACATTAAAACTTGAACGGACCGCTTAATTTCGGTCGTTAAAACCGAGCGTCATTATAGAGAAAAAAGGTAACAAAATGAGTTATATAAAACTCGGTTGGGACCTTAATATGTCGTCGCTATAACCGATATGTCATAATATCCGATATCGTTACAAGCGATATTCACGGTAAGGTGTAGGGCTGAAATAACCCTATATCTCTAGTGTAGGAAAGTTAGATGAAATTAACGAGGAATAGAAGAACAGAATACAGATTCGAAGATTTCCCACCCCCCTGGGAAGGAGCTTCATCCCATTTTGCCAAAAAACCACCCCCCCAAAGGTGACCATGACGGTTTTTTGAGTTTTGCACGTAAAATGTAATTCTGACGAGAAAAGCTATAGGCTTTTTTAGATTCTCCATTAAATTTTTCACAAAAATTGTCATAATAATTGTCACCTAACACTAATAATTTGACCTTGAAAATAAACATAGTTTTTGAGCGTGAACAAAAAATGATCCTTGCGTCGTCTTTTGCGTCAATTATCTCGAAAACTGTTAGGGTGAACAAAAAGATGTATAGAAGCAAAATTGTAGAACAGTTCGTTTTCTACACATTGGAACAAATATTTTTGCGAAAATATTAAGCCTTGCTAACAGCTATCAATTCGTTTTATCTCGCAGCAAGCCAAGCAAATACAGGGTCTTTATCCATGTCTAGCCCGGGTTATAGACGCCATAGGTGCGCCATAGACCCCAATGGCTTAAGCTAGAGACCCTGTATGTTATATATATTTTAATTTCTTTAAAATATGTCATACATACCTGGTCTTTTGCTTGTATAAGTTTAATATTTTTAGTGTTGGGGAAATTGTAATGTGTGATTATTTTTTTTTAGAATACAGCAAGGAAACTGTTATCTACTGCAATGTAAACTTTGCAATATAAATATCCCTGAAAAACTGTACACTTTGCAAGAGCACTTGGTTTTACGGGCCAACCATGCCTACGAAAGAAAAATCAAATTCAAGTATTTTTGCGAAATATGCAATAGAGAAGAGAAAAACGAAGCTTCGTGGTTATATCATGATTGGCAAGGACCTAGGTTAGTAACTTTTTCAAAAATTCTTACCAATTTTAAAATATAAAGCACTTTTTAACATCTTCGTCTTTTTCCAGCCCCTGGTAGCTTTTATCCATCTTGCACTGTTCTGGCCTTGCTCGGTCAAATTTTTAGCGGTTCTGGTCTTCGCGGATCGTGTTTTAGCGAGTCACCACAAAAACATCGAGAATAGTTTTGTCGAAACGTAAAATGGTCGAAAAAAAAGTGTCAAACCTTAGTTTGGGTGAAAATGAAACAATCGAAAATACTACAGACGAAAATAATTTAAACAAAACCAGTGGGGGGCAGAAATTTATATTGAATGGAAAAGGAGATAAAAAAAAACTTACCTAAACAATTTTATTTTAGCATTTTACAAACAAGCAGCTACGTGGTGTAGTTTTTAGTTTATTTGTTTATCGATAAAGTCTATTTGCCCTTCTTCTGCATGCGCAAAGTGCTCGGATTAGCACCAGTTTTAGACTAATCATGGCCCTGTAGAGCAACCTCAAAAATCCCACAGAATTTTAAACAGTCTATTAACCTACTAACTATAAGTCTATTTTTTGCCACATTTTCATTATGTTCGGTAATGTTTTACCTATAGGCACTATTCAATTGGCACCTAATATCAGTCTTGCCTACCATAGAAAAGTCTATGTGGTTATTTAAATAAGTAGCACTTGCTTTGTGTGTTTAACTTTTTACTAAAGTGCTTGATATCACACATTCCCTTTGTCATCCACGTGGGTTTTTCATAACAGGACAAATAAAGCAAAAAAAAGCATTTCGTTTTTCACAATCGCACAACCAGTTTTCAGCATCGTATAATTTTTTATTACTTGCACTAAAATTTTGGTTAATTTTTAGGATTTTTAGGTCCGGTCTACGTGGCCCTAAAAATTTTATTTGTAATCGAAGTTCATATGTTAACGTATTTAAATTTGCACAGTTAATTATTTAATCGACGGTATTTATTTCCATTTTGAAACAAACAAAAACAAAAGCAATTGACACGCGACCGGCAAGGCTTTGAACTAACGACCCTCACGTACCCCAAATCAAAACAAACTCATACGTCTGCAAGGATAAAACCGGCAACACGCAGGAAGGGCAACGAACGGTTTGACACGATGAATATGGCCGTCGTCAACTAAAACAAACATTCCTTTCGCGCCGCGCGAGAACAGCTACCCATACACCGCTGAAAAACGGGTGAAATTGAAATCTTGTCCCGCGCGGTACTGCCGGCTTGTAATTATTTACGCTAAAAAAGTTTACCCAGTTAACCACAGACTAAAAAAAAAGAACTAGACATGTCGTAAGGAAAGATTTACCTTTTTTTAAATAAATCAATTAAAAATACTGTTGTTCTCTAGTTTTGGGAGTGCACTGCCCTGTTGTCCTCCCTGTAGCAGCCGCCACTGACCGAAATGTATTTCCGTCGATCCGTAAATGTGTAAAAAAAAAATATAATAATAAGTTATATCTCGAAAACAAAAGAGTTTTTCTATGAAACTAAAATATAACACTTTATACCCTGTATATAAAATTATATTTTAGGCATGAGAACATGGCTGCAACCCGTAAAGCTAAAGTGACCGAATATGAATGCATAACGTGCAAAACTGTGATTTTCGGTGACCAGTTGTCATTGAAACGACACTTGGAGTACGCGACGAGACCACACGGCGGCCGAAAAGACAAAAGTGAGTTTTTACGAGTTTTGAACATTTTAAGAAATCTAAAAGTTATTAGAAATAGAAAGGGTGCCTTAAATCTGGTCTACATTTTTGGGAACATATTTTTTGCCAACAAACTTGAAATTTAGTACCCGTGAATTTAAAAATCAAATCAAGTTTCGTGGCTAATCGGGTAAAAAGGAGTTTTTGTTTCTCTCTTATATTTTTCCGTGGGTAGCTTAAAAGCTTAACCTCACGGGGGCACACAGGCGGGTTTTAAGAAAAAGCTGGCCATAACCCCTAAACACTAAAAAGCCCTGTTTAATTGTAAAATTGCTATTAGTGCAATCACTGATGATCATGCTAGGCCGTGACTATGTCACGCCTAATTCGATAAACAATTGCCATAGTAATGACAGATGAAACTTCCATTTAATTGTTTATGTTATTTGCGTTACTTAAATTTACAAAAGTTGATGGTAAAAAAGTCCTTTTAAAACTTGCGCCTATTATCAAAAATATTTTTTTTTAACATGGATTTTGAATCTGGAGGTATGTAGCTATTTATTGTACATATTGAACATTGTTTTTTGTTTTATTGGTAATATTTTAAACCGGTTTAAAGCAACCGTTGCAAAAAACTTTTTAACTTCATCCAACTTTATTGACATGCGGATCGAGCAAAAAAGTTAAAATTTATTTTTGTGTATATAGAAAATTGTCCAGTGAGAAATAAGTACATAATCTGCAGAAATTAATAAATAAGTTTTCTTAGCTTTAATAACAATGGTTTTTGTAAACCAAACGTATACTTATTATTTCACATGTATTCTTATTTCATTTTTACCTTCCTAGCCCGCGCAGCAATGGCTAGAGAAGGTATTATTTTCGACAACAAAAAAAAAATTGAGATAATGCTGAAAATATGTTATTTTGGTGTACTGTATCTTTATCGTGACGTCTGTCCGTGTGTGTCTGTGTGTATTTAGGTGTGTGTATATCTGTTCGGTCCACAATAGCTCCTAAGCCGCTCAACCGATTTTCATAAAATTTTCAGGTAAAATAGTGTATGATACTGTTAAGTAATAACTTGTTTTAGAACCAAAAACTTTGTTTTAATCTGCACATATCGTCGTCAAAAACTGCTTTGTGTTCAAAATGAAATTTTAAAGGAGAGACAAAAAAACTGTCTATGATGCCCATTATGAGCAGTACAAATCCGTTTTTATTCTTGCTTTAAGCAACGTTATTATTAAATTTTTTATAGGATATCTTTTATGACTAGGGCTAATTAATTATACAAAAATCTTATTTTTGAAAAAATTGACACATAATAGGTTTCATCGGATGAACCACGATATATTCCTTTTATTTGATACCCTGATTGTTACAAAAAAAATCTTTTTTAATATTTAAGAGTTGTAAAACCATTGTTTATTTAAATTACTAATTTATCCTTACTGCAATCTGCTGTAACGTGTCATTTTTACGTTTAAGACAACGTTACATATTTGTTTATTTAGGTAAATAATCAAGGCTCTTTGATTCGTCTTTCTGTACACAAGTAAGGGTATTTTATAGAGCTAGGTTTGGAGGTTATATAGGGTCTAGGAAGTTACCTTAAAAGGAGGCATTCCATCGAATTACTGTGGACACTACGCACACCGCATTATCTGGACATCGTAATTGGAATTTAAGATCACAGGCTTCGGGAAAATCACATAAAAATTTTGATTGTTTTGTTTTTATCTGTGGAATTTTGTGATTCTCTTGACGTTCATAAAGTTAAACAGCTGTTATGCTGGGGAATGGCGGCGTTGCCGCATCACAAATGGTTTCAGTAACAGGAAGGAAACATTTAGATGAACATTTCATTCCCTTACGTTTATTTCGAGGATATTGGGACAATCCGAACCTCATATCCTTCACGGATTAACTAGTTTTGATAGTACAAAAACATATTTGGGTCGACCAGGAACAACCGAGGCTCCGCCACTTTGATATCTTTATTAATTTAATAGGGAAAGGATAAAATAAATACGAGTTATGCACTTTTGTAAATGGGAGATAAACGAGGGATAAAAACCAGGACTAAAAGAATAAACGAAATCGTGTGAGTTAACATCTGAACACTCTTGTGCCTTTAAGCAATAGTTCAGTGTGTATTTTTGGGTTCAGGTTCAGAAACAACTTTATTACTGTAGAAATGTTTTACAAAAATGGCGTCAAACCTTATGAATCTTAGAGAAAACATATATAAAAAGCAAAGGAAACTTGTGACTAAAACTGTAGCTAAAATACAACTAAATTCTACACTGAGTATAGCTTTACTCATATGGGAATTGGTTGAGTGTTCGAATATTCCTGGGTTTGCTGCATGCCCTGATCTCCAGTAATTGATTTTACAGTTGATGGTTTCAATGCTGAGCTTCATGTTGGTGGGGGTCCGGTAGGCAAATGTTCGGTCAAATGTATGGAGGGTGTCTCGACGTCCTTGTTATAAAAATTTCAACCGTGGAAATAGATCCGACAACACCTCAAGGTTTGTTTTACGTACTTCCTATCCCCTTGGTCGGTGCTGCCCCCTATATACCTGTATAGGACTATCGCTGTATCTCCTCATTGGTTACTTTGAAAACCCCGGGTTTTTCTTCCAGGCTTGCCACTGAATGTAGAGATTTATTTTTGGCGGAAAAGTTTTTTATAAATAGGTTTGCATCCTTTATTTGAATTTCACCGGGAAGATTAGGTTGGTACTATTGCGTTTTACCGTCCCCACTCCCCACCAAATTTACAAAACGGTTTCCGGCCACTGCATTATTCTGGTATTCTCGACTAAGTGCTTTGTCTCTCTTTGCTAACAAATTTGGTTGGGTCGGCAACAGGCTCTGGGATCGCCATTGTTTTTGGTTTTGGCACTGCAGCGAATTGTAGGAGATATCCCAGAGACTGTGAGGAGTGAGCCGTCGTGTTTTAGGCGTAATCGAAAGTGACGCTCGCACCCTTTTGAGGGGAATTTGAGTCGGCCCACGCCATTTTGTACGGGGAAAGAGCAGCGGTAAGTTCGATTTTATTTTTTTTTCATTTTTTTTATTATTTGGGTACTCTTTAAGATAATATTTGCCTCCTAAATTGTAATTATTTTTCGTGGGAAATGTACTTTTTTTTTGACAAAGGACGTGGGGAATTGTTGGCGTTTTTATATTTTTCTTTTAACCACGTGTTGGATAAAAACTATATATTGTTTTTCTCCTTTGTCTACAGCCCTGTCAATTCCAGCGACGGGACAGTTGGGCTGGACGCTGGTGGGAAGCCGGACGGGCCAGTTATAACCCTGGGAGAGGTACGTTAGGATTATTTTAGTTCATCTGTTTAAATCTACTTTGTTTTATTGAGTCGACATGGGGTCCTCGATTTAAGTTACTGTGTAGGGGAACTTCGTGCAAAATTGACGAATTCCAGGAAACTGAAACATTTCATTTTCCACAGGGTTTTTACGCTCGGGGCAAGGAACCATCAACACTTGAGACCATGTGCTGCCCTAGCGTGATGTGCTAAGCGGCAGTAGGGGAGGCGCGGGCAAGCCGGAACAGCAGGAGTATGTCGGGAAACCTACAACACTTCCAGGTTTACCAAATAAACACCAATAATTATTAAATAATTCAAGGACCAAGGTAGGAGCAAGCCTTAACTATAATTTTTTTTCCTCATATATAAATTTTTAATATAACTTAGACGTAATCTTTTCATATATAAGTTTTCACAGTATAATTTCAACATTTCTTGTAAACGCAAGATAAGGTATGACATCATAACCCTGGTTTTGCGGCATATTTACTACATTGACTTGTTCCCTTCATTTCATTTATTTAAGATAATTTTACTGTCAAATTTAAAATGCCTGGCTATTTTGGCCCTATTTAAAGTGCCTTGCTATTTTGGCCCTGACTTGTTTGTGAAAGTATTTTTCTCAGGTTTTACAATCAAAATATACAAGATGAACTAAATTTCTGTATTATTTGTGCAACCCAGTGACCAACTTTGCGGAGACAAAAGAGAGATGAGATTATATGTTTTAGCGGTTTCCTTACATTGTTCTACTTCATGGGGTGGATCTCGGACTGGGTTGCTGTCTGTCTCATTCTACCCAATGTAGAATGATGACAGCAGATATTTGGTCTAGATCTCCCCTATGACGGAATAATTTTGGAAGTATATTAATTTTTTTCAATCATTTATACAACTGAGTCTCACACTACTGACTCAGATGTAGGTACACTATGGCCTGTTAAAGGACTCCATCTACCTGTAAGGTATTTCTGTTTTGTCATCTGAATTCAATCTTTTAGAATTTTATTCTGTTTATTTATTTTTTTTGGTTTTTTTTAATTACACAAATATTCTGGGAGCCTCGGAAGTAGGTGGAATTTCATTGTTTGGCTACAACATTTGGGTTGAACTGTATTTTATTTAAGATCTTCTTTGTAAAACATTGGTATTAAATAATGTGGCGCACTTAAAATTTTCTTATTTCTGAACCCCCCCCCCTTCTCCACTGTATAAAAGTTACCGGGCATATCAATGTTTTACCTAGCTGGAAAATACAGTTCTGCTTCCAGATATTTGTTTAATTATTCAGTGGTTTTGTTGTGTCACAAGTTGGCAAATTTCTAATTATAGTGCCACAAAATGGCAGCAACGTCTTTAAGCTGCCACAAATGTCACACAACGCATTTTAATAGGCCACAAATTGGCGCCCAAATTTTTTTTTTAACTTTTTTTAAGGCCACAAATTGGCGCCCTACGTGTGTTTTGGCTAGTTTTTTTAACATCTGATGTAATTTTTATTGTTCTTTTTTTTGATTTGGGAAAAAAAAAAGACATGTTTTAAAAAAAATTTTTTGAGAAATTTTTTTTGTGGTACAGCCAAAGCCAGGTTAGAGGCTTTCAGTGGCTGTGGGTGGTTTTGACACTCAATCATTTTTTTTTCATAAAAAACAAGATCATTGGTTTTTGGAAATAACATTTTTTTAAATATTTTTTTAGTAATATTTGAACGTTGATTTGGAACTCGGTTTGTTGTTTTAGTAATCCTCTTAGTTTTTTATTAGCTTATCTTCACAAGTTTTTTCTTGGAAAATAAAAGATTCATTTTTATTTATTAAGGAAGAATAAGTGGATAAAAAAACATAGGAGTTTTTATTCAACAGCGTCCGAATCATGTTCTTAATTCTTTAAAGTTTTTGTCGGAAAAACACATTTTAATTTTTTAAGAAAAATAAATACAACAATGTAAATTTACTTCAATTTTTTTTTGTTGATCTATAGGTGGATGGACCTCCAGACATAGTCTTTTTAAGTTTAAATATATGACATAGGTACTGTGTTTTTTTCTAACAATTTTTTTTCCTGCAGGTTCATTTATTTATATTTTATTATTTCCTGCTTGTGATAAGATAGAAATTGGTTCACAGATTATTTTTTAGTATTTAGTACAGTCAATTTATTTGGGTCAACAAGTTATTTTTTTGGTGATTTTAATTTTTGTGGGATATCACTACTTGGTATTTGGAATATTTTTACAGGGTTTCACACAAATTTTTCTTGGCTGAGTTGTTTTAAAGTAAATATAGCTTAACAGCTAGTAGATTTGTTTAGTTGAAAGTATTAATTAGTAATGAAAGAAAAGGAAAATGAGTTTATTTTGCTTTGTCATTTTCTTTTCTTGTTCTGTTTTTGGAGGTAACTGTTGATGACAATTAAGAACTTACGTCACTCAGTTACATCGGGTCAGAGGAGGGTACTACTACTAGTGTCGGCTCGGGAGGTTAGGAAACACAAGGCTAAAACCCCTAGAGTGACACCTTGGCTGAAGATCAATGCCAAAAGTCCAGTTAACATTTTTTTTTGGGGTATTTTTGTTGGGGCAGTTTTTTTAGGTCTTTGGTTGCCAGTTTAGTTGTCTAGTTGTGTTTTTGTGACTGGTCAATTTTTTTTTGGTAGAAAATACAGCGTTGGGCTTTGGAGTGCATTTTTCTTAAAAATGACCTACGGGTATTTCTATCAATTAAAGTTTTCTGGTTCACAATTATTTTTTTTTCTGTATTTTTTTCTGCGTTCAGGTCATAGCTTGGTCATGGCCATTGGAGAGCAAACATTTATGTTTGAGCCTTGAGAAGTTTTGCCTGCTCCGGATTGAATACAGAGAAAATGAATTTGAAGCCCAACTAGATATAATACCACAAAAGAAATGTTTAACTGAGACAGATATAGATATAAGTTTTTTGTTTTTTTTTAGTTGATTTGTAGAGTTCATTTGTAAAGTTCAGTAATTTTTTTTAAGTAATGTCATTTTGAGTCAGTGAATTTAAGAGAGACTTTCAACTAAATATAAATGCTAGTCGGTGGTAATTGGTAAAAATATTTCCAAATTTTGCTTCTTTTTTTAAATAATTTAATTTTTCGTAAAAGATTATTTCCTTTCTGTTAACATAACTTCTCGAATTCTTGTTTTGGTCAAAACGGTTTGTATAGTGGTCGTAGTTTAAAGGGTGACCAGACAGGTTATATTTTTTTTAGGGGACCAAACGGGAACTTCTTGAGTTACAAAAAGGGGAACTTTTTTTGTCTTAGTTGATCAGGCAGGAATAAATAAATCTTTTACTTCCAAATCATAATTTTAAATAACCAGATTTATTGGTTAAGTGTTTGGGTCTTATAGTAAAAAACGTTTTGTTTTTGGAGGGTACTGGTATGATATGAAATTATTTTAATTTCATGCCAAATGTTGTTTGACGGCAGATATGCTAGTCTTCAGTTTTTTGTTAGTTTGCAGTTCAGGACAGTGGCGTGTACTTAAAGGGGCCTTACATCTGCGCCCATTGTAAAGCAACTTCCAACATACTTGCTTAGCTTTTCACTAAAATTTCGTTTTGTTGCTTCTGAAATTAAAGCGTTATGTTGGATAACGATGGATGGTGTTAGACTGAGATAGTACCTAGGTATTTAGGGATGAAAACTTGGAAGTTGTGGACAATTGGGAAATAATTTTTTTTATTATTTAATTTTTTTTTAATTTTAAAATAGTTTCATACTGGTGACCTCAAATAATGAAGCAATTTTTTAAATTACAATACACTGTTGTGGAATAAATGGGAAAGTGTTCAGGTTAAACAATAAATTTAAGATGATTGATTTAAAAAAAAAAGATTTCAATCTAAGAATAAATTTAAAAACAATAGGTTTTCTTTGATGAGACTAAACAACGATGAGGGCATATACCTTTTTTTGTTATGCATAATATGATAGTAGTACCTTTTGTATTGCCATAATTAGGGGTTTTCCTCCCGCGAGCTGGGTGGAAATGGAAGAAATGTTTGGTTCGGAGTGTAGAAATCGAGGAACGAGGACTTCCTGCAAATCTTTTTAGGATTTCGCAACTTCGGTTTTCGCTAAATTAAAATACATCCAAATTTGGCCTACAGGCTGAATCTCACATCTTCCAGGACCTTGCAGATTTGCGGAGAAAGACAATTTTTGTGATCTGTTTAGTTATGATAGGAATTAATATAATATAATAGTAACATGCATATGAGGGAACTAGATATATTTAGGTTAAAAAGTAGTAAGAACACTGATCTGAACAATTTTCCATAATAGTGTCCTATTTTCACAGGGTGCTTCAAAATATCTTCACCCTTTCTTTGAAATAAGATATTGTTTCGCCTGTGGGTGTTTGACCGTTTTAAAAATATATAGAGTACAGATGGGATTGGAATGGAAATCACAAGTTTTGGGTTTATTGACATTATACTTAGGGAATAGGGGAAATGTCTAATAAAAAGTTTTTGGGTTTAGGCCGAGTTTTGTTGAGATAACAAAAGTTTAATTGGGGCCGGGAGTTTTATTATGCTCTTTTAAAATTAATGTAATAGTTTTTGGTTCTTGATTTTGTTCTCTGGTTTTTACGCAGGATTATTCCCAACTGTTTCATTTCAAAATATCATTTGTAGGTGATAGGGTCTCATTAGCCCTTGGACATTTGGTAGTTTTGCTTTGACTGATAGTTGTGGAAAGGGCCCAACTTAATTTTATATCTCGTGAACACCAGAGATAGGGATCTGAGAATGCATTAAGCAGTAAATTTTTTTTTGATTAGATGTTGTGTGTAAAGACACTTGAGTAGGCAGATTTAGTTTTACAACGTTCTTATAGGTGATCCTTGAAATTGTTTTCATATTTGTTTTTTGAAAGTACACACAAGATAATTCTTTACGGAGTTGAGAGCAAGGTTTAAAACTTAGGTTCACATTATTATAGTGGTACAGTAAATGAGTACTCACGTTGTTTGTCTCCTTTAGTAATAATTTTAAACAAATATACTAACATCGTTTGTTTTTTTTTCGAACATAAATATTTTTTTTTCTTTTCCTAAACTGATTGGTTTTTTTTTGCAATGACGATTTTTTTTTGTAATTTATGATTCTCAAGTAAATTTAATCTTCAATATTTTTTTTTTGTATAGTAAATTAATTTTTCTAGCTCATTCACTTTTCACATTCACAGTTTTGGGAGAGGAAAGGAAATCGACAACTGTTTTTTTAAAGGAAAAGAACAAAAACTGTTGCATGACAACTCGAATAAGATTTTTCTGGTGTTGATTTTATTAATTTTTTTTAAGGTTCACTAATGGGAGCTGCCACCCCACTTAAACATTTTGCATTTTTTTTTTGAAAATATTTTTTTAAATATTTTTTCTTTTTAATATTTTTTTTAAGGAAGGAAACTTGATTTTCTTGTTGAAAATTTTTTTTGGTGCATAGTAGTACCTGGCCCTACAATGATTTTACCAGTTTATTTAAATATTTTTTTTGTGAATTAAAATATAATTTCATTTCGAAACCTCGCGTTTTAACAACCTATCATCATTTGTTTTAATTTTTTTTTCTCCCTACTCCAAACCACCTATTAGGGTAGAGTAATATTTTGAACATTGTAGTGAGCCACTATTTAATTTTTTTTCTTATTATTGGGCTACTGTGGGCTTCACCAAAAAATTTTTTTAAATTTTTTTTTTGGACACCTTTCGGTACGATCCTAGGGTCTTTTTGACCATGACCATGGTTTGCATCAATTTAGTTTAAGTTTTGGGAATTTCATTTTAATGAAGATTAGAGAGTTGCAGTCCTACCAAGACGTTATTTCTGTAAATTTTTTAATAACATCGGTATTTTTTTTTTAATTTTTTTTAATTACACACAACATCCTTACTAGTCTAATTCGACGCAATTTCAGCGAGCGGTTTTTTTTTTAATTGAGCATATTTTACGATTTCTATAACATGAACATCTGCTCCGATGTTTATTGCGTTCACTTATATATTAAGGGATGATGTGACCTTAAGCAATGCATGTTTCGTGTAAACTCAGAGTAGGTAAGCAGGTTAAAGTGGGTTTTGATTTTTTCTTTTTAGAAAAATCATTGTATACGGCGATTTGGGTTTTTTGAGTAGTTTATTAGTGGAGTCGTTCTGCAATAGCAGGAGTATACCCTAGCGTTAACTGTGTACAACAGCTTTGGGATTTTTTTGTTATAGGTAGTCTGTTGTACGTTCCATTTAGGGATAAATTTACCTACTCGGTTGCTGAGGTAAACAAACATCACTTAACTTTAATTTTAATCCAGTTCAGCTAGGATAAGCGCAATCATTTTTTTTTTGGTTTTACTCACGCAGGAGTGAAACATAAGACCTAAACACTGCCAAAACTCTTGTCTCTCTTTTATTTTTTTTTAAACTTTTTTTTATGGCTACTTGTTAATTCTAATTTAGGATTTAAGTAGTTATTTCTCTCTGCAAGGTTGGACGTCATAGTTGGTTGTACAAATACTTAACCTAAATTATGATTACATTTTTAAATGCAAATAAATTTTATTTTCTTACTGCTCCGGTGTTTTTCGGTTTTGTTCGCGTCTGCCCGTATTTAAGTTTTATATTTTCTACATTTGTGAGAAGATTTATAGTGATTTTCACTGGTGAATTTAAAGTGAACTTTGTGTTTGTTATTGCGTGGTTTAGTTTTTATAATTGGGAGGTATAATTAACAGTTTTAATTAAAGTTTAAAGTTTGAATATAAAAGGCACTATGGCTGTTTCTGTGAGTCGGTTGTCTGACATAAGGTACTTAGTCAAGGACGAGTTAATCTATGAATTAACATGGAGAGGCATAGCTATTGGATCGGTGGAAGAGATGAAGCAACAGCTCATACTGATTAGACAGAGAGAAAGGACCGATGGAAGTATGAGATACCCTCCGTATCCCTTTAAATTTGGCCAGGATGCTTTTAGCTGCATGAAGAAGCTTGATAGTCTGGTACCGCTGGTAGAGAAGTTCTCTGGTACGAGCAAAGGGGGAGAGTTTAGGAAAATCGCTGTAAGGTTGGAACATGTGTTAGCCAGGATAAATAACATGAATCCGTCAAACTTTGAAGAAAGTCAAACAAAAGGCATACTGGTTGCGGAAACCTTGAGTTTGATTGGGAGGTTGCAGAGCCAAGCAACAGATTTATTAAGAGTTGGCGTGACCTCAGATGATGATGAAGCATCTGAAACTCAATCAACGAGTCGAAGCTCAGACCACTCAACAAATGCTGGCAACACACCTAACCAGTCTCATTTCCCGCAACCACAGCTCTCGAGCACACAAAGAACAGCTCAACAGCCCACAAACCAACCGTCGGTCATTGCTCCAGTGCAAATGCAAGTGCTAACGAACCCAACTCAAACACCAATACAGGCACCAGTCCCTATGCCGATTGAGAATTACGGTACATCAGCTTTTCATTATCAACAACCGTCTACCGTTCCTTTGAGTCTAGCCGCCCTCCAAAGTAGCATTGCACCAATTGCTCAGTCACGACCATTTTCATGTTCGTCGCCAGTACCAATGTCAAGTGATCCTGGTACTTCATATCACGTTGCACCTGTACCCCCGCATAAGTGGAACATAAAGTTTACAGGCGAGAGGGGTACAATCTCCGTCACCGCATTTTTCGAGAGAGTGGACGAGTTGAGTCAGGCTAGAGGAGTCAGCAAAAAGGTTTTACTGAATTCGGGCATTGATCTTTTTGAAAAGTCAGCTTATACTTTTTACAAAGATGTACGTAGAGAAGTCCACACATGGGGACAGCTGGAACAGAGGTTCATGGCAGAATATCTTCCTTCTTCATATGGCGAGAAGCTATTGAAGGAGATTCAAAAACGTAAACAAGGCCCTGGAGAGTCTATAGGGACCTATATTGCTGTCATGAACACATATTTCCAAAGACTTGGCTGTCCTGTTTCCGAAGAGGCGAAATTAGCTATCGTCTTCAGAAATATCGCGGACATCTATAAAAATGGGTTAATTGCTACTGAGGTCAATAGCCTATCACATTTAAAGGATCTGTGTCGTAGAATAGACCAGAGATATGGTTTAGAAGAGGAGAATTCTACACCTAGAAGAAACCAATCTATTGAACCTGACTTGGCCTACGTTGACGTAGAGAGCGATTTTGACGATTTTCCAACAGGGGTTGATGCAATTCAAATATCAGGTGCCGGGACATCAAATCAACAGAATTTGAATATTCCTGATAATAGATTTAACAGAGATAGGCAGCAACCAGCAAGCAGTTTCGCTGCTAGAGCTGATAGAGAGAGACAACAACCAGCTAGTGGTCAGGCTAGTGTAAATGACAGAGATAGACAACCACCACAAGGTGCTAGGTCTGGTATGGCGAATAGGGACGTTGTTTGTTACAGATGCAACCAAACAGGGCACATGGCAATCGGGTGCGCATTACCTAGAGGCAAACAGTGCTATTCGTGTGGTCAGGTAGGGGTAACAGTAAGAGAATGTCGAAATTGTAATCGTCAGGGAAACGGACCCAGGCGCTCGTAGGTGGTCGACCTTCGAGTCAGCCTGAACAAGCATCGACCGATAGGCTAACATACGTTTTAGATTATGTGATAAGTCATGCTCGCAAAGATGAGAGGCCTTATTTAGAAGTGGATGTGCTCGGAAATAAGTTATTAGGTTTGTTGGATTCCGGGGCTTCACGTACCTTTTTAGGGAATCATGGTTGGTCAATCATCGAGAGGTTTGGTTTTTCACTTGATACGACAAAGAAGACGAGTTGTATTGTGGCAAATGGTCAAAGCACGAGTAGTATTGGGACAGTGCAGCTTCCTATGCGAGTTCAGGATAAATTTAGGTTAATAGAGGTCGTCGTCGTTCCTGAATTGCCGCACACTTTGATTTTGGGATTAGATTTTTGGATTTCGATGGGGATAGTACCGAACTTAAGTACTAATGAGTGGCACTTTGCCGATAATAAAGATGTGATTTGTTCTTTAGAAACACCAGACCAACAAACTACTCTTTCGCCTTATGAATCAGAACGACTAGAGGAATTGGTCGATAAATATAAGACTATTATGGGTGACTCACTAGGATGTACAGACAGGGTAGAGCATAAGATTACAACAAATGCAGCACCGATAAGACAACGTTCTTATAAGGTTTCACCGGTCATTCAGAAACTTATTGATGACGAAATCGACGAAATGCTGAAAATGGATGTGATAGAACGTAGTAGTAGTTCATGGGCTTCACCAGTGGTAATGGTACAAAAGAAAAACACAAAGAAATATCGTTTCTGTGTAGACTACCGGAAATTGAACTCAGTGACGGCGCGTGACAGTTATCCTTTACCACTCGTATCCGAGACTCTTGACAAATTGAAAGATGCTAAGTACTTGTCAACTTTAGATATTAAGAGTGCTTATTGGCAAGTACCAATGGAAGAATCATCGAAGCCACTAACAGCATTCATCTGTCGACGAGGTCTCTTCCAATTTAAGCGGTTACCATTTGGTCTTCATAATGCACCTGCAACTTGGCAGAGACTCATAGATAGCATCATAGGAAACGATTTAGACCCCTACGTGTACGTATATCTCGATGACCTCGTAATTGTCACACAGAGCTTTTCTGAACATCTTAGAATTCTTGAGGAAGTCCTACGAAGATTGCAGAATGCAAAGATAACGGTAAGTTGGGAGAAATGCCAACTGTGTAGGCCAGAAATGACTTATTTAGGTTTCGTAGTGGACCGTCGAGGCATCCGAGTTGACCCTAATAAAATTAAAGCCATGTTAGAGCTCCAGAGGCCAAGAACTGTCAGAGAAGTTCGTAGAGTTGTAGGTACAATATCCTGGTATAGACGTTTCATAGAGAATTTTTCAGCGATAATAGCTCCAATTACAGCTCTAACTAAGAAAAATCAAAAGTTCGATTGGACTCCAGACTGCGAAAGAGCATTTATTAAGATTAAGGAACTTTTAGTGACTGCACCGATTCTTACATGTCCAGATTATACCAAAGAATTTGTCATTCAAACAGACGCATCAGGCTATGGAATAGGAGCATGTTTAACGCAACCTTATCCTGAGGGAGACAAAGTCATTTGCTATTTGAGTCGATCTTTGACTAAGCAAGAACGTGTTTACACGACCACCGAGCGAGAATGTTTGGCATTGGTTTGGGCGATAGAGAAGCTCCGGCCTTATATTGAGGGGATCTCATTTAAGGTCATAACAGATCATTTTAGCTTAAAATGGCTTCATAGCTTAAAAGAGCCCAGTGGAAGACTTGCTCGTTGGTCTGTAAAACTGCAGCAATATGATTTTGAAGTAATCCATCGGAAAGGGAAAGATTTAGTTGTCCCGGACATGTTGTCTCGTGCAGTACCTATGATTGATACAATTTCGCAGCCCAGAGATGTTTTAACAGCAATTAAAGATCGATGGTACCAAAAGATGGTAAAGAGGGTCGTAGAATCACCGTTAAAATTTATGAACTGGAGATACACTGATAATAAGTTGTATAAATATGTCAAACAAGAATACCCTCAACTTTCACCATCTAACGAATATTGGAAAGAGGTAGTCCCCAAAGATCATAGGCGTAGAATTATTGGAGAAGCTCACGATCCTCCTACCGCAGGACATATGGGTGTGTATAAAACCTTCCACAGACTGGCAGAAAAATATTATTGGCCAAAAATGCGCCAGGACGTGGCAACTTTTGTAAAGAAATGCTTTGTCTGTGCAGCTCATAAAGGTGATACACAAGGTGTATCTGATCAGATGATATCTCACCCAAAACCAACTCGTCCTTGGGAAATTATTTCGACTGATTTATGTGGACCTTTACCTCGTTCGACAAAGGGTAATTGCTGGATTCTCGTCGTTACGGACTATTTGAGTAAGTTTTCCTTAGTTTTTCCAATGCGAACAGCCCCTACTCAAGCTGTTGTTAAGCATCTTGAGGAGCAAGTATTTATGGTCTTCGGAGTACCCCGTTTGATACTTTGTGATAATGGCCCTCAGTACAAAAGTAATGAGTTTAAGCGTTTTGCTGAGAGTTATCAGGTTAAAATTCAGTATAATCCGTATTATCACCCCAGAGCAAATCCAACAGAAAGGACGAATCGCACGTTAAAAACCATGTTATGTTGTTATGTGAAAGACAACCACAGGAAGTGGGACGAACAAATACATAAACTTGCCTGCGCGATTCGTACTGCAACCCATGAGACAACCAGGATGTCTCCTTTCTTTGTTAATTTTGGTAGGAATATGTGTTTATCAGGTAAAGATTACTCCAACCCAGTTTTGTTATCTGAAGAGAATGGTGTACAATCCGCAGCTGAAAGTAAGAACGAAGGTTTCCGGAAGCTCTATGCTGATGTTAAGAGAAGGTTAGAGGTGGCTGGAGAGAAAAACGTAGTTCAGTATAATTTGCGTACAAGGGTACCCAACTTTGCTATGGGTCAGCGTGTTTGGAAGAAAAATTATGTTTTGTCAGATGCTGCGAAGTTTTTCTCGAAGAAGTTAGCACCGAAATTCGTTGGTCCTTATGTGATTAGGAATAAAATTTCTCCATGGATATTTGAGCTTCAGGAACCATCGGGTAAAGTACTGCCAGGGAGTTGGCATGCCAAAGACCTTAAGTCGGCAGCGGACCTCTCCGATTAACCTTTTTAGGTTAATCGTCTTGAAGTTGGGGGGGGATTATGTAACGTGTCATTTTTACGTTTAAGACAACGTTACATATTTGTTTATTTAGGTAAATAATCAAGGCTCTTTGATTCGTCTTTCTGTACACAAGTAAGGGTATTTTATAGAGCTAGGTTTGGAGGTTATATAGGGTCTAGGAAGTTACCTTAAAAGGAGGCATTCCATCGAATTACTGTGGACACTACGCACACCGCATTATCTGGACATCGTAATTGGAATTTAAGATCACAGGCTTCGGGAAAATCACATAAAAATTTTGATTGTTTTGTTTTTATCTGTGGAATTTTGTGATTCTCTTGACGTTCATAAAGTTAAACAGCTGTTATGCTGGGGAATGGCGGCGTTGCCGCATCACAAATGGTTTCAGTAACAGGAAGGAAACATTTAGATGAACATTTCATTCCCTTACGTTTATTTCGAGGATATTGGGACAATCCGAACCTCATATCCTTCACGGATTAACTAGTTTTGATAGTACAAAAACATATTTGGGTCGACCAGGAACAACCGAGGCTCCGCCACTTTGATATCTTTATTAATTTAATAGGGAAAGGATAAAATAAATACGAGTTATGCACTTTTGTAAATGGGAGATAAACGAGGGATAAAAACCAGGACTAAAAGAATAAACGAAATCGTGTGAGTTAACATCTGAACACTCTTGTGCCTTTAAGCAATAGTTCAGTGTGTATTTTTGGGTTCAGGTTCAGAAACAACTTTATTACTGTAGAAATGTTTTACAAAAATGGCGTCAAACCTTATGAATCTTAGAGAAAACATATATAAAGAGCAAAGGAAACTTGTGACTAAAACTGTAGCTAAAATACAACTAAATTCTACACTGAGTATAGCTTTACTCATATGGGAATTGGTTGAGTGTTCGAATATTCCTGGGTTTGCTGCATGCCCTGATCTCCAGTAATTGATTTTACAGTTGATGGTTTCAATGCTGAGCTTCATGTTGGTGGGGGTCCGGTAGGCAAATGTTCGGTCAAATGTATGGAGGGTGTCTCGACGTCCTTGTTATAAAAATTTCAACCGTGGAAATAGATCCGACAACACCTCAAGGTTTGTTTTACGTACTTCCTATCCCCTTGGTCGGTGCTGCCCCCTATATACCTGTATAGGACTATCGCTGTATCTCCTCATTGGTTACTTTGAAAACCCCGGGTTTTTCTTCCAGGCTTGCCACTGAATGTAGAGATTTATTTTTGGCGGAAAAGTTTTTTATAAATAGGTTTGCATCCTTTATTTGAATTTCACCGGGAAGATTAGGTTGGTACTATTGCGTTTTACCGTCCCCACTCCCAACCAAATTTACAAAACGGTTTCCGGCCACTGCATTATTCTGGTATTCTCGACTAAGTGCTTTGTCTCTCTTTGCTAACAAATTTGGTTGGGTCGGCAACAGGCTCTGGGATCGCCATTGTTTTTGGTTTTGGCACTGCAGCGAATTGTAGGAGATATCCCAGAGACTGTGAGGAGTGAGCCGTCGTGTTTTAGGCGTAATCGAAAGTGACGCTCGCACCCTTTTGAGGGGAATTTGAGTCGGCCCACGCCATTTTGTACGGGGAAAGAGCAGCGGTAAGTTCGATTTTATTTTTTTTTCATTTTTTTTATTATTTGGGTACTCTTCAAGATAATATTTGCCTCCTAAATTGTAATTATTTTTCGTGGGAAATGTACTTTTTTTTTGACAAAGGACGTGGGGAATTGTTGGCGTTTTTATATTTTTCTTTTAACCACGTGTTGGATAAAAACTATATATTGTTTTTCTCCTTTGTCTACAGCCCTGTCAATTCCAGCGACGGGACAGTTGGGCTGGACGCTGGTGGGAAGCCGGACGGGCCAGTTATAACCCTGGGAGAGGTACGTTAGGATTATTTTAGTTCATCTGTTTAAATCTACTTTGTTTTATTGAGTCGACATGGGGTCCTCGATTTAAGTTACTGTGTAGGGGAACTTCGTGCAAAATTGACGAATTCCAGGAAACTGAAACATTTCATTTTCCACAGGGTTTTTACGCTCGGGGCAAGGAACCATCAACACTTGAGACCATGTGCTGCCCTAGCGTGATGTGCTAAGCGGCAGTAGGGGAGGCGCGGGCAAGCCGGAACAGCAGGAGTATGTCGGGAAACCTACAACACTTCCAGGTTTACCAAATAAACACCAATAATTATTAAATAATTCAAGGACCAAGGTAGGAGCAAGCCTTAACTATAATTTTTTTTCCTCATATATAAATTTTTAATATAACTTAGACGTAATCTTTTCATATATAAGTTTTCACAGTATAATTTCAACATTTCTTGTAAACGCAAGATAAGGTATGACATCATAACCCTGGTTTTGCGGCATATTTACTACATTGACTTGTTCCCTTCATTTCATTTATTTAAGATAATTTTACTGTCAAATTTAAAATGCCTGGCTATTTTGGCCCTATTTAAAGTGCCTTGCTATTTTGGCCCTGACTTGTTTGTGAAAGTATTTTTCTCAGGTTTTACAATCAAAATATACAAGATGAACTAAATTTCTGTATTATTTGTGCAACCCAGTGACCAACTTTGCGGAGACAAAAGAGAGATGAGATTATATGTTTTAGCGGTTTCCTTACATTGTTCTACTTCATGGGGTGGATCTCGGACTGGGTTGCTGTCTGTCTCATTCTACCCAATGTAGAATGATGACAGCAGATATTTGGTCTAGATCTCCCCTATGACGGAATAATTTTGGAAGTATATTAATTTTTTTCAATCATTTATACAACTGAGTCTCACACTACTGACTCAGATGTAGGTACACTATGGCCTGTTAAAGGACTCCATCTACCTGTAAGGTATTTCTGTTTTGTCATCTGAATTCAATCTTTTAGAATTTTATTCTGTTTATTTATTTTTTTTGGTTTTTTTTAATTACACAAATATTCTGGGAGCCTCGGAAGTAGGTGGAATTTCATTGTTTGGCTACAACATTTGGGTTGAACTGTATTTTATTTAAGATCTTCTTTGTAAAACATTGGTATTAAATAATGTGGCGCACTTAAAATTTTCTTATTTCTGAACCCCCCCCTTCTCCACTGTATAAAAGTTACCGGGCATATCAATGTTTTACCTAGCTGGAAAATACAGTTCTGCTTCCAGATATTTGTTTAATTATTCAGTGGTTTTGTTGTGTCACAAGTTGGCAAATTTCTAATTATAGTGCCACAAAATGGCAGCAACGTCTTTAAGCTGCCACAAATGTCACACAACGCATTTTAATAGGCCACAAATTGGCGCCCAAATTTTTTTTTAAACTTTTTTTAAGGCCACACTGCTTTAAATTTATCTGATCCCTTACCTAGTCAAAAATCATGATTTACTTTACCAATTTTATAAAGTTAAAATGGTACCTACTTATAATATCATTTATAAAATTCTGTAACAGTGTGTCTTTATTCAAAGTAAAAGAGAATTAATGGGCAAAATTTTATTTCTTAACTGTTGAAGTTTTAATCATATCATATTCATATTGTTAAAAACTATCCGTGGTATCTGATACCCATAACAATACATAAGATATTGTTCCATGCATCTGAGATAATGAAAATGCGATAGTGCCTTTAGGGCTTCTCTCTGAAGAGTAATAAAGATATTAAATCCTACAGAGAGGACCATGCACGAAAATTTGTGTCCAAAATCTGCAAGATGTGTTTAATAATCTATTTGTTTCTTCTGATCCCTGTATTGCAGACATAACAAAAAAAAGCAGAAAAGTTTTCGCCATTTAAAGACTATCCCAAAGAGTTAAAAGATATGTTCCTAAGCTGTGAATAAAATGTTGTTGCATAGGTAAGAAATAAAACAATTTTCATATGGTATGCAAGCTTTAAAGTTATTTGTGTATGTACATTGACTATTATCTAATTTTCTTTACTTCAACAAGTTGGGTGAAAATTTACAGTACACATTACATTGTTAAAGAAATAGACTTCTCTTGAATACCGTTGGAACTAGCAAAATTATCTTTTTTAGGAACTGTTTTTTTTTCTTGCTAGACAATATACTTTACGAAAGTCGAAAAAAACAGAAAAAGTTTAATTAACTTTTTTTGCAAAAATATCACATTGTTTTATGCAATTGCGAATTTCACATACCTAAATGTGGGTTAAAACATTTTTTCGTGGAGCTCTGCAATTATTAAAATCAAATATTTCAATATCTTGTAAAAGTTTATACAGCCAAAATTCTGGTTTCAACGGTTTTTTAGGAAGCATTTTAATTAATTAGTAAAGTTCCAAATTTTATATTTTTGTGCGGGGTCCTTAAAGAATTTTTCTTCTTTATCTTTTTTAAACAATATATCATATATTTTTTTATTACTATATGCAATTTTAGGGTACTTTCAATGGATCTTAGGTTTTGACCAGCTTTTTCGTGAAATCTGCCTGTGTGGGGGTCCAAGATCTAATGGACACCTAATAAGTGTTGACAGTTAACTGTTTCGTCTTTATGGGACTCCTTAGAACACTGCTTCGTCCATGTGACACTCTTGCGAAGTTAATTAACTTCGCTAGAGTTCGCACTTCCGACAAACAAATGGTAATGTACCAATCGGCAGTCCTTTGATCTTCAAGAGGAATTGTTGCTATGAATGATCTGCTTTTGAGACAAATGTCGTGCCCATCTTTTTGGATACACTTCGAGAACGAATTACTTTTGTTAGCTTTGGTTATTCTTAGACTCCCAAACTACTGACGTTTATTTTCGAGTTCATATGAGTAAATCCACGATTCATCACCACTGACGATTTATTTACACATTTTTCGAGTTTCCTTCCTTAAAGCGGTCTAGAGTTTTCTGACTCCAATTGTCCCTAGCTTCTTTCTGTTCTTCGATTAACAGATGTGGTATCCAGCGGGAAACTAATTTTCTTACCCCTAATGCTTCATGCAAAACGTTTTGAATTGAGGCCTTTGAAATCCCTAATGAAGCCTCAATCTCGCAATATGTCCCATGTTGATCTTCCGTGATGAGCATGCGCACAGCATCGATGTTTTCCTGGGTAACAGCCGTTTTTGGTGCACCTGGCCTTGGATCGTCACTAAGGCTAATCCGTCCACGCTTAAATTCTCCATACTAAGGAGAAACTGTCGACTGATGTGGTGCTTCATTACTAAAAACAGAAATCAACTCAGCAAGGCATTCTTGTTGAGATAAATTCCTTCGAAAGTTGTAAAAAATTATAGCCCAAAAATGTTCTAGGTTTAATTTTATTTTTCGACTGATTTGTTAACTTAAAAAATTTACTGAACCTATAAAACTATATGTATCGCACTGACATTTTGAATTTAGGTTAGGTAAAGTTTGAGGTTAAGTTTTAGTAACGACATTCGTACAGTGTCGCCCTTTATACTCGTATATGCAAAATATAAAAGATAGCCCTCATGTAAAATCTATCCAGAAAATTCAGAATGAACCTTCTAAAATTTTCTCATCTTAGGACCTATTGCAATAAAGCCAGGCACTAATTGTGCCGGGCACTATTCTCACAGTTTCGCATTATAAGAACAGCTGTTTTCTTTCAAAATGATGCCTTTGTGTATTATAAGAGCCGGAATTAATAGTGCCGCCACTATTAATGGAAAATAAACGACTGGATTTATAAATTCGACTGGTATGTCAATTTTGAAAGATCAACTGTCAGTTTTCAATGGAAAACTGTCAGAATAGTGCCCGGCAAGTCCCTATTGCATAAATAGCAAACTTAACATTTGATGAGCCCTTACCGTCCGACTTTTCTTATTTCAGATGCCAACACTTTGCCAGAAGAGGTCGCCAAAATCTTCCAAAATTCTGAAAGCATTTTGGCAGAAGCGGAAAGATTAAAGTCCCTGGCAGACAATGCTTTGCGAAATAGACAGCAGACACAAAAATGCTGTGAAGAAATTCAAAGTGCCTTAAGAGAAATCTATCCTCACTGCACAGTGCATCCGTTCGGGTCTAGAGTCACAGGCATTGGAGACGAGGTATGTCCAGTGTGTCCAAGGCCGTACCCAATAAAATGTTTAGTATAGGCCAGTCATTAGAGCGAAAAAAGACCCCCAGCTTGCCAAAGGTGGTGTAGTCGCGATTTTGATATATGTTGTTTACATTGAAGTTTAAAAAAAAAGTTTTTAACCTTGGCTGGCCCGGCCCCGCTATCCAAGTAACATTATTACCACTTAAGGTTTTATTATTTTGGTTCCGAGGTTATTCAGAGGGTGCTGTTATGGCTTTTAGGATCAATTTGGTTACATAAAGGTAATTTTTATTGCCAATTACCTAAAGAGGTGTTATACAACCAAAAAGTGATTTATAAAGGGAGTATTATAAAACTGATATTCCTTCTGTTCCTTTTAGATACTTTTGGTTTTATTGATTTCTGATTTATAAAGATGGTCTTATAAAACCCTTTTACCTAAAGTTTTTAAAAAGAAATAAATATATACTTTGGTCATTTAGTTTTTTTCATTACTTTAGGTCATAACAAAAGTGTTTTATAATAGGGCTAAAAGGTTACCTTATATCCTTTTGTTACCAGTAGTTTAATAGTAAATATGATTATATAGGCGGCCATATAGAACCTAGTTTCCTTAAGGTTTTTAAGAGTGGTAAATATAACTTTTGGTTTTTGGTTTTTGCCATAACTTTTACGCATTTTAAAAAGGTTTTATAGGAAGGCTTAAAAGTAAACTTAATTCTTTTGTATTTATAGTTACCCATAGCTGCATATTAAATATTATTTAAATAGGCGCCCATATAAAACCTGGTTTCCTAAAGGGTCTTAACACAAGTAAATAAATACTTTCGTGTTTTAGTTTTTTTAGGTACTTCTGGTAAAAATAATAAATATACCTGGTACAGATTGGTACCTACCTATTGCAAGATTGATTATTGAAAGCACAATAATTAATAATTGTTGAGCTTCCGTCCTCCTGGGTAGGGCAACCAGGCCTGGATAAGGCCTGTTTAAACGGCCAATATAAGAGGTTTCCCTCCAACCTGCAGGCACAACGGATATCATTGCACTGGCCCTCTTGATTGTGTGCAAATTGCACGATAAAAAACATTTAAAAGTGTTGAATTATACGCTTTTAAGTGTTCTGTGTTTAACACAACACTTTAAAAAACAAATACAAAAAATTTAAGTGAGGTTATGTTGACTATGTTTACTTTCTCTTTTTTATTGGTTTCATAAGGGCACTCAAAAATCATTGTTGCGATAGAGTAACAAATAAAACCAAGTGACCACTATAAACAATAATGGCGTATACAAAATTAATTAAAAAATATTGTAAACAGAAAATATTTATCTAGTCGTTTTAGCAGTGTTTTTTAACAATAATTTTACTTTGATTTTGAATTATGTAAACCAAACAGACTTTTTTAATGGTGAATAGTGTAAATTAGTTTTTTTTATTTTAAATATTTGTTATTTTGTTACCAAAAAACGATTAAAAAGCATTTTTGAGCTGGCGCGCTTGTTTTGAGAGCTTTTCAGGTACGATTTTACCAGAAAAATCAGTCTGGCAGGCAATTTGATGATCAACAAAACGACAAACTCATCTATAGGTATATTTTTATGTGATACAATCATTTCGGGACTCTGACATTTTTGGCAATTTTGTGACTTAAATTATTTTATTTAGCCATTGTGAATCTAAAATATCGCTAAAGCTTTTATAGGAAAAATACTTTACTCTAACGGTATTATGGTATTCAACAGAGTCGCCAGAATACCAAATTACCAAATCTAGTTTTATAATAGAGGACGTCATAATAGCTTTAGGCTCTAAAAGGTTCTATACTGGTGGAACCGCTTGAGGGCGAAGCTAGAGTTTATTTCTTATGGTTTTATAGTGAGTTTAATACATAGGTTGCCACCACCAATTGGGGAGTCGTCCCATTTAGGAGGTCTAAGGGGTATATAAGGGTAATGGGAACGTGCTAGCGACCAAACATTGAAACTAATGGTTTTAAGGAAAGGCGCTAGCAACCTTTTAGCTTCTGCTATAAATAAAGAGATGTTACTTGGGTAACTTGGATTTAATGTGTACAAAAACGTTTTTTTTTAAATTACTTGGTCTCTGTACATTTTAGAAAAAAAAGTTGAGGATAAAAGTTAAAGACAATAAAAGTTCCTACAAAAACGCTGTTGTGCATTTTTTTGTCACACGAATGGTTTTTGAATTATGACGCTAAACATTTCGCCGCCATTTTGGATTTCGACCAATTTTTTTATTTACTGGCCTTTAACTTCAAAATTGCTTATTTTTGAGAAAATCTGTAAGAACATAAAATAAAGACCAACTAATAGTCTATAAAACGGGATATCATTGAGTTCTCTGGATAGTACCCTTGCCAGGAAACGAGCCCTGAAGTGTTAGCAGTACACCCCTTTCCTATGTATTTCCATAGTATATGCAAAATATACCGAAATTATTCAGTTTTATGTCATTTTCTCAAAAGATTTTTTTTACACAGTCTACAGATACCTAAACTATTGTTACAAATTTAAGTTATTTAAATTTTATAATTGGAATTTATTTAGGTTTAGTGTAGTGTTAGGTTGATTTATCTTAAGGTTGTATTCTTAGTCTAGGTTTTAGTTGCATTATCTGTGACTTGCGGTCCAAATAATACGAGAACTTTCCGGACGTCGAAGGCTGCCGGAAAGTTCGAGAGAGATGGACGATCCTATGTATAGGGCCGGGGTCGTGCACCAGTCAGTCAGTCACAGATAACGTACTGTAGTGGTCGTGAGATATTAACACGAAGTTAATAGACCGATTATAGTAGTGAATTATCAGCGAGTTATTAGTAAGTGTAAGTGCGTGTTTTTGTACATAATTATCGAAATAAATTGACATATTGTTTTCAACAATTGCGAGTTGTAATTTGTCGTTGTGAACCCGTAACACTATAAATATTTAAATAGACCTTTAAACTGCCATTAAATTGCATCTTTAAAATAAGGACGAGCCGGTATATACCCTTCGCTTTTTATAAAGCTTGCTTTACGATAAGTGTCCTTAATTTTACTGGGCTATCAGTCCATCATGACTATTTCTCAACAAAGAATATTTCTTTATAGAATAGTGACCTGGATGTTTTCGTCGACATAGGAGGCATGTTTATCGGCGAAAATTTTCAAGAGGCTCGCGACCAAGTGCTTATTATACGTCAGGCGGCCAAAGCGTTCATCAAAAGCAGCCAGCAGTGGTCGCACATTATCAAGGTCGACACTGCGCGCACCCCGATCCTTAAGTTGCATCATGTGCCTACCAAAATCGACTGTGACCTGTCTTTTAGACACGGCTTGAGTGTGGAGAATACAAAATTTTTAAGGTGAGGAATGAATTTTAACAGTATAATTTTGACAATCCGGACACATATCGGTACAGCTACCGCCGAATTATCGAGGTATCTACTACTGGAATATATTTTTTATAGTTTTTTTTTAACAAACTGTACAAAATACATTTAAAGAACGCAGAAAAATTTAAATTGGAGATTCTGAATATATACTGTCCGATTTGGCGCGTGTCCGGATTATAGAAGTTGTATTGTATTGTCGAATCGTAAACTCGTCGATTTTATATTGCACCTGCAATAAACGCGTCACGTTGCCAAGTGTACTATTACATTAAATAGTAGATCTTGGTTGAAAAAGCTTATTATACGTCAGGCGGCTAAGGCGTTCACCAAAACTTTAACTTACCAAAATAATAAACTAAAAAATATTCTTCAAATAAAAAAATCTTATGTTTCTTTACTGACAATTAATTTAGAGGTTTTAGTTGAAGTTCAACAAAACTTAGAATATGAATATCGACGTGTCTCCTTAAAGTTTGGGTTTTTATAAACGTTAGGTTGGACCTAAGTAATCCATTATCCCTCTCTGAAGAGCTTGGAGGAACCAAGTGAGTGGCGTTGCTGATAATCCTAAAGTTTACTTTATATTCTAGCTAAATGAGCTAAACAAGAAAACCTAAACGAAAATAGAGATAAAATGACATCTTATATACAACACTTTCTTATCTTACAGTTTTTCCATAGCCTATCACGTTGAATGGAAAACCCTCTATTTACTTAAGGTTTCCTCTCGCTTAACCATTACAACTCCCAGTCTTAACCTTTCAGTAGTTTTTCTCTCACCTAGACGTTTACCATAGTGGAGGGAGGCTGAACCACTTTCTTATCTCTGCAAAACCATGTTTTAAGCTTTCCGTTTTTCTAAGCTAGTTTCGTACAGTGGGACAGACAAGGGTAAGTTGCATTCCTAACAGTATTTTACTAATGGCGGCAGTTCACTTGTCCTTTATGTGTCCAAAAACGGCGATGTGTTGAAAAGCTATTCGCCATATTTGCTTAATTTGTCCAACGACAGCAAATAAGCGTTTCCGTCGACTTGTCGGTTTTTAATCAACATTAAAGGAGTCAAAATATTCGCATTTACCGTCCACAATCATTTAGAAAATCCACCGTGCAGCAGTCGTCTTCAACATGTATTGCTTTGAAAGTGATTTTTGTTGACAAGATGGACTGCGAATAACTAAACATATTTATCATGTTTGGGTTTTTTGCTAATTCCGTTCTTGTTTGTGAATTGTATGTTTAGAATATTTGCGAATACACCAAATATTTGTCCAAATACAGCGAAACCTTAAGAAAGACAGGAAATCAGCCTCTTGTGGGCGACTTATTTTCAAATTCTTTTTTTTAATTTCGTTTAGGTTGTGCATGGATCTGCAACCAGTTTTGCGAGAACTAGTGATGCTGGTGAAAAAATGGGCGGAACACATGAACTTTGAAAAAGTCTCCACGTATTCTCTTGTGATGATGGCCATATTTTATATGCAGATCAACAAACACTTGCTTTCTGTCGAACAGATAAGACAGAAGGAGAAAACCGAATCGCTGGTGATCAGTGGTAAGTAATAAACGTTATAGTCTACAGGGCCCCTAGTTGATCATAAAGGTCAAAATAAAAAATCGTCTAAGATTATAAAGGAAAATGGCATAACAGTCCTATATTAAAAACTGAATTATTAATAACCGGACATTATCAAAAAAGACATTCTTTAAAACAATACAAAAGCAAAATTAAAATTCTGTATAACGTCTTTTATCAAAACGGAACAAAATCATAGAAAGGGGTTGGGCCTAGCTTGTAACGTTCACCTAAGGAAGAGCGGTTCTGATAGTGCTTTGCAATTGAAGCGTCCTTCACTGCAATTTCTTTAGTGCCATTGCAGAACAGAGTTGCTCATGCTAGGCCCGGCCCCTTTTTATGATTTTGTACGGTTTTGATAAAAGACTTTATACTAAACTTCGATTTTGCTCTTGTCTTGTTTTAACGAATGACGTTTTTGTATAATCTCCGGGTATTAAGAATTCCGTTTTTGCTATTGGACTGTCATACCATTTTCATTTATGATCTTGGACGATTTTGTATTTGTCATATACGACGACGGATAGGGTACCGGTCTATTTTTTTAGTGATAAGTAACAGGCTGAGACGTCCAACTTTTTCAGTTGTGAAACATCTTGAAAGTGATTCCTAACAGAGTGCGCGGGCACAGATATCTTTCGAGCTTCGGACTGAATAAACGAATGTGCGATTTTGGGGGATAATTTCGTAGTGTCATGCAGTGGTAATGAAAGCAGGGTAGACAAAAATTAGCGTTGTTTTGCTACACGCTTACTGTACTCACATAGGTACTAGACTTAGAGTACTTACTCTAAGGTACTAGACTACAAGTCAAAAAATCCCTTTTGTGTTCATTCCCTGATTCCACAACCGATGTGTAAAGAAATGTTTGGAAGAGAATGAAATTATCTTTCAAATGAGATATCAACCTTGCAATTTGGTTAAGAAATAAAGATGTTTTTAATTATTAAATCTAGATTGTTGTAAACAGAAATCTGCCAAATTATTTTATACTTTTTAGTGTAATTTTTTAATAAAATCGTTTAACTTAAAAAGTTTTTATTTATTTTATTATGATTATTTTTTAGGTTGGAAGACTTTGGCTCATACCTTGTCAAACAGTGAATTGGAAAAATTAATAACACCATATCCAAATGAAGTAGATGTTCTAGCCAAACATTTTTTCGAGTATTATGCTAAGTTTGACTTTAATACCTATGTAAGTAATACTACTCCTATGTCGGTTTAGAACGTTTTTCTACGCTGTCCGACGCCTATTCTCCAACGCATTCGAACTTGACAATTATCTTCTGTCAGGTTTTTTTGACTCATTGATCTTTGGATTGACTGTTGCCATTTCAGTTCAGGATGCCCCCTTTTCTGCGCCCCATTGATTGCCATTCTAGGATCTGCTTTGGTAATCCTTCGTCGTTCATCCGTTGAATATGGCCATGCCATTCAGTTGTCTTTTAGTAATGTCATCCGTTATGCTTTGCTCAATTCCCATTCTTTCTTTTATGGTCTCATTTTTTATATGTTCTGTTCTAGATATTCTCATTGATCTTCTTATGTTATCTTTTAGTTTTGTTTTGTATTTGTTTGTTACGCGACAAGTCTCTATTCCATACAACAGCGTGCTTTTCACCATTGTTTCATATATGTTAAATTTTAGATTATTTTATAACTCTCTGTTCCATCAAATACTGTTCCATCCAATAACCTTTTTTGCGTTTTCTATTCTTTTTTCCAGTTCTTTACAGTCTGTTCCTGTCTTACCAAGTGGGACACCCAAGTATACATACTCATTGCATGGATATATTGTTTGTCCATTGTCTAGGTCTTCTGACTTGATTCGTCTCCAATACATAAGTACTGTGTCTTGTCCACGTTCACAGTTAACAACTACTTTTGGTATTCTTCCGTTAAATTTCTCATCATATACTTCATGTCTTCTTTATCATACCGTGTACCTTACGTTTTCAGTTTATTAGAGCTACTGCGATATATATTTTAAAAATAGTTGGACAGAAACAACATCCCTGTTTCAAGCCTTTCATTACCAAGAATTCTTCTGAAAGTCGATTTCCAATTTTAAATTTAGATGTTGACTCTTTGTATAGTTTTTTATCGCTTTTATGTAAGTATGATTGATATTAGTTTGCTCTAACACTGTCCATAATTTTTCTACTGGAACAGTATCATATGCTTTTTGCAGGTCTACAAAGGTAACATGAGTCTCTATATTTCCGGTACTTCTTTTCTCAATTACTACTAATAAAAAAATTTATGGATCTATGAGAGATCTGATACCTTCCTAGCTAGCCTATTAGCATCCTTCAAGTGAAGCTATGATAATCAGCCTTGAAAACAGTTTTTTGTAAATATCTCAGAAACTAAAGCTCCTACGAAGTTTTTGGGTATAACACAAATTATTGAGCCAAATGCAGTCTACTATGTTCCAAAAACCGGATATTGATGCGATGCTCCGTTACAGAGTTAGCATTTTTAAAAAATTTTAAGTGTCAAAAACCTGTCATTAGCATTAATGGATTTTGACCAAAATCTATTCAGCTCGTTAGAGTGTCCAACACTATTTTTCCTGAAAATGTTATGAAAATCGGTTAAGCGGTTTAGGAGCTATAGTGTTACGGACAGAAAAAAAATACACACACACACACACACACGGCGTTATCTCAAAAAAATTTTTTTGTCGAAAACAATACCTTCTCTAGCCATTGCTGTGCGGGCTGGGAAGGTAATAAGTTTAATAAAAAATACATGCAGACAATTTTGGTTATGGTTAAAGCTAGGAAAATCTTTGAAAAAAATCTACAAAATTGTTCGTATAATTGACAAGTTTTAGCCCTCGCTACACTTGTGCTATGTTTATCCTTTGATTTCGAATATATTAGTTTTTTATAACTTCTTTTCTACTAATGCAACATATATTTCTTAGGTGGTGTGTCCTCTATTAGGAAGGGTAGTTATGAAATCGCACTTTTTGGAACAAAATGGCCGACTGCTTCCTCCGGAAATGGATAGATATTTGGACCAATTAGAAGGCGAAGATCCAGAAGTATTTAGGTATGTATATTTATAAAGCTTTTCCCATTTTTTGTGTTTTACCATTGTTGTAATAACAACCATAGCTCAAAAAGTATTTCAGAATCTTTTCTGTACTGATAGCCCAGTAAAATGGTATCTAAAATGGGGTCAAACTGGAAAGTTCTGGTGTTACTGTTTTATTTTAAAGCGAAACTCAATACCTCTCGCTGCCTCGGCTGTAACATTTTTTATTTATTTTTATTCAACACCTCTTTTAGACTTCACTGGATTCTTTTTATGATTACTCGTGAACGCTTTAGAGCGATGAAACTTGGCACAATTATTTAGGACTTACGGTAGACAAAAAATTGAGATTTTGGAAAAAATTGGAAAATTTTAAGTAGGGGAAATTAGGGAAAAACTGGCAAAATTTGCGATGTACCCCCGTGGGCACACCACACCACAAGTGTCCAGAGAATTATATAAATTTGAAATTTTGGAAAAAAGACAAGTGCCCATACTTTAAGGCAGAGAGCACTGATGCAGGGTACTTAACTTTTGTCAAACAGTCTAATTAAAAAAAATCTTATAAATTTAAAGGAATTTTTTAAAATATAATTGCAATAAAAATAAGATTGATTTCGTTTTAAACAGGAGAAAACAATCTATAAAATGACATGTCACTTTTGAGTTATAGCAAATTTCAAATTCCTGGGTTTATTCTTAATCATTTAACGCGAAAACTATTGGCAAAGCGTTAACAAAATAGAATATTACACTCCAATTGGTTATAATTAAAACTCTTTTTTAAGGATTGAGTCTGTAGCATGAGCAGAGCGAGAGCCACAATTAAATAATAAAAAATCAAGTTTTTAAGGTTATACGTTTTTTGCAAAAATTTTATAGGGATAAAAAATGCATTTTTTTATTATTAAAGTGATAATAAAATCAGTTGTAAAGGGCTGACCCATACAAATGTTAATGTTTAAATTCTCTGAAAACTACTACAACTTTGTTTAGTACCTAATTAATACAGTACTTTTACTTCATACAAAATAAAATATTAAACTTTTACATAAAATTATTAAAATTGATAAAATCCAAAATTAATGCTCCAAACGTTATTACACAATATCAATAGAAATTTTGTTAGTCATCTTTTTGTAAATATTTAAACCCAAAATCTCGCCGCAGGCGGAACTCAATGTTGCAACAGGTTTACAAGTGTTGGGTGTTAAATGAAGTTTGCAAAGCAAATTTATTATTAAATTTAATTTAATTTTATTTATTTAATTTATTTAATTTATTTAATTTATTTACTTTATTTAATTTATTTAATTATTTAACCTGCTATTACATTCAACTATTACTGTCACTAGTAACATAAAGTAAGTAGTATAAAGTAACGAAAGTTAAAACGCAAAATTAGGTGTTTATAGCTTTGGACGCCTAGGTGCATGTGCACCTGTATGCATCCAAGTCTACAAAAATGTTGCAGGTACTAATACTTATACAAAAGAAACAATAATCAAACAAAAAACTAATCACCTAAATAATCTTAAATAACTTTAATCTTGCATTTGTCAAGTGTCTAGACCTAGTTTTTTTTATATGGTTGCAATAAATAATTCATAATTTTCAATTAAATATCTTTTGCAAGTTTTCGAATACATTTTATGATTTTTTATTTCTTTAAATTCTGGGGGTAGAATATTAATAATTTTCGGTCCTATTGATGTTATAAATCATTGGCCTGCGGTTGTACTTTGGTATGGTGTTTTTAAGTTTTTTTTATTTCTTGTATCATGCTCGTGATTAAGTGTTTCTTTAAGTTTAGGATTTTTGTGATAAAATATAAGTGTTGTATTAAAATATAGAAGCCTTGTATTCAAGATTTGGTTTTCAATGTTTCAATGTATATTTAGTTGGTTGGATAGAGTCTGTCTTTTTTAAATATTATTTTTAGGATGTAATTTTGGATTACTTTTAACGGTTGAAGTGCATTATCATGTAACGCCCCCCATACGAGGATACCGTATCTGATGATTGATTCAACAAAGGCTTGATAGACTATAATTAAGTGTTTTTTACTTAGAAATTTTCTTAATTCATAAAATTTGTGTATAAACCTTCTTAGTCTTTTTACGACAGTTTCAACTTGGACATTCCATTTAAGATTTTTATCAATTTGTAGTCCTAGGTATTTGGTATGTTGTACCTCTTTAATCTGAAAATTTGTGTTGTTAATAGTTAATTTGTTAAACTTTGGTCTATTTGAATCATTTAGGGAAAAAGCGACATAAATGGTTTTTTCGATATTTAAGGATAATTTACTATGATCTAGCCATAGTTTTATGATTGCCATTCCTTTCTCTGCTGTTTCCTTTGCCATTTCCCAGGTATCTGCATAAAAGAGACAAACTGTGTCATCTGCGTATGCGACAACTAACCCATTCACTCCATTTATTTTCATCAACGAGTTTATGTACAAAATAAATAATAAGGGACCTAAGACCGTACCTTGAGGAACGCCGATTTCTATTGTTAGCATGCTACTATATGTGTTATTAATTTTAAGCTTTTGTTTTCTTCCTGCAAAATAATCTTTAAAGACCTCCAACACAATGCCTCTCACTCCTGACTGTTCTAAAATCTCAAGAAGCTTTTGATGAGGCACCGTATCGAAGGCCTTTGCCAAATCTAAAAATACAGCAATGCATTTATTCCTTCATCTAAATTTCTTTTGAGGTTATTTATTACATCATACATTGCATCACTCGTACTGGTCTTGGGTTTGAATCCAAATTGCTTTGGGTGTAGAAGCTTATATTTTAGCAGATGTTCGTAGAGTCTCGATTTGACACATTTCTCAAATAGTTTGGCGAATGTTGTAATAAGACTCACAGGCCGATAGCCGATACCTTGTTTATAAATAGGTGTGATTACCGATAACTTAAACTCGTCGGGTATCCTCCCTGACTAAAATATTAAGTTTATGATATGTACTAGAGGATCTAAAAGGTATTTGTGATAGCTTTTAACAAGTTTAGACGAAATTCCATCATAACCCGGGGCACTATTATTTTTTAATGTAGATATGAGCTCAATAAGTTCATTTCGATTTACTGGTCGAAAAAACATTGAATTTTCTATGCTTGGGTATTCGTATTGAAATTCTTGCTGTGGTTCTTCAATTTTTTTTTGCCATTTCTGATCCAATGTTGATGAAATATTGGTTACAATAATCAGCCATCAGCTTATCATCGGAAGCTGTCCCCACTTTCTCTCTTGATTGCGATATATGTATCTTTGTTTTTCGAGTCATTTGAAGCTTCTTCAACAATTTTGTACAATGTTTTCATATCATTTTGGCTTGTGCTTATTTTGTTAGAATAATAGTTTGATTTTGTCTTAGATATTATTTTATTCAGAGTGTTTCTACATGTTTTGTATGATTCTTTTAGTTCTATATTATTTTTTTGTTTTAGCAACTTTTTTTTAGTTTATCTCTGTGTTTAATTGAATCGATTATTGCATCTGTTATCCATGGTTTTATTTTATTGCGTTTTATTTTAATGTTGTAATTGTCCTGCAGCTATCACAAATGTTAGTTAGTTCAGAGATAAATTTGGTGTAAGCTTCTCTTGGACAGTTTACATCCGTGACTTCCCTCCAATTTTTATGGTCAAGCAAAGAGTTAAATCGTTCATAGTTAAATTTTATTTTAGTTTGTTGATTGTTTTCTATGTTTTCTGTTCTTTTTTTTGCTTTTCTATATGATAATGATAAGTAAATTGGATAATGGTCAGTTATATTCACATTTAATATCGATGAACTGCATGCCGTACTGTTCGACAAAAGGTTTTTTCTTATAAATATGTGATCAATACAGATTTTTGATTATTCTGTTACCCTTGTGTAATTGTTTATGCAGTAGGTAAATCCTTGTGATAGTAGCATAGTGAGATAATCATTATTTTCTGTAATGTCAGCTCTCAAAATATCAATGTTTATATCTCCTATAAATATATCATAATTTTCATTTTTTTGTATATTACTAAAATACATTTCCAAGTTTAAAGTAAAATCTTTCTTATGTGTATTAGGAGACCTATAGCATGCAAAAATATTTATACATTTGTGGTTTGATTTAAATGTCAATTTACTCATCATTACCTTTGATAGAGGCATCATTGTGTGCTCTAAATCAAAGCTAATTTTATTGTTAATAAATAAAAGGAGTCCATCATTTTGATTTAGTGTGCTATTGTTAAAGATTGTGGTAAAGCCGGATATTGTAAAGTTGCGGGTATCTGGAATGTATCGTGTTTCTCCCAAGATTATAACATCAATATTGTTTAGTTGTGGTAATTCCAGAAAAAACAAAAATTCATCAAAATTTTTAAATGCACTGCGTATATTATTGTGTAAAATTTGCAAAAATGGTACTTTAGTAGCTTGATATGCTATTTGCCTGCTAACAAAACTATCAATATCCTCTACAGATTCTTGACTCGCTTTTCGAGCCTCCTGGTCTAGACTATCAAAAATATCAAATATTGGGTTCGCCATAAGAATTTTAACTACTTAATCCTAGCCTAAAACTAACTATTTTTTAAACACTAGAAAAATTACCCTCCTCTCCCTCTTCTACCATCCAATATGCTATTTACATGGTCGACATCTTTTAGCCTAACTTTGTCGGTATTCTCGGACTTTCGACAAAATACTTTGCCATCTCTGCACCATACAAATTCGTATCCTTTTTTCTTGAGTTCCCGAGCCTTATTGAATAATGCTCGTACCTCTTTTGAGCTATCCTCATTAATAAAGATGCTCCGTTCTCCGCCTTCAAGTCCAATTTGAGTAGATGTTTTGCCTTTCAATTCTAATCTTTTTGCGTATAACCTGTCTCTTAGTTCCTTGGAGCGAAACCTTATTAGAGCCGGTTTGGATAAATTAGAAGTTGGCAAAATTTGGACGGATAAATCATTTTCCACATTAAGTACTTTAGCAACTATTTGTAAATCAGCTTTGGGTCTTTGTTCATCTGCTGCCAGACCGATTAAAATAAGGTTGTTTTGTCTATTGTCTAAAGTTTTATGAGCTTTTAATTTTTTAAGATCGTTCTCAAGTTGTGTGACTTTTTGGTTTAATTTTTCTTGCTCTTTTTTAAGCTTTCTGTTTTCCGTTGTTATATCCTTGACCGTATTTTTCAGCTCCTCAATTAATTAATTGTTGAATTGTAATGATTGCTATATATCATCTACTTTTCTGGCAATTTTTTCCAGTAGATCTTTTGATCTCGTTTTATTCTGTTTGCTGACACCAGACAAGCGAGTTGATGATCTTTGTGACTTGTGATAAAAGGAAGATCGCCGGCCTTTTGGTGATATCACAATCTCAGAATCTGATGATAACTCAGAAGAGTCGTCAACATTTTGATCCTGGCAGTTTTCACAGTACCATGTAATTTTTTTCTTTTGCTTCTTTGCCTCTTGACATTCTTCCTTTAAAACACTAGTGCATTGCTGGTGAAACCATTGCCTTCAAGCTTCACATTGCAACCGATAGCTGGATTTTCCTAGCTTCTGGGAACAGGCTTGACACTGCATTTTGTTTAGTAATAAAGCTTACGTTATTTGTTGGTCACCCTAATCTGTTCTGCACTGTTCTTGTTCCAATTCAACGATCGTGAGCGCACCCACTTGGGTCGAGCTTGACAACGTAACCTCAGATTTTTGACAGTTGTTCGCGCAAAACAGTCTGAAAATTTTAGACGAAGTTCTACAACTTAGATTTACGCAAAGCAAATTTAATCAGCACAAATTTGCGAAACAAATTTGTGATACGGGTGATTTCGTGTAGCGAAATTCACGCGTATGTTTATTGAGTTTCGCCAAAATTACGCTTAGACTGTTGTCTACCAAAAAAAATTCAATTCTTGCCTTAGAGTAATTTTGAATTTAAAATATCTTCGTTATTTTTAACTTGGAAAAAATCAAAAACTATTTTTGTTTCGAATTTAAAGACTTATTAGAAACTTTAAAATACAAGGTTTATTTTAAAAAAATATATGTATTTTGAAAAAACATAATAAAACTATCTTTAATAATAACAAAGTTAGCAATAGTGGACACTTAACTTGGAATACCCTGTATATATGCCAGTAGGAAAATATCTGTAGCTACCTAGTTTTTCTTGTAATTTGACCTACCATTACAACCTGCATAAGATTTTTTGAAATAAAGTTTGCCATAGTGCATAATTTTCCTGAGCACCCTGTAGATTATTTATATTGCCTTTTGGTGTTTGTGGGTACCCTATAGGTGGTGACCTAAATAAAGGTCTCAAGGTAGGCATTTCAGACCTGTTAATTTAATGTCCTAGTTATATTTTATTAAATTAAAAAAAGACTAGTGTAAATTAAGTTTAAATATGTTTTTAAATGAAAATTCGTATAAAACTTTACCTTTCTAGATTCTAAAGCAATTGCAAAAACTTCTTTACTTTCAATAAAGTCGTTTTTCTAACTTAAAGCTTTGAATTAATTTAAAAAAAGATGTCTTTCCCATACAATATAATGCGTTTTTGTCCGTGTTTTGTCCGGACTAGCCCCATCTCACTCGGGAATCGATTTTCGAGCATAATGCCCAGTCCATTCGTATTACAGGTCTATGAATTTCCCTTAATTTAAAAATCGACGGTCCTAGGTGGATAAAGTTAACTTTTTCACGTACGTCTTAAATGTATCAGTACTGCTAAAGCGTATTAAAACTATTAATGGAAAATGACTGCTACAAGCGTTCCGCCATATTGGATTCAAATGAACCCAAAGGTATGGCTTGGATTAAAAAGTAGACGCTTTTAATAAAATTTGACAGGATCTACTTTCAAATGACGTTGACAATTTGTCAATGCGATAATTTGACGGTGTCAAAATTTGGGTAAAATTTTTTAATTTAAATTTAAGAAAATCCTTTGGATTTTGGGACTTTAAGAAGACAAAGCTATTATCTTGGGTTGACGTAGCCGCTTACTTGGCTTGTTTTTAAACAAATTAAAAGGTATTTATCATAAGGTAACTGATAATGGGTGTTTTTAAGCTTAGAAAAGAGATGGCGCTGAGAGCGCAGCATCCATTATCAATGGCCTAAATTAATCCAAGCGATACGTTTAGGTTCATTTGAAATCCAATTCTATCTGTATGTAGGCACGCTTGTAGCAGTCATTTTCCAGCACGGTGGATAGAATAGATCGGTGTTCGCATCTTATAAATATATGTCGAATTTTCACGACACTAGTTTTCTACTATTTTTAAGTATATTCTTATAAAATAATATTTTTCAGACTCTTTACACAAAAATTTAAATTCGAAGAAAATAATGTGTTCATTTCAGCTTCAAAAATAATCCGCTGACCTACATCTTTGTTTACTTCCCAAGTCCTCGGTTCACCTTTGATATTAAACCATCACATTCAGTTTGACTTGTAGTTTAAGTTTTGTGTAATAAGAAATAAAGCGGGCTAAAGAAAAATAACGACAATAAGTCTAGAAAATTATATTTTATAAGGATGTACCAGAAAACAATGGGAAAATTGCCTTAGTTTTCAAAAAATTTAAAAAGTATTAGTAGTTCCGTTGTTCATATCATATCTAACTTTTGTTTACAAAAATCAGCTGGACCACCAGTGACGTGAAAACATATATATATATATATATATATCTAAAATCGTTCATTTTCAGTTTTTGGGGTTTTCTCTTTTATCTTTGATCTTTAATAAAAAATAGCAAAAAAAGGTAACAAACTTTCAGGGCAAACTCGCTGATGTGCGTCCAAGATCCGTTCGACCTAAGTCACAATTTAACCAAAGCCGTTCAACAAGGAACTCTGAGTAAATTTCAAAATATGTGCAAAATGACTGCTGAAAAAATACAGCTTGGATTATAGCGTGACAGTTTTTAAATTTAAGGTAAGATTAGTTTTTATTTTAAAATTTTATCCATTTTATTTGTGTGCAAAAATAAAGAAGAAAACCAGTTTGTTCTGCTCGTTAAATAAACATACAGTGTAAACGTTATGACTTAAAATATTTAGGCCACAATAAAAAAAAACCAGTATACATTTTTTTGATAAAATAACAAGTTTAGTTGAGAAGTACAGGCTGTCAAAGTTCAGAGAACTTCACAAATTGCATTTTTTTTAAATTAAATGTTTTCGTTTCGTTTTAATAAAAAATATTAATGATATGTTATGGTTATGTCTATTGTACCTACAGACTTGTTCCTAATAACATAAAACATCAACAAAAATATTTCGTTTAATATAAGACTTATTATAAAAGTTTATAAAAAAAGATTTGATTTTGAAAAAAACCCCCCTATAATTTTTTTTAAAAGCTTTTTTATATCTGTTTATTGTTCCTCTTTTAATACATGACTTAACCAGATTTCATATTTTTACTGTGTTTTTTTAAAAAGTTATCACCAAAGGTTATAACCAGAAGTTAGAAACAGAAAAAACTTTGATGCTCTGTATCTCAAAAACAAAAAAGTTCATTTAACATGGGGGTCCCTGTTTTCAAGATAAAGGATTTTTATAATTTAAGGAGTGCGGGAAAAAAGGGTTTATGCAAAAAATAAAATCTGCCACCGCCAAATCATTTATGATTAAAATATGATTTTCTGGCTAATTATGATTAAAAAATTCAGTATACATTTTTTTGATAAAATGGCAAGTTAAGAAGATACAGGCTGTCAAAATTACCTGCAAAAATGATAAATTAAAAGCAAAACCTTTTCTTTTTCCTTACATTAAAAATATCAATATGGTTATGTCTACCTACAGACAGAATATCAACAAAAACATTACCTTTAATATGGGACTTTTTAACAAAAAAAACTTTTTCTTAAAAAAATTCACCTCCATAATTTTTTTCAAAATTATTTTTCTGTTTATTGTTTCTCTGTTGATACACGACTTCGCCAAATTTCAGCTTTTTGCTGTGTTTTTTAATAAAGTTATAAATAAAAGTTTAAAAAATCGTCAACTTTGATGTTCTGTATCTCGAAAACAAAAGACTTCCTTCCTCCTCTATCACTCATTAAAATCTTGTAGGTCATACCATTTACATCCTGTATAAAACTAGGCATTATAAATAATTATTAGGGTTACCGGGTTTTTTTTAATCAGCGCAAAAAACAAAGTATTGTTTGGTTTTAAAAAAATATTAATAAACGTTTTGTTTACAAAATACAGAATTTAACCAGCTGGAGACATGAGTCACTAGTTATAATTTAATTAAAATTTAAAATAAAATGAATACGGTCCTGTCAAAATACAAAAATGTATTTCATACAATCGGTAACTTTACTGCATTTTACGTTACGTTTACGTATACAGTGGTAAACTACAATTTTCTAAACAAAGAAGAAGTGGCGGGTTCGGATCCCAGGTCCGGTCCAGTGCTGCAAACATTTATAGTATTTCCGATTTTTTGGACGAGTGTATACTGCCCCAAGAAATTAACGCACCATTAAATATGTTTATGAAAATCTGCTTATTTTAAACAATGTGTCTTATCACATTTTAAAGAACACTTATTTCTGTGGCTATTTGGAAAAAGTTTATAACACACTTTTTTGCATTTTTAGATGTTCCACTATTTTTTTTACTTTCCTAGCCCGCGTGGCAATGGCTAGAGAAGGTATTATTTTCGACGAAAAAAGTTTTTTTGAGATAACGCCGAAAATGTGTTATTTGGTTGTATTTTGACCTATCCTAGCAATATCGTCGTGATGTCTGTCTGTGTGTGTATATATTATTTCTGTCCGTAACAAAATAGCTCCTAAACCGATTTTGACAAAATTTTCAGGCAAAATAGGGTTCGACACTCTTACGAGCTGATTAGATTTTGGTCAAAATCCATTAATGCCAATGACAGTTTTTTGACAATTAAAAATTTTAAAAACTGCTAAGTTTCTAACGGAGCATCGTATCAATATACAGTTTTGAGAATATAGTAGACTATATTTTGCCTCAATAATTTGTGTTATAACCAAAAACTCCGTAAGAGCTTTAGTTTCTAAGATATTTACAAAAAACTGTTTTCAATGCTGATATATTATCATGGCTTGACTTGAAGTGTGCTAATAGGCTAGCTAGGAAAGTACCAGATCAGTCATAGAGCCATTTATTTAAGAAATAGTTTTTCCCCTAAACTTCTAAACCAAAAGTATTGTTACGGGTTCACCACGATAATTAAAACTCGCAAATGTCAAAAACGATTTATCAATTTATTTCGACAAATTATGTACAAAAAACCACGCACTTAAACTTACTAATAACTTGCTAATAATTCACTACTTTAATCCGCCTATTAACTCCGCGTTAACATCTAGCGATCACTACCGTTGGTTATCTTTGACTGCTCGATGCGCCGCGTCCGGCCCTATATATAGGGTCTGCCTACTATTCGAGAACCATCCATCCTTCTTCGATTCACGAGCATTTTCATTTCTTCCAGAAGGTACGCGGCATGCATGAGTGTCACAGATAACGCAACTAAAACCTAGACTAAGAATACAACCATAAGATACGTCAACCTAATACTACACTAATCCTAAATAAATTCTAACTACAAAATTTAAATAACTTAAATTTGTAACAGTATTATCTACAACAAAAATGTAATTAAGAAAAAAACAATTTCCCAAAACCTTAATTTTAAATGGCTCTTCTGCAAAATGCGAAAGGTGAGTTATCAACTTTTGTCAAATAGCCACAGATTTATTTTAACTACTTGAGCAATTTATTCCTTGCTTATAATACTTTGATATTGAATTTTTTACCAATTTTTTTTTATTATATAAAAAAATTACTAATTGGGTTTCTTTGTTGTTATTTATTGCTGCTTGCCTTAGTTGGGATTGCATGTTTAAAACATGTTTATTTAGGGGTATTTTAATAACAGTTGGTAAAAAAATAATGTATAATTTATTAATTTTATTTTGTAAATAATTTGACGAAGAAATGTATAAGTGGTGCGTTATAGCAGTATAATTAGAGTTAGTTCTACCCCTTCATTTACGCCGGTAACCAGGCCATGTAAGATTGGAAATCTCCTCGTGACGGCGGACTTTGTTACACACTCTCTCAGTCGACAGGCCATTCTAAGTGACAAAAGGATCGGGTAAAAAAACTTGCGCTAAGGCCTTAACAAAAAAATATTTTCTCTTTTGCATTATTTTTCGGGCGGCGGATAAAAGTTCGAAAGTACAAAAGGTCGAAAGTACAAAAGGTCAAAAATACAAATGGTCGAAAGTACAAAAGGTCGAAAGTACAAAAGGTCGAAAGTTCGGTTCCACACTCTCTAGGATCCCGGGAAAAAAGTCAGGAGAGTACTGATTTTAGATCCGCTATTTTCTGGACTCTTGCATTTCCTCCAGGACCTTTTGTACTTTCGACATTTTGTACTTTCGACCTTTTGTATTTTCAACCTTTTGTATTTTCGACCGTTTGTTTTTCGACCTTTTGTACTTTCGACCTTTTGTACTTTCGACCTTTTGTACTTTCGAGTTTTTGTATTTTCGACCTTATTTTTTCGACATTTTGTACTTTCGATCTTTTGTCCGCCGCCCTTATTTTTCATAATAACTGTAATTTTCGCTTCTATGCAATCGAATAGAAAATAACTAATTGGATTGCTTTTTGTTTTAATCTTCAATTTGGTTACATAGTATTTTGTAAACAAAAGTCCACCAAGACCCCAGGTTAATCTTTAATATTTAATTTTAATTAATATTTTTCGAACTTAAAAAAATCGTATTTGATTTTTAGTTTTTAAACATTTTACAGAATAATCCACGTCTTAAAGGATTTTTTTGGATCAGGTGCTTTTTAATTTTAAAGTGTTTTGTATGTAGTGACAAAAATAAAATTAAATCATATTTGTTTTATCAAATTTTATTTTTTCTAAAACCTAAATGTGTAGTTTTTAAAAATACATAATTTGCATTAAATAAGAAAAATAAATATACGACTATATATAAATAAAACTGTAAAAATATATATTTTTTTAATAGATTGCATAATTTTGCTATAATAAATAAGTGCACCATTTGTTACATTTTTGAGAACCACTCCATAAATAGTACAGTAAAAATTTTAAATAATTTTCTTATCTTAAAACAAATTATTAGGTACATATTTTATGGAGTTGAATAAACTCCTAAATTGTATTTAGTAGTTTTATTTTCAACCGTTTAAAAGCGAAATTAGCAATAATGTGTCTTGGGACATCAGGTAAAAAAATAAAATATGGCTTGTCCTTTTCAAAATGTTATGCTTTATAACGTTATGCGGTCAACAGGTCTCAAAATTGTCAGCGCGACCAACTTCAGCGCAGCCAATTTTGTCGCGAAAACGTTCAGCGCAAGAGAATATTATAGCAAACTTTTAGCGCAATCCGATATCTGCGCAAGGATATTTTAGCGCGAAATTTTTGCCGTGCCTATTTCGTTACAAACTTTTTTACCGCAAGGATATTTTAGCGCGAAATTTTTACACTCATGCTTAGTAGTGGCAACTTTTTTAGCGATAAATTTAGGCGCAAGATATATTCAGCGCAAGATTTTCGCGCGCAGACATATTTGCTCGCAAACTTTTTTAGCGCAACAAATTTTATCCCTCAACATAAATAGCGCAACACGCATAAACCCCGAAGATCATTGATTATTTTTCTAATAAACTCTAGATTTTTTTTCCACTCAGCACCTTATTTCATTCCCCAGGTCCCAGCAGTATAAAATTAAAATTAGAAAATTCCCTCGCGCGGTTTATGAAATACGAAATATGCACTGTTTTGGGATATTGCGCTGATAATAATGTGCGCAAAAAGTTGCTTTCGCTAAAAAAACCGCGTTTATATAGCTTCGCGCGAAACATTTTCGCGCTAAAAATGTTTACGCTCAAAGCGATTTGCGCGGAAAGTGCCTTTTGCTAAAAAAACCACGCTGAACTGGCTCTGCGCGCAAAACTGTCGCGTTGAAAATGTTTGGGCTAAAAGTAGTTTGCGCGGAAAGTGTGTAGCGTTGAAACAATTACGCGGAAATGGTTCTGAAAGCAAAATTTTCGCGCGGAAATGTTCGCGCTAAACTGTCGCGACAATATTGTCTTGCGCTAAAAGTTTTGCCGACGAAATTGGTCGCGCTGAAACTTTTGCGACGTCTTGGCCGCAAATCAAGATATAACTATCAAGTAAAGGAAAAATTAACATAAATTGAAAATGACAAAGATAAACAAGTATTAGTTTTTAACCTATAATCCATTTTATAGAATCTAAGACAGACAAATACAACAGAACTATCAAAAATATCATTTAAAATCTACTTAAGAGGTTTAAAATATAAAAAAAATATATCACAATAAAAAAAATGCTTATCTCTATTTAATAAGGCAAGTTAAGGTCCCTGGGTATTTTATATCCTTTCATTCATTATCTTTTTATTTTTTAATTAATTACAATACACACAAAATATTTTAAAGGTTGCCAAAGGGCCAATAGTTGGTTCAGTTTGTTCTAACAAAAATAACCCTTATTTTGGGGAATAAAATAATAATGTAGTGCTGAAAGATGCACATTTTGTTATTAGTTTTTTGGCCTGTATATTTCAGTCTGCTTTTTTTGAAAACAATCTTATTAAAAACTACTTTTTCGCCTCCGGATAAAAAGTGCCACTTTAAGCCCCCAGGTGTATACATAATGTACTATTATTGGTACAAACTGAACACTTACTCCATGAAAACAGTCCCGTGTCCAATTACAAGTACTTTGTATCATGATTCTAATACTCAAAGTTGCGTTATTGATTTTTACAACTCAAATAGTAAATAGTGCGAGAATATTTATTATTTTGTAGCTTTGAGTGCCTCATTACCAACCGAACCGAACCAAAATAATTTTGAGTAACATAACCCCAAAAATTAAAAATTATAAACATTGTTTTTTTAAGTAAGTTTTAAGCTTTTTAGATCAAACATATTTAAACAACAGTTTAGCAATAGCAAGGCCCACTCACATAAAAATCATCACACCAGGGTTTAGTATATGAACTGTCCCATAAAAATACACAACTCTAAAATAGCCAAATTTTTTGACTCATGAATTTTTTGAGGAGGTTAAATTCATTTTAAGTTCAAAAAAAATGTCTAATATAAACCCCAAGCAAGGGCAATTTTTTTTTAGGTCTTTGATGGTTCCTTAATTTTTTTCCTAAAAGAAAAGATTTGATTGCACATCTTTTAACTTTAGTTTTAATTTTGTAGCTTAAAAAAGTTATTAAATTTTTTACTCGATGTAATTAATTTACAAAACTTTCACATGTTATTTGCAATTGGACATGAGGTTTTAGTAGCCAGGTACTATCTCGACTATGCAGGCACGTAGATAGCTTTTGGTTCAGGGGGAGGGGTACTCCCATATAGAAAGTGGTTATTCAGTGACGGACCATGAGATTTTGGAAAACTTTAGGGGTGCCACGCTCAATTTTGGTCTAAAAGACGTTAAAATGCTATAGTTCAGTCCCCCAGTACCCGCCTTATCTACGTTTCTGCGACTATGAACACGGCGCACAAAGTTCTTACATCCACAGATTATGTTAGATAGTCTTTATACTTATACTTACTTACCTTAGGATGCCTAAAGAATTTGATCAGTCATTTAAACTTAATTGAACGGTTGTAGTTACCAGTGGTGGCTAAATGTCTGTAATAATCAATTTAATAATCTATGATCGAAACTATTATTTTCTATATTGGTATTCAAAATAAACAAATATGTTCTATTATTCTCCATTGGCAGCATCATTCGAATCGTCCCTCGTATCGCACGCTCAAGCGTAATCTTGTTAGATAGGCCACCAGTAATTCGCGTCGCCTCACAACCAGATTCTGTGTACTGTCGAATTCCATAGACATGTCGTCCTTTCTTTCTATTTTTCCCAATTAGTAGGCGACATAACATATTGCTATTAAATTATACAGTTTAAAGAATGTGGACCCAGACGCGAGTTTCTTATGTCTTTTTCCTGGTCAGAGCCGACCGACGCACATTGCGAATTACGATTAGCCCTCTCTGTCTATAAAATATACGGAAATCAACAACTAAAAGGACGGCAACGTTGACGAACTTTCGATTTATTTGGGCTATAAGCCTGGAATTTAAAATAAGCACCGATTAATCGAGGGCCGCCATTATTATGTTATGGCCCGTGGCACCATCAACGTATACATGTTTTCTTGGTACGCTGGTGGCATTTCTGTTCTTAGCCCCCCCCCCCCCCAATAAAGTTTTCAAAATATAAAAAATATTAAAATTTACTAAATTTAAGCTGGACAGGACTAAATTTGAAAAAAAATTAAAATATTTATTATACAAGAGAAAAATTGCAAATCTAGACAACTAAAAATATAACTAAACTAGACCTTTTTGTACAGATTTTTCAATTAATTGTTGAGTTAACGTTTCTTTAAATAAATTAATATTGTTTAGTCAAATATTTAATCAGTAGATAAGGATTTAAGAACAAAAATAAATAAATAAAATGTTACATCCTAAAAGGTATGTCTGTCACGTGCTAAGCAAAAAGACCTACAAGCTTCTCTTACGATCAGGGTGAGAAACGTGCAGTCGGTACGGGGCACGAGAACAGATTTCACTTCAAACGCGTAAAATTTACTAACTCTGAAGAGCGGGCGACTATGCCATTGGTCAAAACAAGTCATTTCGCACAACACGCGACCGCTCAGAGTTTGCTATTGGTCAAAGCGTGTAATGTGGATGGTCACATCGTTCATAACCCAGAATATAGCCCCAGTTGGCCAGTCGGGTTCAATGACCTTTCAAATTCTTTAGGTAACCTGTGTTATAAAGACCTTGAGATAACATTAGTAGACGAGGAGTTGGTGAGACTATTACTCCGCTATGTTGCCAGTTCTACGTGTTAAAATTGATTATAAAATGTAATTATATCTAACTAGACATATTTATATTGGTACCGCGCGGTTTTATAAAACTCACGATATTGCGACGTTCTACATATTTTTTATTTTCGAAAACGCATTTTTTTGGAGACCGAAATTGGTGTTAACGTATCCTAACTCGTTCAAACATGCCGCGGTTAGGATAAGTTGGTGATCATTTGGGCAAGGTTCGGTTAACATCGAATCCGACCACCCAAAAGGAGCAGGGCAGCTAGCATTTAACGAAAAATAAGTTTTAACCTTTTTTATTTCTCTTCATCACGAACAAGAACTAAAAAATTCGTGTGAAAAGTGGAAAACATAACAAAATTACCCTAGTTGGAGTTATTAAATTTTCGCGCCAATTTCTTTAACTATTCGTATGCGCGCGCAGCCTCTTAGGCTCGTCGCGACGATGCAGTGTTGCCATTTGTGAGGAGTAATAGTCTCTCACTAACGGCTCGTGATTAGTAGTACTTACAACAATAATCAAGCTAACTTTACTTGCGTGAACGCTAACTATCTTTGTCCACGTCACCGGCTTCGTAGTATATCGTGCCTCTTCGACTCACACTGTCATCGGTATCGCCGAATTCGCTGTTTGCGTCATGATAGATCGACGTAGCATTCGATATAACCGATTTCCGCTTCATTAGTTCTGAAAAAATACACATTCATTAAGGACCTTTTGCACGCCGTACTTTAGCGAATTAGGCAGGCTATATATAGTTGATATTGTATTAAAGTGGTCAAATCCAATCCGTCAATGTTCTATAATCCAGTGTTGCCAGATTTGAAGGTTTTCCTTCAATATGAAGGTTTTTGAACAAAAATTTTGACTATTGAATGATTGAACGTTTTTATCGGAATTTGAAGGATTTTGACAATTTTGAGGCATAGTTTTACCGTGTGGGCCAAAAAAGCCGGACAATTTTTTTTTCATTATAACTTTTGAACTATACCATGGATTTTAATTGGACAAACTGCAATTGGCAGAGAATCAATTAGAGTTTTGGATAAATAAAATTTTTTTGTCCGCCACTTCAAAATCCAGGGTTGGCAATGCAATCGTATAATCTGTAAAACAATGGCTGAAACAAAAATAGATTTTTTGAGAACCACCACACCGATTTTACTAATTTGCACCTCGTTCTTTGGGGGAAAAGTAGTGCTTTTCTATAAGGGAAAACTAGTGCTTTTCTACAAATTAAAAAAAAAACTAAAACATTTGCGAAAACTAAGAATAAATACGCCATTTTGAAGAATCAAGTATGATTCTGTCCGCCATCTGAAACTTTAACATGGCGATAAACTTTGATAATGATCTTTAAGAAGCAATCAATTCTCACCAGGATGTTTTTTATTTAATGAAAATCGGTTTCATTAGTAATGAATTTATAAGAAAATAAATGCAGACATGATTGGCAAGGCAATCGTATAATATGCAAAACAATGGTTGAAACAAAAAAAAAATTTTTGGAACCACTGAGCCGATTTTGCTAATTTGTACCTTGTTGTGCGTGGCAAGAATGCAGCCTTTTTACTAATTTAAAAAAATAATTAAGACATGTTCGCAACACGAGAATAAACGAGCATCTTTAAAGGGTACATTTTAATTTCGTCCGCCATCTTGGATTTTGAGATAGTGGACATAAAAATACATTCAGTCAAAACTCCGATTAATTCTCTTCCAAGTGCAGTTTGTCCCATTAAAATCAATTGTATAGTTCAAAAGTTATAGTGAAAAAAAAATTATCCAGTTTTTTTTGGCCCACCCGGTATATTTTGCAACTATTCCAATAATTTTACCAAACTTAACTTATGTAGGTAAATTTAAATACTTAATTTTGACTTTTATAATTTATAATTTAAGTTATAAATCTTTTATTTGTTTGGTTTTTTTCTTTTTATTTAAAAAAAATGTATATAGGTCTAAATGTTCGCCCGCAGTAAGAAAAATGATAACTGCAGTGAACTGTATGTATTTTATTAAATGAAAGCGCGAACAAACATAAATTAATTGATATGTAATCACGAAATAATCAAAGGTCCATAGGTTAATTGCTGTTACCACACAACGGGAATCAGAAACAAAGCACTCACCAGTTTGCAGCCAATTTCTCCACGTTCCAGGGGCCCCTGTCTTGATCTAATGATGGCACCGCGTAGCTGAAGGGCTGAAGTTTCCAGTTCTATGCTTCAGTACACCAAAATCGAGCACTTTCAAGTGTAGAAATTTGTAATAGTTGGAGAAAGAAATTAACACGCCATTTTCTCGAGGCGGTAGAAAAGGATCTCACTGATTGTTGGTGCGCATGTCGAAATGCGCGAAAATGTACTCTGTCCGTCATCCAATTGTGTGGTTTTAAAATTAAAAACAACCGCGAAATTTAGCGGGAGCTAACATAACTGCCCTCCAAAACACACAATTTTAGAATCTCAACTGGACAGATATAGATATAAGAAAAATGATCGACCGATAAATATAAATGAATGAAAACAGATAAGTATCGTAAGTTTATTTAGAGATAACGAAACCCGAAAAAGGCAAAACAAACAAACAAAAATTCAAAAAAAAAAATAAAAATAAAGAAAAACCTATTGTAATACCCGGTAATAGGTAGAAAAATGAAAATTAGTTTTAATTCGGCAAGAGGCACAGTTTTACAACTGGCCGCTTGTAAACACCGGTAGCCGTTCGTACCGTCGCAACACGCACTTGACCGTCTCCGCCGGGATGCAGTTCGATGACCCGACCGACTGGCCATTTCAAAGGTGATTGGATGTGATCACTCGTTATGATAACCAAATCATTTAATTTGATATTTGGGAACGAATCAGCCCACTTGTGTCGCTGTTGTAGCGTATGCAAATACTTTACAGAATACCGTTTCCAAAAATCATTATGTAGTTTTTGGATTAGTTGCCATCTCGAGAGCCGATTTAGGGGAACCTCGGACAAATCTGACTCCGGAATTTCTGAATTAAGGGGTTCAAGGGTCAAAAAATGCCCAGGGGTAAGAGGTTGAAGATCGTGTGGGTCTGAAGAGGCAGGAGATAAAGGGCGACTATTAAGGACGGCTTCTATGCGACATGTAAGGGTGGACATTTCCATGATGGACAACTTCTGGTCGCCGACTACTCGAACAAAGTGAGTTTTAAAACTTTTGACGCCAGCTTCTGCCAGGCCATTGAAATGTGGACTGAGAGGAGGTCCCAGATGCCAACGAATAGAAAGTCTGGTGGACGCACTTCTTGCGTAATCAAGTAATTGGTTACGAAACCCTATAAAATTACTGCCCTGATCTGACCAGCATTGCGTCACGCTTCCACGTCTGGAAATGAATCGATGGAATGCACCTACAAACCCTTCGGTGGACAGTTCCATAGTTAATTCCAAATGGACGCAATGTGTGGCCGTACAGACAAACACACAGACATACGATTTGAAAGCTTTACAACCACGGTAACGATGAGGAATCACAAAGAAAGGTCCACAAAAGTCGATAGCTACACTCGAAAAAGGTTTAAGTTGATTGATTCGATGAGCGGGAAGTAAACTCATTATGGGCGGTCTATAGGGTTTAGGGTTGATTCTAAAACATTACAAGCATTTGGATATGGTTCTTTGAATTGCCCGTCTGGTAGATAATATCCAAAATTGCTGTAAAAGCAAATTATGTAATGTTTTAAACCCAGGATGAAGGTATTCTCGATGAGTGGACTCGATAAGAAGAGTAGTTAAACGATGGTTACTCGAAAGTAAGACGGGGTGTTTTGCAGAATAAGACAAAAGGTCAGATTTTTGTAATCTGCCACCGACTCTAATGATATTATTTTCATCAAGAAAAGGTGAAAGTTTTCGAAAAGGTTTCGGTATTGGTTTATCCTTAGATAACGCGGAAAAAAGCTCAGAAAAGCAAGAACCTTAAACGCGTTTGATAAAAAGGTATAACGCACTTTGCATCTCACCGGTGCCGGTGGTAGGAAAAACAATATTTTCAAAAATAATTTTTTGGTCTGGTGGCTTAGTGGGTTTTTGATAGGAATGGTTTTGAAAAAGGTTAACTATTCGAAGGACATAACAAATGATACGTTGAATTTTTGATATAAATGAATATAACGCACTTTGCATCTCACCGGTGGTAGGAAAAACAATATTTTCAAAAATAATTTTTTGGTCCGGTGGCTTAGTGGGTTTTTGATAGGAATTGTTTTGAAAAAGGTTAACTATTCGAAGGACATAACAAATGATACATTGAATTTTTGATATAGATGAATATTTGATAAGAAGCTGATCTAAGAAGTTAACGTCAATTATCGCATTGCAACAGACCTTTGGCTTTTCCTCCAGATTAATATCTCCGAAATCAATCGGCATTTTTGATTTATGAAAATCGGGCCATTCGTTTTCGGAAGACCACAAAAACGACGGTGCGTTCCACCACATGTCATGTGAAATGAGCTGTGAAGGAGTGGCCCCTCGTGACGCAATATCGGCTGCATTTAAAGCAGAAGGAATGTAGCGCCATGAGTTTGAGAGAATGATTTCTTGGATTCTACTGACTCGATTTACAACAAAGGTTTGCCAGCGATTAGGAGGGGATGAAAGCCAGTGCAATACGACTTGCGAATCGCAGAAAGTAACGATATTTGTAAAAGTTATTTTTCCTTCATAGCTAGATAAGACAAAATCAATTAATTCGCTTAAAAGAAATGCGCCTAGGAGTTCTAGCCTAGCCAAAGTTTGTGACTTTATAGGCGCGACCCTAGATTTTGCAGATATGAGAGAAACAGATATGTTTTCCTCTTCTACACGAAAATATACGACGCCTGCGTAGCCTCGAATTGAAGCGTCACAGAAGCCGATGATTTGACAGGTATTGGTTTTTGACAGTTTGATTTGTCGGGGTAATTGAAAATTGGAAAGAAGCGGGAATTCAGAACGGAGTTTGTTCCAAGAGTCGATGATAGAAGAATCTGGTTCTTCGTCCCAGCCTATTTTCGATATCCACAACTGTTGCAAAATAAATTTTGCTTGTAGAAACAAGGGACAAAGAAAACCTAAGGGATCGAAGATTGTTCCTATGATAGATAAAATAGAACGTTTAGTTGGGGGTTTGTCCTTCATTCGGCCTGAAGGCCTAAGACTTTGATAAAGTGTGGTTCATCCTTGTCAAAAGAGAGAGGCATTTGACGATCGGATTCTGGCAATGTTGCCAATAACTCAGGACAATTGCTTGCCCATTTTTTAAGTTCAAATCCTCCCGACTTCAACAAATCATTGAGTTCCGTTTGAAGGGAAAGAGCTTCAGAAAGCGAAGGGCTAGTTCCCAAGATATCGTCGATGTAAATTGACGTTTTTAGAACAGTACTAGCCATAGGGAAACGTTCCTTCCTCCTTCCTGACTAGATAAAACTAGACTCATATAATTAGAATCGATATAGTCTTGCATGAAACTAGAAGTAAAAACCTACGATAAGCTTGCGGATAAGTATTTCCTAGGTCAGGGTTTATTTTATCTTTAAACGGAAGATCTACCATGAATCTACCGCTCGGTTGTCGTACGACACTCGCAGTAAAAATTGATTCCGCTTGTTTTTCTTCCTTTGATAAGATTTGTTTTTTAGGCAAATGTTCGATTTCCCAAAACCTAGGGATCATGACCTCCAAAGGAGGTGAATGACTCGTTAAAAAACAACTGGTTCGTTCCTTAAGACTACCTACTTCGTCAACTTTTCCCATGACGACCCAGCCAAAGATGGTTTCAAGGGCTGAAGGTTGCCCTATTTGTCCAAGAACCCTGCCCTCCTTGAATATCTGTGCGAATAGCTCGCAACCAATAACTAGGTCCGTCCACAGGTCTAGATTTGAAATAAGATGGGTCGGCAAGTTTAAGGTTTTCCAAGTGTTTCCACTGATTATCGTTTAAAGTGAATGTAGGCATATTGGAACATAGTTGTGGAACAACAATTGCTTCGAAATTAAGTAAAGGAGTGACCTGTCCTTGTGGCTTAATGTGACATTGAACGAGCCCTTTGGAAGTAAGAGAAGACATTTTATTTAATCCGAATATTTCAGTGGTGTAACTTCGCCTAGGAAGATTAAGACGCTGAATACACTTTTCACTGATGAATCCCGTCTGTGATCCAGAATCAAGCAGTGCCCTTACAGGTTGAAAATTTCCGCAACCGTCCATAACATCTTTTATGGCGGTGCATAAAAGAAAGGTACCTGAAGGTCCTGAGGTATTTAATGACACATGAAGATTATTGACAGGTGGTGTGTGAATGACAGGACTAGTATCTTGGCTTCCAGACTCTTTATTAGTTTCTAAGGTATGAGTTAAAGTGTGGTGCCTTTTACTATTGCAAGTCCTGCATGAATATTTTGATTTGCACGTGTCTACCCCATGCGAGGGATGAAAACACGCTAGACATAATTTTTTCTGCTTGACGAAAGATAGGCGCTCGATAGGCGAGAGGTCAAGAAATGTTTGACATTTCGAAAGCACGTGACCTTGATTACACCGGAAACATTTTATTCCCGTACTTGAATTAGTTGAGGTGCCAGCCAGTCCTATAAAAGGCGAATTGGGTGATTTATAGGTAGGCTTTTGCCCAAACTGATTTGGCATAGAATTTGATTTTTGATAGGTAGGCACCTTTTTGGGTGCTGTTGATTGAGGAAGTGATTTCAAAACTTTACATCTTTTTTCTAGAAATTGAAAAAGTGACTGAAAAGTGGGAATTTCGGTATTAGTATTGGTGTGACTCATTTCGAAATTTGAACGCGTCGGAATATCCAATTTTTCTAACAAAATGAAAAAAATAATAAAGTCCCAACTGTCAACGTCAAAGCTAAGTGATTTTAAAATTTCTAGGGATTCTGAAAAGGTGTCAATTAAATTACGCAATTCTTTAGCTGACTCGTTTTTTAATGTAGAGTTCATATATATATTTATCGGTTTCACAACGTTCTACGTCTTCCGATACCCAATCTCCACTCGTTTCTGTTTGCCCATAATTCATCATCTAGGCCTCTTATTCTTATTTCACTATCTATTCCTTCTCTCCAGCTTCTCCTTGGTCTTCCTCGTTTTCTTCGGCCAGTTGGTTTCCATTGTAATATTTGTTTAGGTAGTCTTCCATCATCCATTCTTTGTACATGTCCGTACCACACCAGTTGTTTTGTTCTTATATCATCCACTAGAGTACGTTCACCCACTGTCATAATTTCTCTTATTCTTTGATTGGTAACTCTTTCTCTTTTTGATTTCCCTGCTGCTCTTCTCCAATAGTCCAACCGAACCGAACCTCCGTAGCGGAAAGCATTTTTTCTGTTCTATCTTTAATTGGCCATACTTCTGAGCCGTATGTAATAATACTTTTTACAATGGTGTTATATATAAGCTTTTTGTTATGTTTTGATATACTTTGGTCCCAAATTATTCCATTTAATAAAGTTATTGCTTTTCTTCCTTGTACGTTTCTATCTTTTATAGCTTTGTCTAGTGTTCCGTCAGCTGTAATTTTTAGACCCAAGTATTTATACTCATCACAGGACTGAATTCGCTGCCCAGTATTTAAGATTAGATCCTGTTTCGTTCCACCAATACACATATACTCTGTCTTATTGATATTAACCTCTAGTCCCCACTTATTGTACTCTTCTATTAGTTTTCGTGTCATATATTCGAGGTCGTCATAATCCTGAGCCACCACTATCTGATCATCGGCGAAACATAAAGTATACAAGGTGGTTTCATTCAACGGAATTCCCATGTTTTGGCATTTTCTCTTCCAGACTTTAAGGACCTGTTCCAAATATATCTTGAAGAGCGTAGGCGAGATACAGCAACCTTGTTTAAGACCTTTATTTACTTGAAAGCCTTTGGTTAGTTTTGCTTTTATTTTAACTTTTGCCTTACTATTGCGGTATAACTCTTTGATGGCCTTAATTAGTTGTACGCTTATGTTTGTCTTTTCCAACGCTTTCCAAAGTAGATTTAGTGGTATACTATCATATGCCTTCTGCAAATCTACGTAAAGCAGATGGAGCTCTTGTCCGTATGCCATTTTCTTTTCAATAACTTGGGTTATACAAAAGAGATGATCTGAAGTCGATCTACCCGCCCTGAAACCAGCTTGTTCTTCTGCCTCCATATCTTTATATTCGCTCTCCACTTTATTTCTTATTATTTTGCCATATATTCTGCTTAGCGTACTAGTTACAGATATACCTCTATAATTGTCACATATATCTTTCCTTCCTTTTTTGTGTATTGTGGATATATATGACGTTTTCCACTCAGTTGGTACTACAGCTCCATTTAAATATCTTTGGAAAAGATTCCGTAATCTACAAAACAATTCTTCAGTGCCATATTTAATAAGTTCAGATGGGATATTTCCGGGTCCGGCAGATTTACCGCTTTTTAAGGTTTTGCACACGTTTTTGACCTCAGATATTGTGAGGGGTACTGGAGATCCCATCGTTCTAATGATATTGTCTCTTTCGTCTTCCTTGAATTCTGCTCTATCTTCAGTTAAAAGTTTTTTAAAATGCTCATCCCATTCTTTGTCTGGTATTGGTGAAATAATATCTCTGCATGTTTCTTTTTTGATCGATCTTATAGTTTTCCAGCTTTCGGTACTTCTCCTACCTCCTAAGTAAGAATCTATTTTCTGGCACTTTTGCATCCATGATTGATTCTTCTTATCACTGATCATTCTTCTCACCTTTGATTGCGCGATTTTGTATTCTTCTCTGCTTCTATCTGTCTTTTGGGATAAGTACGTGTGATATAATTTCCTTTTTTCCTCTATTTCACTTTCAATCTCAGCATCCCACCAGTATGGTTTTGTTCTTTTAGGAGTTTCTTCCACTAATCCTAGTGCTTCTTTTGCAGCTTGATGGATGCTTAATGTGATACATTCGTATTCCTCATCTGGGGTTTCACCTGAACTTGAATTAAGTTTTTCGTTCAGTCTCTTTTTGTATAAGTTTTTTACGCTGTCATGTTCTAGGCTTAGTAGATTATATTGACAGTGATCAATTTCCTCATTCACTGTATCATCAAGATTTTGTTGATGGAGGCTTCGGCCTTGATAAGGAAAGAGAATTTTGGTCTCCAGAAAATAGTGATCACTTCCGCATGTTGATCCACGCTTTGTTCTGACATCTTGAATTTTTAGTTTTGTCTTTTGTTTAGTGATAAGATAATCAATGACGGATTTCAGGTTTTGTGAGGGTTTGGTCCAGGTATATTTGTGTATTTTCTTATGTTGGAAAAAACCGTTTTGGATTTTTAGGTCTAATTGCTCATATACTGTGATAAGCCGGTTTCCATTGTCATTAACAACATCTTCTCCATATTGGCCAACTGTCAGATCATTTACTCTGTTACCTGTTCTACTATTTAAATCTCCCAATATTACAATTTCTCTAGATGTTCTTACTGCTGATATTTCATTGTGGATTTCTTCAAAAAAATTGTCTTTCACGGCTACATTTGCATCGTCATTATACGCATAGATTCCAAAAAAGTCTCATTCCTTTTATTGTTATATTCATTCTTATTAGCCGTTCATTTACTGCTTCCCAGTTGGTGATATATTTTCTAAATCTTTTGTTGACCAAAATAGATACTCCTTGTTGCGCATGTTTTTCTTTTGCCACTCCGCTATAGAAATGGTCATACTGTCCTAGGTTTTCAGATCCTTTTCCTTTCTTCTTCGTTTCTGTTAGTACAGCAAGGTCAACCTTCATTCTGCTGCACTCATGGACTATCTCATTCACTTTTCGACTCATTCCTTGTACGTTCCATGTACCAAAAATCATATTCCTGTTTCTTTGCTTGGTTCGTCTTAGGTTTTTCATTTCTTTCCGAGGCGTTTGATTGGGTTTTTTTAACAGTGTACGTTTTTTCCGGGTATCAGAGAGTTAGTCTAATGCCCCAACCCCCAACCTGGAGGACCAGGTGATTTTTGATCGAGGTTTTCTTCCCCTAGCCTTTGACGATTCCAACGCCGGTACTACAAGGCAGCATCTTCTTCTTTTATACTATCCCTAAAAGAAAGGGTTGCCACCTGCGCTATGATCACCGTACCGAGGTCCATCCTCTCCGCCTTTCATACCGATGTGGTCTTCTCCCGTAACCCTGGGAATGGGACCCTAAAAGCATCATTTGCGAGGTCTCGCTTGTTTTGATATCTATTGACTAATTTGTCGTAAGCAATTTTATAATTTTGATCAGATAAGCTAATACCTGATATCAATTTTAAAGGCTCATCCTCGAGATATGAAAATAAATATTGAAGTTTTCGGACGTTACTTAGACTTTGATTTTGATCTATAATGTTATTAAAAAGATCGAAAAAGCTTGGCCATAATTTTTTATCACCTCGAAATATGGGAATACCTAACTCTTTAAGTTTTGGAGTTTCGTTTTGTCGAACATATGATCCCGAAAAGGATGGGGCCTCAACCGGAAATATTTCAGAGTAAACCCCTTTACACGCATAAAAATATTTACGAGCTTCTGAAAGGATCGCATCCTGCGTTTTAAACTCCTCGTCGTCCGAGTCGTCTATCAACATAATGACATCATTATGTGCCAGCATGCATTTATCGAAGGTTTCATCCAAATCGGAATACCTCACTTGAAACTCGTTTCTCGCTTTTGCGTCCGTTGCCGCGGTTTGTGAAAACACATAACACTCGGTGATCGCAGATAAAAAACCCTTGCGTTTTTGCACGGCTTTTTTGATAGACATGATTTTTACCTTTGAAATGACGAAATTGTCGGTAAATATACAATTAACGCTAAATTAATACTTCTCAAATAGAAAAATGACGAATTGTCGAAAATATGCACTAATTTATCGCAATTGATGAAAAATGTTTCAATATCGAAATGGTATGGAACAAATCTAATCACAGAAATCGTGCTTGTTTGTTTTGATTGCTTCTCGATTTTTGTTTACTGAAATGATTACGCGGTAGACCCTGCGTTACCATAGCAGCGGACCGAAAACAGGTGAACTGCGCCGAAACCGAAGGTCGAACGAAAATCTCTCTCGGTTCAATACGATTGGCAAAATTCAAGGCCGTGTGATCTCGGTGAAAAATGGCCGACTTATTAATACCGTCGTATGGAGTAAAATTTAAATAATTCGGGTCGAAGGAACACTTTTGTATGCCCGCAGATAGAAAAACGATAACTGCAGTGGACTGTATATATTTTAATTAATGAAGCGCGAACAAACATAAATATATTGATACGAAATCACGAAATAATCAAAGGTCTATAGGTTAAATGCTGTTACCACACAACGAAAATCAGAAACAAAGCACTCACCAGTTTGCAGCCAATTTCTCCACGTTCCAGGGGCCCCTTTCTGGCACCACGTAGCTGAAGGGCTGAAGTTTCTAGTTCTATGCTTCAGTACACCAAAATCGAGCACTTTCAAGTGTAGAAAATTGTAAAAGTTGGAGAAAGAAATTAACACGCCATTTTCTCGAGGCGGTAGAAAAGGATCTCACTGATTGTTGGTGCGCATGTCGAAATGCGCGAAAATGTACTCTGTCCGTCATCCAATTGTGTGGTTTTAAAATTAAAAACAACCGCGAAATTTAGCGGGAGCTAACACTAAATTATACGCATTTGTAATGATGTCACCAGGTAAGAAAAAAAAGTATGGCGTAGATATTTTTGCCAATAAATGTTTTTTGATTGACAGTGACGGATACTTCACATAATCAATTACGTACCTATTTAAATCATAGACACTACTTTTTAAAAAAAGTTTATTGTCACCGCTGTTTATAATATACTAAACAAAGATAAACAAAAATGACGTCACTACAAATGCGTACAATTTGGACTATATCACCCACCCGTTGCTGTTGATATGAAGGGTTTTTATAACTTTGTTGAAGGAAACTCGTCAGAAAAGTCTGGCAACACTGCTATAATCCCACATCAATCAATTTTATCGAGGGCCTCTAGATCTTACCACTGGCACTTTCTCTCTGTCTCTCCTCTTCTATCTTGTACGTTTCGTTTTTAACGATAATTTCATTAACTTTATACGCCTCCCTCCTAATACGGTCACTTAGTTTTCTACTGACATCGGGTATGGTCCATTCCACTACTGTTATAATGAATCCTACCAAGTTCTGGTATACCTAAAAAGAATTCTGTGTTTCACTGTTTTTAGTTATAGTTAAAGATTGCTAAGATATTTTTAAACTGAAAAGTGCACACGAGAAAATATGCACACGGAAAAAAGCGCACAAAACAAAATTTTGTTTATAGACACACAAATTTTCAAAATTCTAAAAAAAAATTAAAATTTTTCGAAAAGCTTTAAAAATATTAAATATTTCCAAAATTTTCAAGAATCTTAAAATTTATAAAAAACATTCATAAATCTGAGGGCATCGCAGTGCCCGGCCAATTTCGCGGCGTAAACTGCTATACTTTTCTTGACATTTCAGCCCATATTTGACCTATCTAAAACTCTATTTCGGAATGAGCTACGAAACTCAAACTTTGCACAGTCGTAGATCTTCATAAAATTAACAACCCCTTCAAATTTCATGGATTTCCATAAAGTAGTAAGGTAGTTACGAAATTTCAAAAAATGTCGAAATTGCCACTCACTCACTCATGTATAGATCATCAAAATTCTACTGTACATCCAGACATGCTACAAAGCTGAAATTTAGCAGACTGATCGAAAACCCTTGGAAAACGTCAAAAAACCCCAAAATTTTAAACCGAACCAAACCGACCCCTATACATGTAAAGTTATGTAAAAGTAACATTGCCCACTTCCAGACGCGCTAGAGCATTGACAGACTGATGGGAAATGTAAAGTTATGTAAAAGTAACATTGCCCACAGAACCGCTAGAGATAGAAAAAAATTAAAAAACCGCAAAATTTCAATTAACTTCCCTCCTATAAATGTAAAGTTATATAAAATTGACATTGCCCACTTCTCGAAACGCTAGAGAGCTGAGGTTTGGAAGACTGATAGAAACTGATAAAATCATAGCAAAAAATTTAAAAACACCCAAACTTTAATTTACTTGCAAAGTTATGTAAAAGTATCATTGGTCACTTCCAGGAACGCTAGAGAGCCGAGCTTTAGAAGGCTGATAGGAACTATGATAAAACCATAGGAAAAAATTTAAAAACCTCAAAATTTTTAATAAAGCATTGCAAAAGTTTTGAACAATATTCCGCATATTTTACTACTTTAAAACTTAAGTTATCCAAATTCTTTAAAAAAGTAGTGAAATCATTACAAAAACATTTTATGTAAAAAAAAGCCACGTACGCGTTAATAGTATTCCGTAAAAAGAATTGAGATAAAAGTAAAGCCAAGTTCTCTAATACAAATTTTAAAATGAAAGGTTCTTACTTATTTTGAAATATTTTTCTAAATTTGGCTACTAGTCCTCTCCTTTTCCTAATGCATTTGTATAAGTGAGAAACAACATACCACACTATACAATTACATACTACAGTAACTATCTTAAGAAGATATTTACTGGAGTAATGACAGAGCGGTAAAGGGAGAGTATTTTCTGGTATGATGCGGTATGCTGCTTCTCACTTATACAAATTCATTAAGAAAAGGAGAGGAGTAGTAGCCACGATTGGGCATAAAATAATTTTCAAAAAAAGGGCTGAAAATCAGGCTTTACTTACCACAATAAAAGCTAGTCGCGCAAACATAATATGCCAATATTCTAACGGCCGTTTGTACTTCATTGGGTGATTGTAAGAGTTTCGAAGCTCTGAGTATCTACAGATCGACAAATCCCTATACGACGAATTTTCTGGTTTGATTCCCGCTTCAAAATCTGACGTATTGAAGTAGGCTAGACTAAACTCAAGAAAACCTAAAAAAAAATTTTTAAAATTAAAGGCCATTAGATGGATTTCATCATACCTCATACATCTTGCCACCAACCTGAGGATTGTTTATTCAGTAAGGCACCTCATTTTTATGGACTACCAAAGATACACAGTGAGGATATACAGTGAAACCTCCTATAAGCGGACACTCACGGTTTCGTCGATTTTCTCCGCTTATTGGAGGTGTCCGCGTATGAAAGAGAACTGCGAAATTTTAATATATACAGGGTATTCGGCACATGAACCGTCAAAATTTTTTGGGATATTGTTGGGGTCATTTGCTACCTTTTCAACCTTGGAACTTGGGTCCTTAGAGTCACGGCTAAAGAGATATGAATTTTTTAATTTTTTTTCTCAAATTACCCAAAATCCCACCTTTAAACCCTCGTAAGCTTTTTAATAATGTCTGGAAAAGCACCTTTTTTTTGTATAATTCTGTAATCTTATGCTACTTCAACTAATTAATAGATTTGTTAAAATGTATGTACCAAAGGGACATACGAGGTTTTTTATTAAAGAACATTAGTGATTTTGTGAAGGAAAATCAATTTCAAAATTAAAAAAAGTATCGACACTCGAGAACTTCATTTTCTTTTAAAAACTTCTCTAGTTGATTACCTTTCTAACGGTATGCTACACTTTGATTTAAAAAAAACAATTCTGCTTTAAAATACGGATATTCCGTGAGACGGGCAATAATCGTTCGGAATTGATAAGAAAAACAATTTGATGGTTATGATCGTTTCGAACAAAATGTATAAATAAAGAACACAATACATTATTGTTTAAAGTTTAACTTTTGTTTAAGTAGGTAAACGATCATAAACATCAAATTGTTTTTCTTACCAATTCCGAACGAGTCTCGCCCTTCTGACGGAATATCCGTATTTTGAAGCAGAAATGTTTTTTTTTATCAATGTGTAGCATACCGTTAGAAAGGTAATCAACTAAAGAAGTTTTTAAAAGAAAATGAAGATCTCAATTGTCGATACTTTTTTTGATTTTTAATTTTGAAATTAATTTTCTTTCACAAAATCACTAATGTTCTTCAATAAAAAACCTCGTATTTAACCTACCCTTTGGTACATCAATTTTAACAAATCTATTAATTAGTTGAAAAAGCATAAGATTACAGAATTATAAAAACAAAATGGTGCATTTCCAGACATTAATAAAAAGTTTACGAGGGTTTAAAGGTGGGATTTTGGATAATTTGAGAAAAAAAATTACAAATTCATATCTCTTTAGCCGTGACTCTTAGGACCCAAGTTCCAAGGTTGAAAAGGTAGCAAATGACCCCAACAATATCCCAAAAAATTTTGACGGTTCATGTGCCGAACACCCTGTATTTATTAACAATTTCCGCTGCTCGAGTTTTTCCGTTTTTCCGATATTAAATTTATCAGTGACCTTTCGTGCTGATAGATGTTCCTTTTCCGAAACAACTTTTATTTTTTCACCTAAACTAAGAAGTTTTTTACTAGGCGCCATGCCATTTCAAAGAGATCTATTAATACCCAACTGAACAATAAAAATAAAACAGCAGAAGTATTTAGTCTCCGTAAAAAAAGAGGTAATTTCCTGGCTGCAGAGTGCGTTCTTGCCAATATATTACATAATATTTATGCCCATGCCTTGCAGTGCTCTGTCCCGTTATCAGAGGTTCGCGTCCGGTTAAGGGAGGTTTCAAAATTTTCCGCGTCCGGTTATATGAGTGAATTTTACATTTAAACAAATAGGGAAAACCATGGTTCCAACAAATTTGTCCGCCTAAAGGGAGTGTCCGCTTAATAGAGGTGTCCGCAAAGAGAGGTTTCATTGTACCACTGCGACCAATTACCAGCTCCAGAGATTCACCGGCCAGCACTTTGTTGAGGTTTTTGTTTGATATAATTCAACCATCACAGGTTAAATTCGAATCTTTTGTCAAAAACTTGAAACAATTTGTCGAGATTTTAAAAAGGATCGAATTAGATCCCGGCGATAGATTTGTAAATTTTGATGTAGAAAGTCTTTACACTAACGTGCTAATAAATGAATCACTTAGTATCATCAAAAGCAAATTACAAACTGATGATACACTTCAAGAGAAAACAACGCTATCAGTAAGGGCTGACGGATCTGTTGAAACTCTGTCTCCTTAAATCTTACTTTTAAGTGAAAGATAAGTTTTACTCGCCAAATGATGGACTTCTAATGGGTTCGTCTCTTTCGCCAGTGGTATCAAATATCTACATGAGCCGTTTTCAAGCGAATAACTAGTAATTACCGCTGGTTATCCCTTGGTTGACATTTAAAATCAGCTGTTTAAGCCCTATTACCACAGAAACACCGCTTGAATAGATTTTTTAAAACCTGTTATTGTTTGTTGTTGCTTTTTGCGGTTTTTTAAAGAAGTTTAGTTTAATTTGGAAAAAAGCTTAAATATAATAAACAGTGGTTAGAAGAGTACAATGATACTGTTTTTTTTTTTTAATAATACTTCGTGTATCAAAGTCTACTTTGAAAAAAAGCCAAGGGTTGATGAAACGGAAAAAAAATTGGCAAGACAATATAGAGGAGGCCATCTCTTTGTTCGATTTTCCTTCACAATTAAGGCACACACGATAAATTCCACTCATTGCAAAAATTTACGCAAAAAGAAATAAAACAAATGAGGTTCAAAACCCCAATAACCTTTCTCAAAGGTGTGGTTTTTACCGGTAATAAACGATGACGTACAAAGGGCTCATTCGTGACGTCATTCTTTAAGGAGTGGTATTTACCACGGCCGCTTAAACGCCTTTGGTAAATACTAGTTATTCGCTTGAAAACGGCAATGGAGTGGCTTAAGGATCATGCGATCAACACAGCAAGAATCAAGCCAAAACTATGGCTATAATACATGGATGACACATTTATTATATGGCCGGAAAATGACGAACTGCAGAGTTTTCAACACGAGCTTAACGGTATTCGACCAACAATCAAATGCACAATGGAAATTGAAAAAGATTCGGCCTTACCTTTTGGATGTTCTTGTTAAATAAATAGACAGAAACATTGAAACCACTGTAAAAAGGAAACCTATACACACGGGACAGTACCTAAATTTTAAGTCTAATCATTCTGTTCCTGCAAAACAAGGAGTTATAAGAGGCGTACATATTTGTAGTAATAATAAAGAATTAACCACATAAATTACATTACAACATTAAAAAGGAAAACAGAATGGTAATTTCGAGAAATTAATAAACTTAACTATCTCCAAAATTAAAAACAAACCAAATGTAGCAAATTCTTAAAATAATAATCCGTTTGGTGATATCTGTTTTCAAAAAACATAAGACGAATAGCCAAACACAGTATTTTTATCGGGAAATCCGATAAGGAGTTTTGTAACTGTAGCACTCCGATGGCTCAGATGGGTTTGTGGTGGAATCAGTGGATTGTTGTAAACATTGGCGCAAAAAATTCATTTAACTAACGAAAGAAATTAATTAAAAATTGCAGCGAAAAGTTGAAAGGGAAAGAAAATGGTGATATAGCCTCATGAAGAGGGACTTATTGCTGTTTTTAAGTTCCAGAGCTCTAGGAGTACACCTATATACAAGAGCTATGTGGCTTGAAGTTCCAAAACGATGGCGGCACAATTATTTTAATTATTAGCGGAATTTTAAAGTGAATTTTCACTATTTTTAAATGTTGTCGGTTGCGAACATGGCGACGCGCAGCTTACATTGTCACACATGTTCTCTGTTTTTGCGGACATGCGCACAGCACTTCACCCTCTATAGGAAACCATATCACAATATTTTAATTTTTATTGATATGTGAAAAACACGATAGAGGACGCTGGTAGTGCCAAAGTATATAAAATAAGAATTAAAATATTAATTATTAAATTTAGAATGCAAGTTACATTTTTTGCGTTTAATTCTCGCAATTTTATGCAATTTTGCTTTAGATTAATTTTATATTAACTAATAATTAACCCATCTAGTTAGGATAAATATAAATTTAAGACTAACGATTTTTTGTTTAAGACAAAATATTAGTCTATGAAAAATTGGAACAAATAAAAATAACATTGGAAAATAAAAGAAAAAATTAGGTTTTTTATGGAAACCGAACAGTAACTGAAACAAAACGCAAAAATACCTCAAGAAATAAGGAATGCATTTACCAAATAAATTATATGTAGGTGAAACGAAACGCCCTCTTCAGGCTAGAGTAAAGGAACATCAAAAAAGTGCCCAAATAGGAGATATTGAAAAATTCGGTTTAGCGGATCATGCATGGTCAAGTGAAGCTCAAGTTTTGCATAAGGAGTCGCATTTATGAAAACGAAAGTTTATTGAAGCTGCATTTATAATGGAGAACAAATGAAGTTTTCAGTCAACCAAGCACGGACATACCAAACAATCAACAAACTACCCCTATGGAAAACAAGCGTCTTAGGATTAAAAAAGGGGGCGGGCCGTCACACCTGACTGCACACCAAGTAGTATAAGTCGTAGCCTGAAGACTGGATTGTTACATTACATTTGAAAACAGTTAAAGATACTTACTAACTGAAGCGTCGTGTTTAAAATAAATAAAGACAATGGAAATCAGAAATTTTGTTTCTAAATTAAATATATTGATTTAAAAAATAAATACATATTTTAACAAATTTTCAAAATATGCACGGTAACCAATCCTAGCTGCAAATTAAGGGGACCTTAGCTATCAAAGTGGTGCTAAACAAAGCATAGGCCCGTATTTTTAGGATATTAAGTATATCCCGTAGGATTCCGTAATACTAAGCATAGCATTTACTTTTTTATACCCGAAACTATCACTTACCAGTCTCATTGTATCGAGTGACGATTTCACCAGTCTCATTAACTTTGGCAGCGTTCAATTTCATAGTATAAACTAACTTAGGAATAAAATTCGAGGAAAACGCCAAAATGACGGCGTTTGAGACTACGGCTATTCGACCTACGATCGCCAAAATTCGGTACCACACTCCGATGTTTTTTACACGTTGAGGTACTGGACGTCTAAAAATATATGTGTGTTTATGCTTTATAAAAAAAAAACCCTTTAAAAAATCAATTTACATGGATAAAAATCTTGCTAAAACTGTTATACAGGGTGTCCCATAACTTAGGAGCCATAGTGCAGCAGGTAATAGAGGAGGTTATCTTCGAAAAAAATTTTTATATAACATGGGGGTAAACACACATCTGTTTTTAAGATATAGCATTTTTAAAGTTAGAGGAGTCGGGAGAAAAAGGGTTTTACAAAAAAAGCAAATCTATCACGCCAGCTGAATACTTAGCTGATTGTAATTATGTTATATTCCTTTTTTTCATAAAATTACAAGTTGAGATACAGGCTGTCAAAGTAACCTCCAAAAATTTATAAAAAATAATATTTTTTTTTTAATTAATTTTTGCTTACTTATTCTTTAAAAAAATATGAATAATATTTTATTAATATGCCTCGCTAGAGACTTGTTTTTATTAACAAAAAATATTTTTAAAAACATTGCGTTTAATATGGCATTCATAAAAGTTTAGACCAAAAAAACAGTTTTTTCTAAAAAAAAAATGACCGCATTTTTTAAAAATTATTTAATTTCAAATTATTGCTCTTGTTCTAATACATGACTTTACCCTGCGTTTTCTAAAAAAGTTATTATCAAAAAAGTTTCAAAAATCGCCAACTTTGATGCTTTGTATCTCGACAAAGAAAGAGTTTTGACCCATGCATTAGAGGAACTTTTTTATCAGGAATGACCTCCTCTATCATCTGTTGACCTATGTCCTCTAAGTTATGGGACACCCTGTATATGCCGCTATCCACAGCGCAGACTTTTCAAGAGCGTAGGGGATAATTCGACGCGGCCGGTTTGCCACGGGAACAATTCACAACAACAAGAATTATTGTTTAATTTGTATTTTGATCTAACTTAATGTATTTTTTCTTAAATCATTGCTCCCCTGTCCTCTTGTTGGGAAATCAAAACCTGTGTTAAACCTAACTAATATCCTAACCAGTGTCTGGACCACCAAAATTTTGCAAAAAAAATGTCCCCACAAAAAAATAGTTTTATAAAAGAAAACTTTTTTACAAATTTTAAATTATACGCCTTGTTTATAAAAAAAAAAGTATTAAAATGCACAATCATTAACCGCAACAAAAGAATGCTCTGATTATAAAGCGTTTCGTTTGTGTGTCAAATGATATTTAAGTACCAAAGCCTTCTATAGTGTAAGTGAATTTTATGAAGAAAATTAAGTTTTTTAAAGGTGTAAATACATAAAAAATGTAAATGTATAAAAATTTTAATTAATAAAAAATATATTTTTTTTTCATTTGAACTGATTTTTAACTGTTTTTTATTTAATGTTCATCAATTTTTTTTTATGAAAAGAAAACTCTTTTGTCTTTTTTTTTGGTTCATAAACACAGTGTAGTTTTTTTACAATAAAGCTTATCTGATTTGATTGATTTGGTTTATATTTCAGAGATGAATATAGTTCCGGTGACAATGCAATTTAATAATTTTTATCACAATTTTTTTTAAAATGGCGATCTTTTTTATGTATAAACCAATTTGACAAAAATTGAAAACGTTAGGGCGTCAAGATCTATTTTAGATTTTAGACCTAAACTTAAAAAAAATTAAAATGGCGGACTTTGCCATTTACGAACATATAGTTATTAGTTTTGGAACTTTGAGATGTTTAAATCGATGAAGAATTAAATTCAGCGACCGTAAATACCCCAAAGTTCGAAATTTAATACATCAGCTCATAAATGTCCGCCATTTTGAAATCCGCCATTTTCGATCCGACATTTTTTTTGTGATAGAAAAGTATTAAATTGCATTGCTACTGGAACTCTATACACCTGTCAAATGTAAAATCTGAAGCTTTTCAGAAATTAGTAGAAAAAGCTGTCAAAAGATTTTAAACAAAAGCATAAATAAACAAACAAAAAAAAACATGAAGTCAAGTAAACAAAAGCATAAATAAAGTCAAGCTATAAACGCTTAAAAACAAGTTGACATTACAAGGCTGCGGGCTGCTCAAATACCAAATTTTAAATAATGCTAGGACCTAAAACTATAAACAAGTGAAATTAAAGAAAGAAAAATAAGAAAAAAGTTTTCTGTCTTCGGCCGGGACTCGAACCCGGAATCTCTTGCTCTGTACGCAAACGCTCTTAACATTGAACCACCGAAGACCATACATAAATTTTCGGAAAACTTTCATGTATGCATGTGCGCGGTGTCTCAATACAAGAACGAGTAAATTGTTCCGGTGCACTATAGGATAAAAAATCCAAATTTTGGCCAATATAGGAAGAAAATAGGTTTACCTTTTAGTTATAAATTACCACCAAAAATATTTAAAATGACCAATTCATCAATATTTTTAATAATAACATTTGAAATCTAAGTAGGCTGTGCTTGATGACAGCGCGACTTATACGTCGAATAAAGTATTCCTTTGTTTTTTCTTTAAATATTTACTGATATTTCAAAAGGCGCTGTACTAAAGATATTAATTTAAAAGTGTTTTTTTTTATTACCTATGTAGAACGAAGGTTAATATTGATTAATTATATACCTTTTGTTTTTAGAAGCTTACCTATTTTTTATTTGCTGGTTTTAAATCAATATATAGCAGAAATCTGGCAAAAGAAATAAAATTGTTTGGTTAGGTTGAATTACAAAATGAGATCCGCAAGGATCCGATCAGGCCGATATGTAATAATATTCTTTAGAGTTTAGGCTAAAAGGCTGTTGAAAACCGTTTGCAACTATTTGCAACAAAGGAGTTTTTTTTTACTTTTAGATGAACTCTGCATTAAAAATCAAGACCTTTTTGATGTGTGGTTGTCTTAGATAACACAAGTTTCCTTTGAATTAACTCATTTTTGAGTAATATTAGTTTCCCTGTGTTGCCAATTGCCTTTAAATTTGACAAACTTTGAGAACTACTGCTTTGAAACTGCTTATATTTTCATGAGCACTTATCCTTGGTTTCCTATGCCAGTACACAAGGTGCTTATTCACAGCAAGCAGATTTTGCAGAATTGTTTATTACCAGCTGGGTTTTTGGGAGAGGAAGCCTCAGAAACGAGAAACAAGATCTACAAGCATGATCGGGAATACTATGCCCGAAAAAGTAGTAGAATAAATAATTTAACAGACATTTTCAATAGGGCAATGGATACTTCAGATCCGTTAATTTCAACTTTGTCACTTATGTCACGAAAATCCAAACTGAAATCGAAAGTGTTACCTGAAGATGTTAGAAATTTTTTACAATCACCCGATGAATATTTATCTAAATCGGGTTTACTTGAAAATAACACCCAATCCAGTAGTGTTGAGCCAGATCATGAATTTTTATTTGACATTTCAGAATTAGATAGCTTAGAGTTGGATTCAGAAATAAACGATTAAGTAAAACTTCAAGAAAAGTTAAGTGATCTGTAATATTTAGACTTTGCTATTTTTGAGTAAATATAACTTCTTCTGTTTTTGCAAAATTTTTCAATATCCAGCCATTTTAATTTGTGGAAGTATCCAGGAATTCCGGATAATTAGGGTGAATGTAAGATGTTTCTTATGAATATAGAACTAGAACAAACAGTGTAATTCTGATTTGGCACTTTTGGGGAATATAAGGTTATTTAAAGGAAAGAGATAAAATATGAAGTTAACTTTTACGGTGAAAACTACATATTACCAAGCTACAGGGCGTTCTAAAAATTCTGCTTTTTGAAGTGTCTACAATCCTTTATGTCTGATTTTTTATGTGTTGTCTTTTTATATTTTTAAAAAAGTAAACCGTAACTTTGATCTGTTTGATTTTAAAAATCGACATTCAATTTGACTAAAATAGAGCTCTACACATGCGGTTGTCTTATATCTCCTATGCAAGTTATTTTCAACACCCCAAAATTGCCCAATGGGGATCCCCCTGTACATAATAAAATCTTATATAATTTACTAAAATGATTTTAAACTCTTTAGTATACCACCTATAAAGGTCTTCAAAATATTGCTACTCAAAAAAATCGGTTTTGTTTGCTTAAATCATATTCTTCTAATATTGGCCAAAATAAAGACGTCTTATCCTACTGTGCGGTGGTGAGTTAGCGACAATTTGGCCAGATAACAAATCGGGTCGGCAGGAGCAAGATGTCCCGGTGGTGACTCGGCCGCAGCGAGTCGGCGAATTGTCCCAGAGGCACTATGCAAAATGGTTTTATGCAAAACGCGAAAAATCGAACCATCGATATTTAAACACCACCCCCACTACCTCCCCAAATGAAACTCCTAGATCCGCCACTGCACTTACCTATAATATTTTATAAACTTTTTGGCATCTAATCTCATTTCAAAAATATTGTTGATCAAGGCAAACAGAGGAGCCAATGGAAAAGCTGTCACAAAAATTGTCACGAATCCATATTGTAGCACTAGAATAAGGAATATTTTCAAGAATAACTACAACTATAAAACTCATTGCGGTTTATTGGCACAAAAAATATTTTTTTCAAAAAACTGTAAATAAAATAAAAAGTGGGTGGCGGAACAAAGATCGAAAGACAAAAGATCGAAAAGATCGAAATACAAAAGGTCGAAACGCCAAAAGATCGAAACTACAAAAGATCGAAAGTACAAAAGATCGAAAAACAAAAGATCGAAAATGCCAGTGGCGTATATAAATTTTTTTTAGATATTTTTCACATATTTCATGAGAACAAACATAAAATAGCATAAAATACGGCCTCATGAGGTCTCGAGCCCCCCCCGAAACTGTCTCGGCCCCCCCTGAAACTTTTTTCTATATACGCCACTGGAAAATGCAAAAGATCGAAAATACAAAAGATCAAAAAACAAAAGATCGAAAGACAAAGGATCGAAAGTACAAAAGATTGAAAGTACAAAAGATCGAAAATAATGCGTTTCAAAATATCGCTATTACATAGTTTTAAAAAAAACTTTCCTGATTTCTTTTCCGGGGTCCTAGAGGGTGTGTAACTAAACCGAAACGAACCGAACCGGTTCGACTATGGGGTCTCTTTCTAACATATATTAAAAAAAAACTTTCCTGAAATGTTTCCTGGGATCCTACAGGGTTTAAAACCAAACCGAACCGGTTCGTTTTGGTTCGGTTCGGTTCCTTTTGATTCGGTTCGGTTCGGTCTAGTTACACACCCTCTAGAATCCCGGGAAAGAAATCAATATTTTTTATTTGGAAAAAATATGATTCAAAAAGAGACCCCTTTATCGAACTATATGATTCGTGTTAAGTATGACAAGCTATTGGTTTATTTAACGGTTAGGTAATTTTACCTTACCTGACCTTGCTTAAACTGTTTATGTGAATATACCTAAGCAAACATGATACGCGTCATTTTGTATATTTTGATCTTATTTACTTGCGATTTTTTCCATCTTTTGTCTTCTGATATTTTGTTTTTCGATCTTTTGCCTTTCGATGTTTTGTACTTTCGATCTTCTGTATTTTCGATCTTTTGTTTTTCGATCTTTTGTTTTTCGATCTTTTGTTTTTCGATCTTTTGTATTTTCGATCTTTTGCCTTTTCAATCTTTTGTTTTTTGATCTTCTGTATTTTCGATCTTTTGTCTTTCGATCTTTTGTTTTTCGATCTTTTGTATTTTCGATCTTTTGCCTTTTCGATCTATTGTTTTTCGATCTTTTGTATTCGATCTTTTGTCTTTCGATCTTTCGTCTTTCGAGCTTTGTTCCGTCACCCATAAAAAGTAACCTTTATCATATTTTGATATCTATATAAAGGTTTTAGATATGGTGTCAAAATATCCGAGAAAACCCTGTACGCGTCTCACAAGATTGCGCAGTCCTGTCTATTTACTTGGTACTTAACAGATAAATCAAATAATCATCAAAATTTTGTTAGGTTATGTATGTAGGTATGACAATAAACACAAACAAGACGCTAGCGCTACCAAGTCCACTTTCAATCCCTGACTTCGCATGAGCAGATCTACCAATATTATTTACCTTATGTATTAGAATTGATGAATACAGGGTGATTTTCACTTCAATAATTCTAACCACATGAAAATAGAAAGTTTCAAAAACCTAACCTAACAAAACCTAATCAAATCTAACCGAACCGAACCAAAGGAAACTGAACCAATAATTTTTTTCAAAAAAAAACTTTCCTGACTTCCTGCCCGGGATCCTAGAGGATGTGAATCCGAACCGAACCTAACTAAACTGAACCAAACCTAACCAAACCAAACTAAACTACAACACGTACTGCTAATTAGGTTTAGTTGGGTAGGGTTAGGTTTGGATAGGTTCGGTTCGGTACGGTCCGGTTCGGATTCACATCCTCTAGGATCCCGGGTAGGAAGTAAGGAAAGTTTTTGTTTTGAAAAAAAATATTGGTTTAGTTTGCTTTGGTTCGGTTCGGTTAGATCTGATTAAGTTTCGTTAGGTTAGGTTTTTGAAACTTTCTATTTTCATGTGGTTAGAAATATTCAAGTGAAAATCACCCTGTACATCTATTCTAATACATGAGGTAAATAATATTGGTAGATCTACGCATGCGAAGTCAGGGATTGGAAGTGGACTTGGTAGGGCTAGCGTCTTGTTAAACACAATCACGACCTTTGTTTGACATCCAACTAAGCAAAAACTGTTTTTTTTTTCGAATAAATTCACATTTTCCATGATCCAATAATAGGCTTGTTATACATGGTTAAAAAGCTCTTTTTCTGCTCTATTTAATGACGTGTAAACCCAACATGGCGGCCATAAGAAATAACAAAGTCGGCTTTAGTTACGGTCAGTAAAGAAACGTTTCTATACGGACCGTGAGCTATGACTAATCGTAAACGTCATATTAAATTGGCCGTAGTTGCTTGTATAAAAATACCAAATTTTAGGAGATGGTGGAGAAATTTCAATTTTTCGAAAAACACAATTTTAAATTTTTGCTCGATATTTTGGAAAACCTTGTAGATATTTTTTTAAATAGTGCAATTTTTTTATCATTTCGTCGGGTTCGTGACATAATCATATCATGAGATAGGGCCAAAATGTGCGAAGGTCAGCGTTAGTTTCTATCTAGTGTATAGTTCAGTTCAGTTCAAACATGCTTTATTGTTCAAGATATCCAAAAAATCTTATTAACAAAGCTTAACTTAACTCTAACACCAAAACACTCAATCTAGAAAAGATTTAGGAAAAACGTAAAAAAGTAAAATGACCCAAGTACTTAGTATTAAACAAACAAAAATAACAAAATCAAATTAAATAATTATAAAAAATATTAGGCCAAATAAATTTACACGTTCTTACAAGTCCTTGAGCTAGTCTAAGTATTTGTTGTCAACTTTTGAAATAAAATTATTATAGGTACCAAATGCAACCTGTTCCTTTTCTTATTTTAGTCAAACTAAATTCATTAAGTATAAAAACTAGTCTAAAATCAGTCAAAAACATTAGCCTAAAACAGATTACAGGTAAAGTTTATACAATACAGGTTAAAGTAAAAAAATTAAAATTAAAATAAAAAACAAGTCATATTGTAAGACATCAAAAATCACAAAATATTAAAAATTTATACAAAAAACAAACAAATCAATTTTAAAACTTAAAATAATCTTAGATTTATAGGTATTTTTATCACATAATTAAACTATGAGCTGTGTGGGAAGCAATTAATATAATTTAAAAAAAGTTTTTATATAACATAAATAATAAAAAGCAAAACAAAATTTAAAACGCAGGAACAAAAGAAGAGAAAGACCTAGAGGGAGAGAAGAATAAGAAGAAACAACGAGAATGAGGGACTCAGGGAAGAGAGGTAACATAAAAAAAGAAATCTCGAGAATGACAAAGAACTTAAGAAAGTAGCTGGAAGTAACAAAAGAGAATGGCAACTGACAATAGAAATATTCTTTTGCTTATAGTCTCAAGTAAAGCGGTCAAACAACAGATTAGAAAGAGTGAGAATACTTGGTTTTAGCCAAGGGTCCTATCGCAAAATTCATTTATTTCTTTATAAAACTTACAAAACACATGGCCCTATCTGAAATTTTGACTTATTCTACTATTACAACATAAAGGCCAATCTTAAGATAACATATCATGAGACCGAAAATTTTATCTTTCACTATTTCTGAAATCCCCATGTGTAGTATGTTCATCTGTGACACCCCCTGTATAACCTGCTTACCCATTTCCAAATATTCTCCAAAAAGACTGCCAGATTCCATATCCGACAATTTATAATCCTCTGTCCATTGATTGCAAACGATAACCGTCGTGTCATCGCTACTTTCGTCAGCTTTCTTTTCAATACCCGTGGCCACCACGAAGCTTTTGTATAGGGTGAACAGAAAAGGTATGACCATTTCGATTATTGTATTCATAACTTGCTTGCCTATCATAATTATGGCTAGTTGGATGGTCAACTCCATTAGACATCCACCCGGGTTACACTGAAACAGGAATAATATCTCGTAACAGCCCAGTGCGGTCATGCGCGTAATGTGATTTGACAGAAGACATGACATAAAAAGTAAAAGCATCTTTTTATGTCTCATGTTATGTTATGTCATGTTATTTTTAACTTTACTCTGTCATGCTATGTCATATGTTATGCTATGTTACTGCATAAACCCAGCCTTAAACTATCCTAAATTTATAAGTTCAAGAGCTTTATTGTTCCTTAGAAACTTAATTTTATAGCTATCCTAAACTTACCTCCTCTTGCCTAAACGTAAAAATCCTGTTATATTTGGCAGGATAGCCAACGAATTTTCCTTTGAAAAAAGCTATGTAAAATATCGAGGAATAATAATTAACAAATTGAAACATGTAAATTTTTAAGGCCAGACTATCGTCGAATTCTGTTTGGGTTCTTTGCAGCTCCATTTCTGTCAGTCTGATGGCCAACTTATCATACAAATAATTTAGCAAAACGATCCCCACCAAGTTAATGATGGCCGCTGTAATAGGCACGACGTATATTCGGTAACTTGTTTGATCTTTGTACAGGATATCAGAAGAAAGTTGAGACATTCTGTATACCACTACGCCAGTGACAACCTGAAAGTAACATAGATTTTCAAATATCACCCAGAGAATACACACCAGTATTTAATAAGGATCTTAGGTCCTAGGTTCTAAAAATCTAGATCTAAAAGTCTATAGAAACAAAATTTCGGACTTCCATTGTCTTTATTTATTTTAAACATGACCTTTCGGTTAGTAAGTATCCCTAACCGTTTTCAAGTGTAAACTAAACAATCCAGTCTACAGTCCACTACTTATCCTACTTGAGGTGCAGTCAGGTGTGACGCACCGCCCCCTTTTTTTAATCTTAAAACGCTTGTTTTCCTGAAGGAGTGGTTTTCATGTTTGGTATGTCTGTACTTGGTTGACTGAAAACTTCTTTATTCTGCATTATAAACGCAGCTTCAATAAACTTTGGTTTTCGCCAATGCGATTCCTTATGCAAAACTTTATCTATCATTGAATCCTGTAATGATTTGATCATGCATGATCCGCTAAACCGGATTTTTCATTATCCCGTAATTGGGTACTTTTTAGATGTTCAGTTACTCTAACCTGAAGAGTGCGTTTCGGTTCACCCAAATAGGATATACCACACTCACACGGGGTTTGGTAAATACATTCCTTATTATTTGAGGGAATTTCTAGTTTTATTTTAGTTACAAAACTCCTTATCGTATTTCCCGATGAAAATACTGTTTTTATATTATAGTGTTTGACTATTCGTCTTATGTTTTCTGAAATTCCTTGAACATATTGAATGTTAATAAAACACAACAGATTATTAGTTTGAGAATTTGCTACGTTTGGTTTATTTATAATTTTATAGATCGTTGAGCTTATTAATTTCCCGGAATAACCATTCTGTTGTAAGTCCTTTTTAATGTTGTTAATTTCTGTGGTTAATTCCTCATTATTACTAAAAATATTCACGGCTCTTAAATACAAATTTCTTATAACTCCTTGTTTTGTAGCAACAGAATGATTAGACTTAAAATTTAGGTACTGTCCCGTGTGGGTAGGTTTCCTATATACAGTGGTTTGAATGTTTCTGTCTATTAGTTTGACAAGATCATCCAAAAAAGGTAAGGCCGAATCTATTTCAATTTCCATTGGGCATTTGATTGTTGGTCGAATACCGTTCAGATGGTGTAAAAAATTTTGCAGTTCGTCATCATTCTCCGGCCATATAATAAATGTGTCATCCATGTATCGTAGCCAAAGTTTTAGCTGTGTTGATCGCATGGTCTTCAAACTACTCCAGGTAGATGTTTGCTACCACTGGCGAAAGAGACGAACCCATTGTCTATCATTTTGCGCGTAAAACGTATCGAGTTTTTGACAAAAGATTCGGACTTACCCTGTGGTTAAATTATATCGTTACAAAAATTTGATTTGTTTTATTCTTTATTTCTAAAGTTAATTTAAATCAGCGTGAGATCAAAAATATACTATTGCACGTTAACGTGAACCAAATCTTTGCAGTAATTTTTTTAATTTTTAGTTTAAGCTATAAGTATTTAAAAAATACACATAAACCGGTCGAGGTCAAGTATATAGACTTAGAGCCTAGTGTGCTAAGTTTTAAGATTTTAGAAAATACTAGTGTATTTTTTTTAATTAATACAAAAATGTCATCTAGGGATGCCTGAACAATACTAATGTACAAAAAGCGTTTAAACATTAGTTTTAGCCATATACTTCAACGTAGCGATCAGTGTATGAAAACTCCGCACTATGTTGCCATGTCTACGAGTTAGTATTGAATTACATGTGATGTGAATATATCTAGTAGACAGGTTTCTAATTTCTACCGACAAAAACATTTAGTTTTTTTTCGAACGCAGTTTCTCTTTATAAATAAGTGTTAGGTTAACACCGATTTCAAGTACCTAAAAGGAGGACTATCTTACATCACTTTTTGGATGCACACAACAATTTTTTTTTTGCGTCGAAAGCTAAAAAGGAAATAATCTCAAGGCCTTGGCAACTGACGTCATCTCTTGCAACTCTTAGTGACGCCTAACGCAGTGTTGCCATTTTTGCGGAGTTTTCCTTTCCTGAGTGCCTTTTTATACTTACAGCTAGGGCGATAAAGACCCAAAAGATGGCAACAGTGAAACTTAAAATAATTGAAGGCAACTTGACCCTCCAGAACGGCACAACGGGCTCTTGAAGTTGAGTCACCACGTTCAGTTTTTGCTTTTTCGCATTGGCAAGGCGAGCAAAATATTCCGGTCGTGGATGCTCCGCCTCCAGGTCGAATCCTGTAAGGCCCCATCTATGAGTTATTTCGGCGCTGAATCTATAAAAAAAATCTTGTTATTGCGTTCTGTCGATTATAGTCACTGTGCGTGCGACAAAATTTAATGAAAAATTATTTCCGTGAAATTTTCTCCAGAAATTTGTTAGTGTTCAGTCCTTGTTTCCACGACCGAAAGCATTTATCAAAGTTAGCTCGTATAACCAAAATACGGAATTTTAAAAATAACAAGTGTGGCATTTGCTTTTTTTTCTTTTTTCATGAACAAGAAGAAGAATAGCAAAGTGGGTTTCGTGCAGGCAGATCTTGTAGTGATAATGTTTTTTATCTTAAACAAGTAATTGAGAAAGAGCGCCAGAAACATAAAGACTAAAAGCATATGATACCACCGTTCCAGTAGAAAAATGGACAGTGTTAGAGCAAACTAATATCAATCATACATACATAAAAGCAATAAAAGAACTATGCAAAGAGTCAAAATTTCAAATTAAAATTGGAAATCGACTTTCAAAAGAATTCCGGGTAACGAAAGGCGTAAGACAGGGATGTTGTATCTCTTCAACTCCTTAAAATATATCGCAGTAGCTCTAAAAAACTGGAAACGTAAAGTGCACGGCATGGGAATACAACTTAACGACCGATTTACCATATAAACACTGCAGTTTGCTGACCACCAAGTAATTGTAGCTAATGATAAAGAAGACATGGAGTATATGATGAGAAAGTTAACGGAAGAAGACCAAAAGTTGGAAATAACAGTGAACGTGGACAAGACACAGTACTTATGTATTGGAAACGAAGCCAGTGAGTGAAGAACTAGACAATGGACAAACAATATCTCCATGCAATGATATGTATACTTGGGTGTCACATTTGATAAGACAGGAACAGACTAAAGAACTGGAAAAAAGAATAGTAAAAGCAAAAAAGGTTATTGGATGTCTTAACAGTATATTTTATGGAGCAGAGAGATAAAAAATATGTAAAATTTAACATATATGAAACAATGGTGAGACGCACGCTGTTGTATGGAATAGAGACTTGTCGCGTAACACAAAAATACAAAACAAAAACGGAAAGTGTCGAAATGGATGCAATAAGAACCCAAGAAACATTTTTATGACTTACAACCTAATGTGACCTGAACCGACGTCGGATTTAGTGGAATTTTAAGTTGCAAGATTGATTATGCGTTAAGCGACGTCGCATTCATATCAAAACCGACGTTATCAAATATACGTCAGTTTTTTTAACGATCTCGCGACGTCAAATAATGCAACGCAATATACCATTAATTTCCCAACGTCGGTCTTACGTTCGTTTGTGCGACGTACAAAAACTCTGACCAGCCCAACGACCAACAGACGTCGGCGTCGGGTACGTCCGGTGAAGACCCTAACCTCAGACCTAAACTAGCGTTTAGTTTGGTTGGTGTATTTTCCGTAACTTTTACTTGACCTATTCCACGTCCGTTCATATGGCCTACGCGTCACATGTACAGCCTACTGTCATTTATAGACGCCCATAACCTAACAAGTGCATTTGTTTGGTCAAGAGATATTTTGGTCAGGACGGCTACGTTTCAGGACATGACGCAGTTTTATGTCTTTTTTGGATTTTGGAAACCATAATACCCCATCCTCTTCCCACACGTGGGGTATGGGTTTTATTTCCCTTTAGATTTTTGATATTAAAACAAATATTTCTAAAAAATAAAATAAAAAACAATGATTTCGGTGGGTAGTTAGCTTTGGGACCGTGGGCTTTACCTATTGTAGTACAAAAAGAGCGGACGTTGAGTTCCAATCCCTTAGTAGGCCGACGCAAAATCATGCGGGGCGAACGTCCGAATTTAATGGGACGAAATACGTTTGCCGGACGTCGGACTTCGACTCTTTGGTTATCTTTCACAACCAAAAGTGGAGACCCGGTCCGAATTGGTATATTATTAGTTCACATTAAGTCAGACACAGTAATCCGCCATTCTAGAAAGGTTAGCGTCTGTCGGCCATTATAAAATATTTTTTCTTTTTCTAATTTTAAGTAGAAATGAAAGAATAATTGCAAAATTATTAACAAATTTGAATTAAGTGAGGCAGCAAAATATTTTTTTTACAGAAATAAAAAAATAATAAAAATTAGATCTATTTAACAAATATATATTTTAGTAAATCTTGCATATTTCAGGAGCGCTTGCTTTTTTTGAAAGTATTTCAATCACATTTATTAATAAACATGTCTTCGTTGTAAAATTTTTGTTGGATTCCTGCTTTAAAATATAAATTATTAATATTGTAATACCCCCTTTCATGCATGACTATAATTGTCATTTGTAAAATGCACCCATTTTTATGAGACTTGTTATAATAAGTGTAAAATATTTACTTACCAGGTATAATTTTAGTTACTCGACAGGAATTCTTTTTAGCAAAAACTATATGTATTCTAGGCAATGGAAACGAAACCAAACGCAACTTACCTGTTTGCGACTAAATTTAAGTGACGGAAATCCAACGTACAATTACGTTGTTAATTGGTAAACTCTATTACCTATAAGGTCAGATGCTGACGTCGTAGCGACCCGAATTTGTATTCCCCATTTAGGTGCAAACAAGGGTCGTCAGGCGGTCGAAACGACGTCGGCACCCGACGTCGCGTTTATCGCAAGCAACGTATGGGTAACATAATATGACGTCCAAATGCTGCTTGGGAAGATCAATGAGAATATCTAGAACAGATCACATAAAAAATGAGATCATAAAAGAAAGAACGGGAATCGAGAGAAGCATAACGGATGACATCACTAAAAGACAACTGATATGGTATGGCCATGTACAACGGATGAACGACGAAAGATTACCAAAGCGGGTCCTAGAATGGCAACCAATAGGGCACAGAAAAAGACATAAAAAAAACCTGACAGAAGATGATTGCCGGGATCAAGGAGGTGGAGAATAGGCGTCGGACAACGTAGAAAAACGTTCTAAACCATAGTAGTACCATCATCTTTCCGACAAAACATTTAGACATGTTTGGAAGAATTAAGTAATTTTTCAAATAAGATATCACCCTTGCAATTCGGTTAAGAAATGAAGATGCTTTTTATGTACAATTAAAAGAATAATATTTCTTCTGTAGATTTATAGTGCTTGGATTTGGAGATATACGCAAAATAATTGTTTATCATTCCACCGCACGATACTTTGTTTTGACGAAAATTTTATTGGCTTTAAATAAGCTCTGTACACATTTTTTCGAGAAAAGTTTACTTTACTACTTATACGAGAAAAAAGGGTAGGCTGCTCTTCGGTCTTTAGTTCCGAATATCTCGGAAACGATCCCTACCTTTTCCATAATTCTAAATATAAGGCACCCCATAGCGACATGAAAACGGCAAAAAATATCGTAGCTGGGTTATCGACGAAATGCTGTATCCTCGAATAGGTACAACTTTCTTTGAGCTCCCAATAGTCGCACACCCGATCGCATCTGGGACACATTGTGATGTTGAGATTGCAAATGTCGTCGCTAATCTTATCCTTGTGCATCGTGCTAGCCGCGTAGATCAGGCACAGGACGCCCACTATCGAGGCTGGAATTAGCATGTGCGTGTAGAAACCTAACCTAAAAGAAAAAGGCGTATTTTTAGTTTCGTTTCGCATAATTTAAAATTTAGCTTCTATTATATGACTAATTAAAATAAACAATATAATTTGTTTACCCAACTGCAGCACGGCGAAAGGAATGTTTTTCGCTATATATATATGTTTGTGTCGCCCTAGAAGCTAACGGCTAAACCGATTTTGATTAAAAAAAAGGTGTCGTTTAATTGCTGCTGATTCTGAAGGTGCAATACGCTATATTTTTTTAAACAGGAAGCAACATTTTGTCACATGATTTTAATGAAATTCCTTGGATCACCCATTGAAAATGTCCTCTAATTTACTGTAATTACTTTGTAATCCTCCCTACTCCCACCCATCTCCCGTCCTAGTTTTATCAAATATAGGGCGATTAAGGCTTGTTTCAACACCATTTTAGTAGTTTCCTCCTCCCTCTCTCCACCCCCACATTCACTCAATGTTTTTAGAAACGCACCTATCTACCCTTTGGGCATAGTTCAATGTTTGACAGAAATAGTGCTTTCTATAAAGCTGAATAAGAATTAAACCTAAAAGTTAGAAATAAAAAAAAGTTGGGTACAAAATTACAGTAACCTGATTCATGAAAATACAAAACTGTATAATTTCGTAAGTGCGCTTTGGGCATCAAAGATGAAGCATGTCGTACATTATAGGAATATCTATCAGTTTTCTACCCAACTACGACTAGCAGGTATACGTAGATTTAGCAGTTGGGTGTTTTTTTATTGATTTTTTTTTATTATAATGATGTTGTTTTTAGACACTCTAAAGTATCTAAAGGCCAAAAAAATCTAAGGGCCAAAAAAAACCAGACAATTTTTTTTCTGTATAACTTTTGAACTATACCATCGATTTTAATGGGACAAACTGCATTTGATAGAGAATTAATTAGAGTTTTGACTAAATATATTTTTTTCTCCGCCATCTGAAAATCCAAGATCGACGAAATTAAATTGTACTTCAAAGATGCTCGTTTATTCTTGTGTTGCGAATATGTTTTTATTATTTATTTGAATCAGTAAAAAAGCTGCATTCTTGCCACGCACAACAAGGTACGAATCAGCAAAATCGGTTCGATTGTTTTTGTTTCAACCATTGTTTTGAACATTATACGATTGCCTTGCCAATCATGTCTGCACTTATTTCCATATAAATTCATTACTACTAAACAGATTTTGATGAAATAAAAAACATCCTGGTGAGAATTGATTTTTGTTTAAAGATCATGATTAAAATTTATCGCTATCTTAGGATAGCTGACAGAATCGTACTCTGTTCTTCAAAATGGCGTGTTTATTCTTATTTTCTGAAAATGTTTGTTTTTTTTTAATCTATAGAAAAACACTACTTTTCTCCCGCTTAACAAGGTACGAAGTAATAAAATCGAAGTGATTCTAACAAAACCTGATTTTGTTTACACCATTGTTTTACAAAATAAAAGATTGCATTGCCAATCGTGTCTGCATTCAGTTTTTTATAAATTTATTATTGTTGAGCCGATTTTAGTGAAATAAAAAACATCATGGCGCAGACTGATTGATCTTTAAAGTTTGCACCATGATGTTTTTTATTTCACTAAAATCGGTTCACTAATAATGAATTTATAAAGAAATGAATGCAGACAGGATTGGCAATGCAATCGTATAATTTGTAAAACAATGGTCAAAACAAAATCCGATTTTGTGAGAACCACTACACGGATTTCATTAATTTGTACCTCTTTATGCGGGAGAAAAGTAGTGTACCTCTTTATGCGGGAGAAAAGTAGTGTTTTTCTATAAATAAAAAAAGCACTAAAACATTTTCGCAAACTAAGAATAAACACGCCAAGTATGATTCTGTCCGACATCTTAAATTGCAAGATGGCGGAAAATTTCGATAACAATCTTAAAGAGCAATCAATTCTCACCAAGATTTTTTTTATTTCATTAAAATCGGTTTAGTAATAACGAATATAAGGAAATTAATGCAGACAGAATTGGCAATGCAATCGTAAAATCTGTAAAACAATGGTTGAAACAAAAATAAATTTTTTGAGAACCACCACACAGATTTTACTAATTTGTACGTCGTTGTGTAAGGGAAAAGTAGTAATTTTCTATAAATTAAAAAAAAACTAAAACTTTTGGGAATATAAGAATAAACACGCCATTTGAAAGAATCAAGTATGATTCTGCCCGCCATCTTAAATTTTAAGATGGCGATAAATTTTGATCATGATCTTTACAAAGCAATCAATTTTCACCAGGATGTTTTTTATTTCATCAAAATCTGTTTAGTAGTAATGAATTTATATGGAAATAAGTGCAGACATGATTGGCAAGGCAATCGTATAATGTATATAAAAATTTTTTAGAACCACCAAACCGATTTTGCTGATTCGTACCTTGTTGTGCGTGGTCAGAATGAAGCTTTTTCACTAAATAAAAAAAATAATTAAAAAGTGTTCGCAACACAAAAATAAAAGAGCTTTTTTGAAGGGTACATTTTAATTTCGTCCGCCATCTTGTATTTTGAGACGGCGGACAAAAAATTATATTGAGTTAAAACTCTAATTAATTCTCTATCAAGTGCAGTTTGTCCCATTAAAATCGATTGTATAGTAAAAATTATAATGAAAAAAAAATTGTCCGGTTTTTTTTGGCCCACCTGGTGTATGTATATAAAAAGTTACAATAAAAACTGAAACTGTATTAATATTAAATAGATCTTGAGACTGTGTTAAACCAATACCTTTAAAATAAGAACGAGCTGTCAACGCCAAATCGAGGAAAACATGTAAAAAATGATAAACAAAAAAATCAATGTCAGGCGGTCAGGCTTTGCTCCCTATAAAGCTTGCTTTACGGTGAGTGTACTTAATAATAGGGTCTTGAAACCTTGTTTTTGACTCACCAGGTAAAGTATAACGCGATTTTGACCCCAAAATAATCTTTAATCTCATCAATAGGTTGAAATTTAATCCATTTATCTAAAGACGCCCACTCCTTAAGCAGTAGATGACGCCTGGAGTTTTTATCGTGAATGTCCCCCTAAAAGTATAGAAAATACCTTTAAAACAACACCTACACACAGCCTTGCTATTAGGAACTTCCTGGAATAAAAATTAAAACCTGACTTTATTTGAGAGTCGGCCTTATTCTGACAGATTTACAAAGAAAACTGACCTCTCAAAATTGACATACCATTAACGTATTTACGTTAATGTGACATACCAAAGTCAAATTTAAAAATAAAGTCGCCAACATTTATTAAATAAAAATAGGCACTAATAGTCCGGTTCTTAAATACACAAAGGCCGAATTTTGAAAGAAAGCAGCTGCTTTGTATGTGTAAATCTGTCACAATACTGCCGATTTTAAAATAAGGTCAGGGTTTATTCCAAGAAGTCCCTATTGACTATATATATATTTATTAACTAATCTTTCAAGCCTTATGTGAAATTGCAAGAAACTTTTTTTATGATGCAGTGTCTAGACTGTGTTTTAATTATTTTGCAAATATCTTGCTGAAAATATTTCATAAGAGTTGAAAGCACAGAGTGCAAGCAAATTTGCTAATTTTAGCCCTTTACATAGTGTCGCAAGCGAATTTGATATCTTTGGGGGGCTTCGGGTAATTTTAGCGAAGAAAATAGGGACAAATACAACATGGACATTGTGCTCTTCAGAATATAAGATGAAAGGGAATGCAACTAGGACAGTTTACCACCTTAAATAACAAACGCATGGTACACCAGAAAGGATATTCTTAAAGGCACCTAGAAGATAAGAAGTGTCATCGTTGTTTCAAGTACCTATAGTACGGCAAAAAATAAATTAGTTCTTACATCATGCAGTGGATAGCCAGCCTTATAAACCCCATCACTTATCAGTCTCTTGATTCCCTGCTCGTGGTCACCGTTTCCAAATTTTTCCCTTTCCAATATATAGGACGCCACTGTGATTTTTATCGATTCGTTAAAAAAACCAGAGGCGTACTCGTCAAATCTGAAAGTAAAATATTATGGTTATTTTTAAGCACTTTTACGGTTTTCTTTAACAAAAGAGTGTACTCGTTCTAGCCGCCTATACCAAAGGTTTGGTCTGCCTGTAACACAATAACTCAAAAACAAATTTAAGAAAGTTTGTAATAACGCCAAAGTTTGTCAGAATCGCGACAATTTGTGGCCGAGAAAATAGAACTCACAAATAAGGTTTGTTTTGCCTAAACTCCGTGGTCAACTGGTATCGTTTTTCTGGGAATTTGGTTCTGTCCAGAGCTATCCCTAGTTTGTCCAAGCAATTCTTAACGCACTTAGTAACGCAGTTCTTCTCAAGAGGGTTGTGATCTTCCTAGTAAATAAAAAATATAATTTTTATTTAAGAAATAAAGATCAACTCATTGATAAGAAGTAAAAAGCCCTAAAAAACCTGGAAACTCCAAAAAAAAGTGCGAAAAGCGGTAGATTTTATCCATTGGTATTTTTTTTTTCTTTCTTTTTATACTGGGACCATCCAATCAGGATCAATCGCCCAGATTCGTAAAGCTAAAGCAAGGTTAAAGCATTTTTTTTAAACAGTAACAAACATCCAAGTACCTATCCAGGGATCGAACCCGGACCACTGGTGTGTGAAGCAAATATTGCTACCACTACACTACGGACAACGACTTTTATCCATTGGGACATAATGTACTATTGGCAATGACAAGTTTTAAAAAAAGGAAACTTTATCTCCATTTCTTTTTTTTGCGCTCTAGAAACACAGCTTTTACTAGAAAAAAAGGAATCGCACTTACCAAAGTTAGTAAGTAGTTTCATTTTTTTAAAGACTTGTTAATAGTTTGGGTTGGGTTAGGTTAGAGGCCCTGGATACAGTTGACTAATGTTCGGTTCGGTGTCTCCAGAAGTGTGCAAGTATTATTCCCTTTTTTCTAGAATAATCTAGTGTCCCTAAATAATATGACAGTTCTTATGTAAAAAGTTCTTACATAAGAACTGTCAAATTATTTAGGAACACTAGGATAATCCAGTTGTACATGTTTAAAACCGATTTTAGGAGATGGATAAACATAACCCTTTTTGTCTTTCTTATTTCCCTGGACATTTTTTTGAAGTTTTTAATATTCTAAGTTGGGAAATACTTCAAATTTTGACAACAAAAATAAACAGAATAACTAACCGCTGTATATTCCTATACTATTACTTTGTTTTTAATTTTTGAATTGACAGGTCAATTAGTACACTTTTATTATTTATTTATTTACACACATTTGAAATATAATAAAACTTTGTCAAAAAGTTATTTTTTTAGAATGTCCTTACTAATAAATTACTGTTAAAAAAGTAAACTCCAAATTTTGACAATAAATTATTAATACTCACAACACAACAACTACCAAACAGTGTCGCCTCCTTTGGTGTAAAACAATGAATGTATCAAGGGCCCCTAGTTTAAGTTAGTTGGAACAAATAGCGACCATTTGTAATACTTTAAGCTAACATTTTCCCAGCCAAAAACAAAATGGCCATCAGCGACAAAAACTCCTGCTTTTTGAAAAACAAACACGCCCAAAAACAAATATCTTACTGTTAATTCCTCTCCGAATAACTTTAAGTGGTCTTGCTGCAAAAGAAAGTATTATCTAATATACTATATTAAACAGGGTGTTATTAAATAACATGCTTATATTAATGTCTAAACGTCTTAACTTTGAGATATAGAATGTTAGAGATTGTCATGTTTTTTTTTAATATGTTAAGGCTGACAATTATTTCAAGAGTTACCAATGCGGGGTAATCCGCTGATTTAATTTTATGCCAATTATTGAAAATTATTTTTTATAAAATGTTCTGTAAAGTGTGTAAAAAAAAGAAGCACACAGTACAGCGTGTCCCATTTTCGATGGGATTAAATGGGAAACTCGGTTATTATTAAAAATATCGATTTTCTGATTGCACCTTACCGTGCTGTTTTATTGAGCCTTTAAAAATATTGTAATCAGATTTTTGCTATACCCCGTAGTTTCGCTAATACACGGAGTTTTTGAAAAAATTGCATTTTTAATAATCCCTTATATCTCGCTTATTTTGCAAGATATTTTTATTCTGTAAAATCCTTTTTATGGCAACTTTTTTAGAAGAAAATGACGTTGTTAATTTTTTAAAATATTATGAGAGAGAGGTTTTCCGAAAAATGTATGTGTGGCTTCGGTGGTTCAGTGGTAGAATGTTTGCCTAGATAGCAAGAGGTCCCGGGTTCGATCCCCGGCCGAAGCCGAAAACTTTTTTCTTATTTTTCTTTCTTTAATTTCATTTGTTGTTTATAGTTTTAGGTCCTTGCATTACTTGCAATTTGGTATTTGATAATTATATTGGCAAATCGCCCATTTTGCGATCAGAAATTTTAACACACGAAAAGGTGATCTCATGCTTTCAGACGTTGATTCTTTACGTCTAATTTCGAGTTATGATACCTTTGACAGTGGGAAAGAAGAATTTAGAGATCAGTTGGATGACTTGGTCGAGTTAATACCTGAGTGTCTCTCGTTCTTGTATTGAGACACCGCGGCCCGCATAGATAGAGGTTTTCCGAAAAATTTATGTGTGGCTTCGGTGGTTCAGTGGTAGAATGTTTGCCTAGATAGCAAGAGGTCCCGGGTTCGATCCCCGGCCGAAGCAGAAAACTTTTTTCTTATTTTTCTTTCTTTAATTTAATTTGTTGTTTATAGTTTTAGGTCCTTGCATTACTTGCAATTTGGTATTTGATGGTATTTTTCCTTAAAAAATTAAATACGGACCTGGATGTTTTTTATTACTATTTTGGTTTCATGCTATTATTATCAAAAAATAATTAAAATTTCATATTTCTTTGTTCTATAAAGGTTAAAAAGAATATATTTAATATTTAAAAAAAAGATCAATATCAATAAAAAAATTAAAAGAAGTGCCTGCCACTGTATGTACCCCTTTACTCCCTTCCCGCCCATGAAGGTTTTGATGACGCGGTGTCACTTTAATACAATGAATTATATACGAAGTAACTGGAACGGCCACGGCTATACATTACGTATACGGGACACTCAGGCTAATATTTTAAGAGAGTTTTTTTAGAGTGAGAACATACAGGTAGTGTAACGTTTCTCTCTCTAGTTCTAATTATCGGTGGTTACCCGGTGTTATTTTGTGAACTTCATACTTCAAGGAGATTGTCATTTTAGGCCAGTCAAATTGCACTTTGAGAGAAAAAAATTATTAACAGGACTTGAAGCATTAAAGATTGTAGAACGGCGAAAAACAAAGTTAAAAAAAATAACTGCGTGAGCAGGGGCATTGCGGGTTAGTTTTGGGGGTAAAAAGGGGCATGGAATCGTATTATTGCGATTTCCAGTAAATGTTGACTTCGTAAAAAAAGTGACATACATAACAGTCATAGGTTATAAAAATATCTAAAACTTTTGTTAAAGAAATTTTTTACATAACCTCAAAATGTTCGAAGAAAATGAAAAAACCCATATTTTTTGTTTTTAACTTTTGATTTTTGCAAAAATAATGTCAGTTTAACAAAACTAGGTGAAAGTAGAGCTCTTCGGGTGCTAAATATCTACAATATTTTGCAAACAAAAAAATTAAGAAGTTTCTAAGAGATTTGTTTTTTTCGCTCAAAAACACTTTTTCATGATATTTCTCCTTCAGAAATTCATCGTATCTAGTGTATAGGGTGTCCAATTTAAAAAACTACCGACCTGTCAAATTTTGACATTTAGAATTTTTTACATTCCGACCCAAAAATATCAATATTTTTGCCTCACTTTGCATATATGTAAAGGCCTATCCAGTTATATATATATATATATATATATATATATATATAGAGATCATTGCTTTAATATAGTATCAACTATAGTGTGTCCTGCAATTTTTATTTATATTTACGTTGGAAATTTCCAGGTTTGGACTCAATTTTTTTTAGAATATTATATATATTTTTTTTTACCTTAAATCAAAAATATATTAAAGGTTTATCATTTTAAAATAATAATAGCATAAAACCAATCCAACTAGTAATAAAAAAATCCAGGTCCGTAATTAATTTTTTTATGGCAAATACCATATCTCAAAACCTAAACAATATTTCAAAAAATTGACGTCATTATTTTGCTCTAAAAAAGTTGCCATAAAAAGGTTTTTACAAAATAAAAATATCTTGCAAAATAAGCGAGATACAAGAAATTATTAAAAATGCAATTTTTTTTAAAACCACGGGGTTTAACAAAAATCTGATTACAGCATTTTTAAGGGCTCAAAAAAAGAGTACGGTAAGGTGCAATTATAAAATCGATATCTCTAATAAAAACCGAGTTTCCCATTTAATCCCATCGAAAATGAGACACGCTGTCCACAGATCATATTATATTTCCCTGGCCGTTTTTCACTAGTATTGTTTTTCAGTTTTTCCCTAGTTATTTTCGGAACTTTTTAATTAATTTTGCCTACAGAACACAAAACATGCTTTTCACATATAAATAAATATAACAAAAATAACACGAATAAAAATTGTGTCGGCAAAAGGACTTCTAAATATCACGTGAAATCTGTCGTTTAATGTCATATTATTAAGTTAGCTAATGGAGTGCCGTCAAAAGGTCCCTAATAACTAAGTACTTTACACCGCTAACTTTATTAAGTGAATTAAGTAAGTCAAAATTGTTGCTTAGTGGCATAAACTTACATCTTTGATGGGCATCCTCAGCTTGAGGAGCTCGGCATACTGACTGCAAACATCTCTGGGCACATGTATCTTAACAAAATGGATCCTTTGGTTTTCTTCGCGCTCCAAAATCAACCCCTTCTTTTCGAGATTCGTTTCGAAGATTCTTCGTTTGTACATATCTTCTATGTCTCCTTGCTCGCTGAATGCAAGCACGAAATTCACCTCCAGATCTGAGTTTGATTGAAAACACCGCCATTTCTACAAATATAAAAATAATTTTCAAATATGAAAACAATTTTTAAATATGAAAATTTTCAAATATAAAAACAATTTTCAAATATGAAAACAATTTCCAAATATTCATTGCCCTTAAAATCGATGCTTTTAGGTGGTTTAAGCATTTCTAGGGAGAGAGAAAAAATCTGAACCACACCTGCAAGGCAGATGATTAATAAAAGGTAAGGTGAAAACTGAAAAAGTCTGCATTTTCGGAGGGCGGCTATAATTCGGCTAGAGAAGGTATTATTTTCGACGAAAACTGTTTTTTTTAGATATTGTCGCAAATGTGTTATTTGGGTGTATTTTGATTTAATAATAATCCTTTATTGTATAACAGGATAAATCCCAATTACAAGACAATTTAAAATTAAAAATTACAAGATAATTTAAAATTAAAAATTAATAATGAAAACAGTTATTGTAAACTTAAATCTAGTAATTTGACTAGTGATCCTAGTATAACAGATACAGGTACATTGTAGTATAATTCATCACAAAAAAGAAAGAAAAGTGACTCAAAGAAAATTTAAGGAAGGAAAAAAAAAACTTAAGAATAAAATCCTAATAGTTAAGCTACTCATAAGAAGCAAGTTGAAGACATAACAATATTAATTATAAATACTTTTAATTTTTGGTATTATTTTAGTTTTGAATGAGTTAACAGAGCCGTGAAATAGGTCTATAATATTGTTACTGTACAATTTGTTGAACCATGAGCAGGCTCTATATATTGGCGCGTTTCTGGCAAGATTTGTGCGATAGTTTTCGAGATAAAATTTGTTATGGGTTCGAGTGTTCACTGATGGTACATGAAAGTTAAGATTTTGTAATAAATCATTAGAATCAACTAAGTTGTTACAAATTTTAAATAAAAATAATTGACTACCAAGAATTGTATGTTGTTTTAATGACAAAAAGTCAAAACGTTGTAGCAACATCTTGTGGTCGAACCCCCTGGGAGGATATGTCCCATCTAGTTTAAAACTGAGATATTTAAGGAATCTGCGCTGAACATATTCGACCCTGTCAACATGGACTTCATAGTTAGGAAACCATATCCGAGCTGCATAAGTCTTTAGTAGACCTAAATATAAATCCAAGTGTTTTTAGGGTTGATTGCACGATCTCGTCAATATGCTTGTTGAATGTAAGTTTCTTGTCTATTATGACGCCAAGATCACGTATAGATTCGACACTGGTGAGAGTAATATTATCTAGTGAATATGTCTCTTGGTTGAGGTTAGATATTGTCAATAGAGTGACATTTATTGATGTTAAGCATAAGTTTGTTTGTGTTATACCAAGCAGATAAGCAGATGATGTCGTTTTGTAATTGTTCACAGTCTTCAATGGTATTTATAATTCTAAACATTTTCAGGTCATCAGCAAATAACACACAGTCAGACGAGATAGTGTTGGTAATATCATTGACAAAAATAGCAAAGATAAGAGGAGCTAAGTTACTACCTTGAGAGGCCCCACTAGAAGCATTATAGGGCGCAGATTTGAAACCATTATATTCAACAAATTGTGTGCGGCCACTCAAGTATGAAATGAACAGGTTGACCAAGTTTTTGTGAAATCCTATCCAATACATTTTCTGTGCTATGAGGCTGTGGTCCAACTTATCGAAGGCCTTCGAAAAATCTGTATATATGACATCAAGCTGTTTTCTGCTATTGACTGCTTGATAGGCTTTCTCTACAAAACTGCTGAGATTAGTTAAGGTAGACCTCTTAGAAAAGAAACCATGCTGGGCAGTCGATATCAGGTTTTTCAGCTGATGAAATAAGCTATTTTGGACACAGATTTCAAAGGCCTCCGAAAAGTTGGAAAGTATAGAGATGGGTCTATAGTTAGTAATATTATTTATTTGACCTGATTTAAAACAGGACAAATTTTGGTGGTTTTCCACTGCTCTGGAAACATTACATTTTAGGATTTTATTGAATATAAGCTGTAAGGGCACTGCCAAACATTGTGAGCAATCCCGAAAAATAAATGATGGTATTTTATCATGACCTGCTGTTTTAGTATTTTTCATTTTTTTAGTAACTTCCACTTGAGAAATATTGGGTATGGAAATATTTTGTGAGTTGCTGGTCTCATTAATACTATGTAGGGAAGGGTTTGAAAAAGAAGAAGTGACATAGACACTTTTGAAGAAATTGGCAAATCCATCTACTATAGTTTGAGGAGAATCCAAATGTCCCTGATTATTGACCTATCCTAGCAATATCGTCATGATGTTTGTCTGTGTGTAAATTATTTCTGTCCGTAACACGATAGCTTCTAAACCGCTGAACCGATTTTCATAAAATTTTCAGGTAAAATAGTGTTCGACACTCTTACGAGCTGATTAGATTTTGGTCAAAATTTTGACAATTAAAAACTTTAAAAAGTGGTAACTTTTTAACAGAGCATCGTATCAATACATTGTTTTCGGATTATGGTAGACTATATTTTGCTCAATAATTCGTGTTATAAGCAAAAACTTCGTAGGAGCTTTAGTTTCTGAGATATTTACAAAAAACTGTTTTCAAGGCTAATATATTATCATAGCTTCACTTGAAGTGCCATATTAGGCTAGCTAGGAAGGTGTCACATCCGTCATGGATCCATTTATTTCTTCTGTGCACATTTCTTTCATTGACGGTATTTTTGCCGAAAAATACCTAGTTCTTCTAAAGTTTTCGCCTGTGGCGTAATTTTTCCTAATTTTCTAGTAGATTATTTTTACATAAAATTTTCGATGTGTAAAGTTCTTTAGGCGCGTTTAGCAGTTTTTGTGGCTAGTGAATTGAGCTGAGCCGTCAGGCTCGGCTATGTAACGCTTATTCGGGTGAAATCGGCTCGAGTCGACTAACTGTGAGAAACATTCAGCGAGCGATATGATGATGCAGATGAAGGCCAGTACACAGAAGAGTTCGGTTCGGTCCGCTTTGCAGAATATGTTATGGGCCAGTATTATTAATTTCGCCTTGTTGAAGTTTACACTTCTGCCGTGTGGTCTTAAGCACACACAAGTTCTTTTCTCGTCTCTCTTCAACCCCCCCCCCCCCACCCCAACGTCGGCTGTAGGAGTTGTAGGTATATTTCCTACTACCCATCTACTTTTCGTATTATCTAGGTATTAGGCCTAGGGCTAAAGCCCCCTCAAAATAGCCCAACTAGTTGATAAGCATATTAAAACTTCCATATTTTTTAATTATTCTGATTTTTTTAACATGACAAAATGATATACTCTTTGGTAAAAAAAAATCTGGTCACCCTACTCAACAGCGGCGTGTTACTCTAAATGATCCTTAAAAAAGTATCAGAAAATAGGAATTAAAGTCAAGTTAGTCATTAAAAATAAAAGAAGAAAAACAAACAAAAAAATGAATGATAGCGGGTGAGCCAAAAAAGACCGGACAATTTTTCATTATTTCTTTTGAACTATACAATTATTGGGGAAAATCGATTTTATTGGGACAAACTGCACTTGGCAGATAATTAATAAGACTTTTAACTAAATATATTTTTTTATCCGCCATCTTTAAATCCAAGATGGCCGACGAAATTGTTTATTCTTGTTTTGCATATTATACGATTGCCTTTATTTTCTTATAGACTCATTACTACTAAACTGATTTTAATGAAATAAAAAACATCCAGGTGAGAATTGATTGCTTTTTAGAGATCATGATCAAAGTTTATCGCCATCCTAAAATTTTGGGGCAGAATCATACTAATTCTTCAAAATGGCATGGTTATTCTCATTTTCCGAAAATGTTTTAGTTTTTTTTTTTAATGTATAGAAAAGCATTGCTTTTTCCCCACACAACGAGGTACAAATTAGTAAAATCGGTGTGGTGATTCTCAAAAAATCTATTTTTGTTTCAACATAATTTAATTTCCTTATAAATTTGTTATAACTAAACCGATTTTAGTGAAATAAAAAAAAATCATGGTGAGAATTGATTCCTCTTTATAATTAATAATTATAATTTGCCGCCGTCTTAGAATTTAAGATTTTGGACAGAATCATACTTGATTCTTCAAAATGGCGTGTTTATTCTCATTTTCCGAAAATGTTTTTAGTTTTTTTTTAATTTATAGAAAAACACCATACCGATTTTAATCATTTGTACCTCGTAGTGCGGGACAAAAGTAGTGCTTTTTTATAAATTTAAAAAAAAACTAAAACATTTTCAGAAAATAAGAATAAACACGCGCCATCTTGAAGAATCAAGTATGATTCTGTCCGCCATCTTAAATTTTAAGATGGCGATAATTTTGATCATAATCTACAAAAAGCAGTCAATTCTCACCAGGATTTTTTATTTGATCAAAATCGATTCAGTACTAATGAATTTATAAGGAAATCAATGCAGAGATGATTGACAAGGCAATCGTATAATATTCAAAACAACCGTTGAAACAAAAATATATTTTTAGAACCACTGAACCGATTTTGCTGATTTGTACCTTGTTGTGCGTGGCAAGAATGCAGCTTTTTTACTGATTTAGAAAAATGATTAAATCATGTTCGCAACACAACAATAAACGAGCATATTTGAACGGTACAATTTAATTTCATTCGCCATCTTGGAAGCCCCCAAAATTATTAAAAATATTAATATTTTTCCCAAAAATGACCCAACTAGTTAATGAGCATATTAAAGATTCTATATTTTTTAAATATTCTGATTTTTTAACATGATAAAATGATATACTTATTGTGGTAAAAAAAAATTGGTCATCCTACTAAACAGCGACATGGTATTCTAAATGATCCTTGAAAAAACTATGAGAAAAATAAGGAAACAAGGTTTGGTAAGGTGATTAAAGTGAAGTTAGTTATTAAAAATAAAAAAAATAAAAACAAACAAAAAAAATGAATGATATACCCTCATCCTCCACTCTTCGTATGTCCTAACATTTTTACTACAACTCTGTCGTTCACCGATAGGCACCTTTTGAGTCTTTTCCTTGAAAGATTCCATTTCTGTAGTTTCAAACAGTCCGTTTTCCTCCATGTCGGGTATTGAGTGGTACAAGGTAGTAGTTGACAGTCGTGACAGTCTTATATAATCGTTATTATTAAAACGGCGTTTGCTGTGATTTGAATTCACTGAAATTGTATCATAGTAGTCATCTTCTTGGGTAGGGCTGTCCATTGTGACAGTTCATCTAAAAACATTAAAAAGTTGAAAATCGATTTATCGAATGACATTTTTATCAAATGACATTTTGATCGAAAACAATTTTATTGAACATATTTTTATCTAATTACATTTTTATCAGAAACAATGATTACTTTTTCTGTCCAGCACAGATGGACCAGCAGAGGATAGCTGATTGTTGACCCGGTTAGGTTAGTATCCTAACCGGACCTGGTTAAATTTGTCTTATAAAAAAAAACACGATACTGATATAGTCAAGTATGGTTTTTTTATATACCAACCTAACCAAGTCCGGTTAGGATAGGTTTGTATTATCAAAAAAAAAAACACGATCCTGATCCTGTCAGGTAAGTTTTGTTATTGATATATTAACTCAACCGGGTCAGGTTAGGATACTAACCTAATTCGATAAAAATGTTATTCGATAAAATTCTTTTTGATCAAAATGGCATTCAATAAAAATGTTTTCGATCAAAATGTCATTCGACGAAATAGTTATTTACCTAATAAATGCGGAAAGTGATACTTTACCGCACGCGACGGCAGTTGGCCGAACGACGCAGAGCGGAGTTCGGTCAAGCCGTCAAGGGTGGTAAAGATACTTTCCGCATGTGTTAGGTACAATATTTTACCTATGAGTACCTTTTTTTATAAAAACTTGAATGTAATTTATAAATAAACATGTCAAATTAGATGGAATTGAAATGTAAACAAATATTGAAAGTGTCTTACGCATCAACGTTGCTAATGTTTCTAAGTGGTGCGCGTGCGGTAAGGTAACTTTACCGCACAGTGTGCGGTAAAGTAATTACTTTACCGCACGCGAGTAGGTAAAAGTTTTTAATAAAAACATTTTTGATAAAAAATATTTGAGTTTGTCATTTTATAAAAAAGTTTTCGATAAAAAAGCCTAGACCTATTTTGTGTCCATCAAAGTAATTGCAGAAGCGGATACTAACAGTTATTCGTTTCGTCCCTATCAGGGCTAATTGAAGCACTTTAGATTTTGAAAGGCAACCAAATCAAGCTAGTATAAATAAATCATCAAAATATTGGAATATTTTTTTTGTATAAAAGTTTCATCGGTGTTTAAATCTTCATTTAATAATATAATACAAATACAGGGTGTCCCATAACTTGGGGCTATAGGCCAACAGGTGATAGAGGAGGTCATGTCTGATCAAAAAGTTCCTATAATGCATGGGTCAAAACTCTTTCTTTGCCGAGATACAGAGCATCAAAGTTGGCGATTTTTTAAACTTTTTTGATAAAAACTTTTTAAAAAAACGCAGTAAAAATAGGAAATTGGGTAAAGCCGAATATTAGAAGAAGAGCAATAAATTGAAATAAAAATTATTAAAAAAAAAATAGTCGGTCAATTTTTTTTTAGAAAAAAAACTGTTTTTTTTTGTATAAACTTTTATGAATACCATATTAAACGCAATGTTTTGTTATATTTTTTGTTAATAAAAACAAGTCTCTAGCGAGATATAATAATAAAATATTATTGATATTTTTTATAAGAATTAGTAAGCAGAAATTAATATTTTAAAAAAATTACAGTCGAACTCGAACCTCTATAACTCGAACCTATCTATAACTCGAACCTTTTAAGTGGTCTCTGCACTTTTTACACGTATTTTAACCTCTTTAACTCGAGTTTCTATAACTCGAACACTCCATAACTCGAACTGTTTTGGTTGTCCCTTCAGGTTCGAGTTATAGAGGTTCGACTGTATTATTTTTTATACATTTTTGGAGGTTGTGTTGACAGCCTGACTTTTTTCAATTTGTAAATTTATTAAAAAAGAAATACCACATTTTTGAATCACAACTAGCTAAGGATTAAGCTGGCTGTGACGGATTTTCTTTTTTTTTTTTGTAAAACTTTTGTTCCCCCCACTCCTCTAACTTTAAAAATCCTATATCTTAAAAACAGATGTTGACCCCCATGCTATATAAACTTTTTTCTCGGAAATTACCTTTTCTATCACTGCACTATGGCCCCTAAGTTATGGGACACCCTGTATAATTGGATTAGTGTCATTAATAGTGTTAAAAATACCTACATAAAATCTCTTATTAGCCCAAACCAAACTTATTTTGTACAAACAATTTAATATTTTTATTGAAAAGCATGCTACCACACTATGCAACATACTTTACTTCCTTAAATATATGTATTTATTTGCCTTATTAATTATGTCTTCCCCTCACTTGAATGAATGAATTAATTATTTGTTTAAAAACACATACATGCAGAAGCACAAAAATGACCCTGGAGATAGAAAGAGAATGGTTTTATTTCACATTTTATTATTATTATTATTATTATTATTATGACTTCATTTAGCTAAAAAATAATCCTTTTTACTAGTTATACGGCGCCAAATATACAAAAAATGAGTTTTTGCGATTATCTCGAAAAAATACTCGAAATTATTCCATCTATTCTATAAAATAAAGAAAAAACTTAAATTTAAAAAAATACATCCCTTATGTTCGATTTATTTGTCTAAACCCATTTGTCACATTTAAGTTCAGCCAAACACTATTTCTTCTAAAAAGTTGAATCATAACAAAGACATTTCATGTAAAAAAAGGCCAAGTACGCGAAAATGAGATTCCGTAAAAAGAATTGAGATAAAAGTAAAACGAAGTTCTCCAATTTTTTTTTACGGGTATGCGCACTCGCAAGGAGATCCCTATCACGCTCGAGAAGCGGCAAGTGCGCGGAAATGTTGGTGTGTGTTGGTTTTGAAACGGTTCAGGTTGTAACCTGCAGGGAAAACTGTCGCAGGGAGTTTATTCCACAGCGATGCTGTTCTCCAGAGATATGAATTCTGATATAATGAGGTTCTTGGTGCCTCTATTTTGACAATAAATTGATGGTTACCGTCTGTTTGACGTGTTCGCCTAGTAGGTGCTACTCCCGTGGGAATCATACGTGCCAACTCTTCAGAGCATTTTCCGTGATAATACCTGTAGATAGATCGCCCACAGTTCTTCGATGTTCGAGACTATCCAAGCTACGGGTAAGTGCGGGGTCATTGATCAGCTTGATAGCTCGTTTTTGCACGGTGTTCAAAAGCATTAAGGCATGTTTGGGTGCCGCACTCCATATATGTGAGCAGTACTCAATAGTTGGTCGAATCTGGGCTTTGTAGAGTGTCAGCAGTTGGCTTGGTGTATACAGATGTCTTGTACGAAATAGCACCCCAAGCTTTTTGGACGCCCTTTTAGCTATATCTGCCACGTGACTGTGCCAAGACATGTTGGTCTCTGCAGTGACTCCTAAGATGTTCAACTGGCTCTGCAATGCGACAGCACTTCCAGATAGCATGATGTTTGGCTCACCGGTGCTGGTCTTTTTTGAAAACAGGGCTGCTTGGGTTTTCTGCGCGTTGAACTGTACAAGGTTTTTGTTGCCCCAGTCCTCTATTAAGTCGTTATTTATCTGTGATATTTCAGTTAGTCTAAGGTACTGGAATTCACGTGCGGAGAGACATGTGGGTGGTATGACTGAGGAGACTACATTGCCATCATCTGCAAAGCAATAAAGTGGATTTACTGTTTTATCTATGAGGTCATTTATGTAAATCAGAAAAAGTGTTGGCGAAAGGATTGCCCCCTGTGGCACACCAGCATTTATTTAGTAAGAGTTGGAGTTCCGGCCATCCAGTGCAACAGAAATGGATCTGTCCTTAAGGTAACTTTCAAACCAAGTGCAAAGTCTCGGCGACAATCCCGTTGCTTTGAGCTTGTTGAGCAGATTTTCATGCCAGACTTTATCGAATGCTTTAGATATATCTAAGGCAATTGTTCTTGTTTCTCCTCGCAACTCAATCGCTTTTTGCCATAAGTGAGTGACGTATGTAAGTAAATCGCCAGTTGACCTATATTTTCGAAATCCGTATGACTTGTCGTTGATAATTTTGTACTTTTCCAAGTACTTGGTTAGGTGATTGTTCACAACTCTTTCCATTACTTTTGATATCACCGGAAGTAGAGCAATTGGTCTATAGTTTAACGGATCTGTCTTTTTTCCTTTCTTTGGAATGGGTTGTACTGCGGCAGACTTCCATGATGATGGATATACTCCTTGCCTATAAGATAAATTGAATAATTTTGCGAAAGTTGGGGTGAGTTCGCTAGCACAATTTTTGAGTACTATCGCGGGAATGCCATCTGGACCCATTGCTTTGTTTGCATCCAACTTTTTAAGGGATTTTCGTATTTCTCTGTGACAAAAGGGTACCTCTGGCATACTGTGGGAAACCCTTTCAATGAACGGTGGAGTTTTTCCATTTGGCACTGTTAGGTTTGAGTTGGAGGAAAAGATTTTGGCCAGCATATTGGCTTTTTCCTCTGATGTTGTGGCTAAGTGAGTATTTTTATCTGTAAGTGGTGGTATGGATGACTTGGTGGAGTTTGATCCAACGGCTTTTGCAAGAGACCAAAAGGACCTAGAACTACTTGGACAATTCAGCAACCTGTTTTTTATTCTTTGATTGTATGTTTCTTTGGCGGCGTCAATAGTAATTTTGCAACTATTTCTGGCTTCTATAAATTCTGTGTGGTTTTGAGCGGTTTGTTGTCGTTTCCAAAGGTTATATGCTCTGTGTTTTTTCTGAACAGCCGTTTGGCACAGCTAAAAAGGGCGCCTCTGAAACTGATGAAAAATCTTGTGACAAAAGGGCGCCTCAAATCTTGCGACCAAAAAAAACAAAAAAAAAAAAACAAAAAAAGGTCATCACGTGTGCGGGGGCGGCCGATAAGTCACAAGGGCGCCTCTCACGAATCTTGCGACAAAAAAAAAACAAGTTCTTCATGTCGTTAGTTTTCTTTGGCACCCACTCAATTGGCCGTTACCGGCCCGACTTAATAAAGCTGAGGGCGCTTCGGCCAACTATGGGGCGCCACTACCCTCGGGGCGGGGGGGGCAACGAACCCCCCGCGCCCCCCCCCCCCACGCTACGCCGCTGGGGATCAGCTGTTTTAAAGCAAACCTCTTGCCATGGAAAATCCAGGTAAAACTGTTTAAGGTCATTCCGTTTTGTCGATTTATAGTGCCACATTTTACGAGGAAGTGATTTTTGGCTTGGCGGTATGAACATTTCGCACTTTGTTCTTATAAGTTTATGATCGGATGAACCAAGTGGGGGATCTACTTGAATTGTGTACAAGTCAGGATTTGTAGTTAGGAACAAGTCTAAAAGCGCTGCAAATTCACCCGTTTCTGAGATACGGGTAGGTTCATCGACAAGCTGCGTTAGACCACAACTTATGGCAAAAGCTTCTGCTTCCCTGCCTTCATTATCTGTTTTGTTGTGGTGTTTTGCCAGGGTATATTGTGGACGTTGAAATCGCCTAAAAAAACAATTTCCGCATGTGGATAGTTAGACTGTATACTATCACAGTTTTCGGATAATGTCGCAAAAAAGTTTTGATACTCGGTGTTACTTGCCGGTCGGTAGAGGCAGCAAGTGAACTTGGTCGATGACTTTGAGGTGAATTTCAGCCATATGATACCGAGGTTCGCTGGTTCTAGCTTCTCCTCTCGATGACATGAAAGGTCATTTTTAATGTACACACAGATCCCAAAATTATGTCGAAATCGGTGGTGTAGGTCATAGCCGGGATAAAGTTGCAGTTGCAGAACTGATTTTAGTTTCAGTGAGAACAAGGATGTCAGGTCTTTGTTCTTCAAGATGTTGGTGAACTGAATTCATGTTGGTACTTAATACTCTTATATTGCTAAAATCAATTCTGAGTTGAGTTTTTGGTCTTCATTTAATATCTTTGCATGAAGGACCCCCAGGATCACCCGACGCCCGGAGATCCGAGTGGTCGGGTATTTTACCTCCGGAATATTTTGATCCTGGAGTCGCCTCATGCTATCTGTTACTCATTGTTGGAACCGGACTGCCAGCGCAGTAGCGGAACGTGGTGATACCACTTAGCGCTACTCAGTTCTGGCATGGTGGTATCTCACCGGTCGACGCCCAATGAGTAAAAAGCGTCTACCACCTACTACACCACTACTACACCAATACAAATTTTAAAATGAAAGGTTCTTACTAGTTTGGAAATATTTTTTAAACTTTGCTATTACAGCCAAACTTCTTTGTGTTCAATTTAGCATTGGGCCTAAGAGTCATTTGCAGCCGTAATAGCCAAGTTTAGAAAACCATTTCCAAACTAGATGCTTTTTCATTTTAAAATTTGTATTGGAGAACTTGGCTTTAATTTTATCTCAATTCTTTTTAGGATATATCATTTTTGCGTGCTTGGCTTATTTTTACATGCCATGTTTTTGTTATGATTTCACTCTTTTTTTAAAAGATTTGGATAATATGTAAGTTTTGAAGTAGTAAAATATGCCGAATATTGTTCAAAACTTTTGCAGTGCCTTATTTAAAAATTTGAGGTTTTTTAATTTTTTCCCATTGTTTGATCATAGTTCCCGTCAGCCTTTCAAAGCTCAGCTCTCTAGCGTTTCTGGAAGTGGGCAATGTTACTTTTACACAACTTTACATTTATAGAGGAGGGAAGTAAATTAAAATTTTGGTGTTTTTAAATTGTTTCCTATAGTTTTGTCATAGTTCCTATCGGCCCTCCAAAGCTCAGCTCTCTAACGTTGCTGGAAGTGAGCAATGTTACTTTTACATAACTTTACATTTATAGGGGAGAGAAGTAAATTAAAATTTTGGTGTTTTTAAAATTTTTTCCTATAGTTTATTAAGTTTCTATCTGTCTACCAAAGCTCAGCTCTCTGGCGTTTCATGAAGTAAGCAATGTTACTTTTACATATATGTATATGTATAGGGGAGTGGAGCAAATTAGAATTTTGGGGTTTTTTGATTTTTTCCGCGGGTTTGGTCATAATTTCTATCAGTCTGCCAAATTTCAGCTTTGTAGCATGTCTGCAAGTACATTAGAATTTTGATGATCTATGCATGAGTGAGTGAGTAAGTGGCAATTTCGAAGATTTTGAAATTTCGTGACTACTTTACTGCTTTATAGAAGTCCATAAAACTTGGAGGGGTTCTTAACTCTATGAAGATCTACGACTGTGCAAAGTTTGAGTTTCGTAGCTCATTCCGAATTAGATTTTTAGATAGGTCAAATATGGGCTGAACTGTTTCAAAAAAAGATTACTATCTTTACAGCAGCGAACTTGACCGGGCACTGCCGTGCCTTTTATGTATGTTTTTTCTCTCATACAGTGCTTATTATTGTTTTAACATATACCTAAAGTTTATGCCGTTTTTTTATATAGACTGGCCTTATAAGAACTATACTCGGTTAAAATATAATAAAAATAATGGCGCTTTAACAAAGTTGATACATGGTGTTTTGTATAAGCTTAGGTTAGGTTTTTTCTTTATTTTGCAGTATAGACCGATTGATGTCGCGTATTTTTCCTTCTTGAGTTTTTTTGAAAAAGTTGTTAGTTTTATGAGAAAAACGCAAAAAACTGATTTTTAGGACATTTGAGGCCTTATATCTAGCGAAGTTCAAGGATGATTTTTTGGAAAAATATATGTGAATGTGTCCCAGATGCTAAAAAATAAGTTTTGGAATAAGTATACAAAAATTCAGCCTTTACCTATTTTTTAAGGGTTTCAGGCTTTTTTCGCCTAATAGGACTGGGCTATTAATTTTACCATTACTATCACCAGAAAAAATAGTATTACTTTGCCATTTGTATTGTAGCTCCAAAAATAGCGAAGTTATCAATAGTGCTGACTTGAGTAACATATACACACAAAAAATTTAATTAGTTCTTTATCAGACATACCTAGTGGAATGATTATTAACACACTTTCCTTTAAAAGCACAAACATGTTGAAAACAATTATATGTTAAGCACAGTAAAACACATGGATTTTTTTTGAAACATAATATTTAAATTAAAAAAAGAAGTATAATTACTACAATGTAACCTTTGCAACTGAATTTACAAAATTACAATTGTCTAGTCTTAACTACCTGTTGATTTACTAAAAATTATTCCAGCAAACATAAATGTTACAGTCTAGAAGTATGTAGGTAATAAGTTATTTTTAGAGATTGAATAAGAATAAAAATGAAATAAAAATAAACATTGGCTATCAATGTTAACTTGTTCTCTTATATATTTTTGACAAATTATATTAATGCAAAGGTCAAGGATTAATTACTTCAATGTTTCATACAGATTAGAGAAAACCTTTAAACTAATATTTAAAAATATATATATTCAAGAAAAGATGGTACAGCAGCAGTTTCCGCGCAAACTTGGCGGGGCACTGCCGTGCCCCCAGATTTTTCAAAAGCCAAAGCATTAATATTTTATCCCTTAATTTTGTTTACCTTTCAAAAGAACTTTCGTTTATAATATACAGTGAAACCTCTCCTTGCGGACACCTCTATTAAGCGGAGACTCCCTATAGCCGGACAAATTTGATAGAACCAAGCTTTTCCCTATTTTATTACATGTAAAGTTCACTCCTGTAACGGGACACTCTAATAACCGGACGCGGACAAATTTTTTTGGTTAAACATTTCTAAAACCTCCCTTAACCGGACGAAACCCTCTGACAACGAGACGGAGCTCTGCACGACATGGGCATTAATATTATGTAGTATGTTGGCAACAACGCCCTCTGGAGCCGGGAAATTACCTTTTTCCGTTTTAATGCGGAGACTAAGGGACTCTCCTTAAATTACGTAACGCTCTAGGGGAGGAGGGGGGGTTTGGCCTTGCGTTACACTTAATGTTTTTTTAATGTGTTTTTTCTTAAAAATGCGCCACGAGGGGGGAAAAGGGGTCAAAAATACTAAATTTTTGCGTTACGTAATTTAAGGCCGTTCCCTAAATACTTCTGTCGTATTTACAAAATATTTTATTCGGCGGGATGGCTGTGTTTTATTTTTATTGTTCAGTTGGGTAGTAATAGATCTGTTAAAAATTGCGCCCAGTAAAAAAATCTTAGTTTATGTGAAAAAAATGGAAGTTGTTAACATTTCGGAGAAGGAACATCTAGCAGCACGAAAAATCGCTGAAAAATTTAATACCGGAAAAACTCAAGCAGCGGAAATGGTTAAAAAATATATATTTAAATTTCACAGTTCCCTTTCATAAGCGGACACCTCCAATAAGCGGACAAAATCGAGCAAACTGTGAGTGTCCGCTTATAGGAGGTTTCACTGTATATAGTTTTTTGCTTTTGTTGCTTCAAAACTATAATTAATATAATAATTAAAAGCAGTGGCTTCTTTTTACGGAATACCACTTTCGCGTACTTGGCTTTTTTACAGGAAAGGTTTTTGTTATGATTTCACTCCTTTATTAAAGGATTTGGATAATATTTAAGTTTTAAAGTAGTAAAATATGCGCATTATTGTTCAAAACTTTTATATATGTTCTTATGGTTTTATCATAGTTCCTATCAACCTTCTAAATTTCAGCTCTCTAGTGTTCCTGGAAGTAGGCAATGTTAATCTTATATAACTTTACATTTATAGGCGAGGAAAGTTAATTAAAATTTTGTTTTAATATTTTTTCCTATAGTTTTATCATAGTTCCTATCAGTCTTCCAAAGCTCAGCTCTCTAGCGTTTCTGGAAGTAGGCAATGTTACTTTTACAAAACTTTACATTTATAGGGGAGGGAGGCAAATAAAAATTTTGAGATTTTTTAATTTTTTCCTATAGTTTTATCATATTTCCTATCAGTCTGCCTAAGTTCAGCTCTTTAGCGTTTCTGAAAGTGGGCAATGTTACTTTTACATAACTTTACATGTATGAGGGAGGGGAGTAAATTGGAAATTTGCGGTTTTTTGATTTTTTCCAAGAGTTTGGTCACAATTTCTATCAGTTTGCCAAATTTCAGCTTTGTAGCGTGTCTGGAAGTACAGTAGAATTTTGATGTTCTATACATGAGTAAGTGAGTGAGTGGCAATTTCGACGTTTTTTGAAATTTCGTAACTACTTTACTACTTTATGGAAGTCCATGAAACTTGGAGGAATTGTTAACTCTATAAAGATCTACGACTGTGCAGTTTGAGTTTCGTTGCTCATTCCGACGTAGAGTTTTAGATAGGTCAAATATGGGCTGAAATGTTTCAAGAAAAGATGGTACAGCAGTTTCCGTGCACTCTTGGCGGGGTACTGCCGTGCCCCCAGATTTTATCTGTCACTTTAAGTTCTTGATATATTACATAAAGTTGGTAGGTATTTTTTTTTCTTATTAGATAATCTTCTGTTTATTCAATTTTTGAAATCAGGGTAAAATTCCTTTAAAATGATGTATCACACTTAATATAAATTTTTGAATTACTTACTTCTTTTTTTAAAATAGTTTCTTAATTTGATCATTATAGAATATTTTAAACCTAGTAAAGAAATTGAAATATAAAGAAAACAATATTAAAAATATAAAGACATAAAAGGGTCATTCCATAAAGAAGTAACTCAGAAATAACAATATTAGGTTAAATGTTGGATTATTCAATTTTTTTTTATGAAAAAGCAATGTATACCCAAATGAAATTTTCATAAATAAAAAGGTTAGAGGCACCATCCAGACTTTTCAAAAAAAACTCCTTTTAGCTTACAAATATGGCTTGCTATATTAACACATTTATTCTCGACATGCAAATTAAGTCACTTTAATCATATGTCCACCATTAAATGTGGCATGCTCCATATCTCAGAAGAGTGGCTCTTCTGTGTCCATATGCAGTTCATGGGACATTAACCTAATTAATACTGATATTGACATATTTAACCTCAAATTTTTTATGTATTCACAAGGAACAATATCGGGAGTTCTGGAGGCAAGTGTAAATAAGATTTCAGAAATTTAAGGAACTGCCCAGAAATAATAACAAATTTTACAGAAAGTGTTGCCACAGATACTACTCGGCAACAGAATCTGAAAAAAAAACTTAGAGAGTCAACCAAATCTGCAAATCCTGCCATCCAATAAGCATTTTGTGTGACCCACTTTGAAGATGCTTTATTATAATATTGTTTAAATATTTTTTTACCTACAAAACAGATTTTTTTTCTCAAATGTGGAGAAAAAAATACTTTAATATCCACATGGAAAATATTGTCCGGCCAGAATAAAATGGGTGCAAAAGAGATGGCTTCAATTAACACTATCTTCCTCTGTCCAGTGGCGTGCTATAATTTTTTATTTCGTCATTGTTAGAGATTAATTTTATATTTTACTCCTCCTAAGCCTTTTTTGCTGGAAAACTCCATACCTAAAGAAATATTTTTTCAAAACTTTTATACTTATTTTACTATATAGGTTTATACCTAGAAACCTAAAAAACCACCAGATTAACTTTCTAAAAATTGCAAAAATCAAAAATCAATTCGTTATATCTTCAAAATTGGCAGGCATTCAACTCAGTTTTTTATATTATATTATATTTTATTACACATTATTTTTTAGAAAAGCTTAATAACTTGGTAAATTGCATTTTCTTTTTAGCAAACGGGAGCACATAAAAAGCACTTAATTTTCGTGTATAAATAATATAAATATCCTTATTGTCTTATTAGTTCTGTATGTATTGTCTTACTAGTTCTGTATGGGCTTGCTAGCTTTATATAAAGCTAGCACAGGGGTGTGAAACTAGCAGCCAGTTGCCCGCAGCCAAAGTGTGAAGTTAGCAGCCAGTTTCCCGCAGCCAAATCATAAAATTGGCAGCTATACTATAATGCTAGCAGTCAATTCTTCAAGCTGCCTAAGAGCAGAGAACATATATTATTTCTTCGATGCTAAGAGCCATTTACTCTAATTATTCTCTAAGCCCGAGTCTAAGCCTTCATTGTGTTTTAATGAAAATCTTTAAAAAACATACTTTATCGAAAAAGTTACACAGTCAAACTTTGTCGGTACAATGGGGCCATCATAAGAAATCAAAAGTCCAAGCCGCATCTTAATGCATGCCGCTCAATATGGAGAAATGGATAATATTATGGAAAATAAAAAAAAAACAAATATCACACTTGCTACGAAGTTACGCGATCAAACTTTTTTGGTACAACGGGGCAATCATAAGAAATCGGCTGTCCAAGCCGCATCTCCTTGCGCGCCGTTTAACATGGCGAAATAGATAATAGTATGAAAATTAGAAAAAAATTCAAAAATCACACTTAGCGACAGAGTTACGCGATCAAACTTTGTCGGTACATTGAAGCCATCATAAGAAATCAGCTTTCCAAGCCGCATCTCCTTGCGCGCCGTTAACATGGAGAAATGGATAATAGTATGGAAATTATAAAAAAATTCAAAAATCACACTTAGCGACAGAGTTACGCGATCAAACTTTGTCGGTACATTGAAGCTATCATAAGAAATCGGCTGTCCAAGCCGCATCTCCTTGCGCGCCGTTTAACATAGAGCAATGGATAATTGTATGGAAATTAGAAAAATATTCAAAAATCACACTTAGCGACGGAGTTACGCGATCAAGCTGTGTCGGTACATTGAAGCCATCATAAGAAATCAGCTATCCAAGCCATATCCCCTTGCGCGCCGTTTAACATGGAGAAATGGATAATAGTATGGAAATTAGAAAAATATTCAAAAATCACACTTAGCGACATAGTTACCCGATCAAACTTTGTCGGCACATTTAAGCCATCATAAGAAATCAGATATCCAAGCCCCATCTCCTTGCGCGCCGCTTAACATGGAGAAATGGATAATAGTATGGAAATTAGAAAAAAATTCAAAAATCACACTTAGCGACAGAGTTACGCGATCAAACTTCGTCGGTACAACGGGGCAATGATAAGAAATCAGCTGTCCAAGCCGCATCTCCTTGCGCGCCGTTTAACATGGAGAAATGGATAATAGTATGGAAATTAGAAAAAAATTTAAAAATCACACTTAGCGACAGAGTTACGCGATCAAACTTTGTCGGTACATTAAAGCCATCATAGGAAATTAGCTATCCAAGCCGCATCTCCTTGCGCGCCGTTTAACATGGAGAAATGGATAATAGTATGGAAATTAGAAAAAAAAATCAAAAATCACATTTAGCGACAGAGTTACGCGGTCAAACTTTGTCGGTACATTGAAGCCATCATAAGAAATCAGCTGTTCAAGCCGCATCTCCTTGCTCGCCGTTTAACATGGAGAAATGGATAATAGTATGGAAATTAGAAAAAACATCAAAAATCACATTTAGCGACAGAGTTACGCGATCAAACTTTGTCGGTACATTGAAGCCATCATAAGAAATCAGCTATCCAAGCCCCATCTCCTTACGCGCCGTTTAACATAGAGAAATGGATAATAGTATGGAAATTAGAAAAAAATTCAAAAATCACACTTAGCGACAGAGTTACGCGATCAAACTTTGTCGGTACATTGAAGCTATCATAAGAAATCGGCTGTCCAAGCCGCATCTCCTTGCGCGCCGTTTAACATGGAGCAATGGATAATTGTATGGAAATTGGAAAAAAAATCAAAAATCACACTTAGCGACGGAGTTACGTGATCAAACTTTTTTGATACAACGGGGCAATCATAAGAAATCAGCTGTCCAAGCCTCATCTCCTTGCACGCCGTTTAACATGGAGAAATGGATAATGGAAAAAAAAATTAAAATAAATTTAAATCATACTTGGCGACCGAGTTATGAATATGGAAATTAAAAAAAAAATCACACTTTAGCGAAAGAGTTACGTAATCAAACCCTGTCGGTACAATGGAGGATCATCATAAAAATTAATATGAGCGACAAGTAGGCAAACAGTTATGGCAAGGTGAGTTACATTAAAAATCTGCCCTGTACTAACATGCGCATGCATAATAAACACAATATTTACAAAAAGTTAATAACTAATGCTAAACATTTCACGATGGTGAATAAAATGAAACAACAAAGTTTGGGAGCCTCTAGCTCCATTAATCAGCAAAAGTTGTTGTAAACTGAACGTGTCAGACTTTAAACTATTATGTGTCACCAAAAGGTAGTAAGATTTTAAAATACTCTGCCAATTTATGGGCACCTAAGCGCACACCTTTAATGTATGTAATTGTTACCCATTTGTGTCCGCGAAAATAATCTCCTATCCACCACCGGGGTCGCGTCCAATTGGAGATTTCCCCCCTCCCCCCCCCCCAGGGTAGCATCATTGAATAAAACAAACTATAATGTACTTTTTTATCTTCATGCACAGTTTTACATTTAATATATTACCACACAAGTAATATTTTTACCAGTCTACTATATTCCGAAAACCGCATGTTGATGCGATGCATTTACAAAAAAAATAATTTGTCAAAAAACTGTCATTAATGGATTTTGTCCAAAATCTAATCAGCTCGTTAGAGTGTTGAACAATATTTTACCTGAAAATTTTATGAAAATCGGTTCAACGGTTTAGGAGCTATCGTGTTATGGACATTTTTTTCGTCGAAACTAATATCTTGTCTAGCCATTGCTGCGGGGACTAGGAAGGTAAAATTAGAGTTCTGAACAGAATAATTAATATTTTGGGAGCATTCCTAAATTACGTAACATTCAATGTTTTTTTAACATATTTTTTTCTTGAAAATGCGTTAGGAAGGGGTCAAAAATCTAGTATTTCTCCGTCGCATAACTTGGTGGGATAATTACCCCCTGCCAGAGCCCGAAAACATGTATAAGGTATAAAGGCTGGTAGCTAAACTACAGAAAAGTTAAAGGCTAAAAAAATTATATTTTTGTTGACTTGCTTTATCAGAATCTAGGAAATAAACGAACAGCAAAGACAGACCACAAGAAAAAAGCACACACGAAAAAAATTGCTTGCGCAATAATTGCACACGGAAAATAGCACACACGGACAAAATCGCACAGTGGAAAAAGTTAACCTAAAAAATAATAACACCGGCATATAAAAAAGAATGTTTTTTTATCCAGACCTACCTATTTAGGAAACGTCCTTAAATTACGTAACGCAAAAAGTCAGGATTTTTGAGCCCCCCTACCCCTCGTAACGCATTTTCAAGGAACAACATATTTAAAAAGCATTGAGTGTAACGCAAGGACAAACCCCCCCCCCCCCTAGAGCGTTACGTGATTTAAGGACAGACCCTTACGTATATGTGTTTTGATGCGCCGAATCCAAATACAAGGTTTGTTTTGCCCGCAGACCCAGAGGCGCTGCTTGAGCTTAGGGCGCCCGCGTGCAACCACATTTTTGCGCCCTATTTTTCAATTTTCAATATTTTATTACGTTTGACCAGTGGCGCTAGCTGATAAGTAGCTTGGCTATTTTTTTTGTAGGGGGGTTCAACCCATATACTATACAGAAGGAGAAAGAGGAGGTAAGATGACTTTACACACCCCAAGATAAAGGAAAAAATTGCAATATAAATAATACCACTGGAAAATGAAAAAAAAATGCGCCGTTGCGAGCTCCGTTGGCAAAAAATTTAGAAAGTTTTAAATACTTTTCGGAGAAAACCGTGACGCAGATTTTTTTGTTATAGGATAGAAGAAATAGAGCCGCATCAAAAATTGTTCAATGTAAAGAGAGTAAACTAAAAATTTTTTAAAAAGTCGCTTGAAATTTTTTTTTTTGAAAAGTTAAGAGCTTGGACAGCTGATTTCTTATGATTGTCGCGTTGTACATACCAACAAAGTTTGATCGCGTAACTCTGTCGCTAAGTGTGATTTTTGACTTTTTTTCTAATCTCCATACTATTATCCATTTCTCCATGTTAAACGGCGCGCAAGGAGATGGGGCTTGGATAGCTGATTTCTTATGATGGCTTCAATGTACCGACAAAGTTTGATCGCGTAACTCTGTCGCTAAGTGTGATTTTTGAATTTTTTTCCAATTTCCATACTATTACCCATTTCTCCATGTTAAACAGCGCGCAAGGAGATGCGGCTTGGACAGCTGATTTCTTATGATTTGTACTTTGTACCGACAAAGTTTGATCGCTTAACTCTGTCGCTAAATGTGATTTTTGATTTTTTTTCTAATTTCCATACTATTATCCATTTCTCCATGTTAAACGGCGCGCAAGGAGATACGGCTTGGACAGCTGATTTCTTATGATGGCTTCAATGTACCGACAAAGTTTGATCGCGTAACTCTGTTGCTAAGTATGATTTTTGAATTTTTTTCTCATTTCCATACTATTATCCATTTCTCCATGTTTAACGGCGCGCAAGGAGATGCGGCTTGGACAGCTGATTTCTTATGACGGCTTTAATGTACCGACAAAGTTTAATCGCGTAACTATTTCGCTAAGTGTGATTTTTGATTTTTTTTCTAATTTCCATACTATTATCCATTTCTCCATGTTAAACGGCGCGCAAGGAGATGCGGTTTGGATAGCTAATTTCCTATGATGGCTTTAATGTACCGACAAAGTTTGATCGCGTAACTCTGTCGCTAAGTGTGATTTTTGAATTTTTTTCTAATTTCCATACTATTATCCATTTCTCCATGTTAAACAGCGCGCAAGGAGATGGGGCTTGGATAGCTGATTTCTTATGATGGCTTCAATGTACCGACAAAGTTTGATCGCGTAACTCTGCCGCTAAATGTGATTTTTGAATTTTTTTCTAATTTCCATACTATTATCTATTTCTCCATGTTAAACGGCGCGCAAGGAGATGCGGCTTGGACAGCTGATTTCTTATGATGGCTTCAATGTACCGACAAAGTTTGATCGGGTAACTATGTCGCTAAGTGTGATTTTTGATTTTTTTTCTAATTTCCATACTATTATCCATTTCTCCTTGTTAAACGGCGCGCAAGGGGATATGGCTTGGACAGCTGATTTCTTATGATGGCTTTAATGTACCGACAAAGTTTGATCGCGTAACTCTGTCGCTAAGTGTGATTGTTGAATTTTTTTCTAATTTCCATACTATTATCCATTTCTCCATGTTAAACAGCGCGCAAGGAGATGGGGCTTGGATAGCTGATTTCTTATGATGGGTTTAATGTACCGACAAAGTTTGATCGCGTAACTCTGCCGCTAAATGTGATTTTTGAATTTTTTTCTAATTTCCATACTATTATCTATTTCTCCATGTTAAACGGCGCGCAAGGAGATGCGGCTTGGACAGCTAATTTCTTATGATGGCTTCAATGTACCGACAAAGTTTGATCGGGTAACTATGTCGCTAAGTGTGATTTTTGATTTTTTTTCTAATTTCCATACTATTATCCATTTCTCCTTGTTAAACGGCGCGCAAGGGGATATGGCTTGGACAGCTGATTTCTTATGATGGCTTCAATGTACCGACAAAGTTTGATCGGGTAACTATGTCGCTAAGTGTGATTTTTGAATTTTTTTCTAATTTCCATACTATTATCCATTTCTCCTTGTTAAACGGCGCGCAAGGGGATATGGCTTGGATAGCTGATTTCTTATGATGGCTTCAATGTACCGACAAAGTTTGATCGCGTAACTCTGTCGCTAAATGTGATTTTTGATTTTTTTTCTAATTTCCATACTATTATCCATTTCTCCATGTTAAACGGCGCGCAAGGAGATGTGGCTTGGACAGCTGATTTCTTATGATGGCTTCAATGTACCGACAAAGTTTGATCGGGTTACTATGTCGCTAAGTGTGATTTTTGAATTTTTTTCTAATTTTCATACTATTATCCATTTCTCCATGTTAAACGGCGCGCAAGGGGATATAGCTTGGATAGCTGATTTCTTATGATGACCTCAATGTACCGACACAGTTTGATCGCGTAACTCTGTCGCTAAGTGTGATTTTTGAATTTTTTTCTAATTTCCATACAATTATCCATTGCTCCATATTAAACGGCGCGCAAGGAGATGCGGCTTGGACAGCTGATTTCTTATGACGGCTTTAATGTACCGACAAAGTAATCGCGTAACTATGTCGCTAAGTGTGATTTTTGAATTTTTTTCTAATTTCCATACTATTATCCATTTCTCCATGTTAAACGGCGAGCAAGGAGATGCGGCTTGAACAGCTGATTTCTTATGATGGCTTCAATGTACCGACAAAGTTGGATCGCGTAACTCTGTCGCTAAATGTGATTTTTGATTTTTTTTCTAGTTTCCATACTATTATCCATTTCTCCATGTTAAACGGCGCGCAAGGAGATGCGGCTTGGACAGCTAATTTCCTATGATGGCTTTAATGTACCGACAAAGTTTGATCGCGTAACTCTGTCGCTAAGTGTGATTTTTAAATTTTTTTCTAATTTCCATACTATTATCCATTTCTCCATGTTAAACGGCGAGCAAGGAGATGCGGCTTGGACAGCTAATTTCCTATGATGGCTTTAATGTACCGACAAAGTTTGATCGCGTAACTCTGTCGCTAAGTGTGATTTTTGAATTTTTTTCTAATTTCCATACTATTATCCATTTCTCCATGTTAAACGGCGTGCAAGGAGATGCGGCTTGGACAGCCGATTTCTTATGATGGCTTCAATGTACCGACAAAGTTTGATAGCGTAACTCTGTCGCTAAGTGTAATTTTTGATTTTTTTTCTAATTTCCATACTATTATCCATTTCTACATGTTAAACGGCGAGCAAGGAGATGCGGCTTGGACAGCCGATTTCTTATGATGGCTTCAATGTACCGACAAAGTTTGATAGCGTAACTCTGTCGCTAAGTGTGATTTTTGAATTTTTTTCTAATTTCCATACTATTATCCATTTCTCCATGTTAAACGGCGCGCAAGGAGATGCGGCTTGGACAGCTGATTTCTTATGATGGCTTCAATGTACCGACAAAGTTTGATAGCGTAACTCTGTCGCTAAGTGTGATTTTTGAATTTTTTTCTAATTTCCATACTATTATCCATTTCTCCATGTTAAACGGCGCGCAAGGAGATGCGGCTTGGACAGCTGATTTCTTATGATGGCTTCAATGTACCGACAAATTTTAATCGCGTAACTCTGTCGCTAAGTGTAATTTTTGATTTTTTTTCTAATTTCCATACTATTATCCATTTCTACATGTTAAACGGCGAGCAAGGAGATGCGGCTTGAACAGCTGATTTATTATGATGGCTTCAATGTACCGACAAAGTTTGATCGCGTAACTCTGTCGCTAAGTGTGATTTTTGAATTTTTTCTAATTTTCATACTATTATCCATTTCTCCATGTTAAACGGCGCGCAAGGAGATGCGGCTTAGACAGCTGATTTCTTATGATGGCTTTAATGTACCGACAAAGTTTAATCGCGTAACTCTGTCGCTAAGTATGATTTTTGATTTTTTTTCTAATTTCCATACTATTATCCATTTCTCCATGTTAAACGGCGTGCAAGGAGATGCGGCTTGGACAGCCGATTTCTTATGATGGCTTCAATGTACCGACAAAGTTTGATAGCGTAACTCTGTCGCTAAGTGTGATTTTTGAATTTTTTTCTAATTTCCATACTATTATCCATTTCTCCATGTTAAACGGCGCGCAAGGAGATGCGGCTTGGACAGCTGATTTCTTATGATGGCTTCAATGTACCGACAAATTTTAATCGCGTAACTCTGTCGCTAAGTGTAATTTTTGATTTTTTTTCTAATTTCCATACTATTATCCATTTCTACATGTTAAACGGCGAGCAAGGAGATGCGGCTTGAACAGCTGATTTATTATGATGGCTTCAATGTACCGACAAAGTTTGATCGCGTAACTCTGTCGCTAAGTGTGATTTTTGAATTTTTTCTAATTTTCATACTATTATCCATTTCTCCATGTTAAACGGCGCGCAAGGAGATGCGGCTTAGACAGCTGATTTCTTATGATGGCTTTAATGTACCGACAAAGTTTAATCGCGTAACTCTGTCGCTAAGTATGATTTTTGATTTTTTTCTAGTTTCCATACTAGTATCCATTTCTCCATGTTAAACGGCGCGCAAGGAGATGCCGCTTAGACAGCTGATTTCTTATGATGGCTTTAATGTACCGACAAAGTTTAATCGCGTAACTCTGGCGCTAAGTGTGATTTTTGAATTTTTTTCTAATTTTCATACTATTATCCATTTCTCCATGTTAAACGGCGCGCTATGAGATGCGGCTTGGACTTTTGATTACTTATGATGGCCCCATTGTACTGCCAAAGTTTAATTGCGTAACATTTTCAACAAATTATGTTTTTTAAAGATTCATTCATTAAAACACAATAAAGCTGTACAGAACAATAATTAGAGTAAATAGCCCTTAGGCAGCTTGAAGAATTAACTGCTAGCTTTATATTTGGCTGCTGCCTTTGGCTGCTAACTTCACACTTTGGCTGCGGGAAACTGGCTGCTAACTTCACACTTTGGCTGCGGGCAACTGGCTGCTAACTTCACACTTTGGCTGC